>JAUMJM010000050.1:14340000-14960000 GCA_033558235.1 Neomorphus geoffroyi
AATTGGGAGTTCCTACATAATCCATCTTTCATAGAATGTTATGCTGTAAAGACTGAGGTTCTAATGTCTACAATTCAACCTACCTGTGCAAGGTAACGAGGGGCTGTTGCTTTGCTGCAATGCACCACAGAATATTCTTCCTAGTCGTTGTGTCAGCAAAGAAACATGGATGTTGTACCTGCTTTTGCTCAGGGTGAAATATGGGACCTGGGGGCAGTGTGACTTTTACAAAGGTGAGAACAGCAGTATTTTTGGAGGGGGCAATGACAACACTGATGCTGTGTGATGTTGAAGCCTTCGGTCTAGAACCACATGATGGAATTATGCATCTGTGCAACTGAAACAGGTCCGTGTGTCTCAGTAGGTGAGATGGGAATGTTTGCTCCTGCACAGGCCTGGATGGAAAATCTGCCTGCTGCTGGGCTGCTGTGAATGGGGCAAGGGGACGGCTCTGTACAAGGAACCTCCAGCTTCCTACCCTTGTGCTGCACTCAACTGGGAGGATGTGGAGCTCTGCACAGCCCAGATACCTTCTCTGGGCTCTCTGAAGAGGGGATGCTGGGCTGGTGGGAGCTGGCCGCAGACTGTTCACTGGGTTTATGCTTGCCTGAAAGGTTGGCTAGGTTGAGTGCAGCTTTGTATTCTTCTTAATTGTTCTGCTGTTTGCCTTGTTTTGTAATGCACGTACTTTTGTAGGTAAATTCTAGTCAATTCCAAAAGTTGAGGAAGTTTTCTCTGTGTCAGCAGAAGGAGCTTTGACTTTACTGATGACAGAAATTCCGTGGTCTCTGTGCAATCCCTGTGGTGCAAAAGGCAGAAGAGCAGGAGGTCATAAGAGGCTGAGATGCAGCGCCCTTCTTTTCTTATAAGATATATTCTGATATTATTGAAGGTTCAGAAGCCATTTGTTGTCATTGTAGTCAAAAAAGCCAACTGTGAAATTTCTAGCTTAAATAATGTAATAGATTCTTAATACTTTTATATTCAGTTTTGTAAGGTTTTAGGTTTGCTGTAAAATATGTTAAAAAAGATGAGTTTTGGTTTTGAGTATGTACTTATACTAAGCAAAGCAACTCTTCTTGTAGCTACTTAGATGGCAGCGAAACAAATGCAGTTCCTGTGCTGTGGAATCTGTGGTCCTTTTATCAATTGCATTCCCGCTGCTCCTCTGAGGAAGACAGCCGGTGTTAGAGGCTGAGGGTTGCGCTCTTGACCTCTGCATGCAGGGAAGTAAATGTCAGGTGGGCCAGAGAACCTGGTGATGCAGAGAAACGGGCAGAGAATTGCACGGAATGGGCTTTGTGCCATGCGCGGAATAGTTTTCACCTGGTGTAGTTTTTGATTTGTCCTGGGTATTGAAACTTAATTACATGCTTTAAATAACCACTTTTTTTCAAGGAAATACTAGGTTTCATCATTAAATGCTCCCCTTCCCCAACTGAAAAAAACCCCCAAAACCAAAAAAACCCTCCTCCCCAACCTGAAACAGCACCCATCCACCCATGCCCCCAAACCAAAAACCCCAACACTGCGGCCCGGGATCTGGAGAACTCCTGGCAAACTGGAGTAACAGGGCTTGTAGCTGGCAACAAACAGAAGTGGAAATCTTGTCATCGTGCTGACTCTTTTCCAGTGGAGGAAAACACTGGGTTGCACTTGCTATAGGTTGAATTCAGTGTTGTTGAATGAAATATACATATATTTGTGTTTGAGAATCTACAGGTGAACAGCATCTACATGACCTGAGCAGCAATGCACGCTCAGGCAAACGAGGGCACGACACAAGGCTGTGTTCTCAGTGAAAATAGGAATATGGGAGGTGGGAACAGTAATGGGGTACAAAGGTAGTTAGGAATCTTGATAATAAAGGAGATCAGGTATTTGTGTATGTGAGAGTGCCCCATGGTGAGGTGTGTTCTGTGAGGCCGTGCTGCCTGAGCGCTGCTGCAGTCTCGTCGTGATTACTGAGCGCGCTCTGCTACAAAAGCTGTGACTTTTGCAGTGGACGTGTGTCTTTGAGAGTGTGATGGAAGAGATACAGAGCGGTGAGCACCGTGGGTGCTGCATTCCAGGCTGCATTCCAGTTGGCAGGCACCTGGCACCAATGTGTTACTGACCTGCAGCGTTGACAGAGATAATTGCAGTGCTTCTGAAGAGAAAAAAACAGTCCTGTCGCAGTCAGCACAGAGGGGATTCCTTCCTGAGGTGCCCTGGTGCAGATGGGTGCTGCTCATGGGGCACAACGTGTCCTATCCAGTCTGGTGGTGTTTTTAGGGTCTGTTCAGTCCTGCAGGGAGCAGCAAGAATGGAGTGAGTTATTGGTTACGCTGCAGATGATTCTGCTTGCAGAATTGCTAAGGTATCCTTACTCTTGGTGCTTGTGGTCTGAGGCGCAAGTGCCTGCTGGAACGTGTGCTGGTGTCACCGCTGCTGTTGTAGGTGAACATCTTAGTGCAGGACTGTGGTCCCAGTCTGCTCCATGTCAGCAAGGGCTGGCACAGAGCTGGCTCCAGGGGGTCAGCCTGGAGCCCGGATGCCTTGGAGAATAACCTGCTGCGCATTTACTGTAAAGATTCAACTTCTGTGGTTGATTTCCCTGAAAAGATAAAACAAAAAGCATACCTTTATCAAAGGCAAATGAAGAGTGACTATGGTGTGCTATTTCTGCGAGGGGAATCGGGTGTGGCTGCAACTCTGTGAGGAGAGTCTGCAGTCAGGAGCGGGGACCATCCAGACAGAAGTGTGTTAGCAGCAAAGATCGAGTTCTCCCAGTTCTGATGCTGCAGGGGTGGCAGCGGGGGGGGGACTAAGAGTGCAAGCTGAGGTGAGACACAATGATTGCTTCAAGGTCAATGGCAGACTTGGGGCCCAGGCTTCTTTCCGTGTGACTTCGCTTGTAATGTCGTACTTTGTTGATGCAGCACCCGAAATAAACAGCTCTCTAAACTGCGAAGCAGAAGTGACAGAAGATGGATTTTGTTATGCAAGCACCGAACAGAGCAATAAGCGCACAAGAGACACCTCCTCTTGCCAGCAGTGCTGCTGCATGCAGCCAGTTCCACAGCACATGCAGCAGCCTTCGATACGCGGAATATTGAATAAAGGGTTATTGATTGCTTTTATTAATTCATTTAATAAAGTAATTTGTTGGGATTTTTGCCAAATTTAACTATTCAAATAATATCTTAATCATGCTGTAATTAACCTTGATCACAAACTCTACTCTGTAAAGACTACAGATGTACCTACTCTTCATAAACAATAGCTTACCACAAACATTTACCCTAGGTACCCTGGCATTTACAGCTGCCTTCGTACTTGCTTCTGTGTGAGTGACAGAAAGTATAAACTGTTTTGAAAAAGGATACTCAGGTGTATTTGATGGGAATTTAAACTTTCCCATAGCTGTTCATTCCTTGAATTCTGTTACCAAAACTAATCTGGGAAGCTGTATTTTTTTTATATATTGAGACAGATTTCCCATGACCCTGACTATAAATAAAACAAGATTATTATTTTTGCAGGCTGATTATTTTAATACTCTGAGTAGTTTTCAGGGATGCTTTCTTAAAATTATAACAAACCAAAAGAAGGAGATTAATTCATCCAGGTTTTTTTCTCTATTTGCCTCAATTCATTTTCTTTCTGTTAACTACACCTTGGCCCTTTAGCTGAGGCTGTGCTGACACAGCAGAGCATTTGGATTGTTTTCCCTTTGGAGAAACTGATGGTAAGTAAGAGGAAGGTTAAGAACTTACAAAGTTGTAAATGAAGATGTATGCAACTACTTTGCATTTTGCATTCAAAATATAAGGTTGGCTATGTGCTGAATCTAAGTTCTCAATTCCTGTTTCTCAGAAAGCAAAAAAGCTGAACTGTGGCCCATGTATTCCTGGCTGGACATTCTGCTAAGCTGACCACAGTTGGAATTTGGACAAGGTTAAATGCAGGTAAAACACAGCCTTAGGGAGATGAGTTTTATGTTATTTATTGCTGATGCGTTTTCAGTGGAATGGTTAGAGTCTTATTTCCAGCAAGAGAGTGGAAAGAGAAAGAACTTCCTGGACTTGCTTGGAAATGATTTATGCTTATGATCTGTGAATCTGTAGATATAAACCTACAGGATGGACCTGTATGAGATGTCCTTCTGTCTCTGCTGGCTTTTGGCAGAAGGCAAAAGATCTTGTGCTCTGAACATGCAGATTCCTTAATGCAGAAAGGTAACACGGCATGATTAAAATATGTCATAGACTGTTAAGTAATACAAATTCTTTAAAAAAGCCAGAACATTGGAGAATGCTAACAACAACAATGTCATTTATGGGTGCAGTGATCTCCATGAGCAAAGGACTTAGCTGTATTTTTTGTTGGTCTTCAAAGGTAAATGAGGCAGCTGAGTGTGGGGGGGTTGATGACGACTTGCAAAATCTGGTGACCTTGCTTGAAAGCTTTGAGCTGAACATATTAAAGGCAAAATTTTTAGATCCTCTAAATAAGATTCATTGTTTGGGTCAAGAGAAACGAGATCTGAAGCACATTGGAAAAGAAAGTAAGTGGCATATGCATTTGGAAAAAACGTTCCAAACTAGTACAGTATTATCTGAAGTAGTTTGAGAATGGAGTTCATACTATCTAAACAGTTGTTATTTCTGTAAGCAAAGCAAAACATAGCTGTAGCATGAGGTAAATAAATGTGTGTGCTCTCTTTGTGCGCACTGCAGCTGGGAGTGACCACAGCATCGGGTCCAGGAGTGTCATTCTCCCTCTGCAGCTCAGTCTCTGGGGCAGAGGTGCTGGTACTGGGCCATCGCTGCTCTGTCCACAGAAGCCAAGACCTGTGTGTTGGTGTGAATTGGGGTGTGGAACTGGGAGAAATTACCGTTGCGTGCAAGGCCAGCCCCTTTGGTTGCAGGTAACCATATAATGGATTTCTGGCTGTAGAAATGTCTGTTCCGTACCTCGCGGGGTACAAACACTTTTGGACACCTGTTCTGAAACTTGATGTCAATAGCAGATCACCACAAAGCTGTAGTTGCAGTGGTAGAAAGGGGGAAGGTCCGAGGGCTTTGTTGATGTCCTTGGTGCCTTCCAAGCTAGGACCTGCAACTGCAACTCCTCCCCATTAATGACAGGGGTTGTGCATGCTGCTGTGGGATAGGGCAGGTGGAGTAACCACGTAGTCCTTGAGCGTCTGCCCTGGTCTGATGGGTTGGCCCCTGCCAGGAGCAAAGCACTCGCATAGCTTCTTGCTCACTGCATCCCCGCGGTGAGATGGGGGAGAAGACAGAACTGAAGAGAGAAGGCTTGTGGATCAATATAAAGACAGGGAGATCCCTCACCAGTTACTGTTGTGGGCAAAATGGACTGAACTGAGGGAATCTAACTTAACTTTGAACGTTTGATTGCTGCTTGGAACCAAAGATGGCAAGCATGGAAACTCTTAATGAAAACGCGTTTTGTGCCCTTTGCCAGGCTCAGCTTCACTGCAGATATCTCTCCCTTCCCCTTGTTGTCGCTCTAGCTCCTTGGTGGCATGGGAGCCTGAGGT
Organism: Neomorphus geoffroyi; assembly: GCA_033558235.1. NCBI lineage: Eukaryota > Metazoa > Chordata > Aves > Cuculiformes > Neomorphidae > Neomorphus > Neomorphus geoffroyi. Next base: position 14,345,549 of record JAUMJM010000050.1, read on the forward strand.
CAGGGCATGGCAGTTCTGGTGACCATCCGCAGGCTGTCGTACTTTCCGATGTGCCACCAGAAAACGTTCTGACTCCAGGTGCGTTGGTGGGCTGTCCCTGGGCCCGTGAGCGGGGCTGCTGAGCATGGATGACGTGCGGAGCCAGGGCACCTGGTTCTTGGGCTGCTGGACTGTCCAGTAAGCAAATGTCTCCTTAGATTGAGTGCAGCTTCTGGTGATCCTTTTTGCTTGGCACCAGTGGTAGAATTCATTTAGTAGCCTGGAGGCTGAGCATTACGTTCTAGCAAGGACAGACAGTCACAGCTCTTCCTGGAGGAACTCTCCCTGCTGACACTGTATTGCTCTGCTGGAGAAATTAATTTTTGAAACTGCTGGAGTCCCCTTTGCAAATACTTCTCTGCAGAGGCTGGGTGAATGGAAGGAACGGAATTAATGTAACTAATCCTTGGGTCCTTCTTGGCAGTGCCTGCAACAAGATGTTGCCTGAGGATGAGGAAGCAGCTATGTGGTTGGAACGTGCTTATTTACAGCAGCAGACCCTGGAGTTGGGAAACTGGCCAGCCCAGAGCAAACGGGAACAGCCCCAGTGCTTGTTCAGCCTGCAGTAACACAAGAACCAGCAAAGCAGCTTGCTTACTCCCTCCCTGCTATCGTGGTGATGCCCAAGTAGCTATGAAGGGGAAGATTCATTCCTCTCCCCCATCTCCCATCAGCACGAGTGGAGTGCGGCGGGGCTTGCACTGTGCTGAGGTACCAGAAGGGTGGGGGAACTGGTGGAGACGCTGTGCTTTGCCTCATCGTGTGCTGAAGCTTCAGGAAGTAGAGAAGGGCTGGGAGGCAGGCGGTGCATGGCCGCACTGCGGTGTTTGCAGCTCAGAATGTGGTGAGGTTAAGTTTCAGTGCAAGAACCACAAGCTGCCTACAAACCACAATCTGGACATCCTCTTCCCGCAGGAATGAGTTGTTTGGGGTTTGGTACGCTTACTGGCAAAGCATTTTTCTTGCTGGTTTCCTTGTCTGTAAGTGGCTTGGTTTGTGTTTGGTCGCACTAATTGCTTTTGGGTTGCATCCTGTGTTGGTCCCTCGCTGGCAGGTACAGCCAGGCAGGTCGAGGAGGCAGGAGGCTGCGGGGTCTGACGCTCCTCTCTTTGGCTTTACCATTCCTTCTTAGCTGCTCTTGATAAAGTTACAGGGAGGAAATGCCTTTAAAATTTGTTTGTGTTGGAGTTGTGCTTGCAGGGAATGGCAGAGCCATCGGTGATGGCCAGTGGCGTGTCTGACACCGAACCGGGACACATTCTGCAGCAGGAATCATGAGAGACACTGGAGTTTTTATCTTCAGAAAGAAAGTAGGGGTATTGAAAAGAGAAGCAGAAAAAAAAGCAAAGTGGAGTAGTCAGAGATTTAAAACAGGGCAAAATGCTGTTTGATTTGTTACCTTGGAAGACAGACAGTGCGATTACTGTATGGAGATAAAGCACAAAAGGAAAGCTTTTAGAAAGTTCTGTTTATCTGAGTTGCTGTCATTTGACTGGACGCCTTCTGATGCCCGCTTGAATGAGATTGTCCGTGTTTGAATGTAGATGTTTGTATTTCAAGGTCAGAAAGTTTGAGGTGTCATAGCCTTATAGGTTCCAAAGCAAAGCTGTATGTGACCTCAGATGTGAACACACAATGAAATAATCCCCAGGTTCTACAGACTTCACTTAGAGTGCCTACGAGTTTCAAAGGAGCATTTGACTGTATTTCAAAATGATAGAGCATATTGTTTGAGTCTTCGCTTTTTAAAGAGGATTTATAGAATTATTTTTTTTTGGTAATGATTATTGTGCTTTGTTACTCTGGGATTCCAGTTTTATGGCTGTCAATGTTGGCTTTTAATTTGTGTAATGGGTCACAGGTGCATGGTAGACATCTCCCTAGTTCTGTTTTTCATTCACCTGGTTATTTTTTAATGGTGTTTTCTGTGCTGTTCATTTGCGGCAAAGATAGTAACAAGTAACTGGTTAGTGGAAACAGTGTGTTTGTGTTTCAGTTCCAGCACATCTTCGCTGTTACACTGATTCTTTTGTTTTGTGTTCAATAAGTTAGCTTTTCTCCAAGTGAAGATAATTCAAAGTATATAGGACCTTGTGCAAGCTTTGTCAGCCATGTTGTGTTGCAGTTTTTTGATTTTGGCTGTTAACTTGCTTTTTTGAGAGATCTGTTTTCTAACATAGTTTGTTTTCCTTTGCCTTAGGCTGGAGAATTAATTTTGTTATGGTGGGGTGAGGTGTAATTTGCTTAGGCTGTTGTTCTGTCGAAAGAGGTTATGAAGCAATGAAAGGCAGTCAGTTTGGCGCGAGGGCAGAACAGAGAATTGTGCTGTGTCTTGGAGCACCTTCCTTGTAAAGCTCGGTAATGTGTGTTATCTGTAACATGGATTAAACCCCAGGAGAGTGAGAAGAGGCCCTGACTTCAGCCAGAGAAACAACCCTGCTGTGGTGAAGCGGATGGAGACTCGTGGCCTCCTGTGACCGTCAGTGATGTTGACTCCTGGCCACGTGGAGAGGTTTTCACAGGCAGAACATGCAGGGACACGCGTGATGCTTTCTTCTTCATCTTATGTTGCTGCTCAAGTGCTTTTCTCTTAACATCGTGTTCTGCTTGGCATCCTGAAGTCCCTGATATCATTTTCAGTGCCAAGAGAGACTGATAGAACCGGATTTCAGTAGATGAGGCCTGTCCACATGGGCCAGTAGCACTGCTGATGGTTCTGTTCTAGGAACCACCACCAGCACACTGGGCACGCGGCATTTCTTGTTTTTCTGCATTACAGTAGATGTGATTTTGGTGGTGTTATAAGTCACAAACGTAGATTTATGTCAATTTGCTGTTCTCTTGTGACGCTCCCTTTTCATTGAGGTGAATGACTTTATCCACTGTTTTCTGAGTGAGCCTCTTTTCATGATAATTTTGTTAGGCTTTTTTTCTTTTTCCATGTAATCTCAGTGTTTAAAAATAGCAAAATTTCAGGCATCATTAAACCTCTGTCTCTGTGAAACTTTAACAGATGTGATACTGGAGGGGCTCTGTAGTGGGCAGTGATAATTTGTCAGGTAATACTTTTTAAGACCTGCATTATTATTCCATCATTAAAAGTGCACAGGAGTGAAAAGATACCTTTGTAAATATTTTTTTCTCTTTTTTCTTTGTTTGTTTGTTTTCCTGTAAGAATTTTTAAGACCGTAATACCTTTTATGTAAGACTGCTGGTGACTCTGGGATGCTTTCCTGTGGACAGTGCTTGTGCTGAGGGAGGCAGCTGGAGACAAGGGTATTTACGGAAATGACTCGGTGTGTTGGATTGTTTCAGGGAGCACAGGTAGTCATACTTTTTTCAAGAATGATGGAAGAAAGGAATACTTGTAGTAATATTCATATTTTGCTGATAGTACTTTTGTTGAGATCCTGGGAAAGCTTTAGCATTGAGTAGAATTAGGAACTGGTGGGAGAAAATGCATAACATGAACATAAAATAGAACTGATCAGCATACTGCGAACTCTTTTTTGAGATGTGAATGGCTGAAGTCCTGTGCATGTTTTGCCTAATTTCCACTTCCTTATTGCTTCTGTTTCTACCACAGAATATTGGATATGCTTGGGTTTTGGACATCTGAATAAAAATCTTCATCTTTTCCTTATGTTCCACTGCTAAGTTTTTTGTATTTTATGTGTATTCTTGAAAAGCTCTTTTAACATGGATCCTTTCAGGAGGGTGAGGCTGGTGTATGTGCGTTTTGTGTGCTGTAAGTGTCCAGCCGTAGTGTTGCCAATGGAAAGAAGATGCCCATGTCAGCTGTGGTTTGAATACCTAGGACTCCAGTCACAAAGCCGGGAATTTCTGGCCCATCTGCACTGGTGGTTGTGTCAGTGGGAAGTTGGATCATCTTTCTTGTTTAGACTTCTGCTAGTTCTTGCTTTAGCATTATCCCTGCATTCCTTGCTGCTTTGTTGATCCTGATGCTGGGTTAAGTCTGTTAAGGACAGTACTGAATTCCCTTCTACTTGTGAGCTTAAAAATAATACTTGTTTAATTTTTTTTCATACAACTGGGAAATTCTACTAAATAAAAGCCTCTTACTCCTGCAACTGAATATCATACATATCATACCGTGTGCAACGAGTGTAGCATCATGTGGTGATGTAAAACTTGCACTATATGTATCAGTCTATACTGAAATAAACTTGCTTTTAAGTGGGCAGAGAACATTTGCCTGCAGGACTCCCAAGTGATGTTTCCCTTTGCTTTGCAAAGATTACATCGGTTCTCATCCATGAGAGTTGACTCTCTTCATAACTAATTCTAGGGGAGGGTTAAAGCCAGCTGGTCCAAATACTGGGGGTCTGAAAAAAGGTTTGCTTTTTTCCTAAATTTTCACTGTTTGACTTGCTCTTTCCTTCTGCTTACAGCCTTCTAGTCCAGTTCTGCCTTCTGCTGTTGTCTTCCCACTGTTCAAGAGCCTGCAGATTTCCTCCCAGGTGACGATCTCTAAGTTACAGCTCTGTTAGTTCTTGGCTGACTCGCAGCAGTCACTGTTGTAGTGCGTAACTTAACATTTTGCACTTTCTGACCTTGTGTTCTGAGTTATCTGCTTTTATTATTTCATGTAGAAAAACCTCTTCTTCAGGATCTCCTGGAGAATCGGCATGTGTATAGAAACATTCTAAAAAGTGCCCATGAAATGTAGCCAGCGTGGCAAAGTGGTGGGTTAAAACACTGCGTCGTCAGGCTGATTTGTAAAGCCGTTGTGAACAGAAGACTGCATGAATGGAGAAGAGTGAAGAGAAATGGACGTGTGTTAACTCGGTAGAAATGCTATCTCATTCCTTGTCAAAATCTTCTTTTTCTTTATATGAAGCACCGTAGAAGTTCAGAAATGAATGTGGGTAAATACTGCTCTCTCAGGTATGAATAAAAAGTAGCATTTTCAATAGCATGGTAGAGTTGGAAATGGTGAGATGGGGCCAAGTTTATACTTGCAGAGTGAAGCACACAAACTCCAGTACAATTTTGAATATGATCTTTTAGATTGTTTCTCTCCTGGTCCTCTAGACAAAAAATGATCTCTTGCAGCAGTGGAACAACATATGAAAGAATTGATTTGGTATCTTCTCATAGAACAGAGTGGGTTGTATTGATTATATATATTTATGTATTTCAGCTGAAGATTGATTTAAGCAATTTTTCTGGAAGCATCAAGTTTTAGTAGTAGTACCTTTTGAGGGTGGCAGCTGAAACTTAAACATCCATGTAGCACAATTACCTTATTTCTTTATTCTTAAAATTGCATGGATAACTATTGAAGGAGACGTAAAGACAGACATCTTTGGTCAACGCATGCTTTAGCTGGGGTCTTGTGTTTTAGTGAGTGTTGCATTTGTATTTGTCTCTCTGGCCTGTACGAAGTCTAAAAATTGTAGATGAACCTGGGGAAAGTTCTGTTAGGGATCATGGTTTTGTTTTTGGGAAGTGGCATTCTAGTTTGGAGAGTGGCTGGGGGAGAAGCCCTGTAAGTGACAGGTTAGGGAAACTGTTCTACATGTGTTCTACTCATGCTCTCATTATGTCACCACGTACTTAGTGGCTCAGGCAGCATCTATGGGTTGATGTCCATCTCCGAAAAGGAAAGAAACCTGGGAAATGCTTTGTAAACTGCACTTGCTTCCGTCCCCTCCAGTTTCCAGGTGGCAGGAGGTTGTCCGAGTCTCACAAGCGTACAGGGGTTCATGATAAACTTCCTCCATATGCAGAGGAGCTTTGAACTTGGATCAGGATAATTAAAACCCGAGTAGGACTTTTTTTTTTCCCCTTACAGTTTAGGTCTCTGGAGGTTGGATCCTTCATATTCTGGATTTTCTCCTCTGATGGAATAGCAAGGCACTGTTCCAGGATGCTCGGGGGAATATGTGAGTAAGGGGGACAATGATTTTAGGAAGCTCATGAGGCAAACTGGTAGAAATTAGTTAGCACACACTATATATAGAAAAGCTGGTGAATGGAGAGGGTAAATGGAGAAAGCACCTTTAAAGCATTAAGAAAAGAAATTTATTTGCTTTAGATGTAATAGTACCCATGTTTTCAAATAATACATTTTTTTTCCAGGAGATCTTGTATCCCTGAGTAACCAAGTGGCAGAAGAATGCAAAATAAAATGGAAATGTTTTATAATTTTCTTGTGAATTTTTGGCCTGATATTTCCATGTTACTCCCTCAAAGGTTTCTAATAAACAAATTTAATGGTACCAGTAGTGTAGGGGTTTTAAATTGGAAGGGGTTTTTTTACTGCTCTTGTTGGATCTACTTCAGGCAGAAAAGCTAGTGCTAACTGTTTTATGAGATTGTTTTGTGAAACTGTATATGCTGGCAGAATAAATATTCAGGAGGCAGTGTAATTTTATGTATATAGGCAAATTATTCAGATGTTTAAATTCACATCATGAAGATGTTTTTTAGTTGATGTCTCCTTGGTGGAGTAGCTCCGGTTGCTGCTGTGGGACGTGGCTGTGCTCTGCAGCAAGGAGTTCGTGTTAGACCTTTCTGGTGGTGAGTGCAGAAAGCAGGGTTTGCTTGACAATGGATTTGTGTTTGTAGGAATGTACTGAATTGTCCTCATTGTGCTTCTGTTCCTCCAAACCTATTCATGTTTCAAATAATAAAAAAGGCATTGTGAGAGCCAAACACTTTGGTGCCAACATAACAATATTTGCAGAAGATAATCAAGGCTGTTTGTTCTGCTTTGCTGCTTTCCCTTTGTCTGCAGTTCAGGTCTTCATTAGGAAGCAAGATGGTGTCTGAAACATTGTCTGGAAAGAGGTTAAAAAAAAACCAGAATAGAGCTGAGACTAAAGCACCAATGGAATTGGTTTCGACTAGGTGGAATATTCCTGGATGTGCAGTGTGCTCTCTGTGTGTTCATGGGCTGCTGTGTGCCGCTGCTGGGCTCCTGCAGACTCGGGCTGTCATCTTCAGAAAACAAACCTATGGAAATCCTGACATGGGATATGTCTTTATATATAAATACATATAATTTTTGTTGTATTTGGACTTACAGTTCATAGAAAAACTGATTTTTTTTTTTAATCTTCCTTGTTTTAGAGCTTTAATTGAAAATAGCAATACCTTTGCTTTGTCTGTAGATGCAGAGTAGTTACTTAAACAGTGCTAAAATGACAAATGGTGAAACCTTTGGCAGAGCAGAGCCAGAACATTTGTTCATACAGCAAAAGGTAGGAACGGCAGTGAAGTACTGAGAGACAGCCTTTGCTCATAATCTAACTGTTTCTGCATGGCCTGGGGGCCTGGGGGCTTTTTCTGTGTGTTTGGGTGTTTTTGCCTCTCAGTCCCCAATATAATGGGATGTATGGTAATTAATACAGTAATTAAAATGGCCAAAGCATTTGCATGAAGAGGAAAGCAAATAAAGTGTATTTCTGGGACACACTTCTGCATCCTGACTGGAAAGTTGTCTTTGATTCTTATGGGCTATGAGGAGATAAATATAGAGAGAGGTGGGTTGGTTTGGGGTGTTTTGCAGGCTGAAGATGCTTAGCTTTCCTAAGAAGTACTTGTTGCCACCAACACTTTGAATCACACATTGCGTTGATTTGGCTTTCCATTTCTGAGTTGGAGGAGGCCTCTTACTCACTGTATATAAGCAATGATTATTTCCTGGGGAGGAAAAAACGAACCCCAGCCCCCTCAGAGCAAACATGCGAATAGCCAGCTATAACCTGCCTTAGGAGCACAGAGCTTTGCAGTTCCCCGAGCTTGGGAAGGAATAATGATGGTAACAGGGTGAAATTACAGGTTACCTTTATTTATTTATTTATTTTTTTTTTTGTAAAGTCAATTGCTTAATTATTCTTGGAAATTAGAAATCTTGTTTTTTTTATGTGATGACTTTTTATGGAGGTACCCTGCATGGGTCAGGATGTTAACGATAGGCTGGAAAAGCAGCTGACGACGTGCTTAGCATTAGCTTGTCTCTGTTATTCAAATGCTCTGTTGGATTAGAGCCAAACCGTTTACCCTGGTGTAAAACTGGCCTTTTGTATGGCACAAATCTGAGTGGTTTGTACTCATTTGTATTTTGTGTATTTTTGTGCTAGCTGTCTTCCAGGGCTCATGCCTTTTGAGGCTTTTGTGGAAGATTGTAGTATGAATGATTTCTGATGTCTTAGAAAATGCCAGTTAATATTTGTGCTGTTAAGACCCATTACGTTCATTTTAATGTCTAATCTCCAGCATCTGGGAAAGGAAAGGTATCAATAATTGTAGCTGAGATTTGGTTCTTAAAACTCACCCTGGATGAGGTTGACGATCACCTGTGAATGGCTGGAGGCCACAAAATAGTCCGGCTTCGGCTTCGTAGACAAGAGCATTGGGTGCTTGTTCAGGAAAGAAAACAACCATCTGCTCCAGGAACATTTTGCAACTTACAGTAATGACTTTGATCCAAACAATGACAGTGCTTTAGAGAAATAAAACTGGAGACTGAGAATGGGGGCTTTCTTTATTTGCTGCAAATGCTCCTTGACATACTCCAACATGTGGGATCAAGATGAGGTATGAGGCAGCGTGAAAGCGATGGAGACTCAAAGTGGGGGTTTGGTACTGGAATATCAGCTAGACATTAACTGAAGACCACATACAGTTATTCTCAAACATAGTAATAAATTCCAATGCAGTAGTTTCTTTTCAATACTTAACAATTAAGAGTTTCAGATTTCACAAACTAAATGGCAGTGTAAATTGCTCCCTAATGTCTGTTGGAAAGCCCAGGATGGCAGGTGAAAAAGAGAAAAGAAGTAAGAATAAGGGGGGGGTTGTAATGATTTTGCTGCTGTGAAAATGACTGTGCATCTTGCCATGAATTTTCCTGAATTCAGCACTTAAGTTTTTCAACCACAATGTCAAATATTTTGGTTTTGTCTTTTCATCACAATGCTAAAATATCACAAAGTTTTAATTTGATATAGAATTTTCTCATGGGGAGCGTTTCGTGTCAGTAGTTCAGTCTCTGGAGACAGTTTAGCTTTTTCACAGCACGGGTATTAAATGCTTCCTGTGAAAGGCCCCGAGGGTGTGCTGTGCCGTGCCTGCAGCCCACTCCGCTTCTCTGGCATGGGGAGCGCTTCCCCCTGGGCTGAACTCCAGCGGTTCATGTGCATATGCTTCCTGCGACATTCCAGTGTGTATGGGAAAGCAGAACGGAATATAGAAACTGCAGCTTCTGCTTAGTTGATGTTTTATGTCTTAGTGAGTGCGGTAACTGGGATTCTAATGTGGTTTGAGTGGAATGTGTTCTCAGCCTGTGGGTTAGGGATGGTTATTTGAACCCAATTTGGTCCCTGTGCTTCAGAGATCCTTAAGTCACTCCGTGATCCCTGATACAGCTATTGAATCGAGGTGAATTAAGGACCTGGAAGGGTAAGTTTCTTGGTGGCTTTATTTAGACGGCTTTCATTCTAAAGGCGTAGTGTTGGTGAGCAGGTAGCGCGTAGCACAGCCTGTTTTACTGTTCAAGGTTACGGTGAAAACATCTTCATTTCCACCCATGATCAATATCTGATCGGTGTTCTCTGACAGCGGATCGCTAATGAGTGGGTCACTCGCACCCGTTAGGGACAGGATAAACTCCTGTGGGTTTGGAGCGTGGGTGTGTCGATCCTGGAGCCGGCTGCAGCACTGAAGCTGTGGACACCCACGACCTTTGCTGGGGACACGAGTCCAGACGGTTTTTAGCCTTGGCTCAGTGTGAAACTGGAGTGTGTTGCAGCTGGGCCGTGGCAGGGCGACGGCAGGGCTGAAGTCACGCGCTGGAGCCTGGACTGGGAAGGAGCTGCGTTGGAGACAGAAGGAAGGACTGGAGGTACGAGGTAAAACCACGTGTGTGTGGGTATGATGGGGTGGAGTGGTGGTTAAAACCAGTGTGCAGAATTGTGTCCTGCTGGATCTGCGCACGCTGCCAACAGGAGGAACTGTGTGAGGATGAGCTGAAGTTTCTTCCCAGAACTCATCCTTGTAGAGGTCTTTCTCTGGCCTCAAATTAACCAATTCATTAGTGTCAAGATTGAGACTTAAAATTGTGTTTTACTTAGGATTTTTTCCCTGTTCTAATAACTTCTTAAAAGAAAGGAAAGGCAGATGTAATTTGGAATTTAATTTGCCAGAATATGCAGTGGAAGAACAGTAAGAATTGAGCATGTAGTTTTGATGTACTACAAGAATAAATATTAGACTAAGCTTGGATTTTTATCTGTGTGATGCTGAATTTCTTATCTGCTACTGAAAACTGTTAGAAACAATAGGTTTAATGAAGCCATTGGCTATGTCTTAAGAAAATGAAGTTTTCTCACATGCTTTCGAAATGAGGCTGAAACCAGCAGCCCAGTCCAGCCCAGTCTGGTACAGGAGGGGGTCAGAGATGATGAGGTAAAATGAAAGCATTACTTGCGTATGGTTGAGATGAGCAAGAATGAATTGTCCATCACTTCTGCTTGCTTTCTTTCTGTTTAGTGCTTTTTTCCTACTGGAATTTAACTAAGGACTCATGGATGCCGCTTCCCACCATTATGTGTTCTTTCCACTTTTTATGATACTTTTAACCATTGCTGGTTCTCCAAACCGTATAAGCCAAGGGCTTGCCCTTTCCTGAGTGAACCCGTACTTACATCACTTAGATCCTGTGTCTGTTTGCTTTTCCACATCAGTCTTTAAGTCACTGTATTTTGAACAAACCAGTAGGACCAGTTTTTTCTTAAGAGCTTTTTGTTGTCTGTGCTAATTCCCTAGGATGGATTTATCAACACCGTGTGAATGACAACAGTAATACGGACTATTTTGGTGGTGATAGATGAAATTCTGTCACACTCCACACACCATCCCCCCATTTGTAGAAAAATTCTGTGATGATTTGGAAGAAATCAACAGCACGGAACTTCCTGGGAAAATCCGGGCTGCTTGAATTAGTGTTTGTTAAGCTAATTGCTATCTTCTGATTGGGTTCCAGACCACTTGTGCAGCGACTTTAATAAACTGAATTATGTCCTCCTTGAAGGAAGTGTCTTGTTTGCTAGAGAAACTAATTCCTTTCAAGGTGTTTTAATTTTTCATGAAATGACTTTGGGAAACATACGAGTTCCCGTGCGTTTTCAAAGGTTTCTGCTCACCTGCTGTTTGCAATGCAATGGGATTGTTTGTATTTATACATTATTAGATAATGCCTTCTGTCTTCATTTCTTTCTGTCAGAGAATCAGACATGCAAAGCGTGAGGTTGGTTGCCTTGGTTGGAAGAGATAGACTAAGACTCCTTGTCTTCCAGGCTTTGTAGTCTGCTGATATTTCCTGAGAAGGCCCTGTTCGTGTACTGCTGCGTTGTGACGCAGCCAGTTTTCCTAAGGTGCCTCTGCACCTGGTGGATGAAAATATAAATGCACAGCGAATATAAAACCATGGCTGAAGTGTTCACCAGTGAAGCAAGGTTTATGTTTATATCTGTCCAGAGGGAGAAATGTGGCCATCCTTGTTGTAGTATGATAATATTGACCTTTTACTGGCCACAGTATAAACCTCATTTCTTGAGCAGCTTTGGAGCAACAGAATCTGCTGCTTCTGCTGCTACCACTGAGCCTGCTGCCAGTGCTGCGGTTGGGTGAGGGAGGTGCAGAGCTGTGCAGCTCTTCTGTCCTTCGTACATACCTGTGTACGTGTGCATGCTGTTCTCCCAGCAGGAAAAATAACTCCTTCTGATATATTTTTGTTCTTCTAGCACGCAAGTTTGATTTATTCGGTCATAGTTAAGCTTATCTTTTGGTGTACCATGTTAAGTCAGAAGATTTGTTGTACTCAGACTTGATGGCTGTGTACAAACAATGGCTGTATCCTGTAGTATGAAAGTAGGGGTATAATCCCTTCTAGTTCTTGTTTTATTCATTTAATTTAATGGTGCGTTCAATACTTAATTGAATAAGACTGACACATAAAATCCCTTTGGCCATCAAAAATTGCCCAGTGGGATTCTCTGCTGCTTTCCAGCTCATCAGGGCTTGTTAGTTCACCCCCCTGACACACAGTGCGTTTCTGTCCTCTCTCCTACAAAAGAAACTTTGGAGATCTCTGAGAGCAGCAGCAGGGAGCCATCCACAAAACATAAGAGTTAATTCTCAAACACAGTGTGGAGCTCCCAGAAACAAGGTGAGGGACTAGAAATGATGCTGCCCCTTTCCACCTCCTCTGCGAGGATGCGTTCTGAGCCATCCCTAGATGGCTTGCAACGAAGCCACCAAGAGGTTACAGCTTGAGCAAAAGCTGATGTAGAACAGTACCTTGACTCCAGGTGGTGTCCTGCAGTGCTTTTGGTGGACTTCTCATTGAGGCTTAGGGAGGTGGAGGTGTTCCTAAAATGAGGAACTGGACTCTGCCAACACAGCCACAGCTGCCAAGGCATGGGAGTAGTTTTTCTCCCAACTGGAGGTTGCACATAGGTTTTATAATCTGCATTAATTCTGCATATTTAGCAGTTGCCATTATGTAGCAGCTTTCACACTTTGCTATGCAAACTATAGTCAGAAATTATCCAAGGCCATGCTGATTCCTGTTGTGGAGAAAGCTGTGCTGGAATTATGATCTTCGCCCTCTGGATGCTGGAAGTTTGCCGAGGTGGTGTTAGGTGGTGCTATGGCTTCCTGTGGTTCTGGGAAGGGTTTGTAGCAGTAGATGCTGAGAGAGGCACGTGTGTCGTGTGTGTTCTTTCACTGCGTGTTCAGTGAAGAGTCATTTACAGCATCCTGAAGAGGTTTCGTTGTCTGCTGACCAGAGTGGGGCTGTAACGTAGTGCTGTGCGGAATTTAGTATTTTCTGAAGGCTGAACAGAACTATAGGCTGTTTTTCTTGCTGCTGTCTTTCTTGACGGGATATTTTGAATGTGTTTCTGCTCCTTTTGTTTAATGGCTGGTACACACTGTGCTGCCGTCTGTGTTCACCAAACCAGGTGATGAGGAACGGCTCAGCCTGCCTACACAGCCATTCATTTTAATTAAGATTCAGCTGACTCTTTTTGCGTTCGGTGTGACTGGTATAAATGACTGACTTTAATTTGCCCTCCTGGCATGTGAAGAGGCTCAGACTTCAGGTGGATGCTGTAGGTGACTGTCCTTCCTGGGGTGTGTGGGGAGTGGGAGCTGATGGAGAATCCTGGTGGAGAAACCCCAGTTTGAGCTCCCGCAGGGCTGGGTGGGACAGGTCTTGGCTGCTTCTCTCTTAAGCATAAAATGAAAATAAAGGTAGATTTCTAATAGTTATGAGGAGCTACCTGGTGTGAGGACAGCCATTTATTATACCTATACTAATTATAAGCCTGAACTTTGATATAATTTTAGCGAAGTAGGCTCCTACTTAGATCCTACTTAGATCCTACTTCGCTCCTACTTAGATCCCCTGGATATGTTCTCGGAGACTTGAAGCATGTTGTTTCTCAGTACTTTTTCACTTAACTGTTCCCAGCACGCAGCCCTTTCCCGGTGGATCCTGTGTAGGATGCAGTGACCTTGAGGACAGAAGAAAAGGGCTGGAGTGCAGCGCCAACTCTGTAGAGGCCAGGGGAGGGACTTCACTTGGCTGAGACATCCTGGAGACAAGAGTGAGTGACAGGAGGGGAATGCCTTGAGAAACAGTGGAAGTGAGAATCGGGAGTATAACTGTGCTTATTAAGGACTTCTTTACCGACGGAATTCCATGAGCCAGAGTGGAATGGCCACCACTCTGCACCAAGGCAGCCAAACGTCCTGAAGTGACGGGGCAGAGGTCAGGAGCAGTTCTCGCTCCAGACAGGGTAGCCTCTGAAGTACAAATGGATATGCTCAGGGTCCATGGAAGCAGAGAAGAGACTCACTGATGGTTGTTGAAAGGAGAAGGACACAAAGATAAAAACATCATTCCATTCTTCTGGTAAAATATTGAACAACTCATAAGGCTCATAAAATGAGAGTTAAAGGGTGCATCTCTATGTGAAAAGCCAGTGTTTTCTCTTTGTTAGTGAATCTTTTTGCACATTGAGATGGTCCTGCCTTTGTCAGAAGGAAGACTAAAATTACAAGCTGATTTCCATTTTAAAAGGAGAGAGAGGGAATGTAGAGGCAAAGTGAAACTCTTGGGAGCTTCCTGAAGGCAAAGAATTGAAAAAACTGACTGCATTAAGAGTAAGAAGTTGTGACCTGAGTCACCTAGAAACCAGCCTGGTAGGAAAATACAAATCTGGAAGGATTTTTTCTTTCCCCCAAAGAAGTAGTACTTTTTTTTTTTTTTTTTAAAGTGCCTTTTAGTTTTTTATGAGATACAAAGTTTATAGTTTTCATTTATTTTATTTCTTTTTTGGAAAGAGTTTATTTCCTATCCAAGTTTGAGTGGGGGGTATGGGAGGGAGAAGTTTCCAGGTGGCCGTCTGTGGAAATGAGCAAGCAAACCTGACAGTCTCTAATGGAAGAACAACAGGACTTGGTGGTTGCTGTCAACATATGCAGCATGTGTTATAATAAAGGTGAGAAGTACCGGTGGGTGCTGCCATTCAGATTTCCTCTGCTGAAACAGCTGAACAGTTAAACTCAGCAGTGAGACCTGTGGGAGTTTATCTAGGTGAGGTTTTGAGAAATCTTTCTCATGCTGAAAGGAAACAAATAAAATTATTGGGTACCGATGAGTGAATTCCGTAGGAACATGAGAGTTGTAGGGCACTGCAGAGATGTTTGGGCACTTCAATATCAAGAAAACCAAACCCTAGGAAAGGAACGGGGGTACAGGAATGCAGAACTGTGCAGCCAGCCCAAAATGCCTGATGTGGTTGGTGGCGAAGGGAAGGGCAAGCCTTGCTCTGGCGGCAGCGGTGCTCCCGGGGCCAAACGGGTGCAAGGGCGGGTGAGAGAACGCAGCAGGGGAGGTTTCCTAACAGGAATGGCTGTTTAGGCAGGTCAGGTCTCTGAAGTTAGTGGGCAGATATGTCCTTGAATTGTTTTTTCTAAATTATGAAAGAAGAAAACATAAGATTTGAGCATTTTGTCCCCCACCCCACTCCTGGCACTTGCTCACAGCAGTTTGCTATGGAACACACTCAACCTGAGCCAACGTGAGCAATTCTGTGGGTGAAATGGGTGGTGCTGGAGGGCAGAGGACTTCTGGGAATATCTCAGCAAAATAATGAGTCGTGATTAGTGAAATTCATCAGGTAACATCAGGCTTCTGCTGTGTTTGGATTCTGTCTAACGTTATCGACCAATCCAGCGAACCCGTATGAGCAGTAACTGGGAGAGCGTGACAAGGGGCATCCTGAGAGAGCTCCGTAACCTGTTGGCCACAAGAAATTAAGCCTGCAGCACTTGACCTGGCATCTGGTTCCTGGTGGTCTGTGGCAACACTGTATCCAGAGCTGCTCTGGAGAGAACTGCAGAGACAAGGCTCCAGGTTTCTTCGTGTGTGAAGCAGTGGCTGCTTCTTACCCGGCAAACAGGGAAAGCTTTTGAGAGCAACCAGTTCTGACAGATTGCGTTTGTTTGCCCAAGTGTACTACTGCCATATGCTGGGGAGAAGTTTAATTGTGCAGTAATCTCTGCTTTTTCAGTTAGATATGTTTGGTTTATACTTTTGTGTTAAAACCATTTACTTAAAGCTTACCAGACACTTGGAAAAACTCTTTGGTAAATAGTTCTTACAGCTCTCTGGACCTTACAGGCGAGTGTAGGAACACAGCTGCCTGTTAGCTGCTAAATACAACAGAAGTATTGCAGGGTGAGAGGCCAGCAATATGTTACCAGAAAAATCATGAATGTAGAGGGGTTTTCTCAGCCTTCTGACAAGGATTAGAGTCACAGGATTTAAATGGTGACAACCTTGTTTTGCCTACGTTAATTTTAATTGTACTTTTCCTTCCTTCGTATCAATGAAGTCAGAGGGGCTTGGCTGCAGTTGGTTTGGGTATTCATTTCTGTTTCACAGCTGGTCTCTGCGGAGCGTCAGAGCCATGCGTCATGTTTAACTGTAGTGCTAGGCTCTGTGTGTGAGCTCTGTTTGTGTATAATTTGCACCTAAGTCTTTGATGCTGTCAGGATTTGGAAGCCAATCTGTGACTTTCGCCACCTCTTGTTTCACCCTTTAGACTGCAGAGCATTTACTGGTGTTCCCTTGGCTTCGCTGGGATGTGAAGGACCGTGCGGAATTCATACTGAGGACTGGGAGGTGTTTGCGCTGTGAGTGTGCAGCAACCTAAACAAGAGTGGAACCCAGCCTGGCCTTGAGTAGAATGTAAGAAGCAAATGTTTGCTTCCTGAGAAAATAAGAGTTGTTCTGCAGTGCAGATGGTTGGTGATGGTAACTGGGGTTTCTCTCCACAGCCACTGCCTGGTCGAACCAGAACGACTGCTATCTTAGCTCTGTGCAGAAGGAGGTGTGTCTCTCTCCTAACGACTGAGAGAGAAGAACTGATGATTTCTGGACGTTTTTTAGCAGGCACGGTGGGGTTGGGATGATGGTTTGACTGGATGAGCTTAGAGGTCTTATCCAGCCTCAGTGATTCTGTGATTCTATGGTTTAGAGAAAAGCAAAGAATGTAATATCGCTCCTTTTTTTGTCTTTACCTCTTGGCCTATCCAGAGGAAATTATCTGTGCTCAGATGCTTCATGTAGTTTCAAACTAGTAGTGCACGCCTGAAGATAAGAATATGCTAGAAAATAATGAGGTAATTTAGATGATTTCAGCTTGGTTATGCCCAATGAAAATACTTTCTTTGCTATTTAAGGAGTTGTTTGAAGTAACGTATAATTTACTGCCGTGTGATATAGAGATTCTGTTAGAAGGGGAAATTACCAGAGAACTGGATGGTGTGGGTGGGTGGGAAGCAATATTGCTGTTGTTTGTAGGAGGGTAAAGAGGGCCTAACTGGGTATTTGGAAAGACGTCAGGATGGATTTTTTAAAAATGAGTTTGATGGTATGTAGAGGACAGATTTCATTAAATCTTGACAGGTTTTACTGAGAACCCACGTACTTTATGGCTTTGAGAGGTGAGCTGGAATACCAGAAGAGGGGCAACACAGAGATGTGGCTTCAGTAGGGCATTTGACATGGTCTAATGTGACATTTTCATAAGAAAAATTTGGTCTAGCTGAAATGACTGCAAAATAATTCAACATTTTTAGAGGAGCAGCCAATGTTGGAGAATATTCAGTTACCAGTTAAGGTTACTGTTGTATTTCAAATCTCAGAATCAGCTAACAAAATGAGACAGCACATCCACTTGAAGTTTGCGCGAGTTCATAATGCTGAGGTCCCTTTGTTGTGTGCATTGAGAGGTCAGAGCGTTGAGTACTGATCCAATCTTGGATTTAAATGGATTGTTTCCAGATACTGGAATGACCCAAGGTGGCTCTGCCACTTCCCTCAGATCTTCAGAGCTGGGGATTTAAGCTCTGAGTAACACAAACCCTTTTTGTCATCTTGCATCGTAACAACTGCATAGAACTTCTATGCTGTATGACTCAACCATGTATTTTTGAAGTCTGATTGTTTGAAGTTGTCAAAAGATAAAGAATTTGTGATATCTGTTGGGGGAAGGGGAAGAGTGTAATTATGGACCACTTAGCAGAACCAGGCAAAATGACACAGCATCAAAGCAAACGGCAGCACATTTTGGTTATGAAAATCAGTTGGAGTAATGAAAAATGCTTACATATTTTTTCCAGGGAAAAGCAAGTGGAGGAATGATTTTTAGTGTAAGTCTGCTCTTTTCAGATGAGGTCTGCTGACAGCTCCCAGGAACTGTGCGGTGCTGGTTGGACTACCCACATTTTGTTCGGTGCTCTCCCTCATGTGAGCTATCAAGCACATTTTTTATTTTGTGGTGCTCACTTCAGAAAGCCCCACAGTTCTACTTGTGAGCTGGGCAGTTTTTATTTAATTTATTCAGGAATGCTTAATCTAAATAAATAGGCCATTCTTTCTGTTAGCCTCTGCTCATATATTTGTATGATCTGTGTTTAAGCAGCTGCTTAAATCACTGCTTGCTGCTGTACACTAATAATGTCAAACAGAAATTAATTAGACAGCCTAACAACCCAAAACAAACTATTTATTTCAAGTTACCCTTATGTTTACTACTTTCACATTTAAAATCTCTCATGTGACTGTGACTTGGCCTTTTGCCTTTGTGTGTTATGCTTTATTAGGACAAAGTGAAAAATCTATTTTCAAAGATCTTGTTAAATTAAGCCAGTTAATCCCGATTATGTGCTTAATCTAAAGTAAAGGAACTTGTGAAGAAAGTGTAGCAAAGGAAGAATGAGATAGCAAACGTGTCACAGTTCTTTGAGTTATTCATAAGAATTTCAGTTTGGAGTGGTTGCTGAGGGAATGATAGGTAAAAATGTTAACAAATAGCAAATCTTTGTTTTGTGCTCAGCGAATTATATCAAAGACACTGAGATTTTAAGAAAATACAGTAACTCTTCAAAAATGTACTCTGGATGTCAACAGGATTGACATATATTTCATCTGAGGTTCCTTATCTGTCAATATCTTTGTGTTCCTGGCAGCTCCTCAGGCTGAGCAGCGCTGCCAGAACCCACTGCCCTTTTGCTTCTGATGCTTCTGTAATGACTGAAATAGTTTCTTGGGGCAGATCTTCGCAGACAAGGGTTTCTCAGGTTGTTTGCTCGACCTTACCCTTGGAGAAATAAGTTGTATGTTTTGGGAATCAGACAGCACTGAACTTGCATAGCGTTCAGTCACAAGTTGGTACTAAGGCATTGTGATTTTTCTTCTGTTTAAACTCGTGTGTGAGGAGCAGATGAAGCAGAAAGCGTCGCTGCTGGTTCTGCATTATCTGTTTTCCCCTCTGTTCTGGTTTGTTTTGCATGGTAGCACAGCTCCTCCTTGCAGAGGTTCAGGGCTCTGTGGTTCGACCCAGGGTGGAGGCAGCAGTAAACACAGTCTGGCCCAACTGGAATAACTCAGTGATTCCCTAGAATGTTTATGTGACGTGAGAAAAAACTGGTCTAGCTGTGGAATTTTTAAGTAACCTACTCAGAAGTCATTACTGAAATATTTTCACCTCTAGTGAAAATGTGAAAGAGAAGGGGAAGGGATTTCTGGGGAGGGTTTATGGATAAAATCTGAGATTGTATTGGCTTTGCTTGACAGATGGGGCCGAGTCTGGAAACCAGAATGTGCCCTGACGCTGCTTTTTGCTTTTTCTGGGCTCTAGAGGTCTTTCTGTGAGTTGAGGTAAAGGCAAAAGCGAGGCCTAAGGGCTGACCTCATGGAGTGTGCACAGATGGGTGCTGGCATGGATGTGATCAGCTCTGAGATGCAGTGTGGTCCCTGTGGATGACACATGCAAGCTTCTAGCTTGGGCAGCAGTGAGAAATCTCACCTCCCCTGTGTAGCATTAAATTCCGTCCTTTCAGACAGTACTAATAGTGATGGTTTTCAGCTGAGCACAGATTTGAAGGTCTAGGATAGCAGTACTGGGCCACGAGGTATTCTTCAGAGCTGCTGCTCTGCATGTAGAATGGGAGATGCTGAAGGACCTTCAGAGCCGTATATGTTTTAATTACTACTTGCATGGGATTTTTTCTCTGTAGAGCAGAAATATCTTCATTAGAAGCAACATTTTGAAGCATCAGTAAGGAATTATGGTCTCATCTTCTCAAATGCGCTTTTCCCTGCATGATGCCGTTAAGAGTATTATGTTGAGTATTGCTTAAGATTGTTCTTGATTAGATATACTTTCTGTCTGCACTGACTATAGAATTCCTCATATCGAGCCAGCAGGGCTTAACAATGTAAGGAATAGTTTCTGCTACTTTTGATGTGTTTCTCTTTTCGATATTATCTTACAAATGCATGATTGTGTAAAGATAATAAAGCTCTTTGAGTGTAGGAAATCACAAATCTTTTGAAGAGATAAGGATGCATAGATGTCAAAGATATAAGGAGTTAGTGTTCGTTTTATTCTAGTAATAACCAATGTTCATTACTGCAGTCAGAATATTCTGCAAATGGAATTCATGTTCTATATTTTAAAAAAGTGATCAACAACATCCCTAAAAAGACGATGTAGGGTGGAAAGGAATAGTTGTTGGGGAATGTACTTGTTATCCTTGGAAGGAAGAAAAGAAGTAGTAAATACTAATTCTCTCTATTCTGTGATAGATTTGAGAACTTGTTATCCCAAATAAGAAGTAGAATTGCAGCACAAGTCATTCTCCAAAGACAGATGTTTTGTGTGTTTTCTTGTGCTTTTTTTCAGCCACAGCTAAGATAATAGGCATGTTTTGTCTGATAGTTAGCAATTTTCAACATAGTGGGAAAGTTATGGGCAGGAGGGAGTGAGTAGAAAGTTTGCTTTCTTGTTTTGAGAATGTTGGTTCAAGACTTTCAAGCAGAAATGGATTCTTTCTCCGTATGCCACAATATTCCTCAGGAATTTTACAGAGAATATAGATTAATGAGAGCAAGATAACTGAGTGAAGTGTGTGCCCTCTGGAGGAAGAGGGGAAGTTGTGCTTGCATATGTTGTGAAAAGCATATGTGACTAAATTTAGCTCATACTACTAGATTCTACTTATTTTGAAGATTGTTTGTGGGATACTTCCAACCTTGTATGAAAAAGGGCATGGGAAGATTTTTTAAAAATTTCTATTTAGGCCCTTGCATCTCCTTTTCTCCTTTCTCCCGCCCCCAAGGAAAAAAGCTTCTGAGCAGAAGACAAATTATTTCTCTGCCTACACTTGTATCTTAGGAGTCTGATTTTAGCACCATGTCGTCATGCTGCAAGATTAATTGGCATATGCTGGTCTTTGTTTTTAGCCTCCTCTGATTTATACAGTAGCTAATGCTTCTCCTGTAAATCTTAGATTTAGCTGTGAACACTTAGCCTATTATCCAGAACAATTTCTGTCCTGTTCTTTTGAAATGCAACAACATTGGGAGCTGCTGCTTATTGTGTGCCGTATATATTTTGTGCATTTGATACTGATCCTGCTGGAGGCAAAGAAAAAGGGCTGGATGGCTTAATGTTTATCTGCTGACACTTTAGAGTCTTTATTAACCCTTTTTGGGTGGGTGTGCTGAGCTGCAGGGCTGTGTTGTTCACCGAATCACAGCACCAAATGGGCCTCGTCAGGTATTATTGTTAGAAATGTTCCCCTCCCCCCTGTGATCAGGGAGGCTGAACACTAACACATCATGAACCTGTCTTTTATTTAATTGGAGAAGTATTGGTTGCTTTCCCTTTTGACAAAACCCCCCACTGATACCATAAGTGCCTGTCACATCTAGCTGAAAAGAAAAAAATATTGGTACCCTAATGTTCATCTAGCATTTCTTCTCAGAAAAGATACTTTCTCTCCCTGAAAATGTTGCTGTGCCTGTGTTGTACTGCTGCCTACCTCATGCTAAACAATACTAGTTAATTGAAATAGATTTTAAGGATTCTGATTGATTATCATCTTCTTATGGAGTCAGCGACTATAAAATATTCCAATTTTGGAATTGTACGTTCGATTTCCAAGCGGTAATATAAGGTGGTTTACTCACTGATCTGTCTCAAGATAACTCCAAGAATCACCTTTAACTCTGCTATTGTTGTTTCTCCCTTGACAGCAAGCACCCCGAGGTGCTGGGTGCAGAGGTTTTGGCACGCAGATGGTATAAGGATTTATAAGACAATTTTTAAGAAGGTCGCTGATGGATGCTGAGTTGCTGTTTTTAGAGGTAACTGTCACAGCGGCTCTAAAGTGTGTCTTTTGTCTGGAGTACCCTGTTTTACAACGGAACTGCTGAAAGTTGAGTCAAGTTTATTCAGAGCTGTATCCCTTGGAAACGTATTGGCAAGCATGAGTCAGCGCTACTTGTCCTAATCCCGTACATGCCTGACCACGGCAAGGCTACGCTCTCACTAAGCTTTGTTCCACACCGTACTTCCAGAATGTAAAGTTTGGAAAGCCAAAGACATTAAAAAGACAGTATGAGAAAGGAGCTTTGTTCTTTCTCTGCCTTGTAGATAGAAATGTTAAAAGTCTTAGAAAGAGACGATTGCATAACAGGAACCTGCAGTTCTGAAGTATCTTAAGAATCAATCTGAAATGTGAAAAATGTATGAAGTGACACAATTATTTTCAGCACCATTGGATTCCAGAAGAATTGGGGGCAGTTTGTGCTGGCAGTACACATATGTACGACTGGTGTGCAGCCAAGCTGTTTTTCACTTCTTCCAGTAGCTGTTTCCTTTAGGGCAGGGACCTCTTCATGACCGATCTGTCCACAGAAGGGTGAGCTTCTAAAAGAAATTAAAAAGCTTCCAAAATCATGGTAAGTTACTCTGTAGATCTGTAGAGGTGAAAAGGACACTTATGTGTTAAAAATCCCATACAAAGAGTAGTGGCTTCAGGCAGTCCTGCTGGCACGAGGGTCTCGAATGGTTGCACTGACTCCTGTCAATGGAAAATGGGTAGAAGACGTTTTATGAGAGTCTAATTACTGCTTTTAAAACAAGGGTAATGTGGCCAGACTTTGACTGGCTGGAAGACCCAGATTTGATTTCAGTTAGGCCTGTCCCATGCTGGGACATGGTTACATCTCCAGCTGAAACTGTGCTTGTATTTCGGGACGGTGGACGAGACGTAATTTACTGCAGTTGGGCTCTGCAGGAAACTGGAACTAATTCCAATCCGTAGGGAATTCTCCATCACAGAACCGGAAGCTTTTGGGAGATACTAGTGTGACTGAGTGTTATCACTTGGTTATATTTTATGGTGCTTACACCAGTATTTACGATGGTACTACCATAATATTATGACAAGTTGTCTCAATAGCTCTGAAGCAGGGGAATCACTCCTGTCTACAAAGAGAAAATGAGTCATGCAATACTTGAGCAATTGCTTGTGATCTATTGTAGGTCTTGTGGAGCAGGTAGAGCCATGACAGTGTCTGAGGGTTCTGGGCCAGGACTGCCACAGCACTAGGGAGACGCACAACAGCGTATGCAACACGCCACGTGGCTGTGAACGCCGTCACCTTGTTTTTCATGTGATGTCTTCACCCATAAGCCAGTTTTGTTTTCCATCAAATTAAAAAAAAAAGGATCAAGAAAATGTTTGTTTTATCGCTTCAAATTCTGAGTTGGTGAAAGGAAATATTCAAACCAGTATGTTTTTCCAGAGGCAAAATCTATGTTTTACATTTGGGATGAAGTGAGCAGAGGAAGAACATCTGTTCCTAACTCATCTAAAATGCTGTTTCAGGTGGTTTGAGTTTGGGGGAGATTGTTTGTTTTGGGTTTTGGGGGTTTGTTTGCTAGTGTGTGTGTGTGTGTTATTTTATTTACTTGCCAAAGTTTTATTAAATGACTAAAAGTAAAAATAGTCCTATTGTTACTCCTCTCATGGAAGAGCATTCTAATTGTTTGAGTACCCCTCCCCTTCCATTCTTCCCTAGGGCAACACTGGGCACTGTGGGGCTCTGAGAAGGCGGGAAGCGGGGAGCCCCACTTGCACTGATGATAGAACCTGCGTAGAAAGCCTGTTCCTCACATCAGCAAGAGTTTCCCCGTAGATCTTGCAGTCTGGAATTAAGCCATCACATCTTCACTGCTTGCAGCTGTGCTTGGACACCGAAACTTTCTCTGAAGGGTATTTTGTTGCAGGATATGTCAGTTTCTGCCCATGAACAATTGATTTCTCAGTGTCAGTAAATATACTTTTCTGAGAGAAGTTTCCATTTTTATAACTTGGTGTTTCAGGCCACTTTAGTTTTGAAGAAGGATAAGTTGGGAGGTCTTTTAAGGGTAGGAACCCCTTTGTGCAAACTTGTTGTGCCAGCGTATCACGGACAAGCTTCTGGCTTGGGAATGGAATCGAGAACAGATTTTGCAGGAGGTTACTGAGCTCCTCAGCATAATCCGTGGCTGCTTGCAATGGTCTTTAAGTCTTGGACATCTCTAAAGAGCTCATTTACATCAAAATGGCCTGAGTTGTTTGAAGGGAGGAATCCAATATAATTTTCAGTATCCCCAGTCAGATTTGGAACGTGGGGGTTCTAGACATGGTGCATTTCAGATTATTACTGTCGTGTGTATGTTTGTTCTCTCTTGTCCCACCATCATAATTGTATGTAAATTAGAGGGAATCTCTGGAAAATCCAATTTCCTGAATGGTAAGATTTTCCTGACAGGAAGCATTGCTAGAACTTTTAAATTAACATAATACACTAACAAATTAACTCGTGGAGGTTCAGAGGTAGGTATTTGTACTAATGATGGAGAAAGCTGACACATGCCAAGTGCGATTGTATTTCTGGTTTTATTGTCACTTCGAGTTGCTCTATTGGAATGCCAATATTGTGTGCAAGATGAAAGCATAAAGGCTGGCCTAACTGATGCCTTAATAAACTGTGTTGGTTTGAAGCGAGAGATCCATTTAATCCCTACAGTGAGAGTAAGATCTTTGTTTTGAAATGCACTACAGTTTGTGTCTCAACAGTAGCTTGCAGTCCAGGTTAGCCAGTGCATGGCAACCTGATCTCCTTTTACAACCGTGTAACTCGCCTGGTGGACCAGGGGAAGGCTGTGGATGTACCTGGACTTCAGCAAGGCCTTTGACACTGTCTCCCACAGCAGACTCCTGGAGAAGCTGTCAGCCCGTGGCTTGGACGGGAATGTTCTGTGCTGGATTAGGAATTGGTTGGATGGCCGAGCCCAAAGAGTGGTAGTGAATGGTGTCTCGTCTAGTCGGCGGCCGGTCACTAGTGGTGTTCCCCAGGGATCGGTGTTGGGCCTGGTCCTGTTTAATATCTTCATTGATGACCGGGATGAGGGAACTGAGTCCTTCATCAGCAAGTTCGCAGATGACACCAAGCTGGGAGGAAGTGTCGATCTGCTGGAGGGTAGGAGGGCCCTACAGAGGGACCCTGGCAGGCTGGAGTGATGGGCTGATTCCAATAGGATGAGGTTTAACAAGGCCAAGTGCTGGGTTCTACACTTTGGACACAACAACCCCATGCAGAGCAACAGACTGGGGACAGAGTGGCTGGAGAGTAGTCAGGCTGAAAGGGACTTGGGAGTGCTGGTGGACAGGAAACTCAACATGAGCCAGCAGTGTGCCCAAGTGGCCAAGAAGGCCAATGGTATCTTGGCCTGCATCAGGAATAGTGTGGCCAGCAGGACTAGAGAGGTTATCATTCCCTTATACTCGGCACTGGTCAGGCCACACCTCGAGTGCTGTGTCCAGTTCTGGGCCCTCAGTTTGAGAAAGATGTTGAGATGGTGGAGTGTGTCCAGAGGAGAGCGATGAGGATGGTGAAGGGGCTGGAGCGCAAGCCCTATGAGGAGCGACTGAGGGAGCTGGGGTTGTTTAGCCTGAAGAAGAGGAGGCTCAGGGGAGACCTTATTGCTCTCTACAACTGCCTGAAAGGAGTTTGTAGTCAGGCAGGGGTTGGTCTCTTCTCTCAGGTGACCGGTGACAGAACAAGAGGACACGGTCTCAAGCTTCACCAGGGGAGGTTTAGACTTGATATTAGGAAGAAGTTCTTCACTGAAAGGGTGATTGGCCATTGGAATGCGCTGCCCGGGGAGGTGGTGGAGTCACCGTCCCTGGAGGTGTTTAAGGAGAGACTGGATGAGTCACTTAGTGACATAGTGTAGTTGACGAGTAGGTGTAGGTGTTGGGTCATAGGTTGGACTCGATGATCTCAAAGGTCTTTTCCAACCTTATGATACTGTGATACTGTGATATTAACTTCGTGCTAGCCAGAATCAGTCCTAAACTTTCAAAGCCCTTGTTCCACCAAACTGTTACGTGTCATCATGGTTTATCTTCCACTTGACATCCCCTCCCTAATGAAAAAGCTATCAGAGATTAATGTAAATAGTTTGGGATAGTGTAGATTATGTTTTTATTCACTCTCTTTGTTCACTTGCCCTCCTGGTTGGGCGATGCGTTAGAGGAGGCCGAGGAGGAGCACTGGGATCATGTTTATGCTCGGTTTGGAGGTCAGTCTGTGAAGCTTGATTCATATAAAATGCATGATATGGAAAGGCTCTGCTACCCTGAACTTAGAAAATAATCGGTCCTGGGAGAGTGGCTCGGTTGCTGAGCTATTTCAATGCCTGCAAGTGTGAGGCGGCCGCTCACCAGAGACAGCTCAACAGCAACGCCTACATTGGTCGCTCCTGCAAAAGTGTTATCAATGGTATTAGCGAAAGGAATAATTTTGTTTCTAAAGTCAGTTAATCTTTTGCAGGAGCAAAGGATCACTATTAGAAGTCATTTCTTTGCAGTAACACTTTCCCAGCAGGACCTGGGGTGAGAAATGTGAGCTTGTCATTTGTGTTTTAGAAATAATGTCGTTTGGCGTGGCTCTGCCATGTGGGTGTTGTGCGACATCACAACGAAGGACTCGGCATGCTTCTGTGCCGAGTCAGTGGGTCAGTAATAGTACATTTCTCTTAATCTTTTAATCATGAGGTAGCTAAAACAGCGAATCTGATGTGTTTGTGACTCAGAATACTGAGTAGTGCCTCCTTGTCAGGAGCATTAACTTGCGATACACTCAGTTCTTTAAAAGTTTGTGTATATTAACAGTACTTTTTCTGTTCCAGGCTCCTGTGCCCCTTACCTTGCAGTGGTAGCTGAGAGTATTCAGCGTGTTTTGCAGTTGCAGATGGGATACAGAAAATGCATGGCACGATCAGTGAGCAGGGCTGAAAAATGGTGTTGGCTCTGGGAGGTGACAGAATTCTGCAGTAGCTGCAGAGAGAGCATCCAGCTGGCCCGAACTGCATAACAAACACCTTCTTATGGGTTTTGATTTGGTGGCAGGAATGGTGGAGACTTGTGACAAACCCATTTTTGGCTGAAAAAATTAGATTCGTTCTAACGCGGATTGTTTATGCGAGTTCATCCCTTTGAAATTCTAACAAACCAGAGCACTGGAAGCCACTCATTTCCTGCTGGCTCAGTGTTGGCTGCGCAGTTCTAGACCAAGTTCTGTGGCCATTGCTGTGACCCCTGGACCCAGGAGGCTGCGGTCCTTCATTTGGAGACCTGGGGCCGGAGCTCCTTGTTCACAACAGGACCTCATGACGCCTCTGGCCTTGCCCTGGTGTGCTCCACGCTTGGAGAAGGCCAGGTGTGTCCAGAGGCCCTGCAAACACTGCTCCACTCTTAGAAATCAAGCCTGGAGCATCACACCTTTCAGATTTCCTCTTGTAGGAAGGTGTCTAATGTCTTCTGTTTTTCAGAATTTCTTGTTAAATAAAGTTTTCTGTTCTTGCTTTCAGAAATCCTGTCATGAATGAGGCAGGGAGTCCACCAGTGCTGGCTCATTTGTGTTTGATCCAATTGGATGTGTGGTGTTGGCATGGGAGGATGGAGTAAAGAGGGCATTACCTGCGCAATAACAGGACAGAGAGAAGGGTGGATGTAACCTGCTGTGACCAGTGCCAGCAGCTGGTAAACCGCTGGGTTGTAGGAGCTTTATGATTATATGAGCGTTTTAAAGTTTCTAGATGCTTCAGTACTTCAGATGTTAAGAGTTTGGGGAACTTTTAACCTGGAAAGTAATATTTTTACCACGTATATAGATTCATTGACAAGGAAATATTGCAGAGTCTTGTTTCATTCTGATTTTTACATATGGAAACAGAGGCACAAACACATAGCAGCACCAGAACCAGAGACATAGGCCTGACTGTAGAATTCAAGTAGCAAAGTGTTATCTCGAGTGCCGTTATTATTAACTGGAATAGAAACCACAAAACCTACCAAGGTGTGCAGAGTCTAATTTGTAGGCTTTCATTGCTTTTTGGCATGGTTTAACACTGTCGGTCTGTTACTTCCCTTCATATTCCGTATTCCAGAGGCTACAGTTCTGTTTGTGACTGGGTTTGCTTTCAGTGTTTTACTTGTTTTTTTCTATTTTTATCTTGGCAATTAGAGTTTACCAGTTTCTCCACAGTGATCACAGAAGTGCTCGAATATTTGAGGCATTTTGAAAAAGAGCAGAGAGTCTGATGAAAGTGAAAATGAATGTGAGTGTCCTGGATATATTTCACTGATGCTTGGTTTAGAAATGCCTTTCCTGGTGAATTAGCCTTTTTGTAGCTTTTGTTTGGACTGAGGGCTTTTGTTGTTGTTTAAAAGCCTTTCTGACTTCAGTTAAGTGAGTTTGAGAGGAGTTTTAAACAATTAATTGGTCTCCTTTGTAAAGAAAGGAATAGGTTGTTTTCTTTAAATGACTTTGGACTTGTTTTGTCTAGCCAGCAATTCCACATCAGTTTCCTTGTATAAAATGGGGAGTATTATGTATCTGTACTGGGGATGTAACAAGAGATTATAACCCTCTGAAGAGTGCTCATGGGAACTTTGGGTATATGGCCTCTGTTAGAACTGCTTTTACCTCCACAGTGCAGAGCGCCTCTGCCCTCAGCAGGTGGATTTGCAGCGTCACAGGTAGGTGCAGTTTCCAAAGGTCTTATAAGTAAAGTGATAATTATATAAGTGGAAACATTACGGGCTTTTTCCTTTGAATTTTATTATATTGTCGTTCATTCTGTTCTGATACCGCTCATCCATGGAACAGCTCTGCTCATTTAGAAACACGGCTTTTTGGTGAGCCAGCGCTTTAGAGTTTAATAGTAGTTCAAGGTATAGCAGATCTGTAAAGTCAGCCTCAGCCCTTATGCCCTGTTATTTTAAGTATATCTCCAGGAACCTTGGGACAAAGTGAAAGTGCTCAATGCTGTTGGGTTTTTTAAATAGAATAAAACCTTCCTTTTTCTTTAGAACTACTTAACTTTTTGGCTTTACTATTTGCATAGCACATTGACTTTAAAACAACCCCAACAAAAACCAAGCCAACAAAATGACCCCACAGCTTCTCATGGCAAAGTAACCTTCAGCAAAAGGCCAGACAAGGATTTGTTGTTATTGCTGTGGAGGGTGGATGCAGCTCTGCTGTCCTGAAGGAGGCTTGTCAGACCCTTAAGGATGAAAGCTCAAAACCAAACCTCGTTTTCACAGTGCTTTCTCTTGTCCTACACCACTTCCGCTGTGGCATTAGTGAACATTTATAGCCATGGGGCTCCCTGTGTGTCGACTGGAGACAGCCCATGGGTTTGCCCTGCTGAGGAGTTTCCTGGGTTGTGCAGTAGCTTCCAGGTCTGTCTTGCGCTTCCCAATCTCCTCTGCCTGCTGGAGCTTTGGGCTTGGCTCTGTCTTTGCAAACCTTCTGAGTAGATGGCAGCTCATTTGGAAGAAGAGGGGCTGTGTGAGAGAGAAAAGCCCAGTGGAGCTTTTTAACTTGCCTCGTCGAAACTACAGAGCGAGTGGTGTCAGAAGGGCCCATCTCACGGCTGTCATTCAAGACGTCAGTCATCATGGCAAATCCCATCTGCAATCTTTTCAGACAGCCTAATTGCTGCTGTCTGTAACAGCAGAGATGGTTATCACTGTATGTTGACAGTAAGTTTAGCAGCTGAGATTTTGACCGTGGAGAGATTTGGCTGTTGCAGTCACTAGGCTGTTGCATTGTACTTTTGAAGTCAAGTATTGAAATTACCACACAGCTATAAGGGGCCAGGGACCACCTGGAATTAGCTCAGATAAACCTTAAACTCTGTGACTTGGCGGAGACAGGGTGCAGCGGTTGGATGTTGCACGGAGGATGCAATGTTCTAGTAATTCATGTCAGAGAGGAAGGCAGCTGCTTTTCTTGGGCACTGGGAAAATCCAAAAAAGGGAAGATTGCAGTTCACTTCCCCCTCCTCCACTGTGACTGTCCTGCGCTGAAGTTTTCTTACCTAAAACCATTTATTGCCTGCATTCTCTCTCCCAGACACTGTCCTGACAGTCTGTGGGAATGGCAAAGGTCACCTCTTGTATGAACACATTCGATATAATGATTATGGAGGTAGGCACAGATATTGGAGTGTTTCTGATACAGAAACACTGGATCTGTTGCCCTTGGACAGTTTCTGCCTCTCTAGAACACCGGGGATGTGTTTTTGCGGCCACATGACGTTTTTGTGTTTTCAGTCTACGTATTCCTTTGCTTGTCAGAAACTTCTCTGTACCTTGGACTTGAACTTTTTAACTCAGTCTGGGGATGTTTGAGATGTTTAATTTTTGCAGTAGTATTTATTACAAATGCACACAGCTTTCCAGGCTCATCAGAATCAAATACTCTAAAGGATCTAAGTAGTATTTTCCACCGTCATTTCATTGAAGGGGTCTCCCTGTGAAGATGCCGCGGAAAAAGGCATCTTTTCTGTTATGCAGGACCAAGGAATCTCAAATTGCATCTTATTTTTTTTTAAAGGTAAAAATCTGCAGAGCTCACTAGGATTATTAAAAGATTAAAAGCTTCCAAAAAAGGTTCTAGTGCTGCTGTACTGTCTGTGAAACAGAGCATGGCAATGCTTTACTTGGTGCAGTTGTATTGCTACGATGACACCAGTATCGTGTTGTGGTGCTTCCTTGTACGTAGGAAGTAAAGGAGAATTCAGTTATGCACAGTGCTGAAGCTCTTATGTGTTAATTAATGCTTTATATGGTTTGTAAGTCAAAGACCTTAGTTTAGATTTACTGTCTGCACAGTCTAAGATGTATTAAGTATGTTGCTATTTTGGAGGTGAGATGTTTTAAGTAAATTCACTGTCCTATGTGACAGGAATTCCTGGAAGGTGAGGTCCTGCACTTTGTCACAAAATTCCGTGATTGTTTTTCTTTCCCTCTCCAATTTAGTACGGGCAAGTTTCCCTTAAACAAATCGGGTGGGCAGTTTGTATAGTCGTGTGCCGTGCAGAGTTTGTAGTTTACTGCCAGAGTGTGCATTGGGACAGCTCGGCAGATTGGTTTTCCCTGGGCACTGTGCTCAGACTGTTGGATTTGCTTGATGTAGACCGTCACACATCTGTGTGGGCAACCCTGTAACTCATGTAGGCTGTGTTTTGACAAGCTACCTAGCTATGAAAGCTTTGGGTACCATCATCCTCTTGAGCCGTGTGGCTCTTTTGGAAGGATTCTCTTCAGTAAGCCTCCCAGATGAAGTCTAGCCAGGTAAGTCGATAACATCCTGTCAGTGAGATCGGAACGATGGAAATGATTAAAATCGCACTATTAGGATAATATATTGTTAGCAATGTCTGTCATCTTTCATTTTCTGGGTCAGATCAATTCTATGCTAAGAACAAATGAAAGCCTGGTTTAAAACATGATGTAGTTGTTGTTTCAGTAGTGCTGGAGGTTTACCTGGTGGTCTGTGCGTTAGCGGAGTCACCCTGCTTGCAGCAGACAGGCTGGGGTAGCAATGCCTCTGGGCTGTGGAGGGACACAAAAAATAGGCAGTACAGAAAGGTAAAGATAAGAGTACTTTTAGCAAGTGTGCACTGCTAGTGTTAGAATAGAACTGAAGTATTTTGAATGCAAATTGTTCCTTTACAAACCAGCTGTCTGTTTCAGGCAGGAACACCACAGCCTGATGGGAGGAAAGCCTCATCGGTGCATTAGCAAACCTGAGCTCAAAAGTGAAATCCACACAAATACCCCCCTCTTACAGCATCTTGTCACTCCTGCTGTTATATTAATGTTCTGTTTCCTCAAAACACTGCAAGCTTTACCTAGTCTAGAACTATGTTTAATATTTCCCCTCAAATAGTAGGGAGCTGGATGTTCGGTGCTGGTAATTGTGTAGTATTTCTGTGTGATTTCCTGGGCAGCCGTGTGACGGCAGCCAAGGCTTTCTGGTGACATTTGTAAGCCTTCAACAAGAATTCAGATATCCTGGAGGGCGCTGGGTTTGGCTTGTTTTTTTTCCCGTCTCTGTGTAAAGTGAGGTATTTTTTTCTTCTCTACATTTTCCGTGATTTTTGGAAGAGAAGAGATGTCTGTGTTTGAGCAGCAGCACTGTACGTGGTTTCTCAGTAGGAGGCACTGTTTGAAAAAAAGCAAACGGGTTACAGCAATGACATTTGTCTTCTTCATGGCTGAGAAGCCGTTCCACAGAGATCACTCCTTTCTATGTCAAGAATCATGTAAGGCCTCTGTGATGTTCAGCACAGCATATCTTCATCCAACAAGGAAAGAGATTTCTTGCTGCTGTCAAATTATTTTGGCTGGAGTGTAGCTGCTCAGGCTTCACTGGGACAGCAGCTGCGTTGGCTGTTGCTGCAGTCAGGTGTGTGCTGCACACGCAAAGGAAGCGCTGTCAGACCTGGAAGACATGCCAGCAGTTCAGGAATGGTGGGGCTGGAGTAACGGAAGGGTAATTTTCAGAAATTTAAGTTTGGCCTTTCTCAACAGGAAGAGTGCGAAGGAAGAAGTTTTCTTTTTGCCCACCAAGTGTTGCATCAGGGTAGCGCAGAGTTTGTCAGCACAGCCATGAAATGTTCAGTCATCCTGCTGGAACTATTGCTGTTGGCATGTCAAGAGCTTGTGACATAACCTTGTAGAGCCATTGCAGGATGGCAATGATGAAGTCATCCAAAGCAGATGTTTATATATATATATATATATATTATATGCTTGCATTTTTCTTTTAATTAAACCATTCATTAAAGTTAGGAATAGAAGTACCCACCTCCCTTCCCAGTAAGTTAAAAATAATCTTTTAAACTGGGTTTTTTTTGTTGTTCCTATTACAGTTTTTTCTTGGCAAAAAGATGTGGTGGGTTACAGAATGAATTCCTGTGTTCTAGGTGGCAGGGTTTCTAGTTAGACTCACTAAAAGTTGGGGGGGTTAAAATTTGCTGTAGCTGATATTAACGCTTTTAGAGTGATTAATGGGTTTAAGGCAAAACCTCAAATTATTTAATTGACCACGTATTTCTTGAGGTCAGTCGTTGTGTCCCTGTTATCTCATCATAGATTTTGTTCTGGACAGTACCAGTATCTGGATAACAAAACCTCTTCCTTCTTATTTTACACATTTATTTATTTATTAGTAAGATTTTCTCTAGTGATGTACTTTTCAGTATCTCGATGGTTTTGCTATTTTGAAAATTGTACCTTGTGACTATGTCAGACCTTAACAGAGAGTGGCAATGATTGTATTCATCATCAGTGTTTCTTCTGAAAAAAGTAATAAAGAGATGTTTTACTGCTTTCACACTGAGCTTCTGCCTCCAGCAAAAGGCATGATGGTGCTGGAGGCAGTCGGGTGGCGCTGGAAACGATTGGTCGAATGGTACTGGAGGCATCATCATCCAACTGGAAGCAGTACTGGGAATGATGATGATGCCAGGACCTGTCAGTAACGGGTTGCATTGGTTCCAGTCTGTGCTGTGGGCAGATGTTGGGTGTGGGTTTTTTGCTTTCCAAAGCCTGATCCATTTCTACCTTTGCAAATAGTTACTGAAAAGTAGTGTTTGTGTTTTGCCAGCGTCTGTTTGTTGGCTCACTTCTCCTTGCTGAAAGGAATAGTAATCATGATTTATATTGCTTTCCAGCTTCATTTGTTTGGCATGTGGGTGCTAGAGGTGTGAAGTTGAATATTTGACATCAATTGGAATTCACATAATCTTGATGTATTTTCATCCTATAGTCGTCGCTGATGTGATGGGTGCAGCTGAGCATTCTGTGCAAGGCTCTGTAAGATTCTCAGCACTTGGCTTGGCCGTATTTGTATGTGCCGCAGCCACCAGGGATCTGCATGCTGATCAACTTGAAGGAGGGTCGGAAATCTCACAAAAAACGAGTACATCAATTACAATTAATTATATCACATCTCACACAATTTAACACGTCTACATTTATTCTGTGAATGACTCATTTGATAAAAAAAAGTTATAATTTATATTATCTTAAATAGTTTAAGACCTCGAAACCACTTTATGAATAGTGTTTTGGAATGTACTTGCATTTATTATCTCTGATCTCAGGTGCAACTGGAATGGTGTTACCTTTCCTGTAGTTGAAGGCAGTGGTATTATTCCCTTGGATCCCCCTTCCGTTTTCCCGTATCAAAAGACATGCTTTGTCAGAAAAGGGAGATATATACAGTACAGTGTTATAACTTTTAAAACAGTCTTATTTTACGTCTGTATTTCCTCAAGTGTTTTATAGACTTAGAAACGACCTTGAACAATCAATTTAGTCTGTGTATTCTGAATGGATGCTGGTTCCTCTGCACAGAAGCACAGTCAGTAAAAGCAAAACTCTCCAATCCATAATAAGGGATCTTTTTTAAACCTAGAGCATTTAGAGATGTTGGCAAAGCCTGTTGTCACAGAAAATTTCAGCTGCAATGTATTCTAATAGTTGTGAAAACACTCGTGACTAGTTGGTCTCTGCAGGTAGGTGATCACCAGAAAGCCAGGTTGGTCTCTTCATCCTTTCTGTTGCTGCCCTGGGGAAGAAACTTTGCCCCTAGCTGGCGATGCTTTTGCAAGGTAGCTCCTTCTAGCAGCCTGTGTTTTCAATCTGCATGTGCTCCCGATCCTGCTGTGAAATGTCCCACTTCTGAGGGGAGTTGCAGCCAGCCCGGGCCTGGCCTCTGGGAACACGTGGGGAACGCTCTTGAGAGCACAAAGTGTTTTGAGGGGAGGGTAGGCAGGAGATGGTGTGGGGACTTCCCAAAAGGTTCTGCAGCACCTGGGTGCTGTAGGTGCACAAGCTGGCGGCAGCACCGTTGGCTGCAGAGTGCTGTCAGTGGCAGATGATGCGGCCCTCGAGGGAGGTCCTGCCAGCGTTGGGTTTCTGTGGGCGGAGGTGAGGCGTCACACCAAGGCCTGGCCAGGAGAAGCCAGCTTATTGAGGCAGAATCTTTCTGAATCTGCATGTGGGATCTGCATGTGGAGCCCGGAGAGCTGGCAGCATCACCTTTTTGTGACAATAGTGTGAGGGAAAGCTACGCAGGAGAAGTCTTGGAGAGGTAGGGAATGTTCTAAACTACTGCTTTTCCTTCATGCTTCGCTGAAGGACCACTGCTCTGCCTTCAGTCAGAGAGAGATCATCATCAGCTGGGTTTTAAAGAACGTTTGGTGTTGTGCTCCAATTAATTCTTTTATGAAGAGCTTGCAGAGAATATGAAATGCTGGTAACAAAACGATGTTCTCCTAACAGCTCTTGTAAACAGTCTTCCAAATGCCCAACCACAGGCGGTAACAGGAATAGTTTAGGAAGAGAGTTAACTGGCAACCACAAGAAAAATGTTCACTAGTGTCTCATTGTTCCATTTTAATTGATAAAATGGCTTGTGGTCTGCTTTGCAATCAAAAGAATTTATCTTGAACCACTTCTGTACATGCCCTCTGGTAACTTCTGGTTTAGTTAACCAAAGACTATTTAATTGATTGCTCCTTTTGAATCATAGGCGTTAATAAACAGCAAAGCACAGCATGTCTTGCATAAAAAGCCAACAGGTTAAAACACAGAGAAATCTGTGTTGGATGCTTCTCACCATACGCAGTGTCTTTCCATGAGGGCGTACACAATTTTTGCCAGTTGTCATTAGAGGCCCAGTGTTACTTGTGTGCTCCAAACCTACCTTGTTTGTTTTGGTTGTTATCATTGAGAAAACTGCTGCTGTAAAGAAACTGGAAAAGTTGCCAGATCATAGGATGTATTCAGAATTATCTGATTTTCTGCACATTTTTGTATCTTTCTACAGTAGCAAACGTCATAGGAAAGCAGTCGTGCTGCTGCAGTGCTGTTCCAGAGAACACACCCTTGGTAACAAAACCATGTCCTTGCTGGCTCAGGAGGAAGCTCAGCGACCTCCGCTCAGCATCCCCCTCGCGCTGCAGGCATCGTGTGAGGGGCTTCACAGTAGGGTTACTCATCAAACTCAAGTGCCTGCCTGGACCAAAAGTTGAGGATCACTGAAGGAGTGATTAAAAGAGTTCCTAGAAAGTAATCTGAGCATCCATTCTAAACATTCTGGATTTAAGCAAGGATTTACAGCTCCCTGTGCTCGCACAACTGTGGTTAAACTGTTTTCTGACAAGTTGGTTTATTTTCTCTGTTAAGATCTTCCAAAGTGTTAAGAGCTCTTTCCTGGGAGAAGAGCGTTAGTCAAACCGCAGATCATGTCTTGGCAGACCTTGGCTGGGGCTGTGACCTCTGCACTGCAGGGCGTGTGTTCCGCTAGCCAGCAGAGCGAGGTGGGAGCAGAGTGCCAGCCCTCCCCCTGAGGGTGAACTTCAGGTGGCTGCACGGTTTTCTCTAACAGGTGAGAGAGATTCGCTCACATGGAATGAAGTTATTCTTCCATGCACATCAGCTGAAAGTCTTCCCAGTGATATTCAGGTGAAAAAGAAGCAGAAGGAAGCATAAAAAGGAAAATTCTTGTTATCCTTCAATACTGGAAGCGGTGGTAGTTTGATAAAAATTCAGCACTAGTACAGCCCATCCTGTGATGCAATCAGGATCATGGATGTCCTTGCCCGTGTCTGGTAGAACAGCAGGCAGAGCAGTAGATTAAACCGATTTTCTTTGCATTACTAAAAAGGTTAACAGCCTTGCTAGACAGTTTGATGGCTTCAATGTGAAGGTTGATTCATCTTTCTCACATGAAGGCTTGCAGCACTGTGAGCTTTTGAGAGACGTCCAAATTCAGCGTTTGAGCACCACGCACTGAACTGCTATGTTAAACTGAGTGCAGTCCTTTATATTACAAGCAGGTTGCAGAAATGAGTCCTTTCTGTGCACATGAAGCGGTCTGGCACCATTCCTTTATTGCAGTGGCTTTAAGGTGCCTTCCAACCCAAACCATTCTATGATTCTGTGAAAGGTATTTTCATCAGCATCATTTGGGGAGAGTAACTTCTATCCCCCTTGTACTAATTTTCTCTTAAATGTGGATTATAATGAAAAACTTTGAAAAATGCTTTTGACTAGATTATTATGAAAATACTTCATAATCTTCTCTCTTTCTTTCAGTCGGTCATTTATATTCTGCAGAGCCTAGAATAGCACTGTGGGGGGAACACTTAAATGGGAAGAAGATATTTGTCATCTGTCACACTCTGAATTTAAACTTTCAATATCGAGTTATTGCCTTAGAAATAACTTCCAAAAATTTACATGCCGAGAAAGGCACAGGGTGGGGGAAGCTGTCGAGCTGGTTGTGTAATAACACTGTGTTAAATCCTCAGTAACAGAGCAGAGTCCTTAAAAATATTTCTTCATGAATAAGTTAAAATACATCCTTAAACTAAAGCTTTCAGTGGTTCCTTGACCGCTTCTATGGATTTTGTTCTTTAACAAAGTCACAGAGGGGGAGGCTGAGGTTCCCACAGTTGCTGCCGGGGCTGCTAATGAGAAACTGGTGTCCAGTTTTGTTACATGGTTCTGAAAAGCCTTGTTGTCCATTTCCATGTGTTAAGGAGGTAGAGAGTAGGGAACGGGGGCCGTGTTTGAGGAGAAGAGTTCACTGTGCCGACTGGGCAGTAAAGCTCATGGTACCCATGGGGAGTTGTGCTTGGTAAGTCCAGAGGAACATCAGCTGTTCCATAGGGGCTGCAATGGGAGAGCGTTTGGGCTTTGGCACGAAGCTGCTGTTGCGGGGAAAGGTGCTGGGCAATTATAAATGAGATGAAACAAAGGAGCGGCTTGCCCTGGGGTGGGGGTAGCAGAACCATTCCAGACTGGTGGACGCAAGGGTACGGAGCGAGAAGGATGGAAAACTCTCTGTCACAACCGATTTTGTTTTGAGATGCTTGCTGACAGAAAACACCCAAAGAGTGGCTGCGTTCATTAAACCTGTTGTTTGTGGAGATCAGTGAGCAACTTGGATTGCTGTGCTGAATCAGTTGTGGTTTCGCTTATCCCCATTGGCAGCTTTGGCTGGCGTGTGGAAGGCTCGGAAGCATTGCCATTGTGTTAAAGCCCTGCGCAGCAAATGTGTTTCCTTGTGCTCTGCGTGGATATATGCTCTGGTTTTATCTGCTGCGAGGACACCTGTCTGAGTTTGCAGCCATTGTAGCCTACGGACACGTCCTTTCTTTTCCCAAATGGTTACAAGTTCTTTTCTCTCCTTCTGGCACTGAGTTGGAAGCAGGTTTGATTTAGCATAATGAGACATGTGGTGTAAATGTGTCCGAGCTGTTGTGGTGGAAGGGCTGCCTGAGAGTAGAGGGGCTGGCGGGTGCTGGCAACCTGCGGCCCTGCCATCTGATTCCCTTTCTGCACTCCGTTAGCTGGGCGGCACTGGCTGCTGGGCTCCTGGCTGAGCACCAGCACGGCACGCGGGCAGGGCTCTGAGGAACCCAGGAGCCCGAGACGCCCAAGAAATGGGGGGTTGCTACCTAGGAATGCCTGAGGAACAGCCTTTTGTTAGTCCCCCACTTGTGCTTTCAAAAATAAAATGTTTTTTTCAACTTGGAAAATTAGTTTTCACACAGAAATGATGATTTTAGAGACTTTATGAGGTGAATCTCATTCCTTTTTGCACTGCTTTTATAGGCTGTACAGCCTTGAACTGTCTAGAAATGTTATTGAATCACTGCGGTGATCTCTGGGAGAAAGCAATCCAGTATGGATGTTTAATTCACCTGTAAAGCTCTATAAAATCATGTAGTTACTATTGTCCGAGGATTCTTCCAGCCCAGATAATCCTCTAGAATTGGACAGACAAATTGTTAAAGGAATTGTTAATAACTCCCCTTGATGAAGTGCTGGTAAATACAAATGGTGAAGGAACTTACACTTAAGTTGGGTCATAATTGTTTAATTTTCTTTGAAATTGTTTGAGTTCTTCTACATATCCAGCCCATTTGTTAATAGTCAAATGGAATGTTGAGAAAATAGATGTCTAATAGGTCTGTGGTAAAGATTGGTGCTGTGCCTTTTGAGCTGTCAAATGTCCTTATAAGCAAAACAAACGCAGACAAACAGAAGTTCAGCCTCTTGGAATATGAATAATGTTGAGGGAAAGGGAGGTCGCACACCACCTGGAATATTTTGAAATATATGGCTATGATTCTAGCGCTTAAAATCTTGAATACCCGTTTCATTATTGATTTTAAGACTGAATACCTCTGGGAAAAAAGCAGCACAGCATTGAAAAGACCCTTACCTGATCTCTTTTTGCCTGTGGTAAATGTACAGCAGGTGGCCTTGGAATACAATAGATAACACAGATTAATGCCTGAAACCGCTGGCTGTACCAAGTGTGATAGAGGTCAACAACTAAATGCACAGCTGGAGCTAACAACATTTTAACATCAAATTCATCTGGCTCTATTGAATGATGTGTTGACACACATTGTATGAAATACTTGTGTGTATAAATACGTTGTGGATTGAAGTCAGTAATTGTTTCTTGGACGTTGGATATCTTTTTTATCATTCTAACACTTAAGTCTTTAAAAGAAAGACAAGGTAAAGAAATAAAGAAGGGGGGAGAAAACCCCCAAACAAACCAGCCCCTAAACCCAACAAACCAAACCCACAATGCAACCCCAATGCTTTTTTCCCTTCACCAGAGGAACATTTGCATGGACAAAAGATCCATAAAGAATTACTTGGTATATTGTGAGATTCCAACAAAGACTCTGTGAGCCTGGGACAGAGCTGCTCCCTGGTGTGCGTTCGACTCTGCAGAAACGCCTCTGTGATCTGCTCTCCTTCCCGACAGCTGAGGTCACTGATGAAATAAAGCATCTCTGAGAGCATCTGTGATCTCAGATCTCCAAGTAAAATGAATTGGATTATTTTAATTAATGCATCTATATATAGCTTTCATAACCAAGAAGACAATCAGTGTTGTCTGCTTGGTGCCTACAACTCTTTTCAAGCTTCAAGAGGAATTCAAGGTGCCTGGTATTTCACCTTGATTTTAGACAGTCACTTTGAGAAAGCACTGAGTTTGCATGTTTGAAAATCTAGGACTGCTATGGGGCAAGGTTTCCGGTGCGCGTTTCTAGCTAGGTCTTGTGTGAGAGACGGAACAACCTCTTAGAACGACACCCTTGATTTGTGTAATAGAACAAGGGAACCGTCACTTGCTGCTGTTTCAGTTTGTCATCTGATGTGAGGTGACAGTGGATGTACCACCGCCACCGAGAGGCTTTACTGCCTGTCTCCTTGACATATGGAGCTAACACACAGGCTGTCAGTTTTGGTTAGTGATACTCTAATTACTTATACTGAAATTCCGGGGAATTACAAGAAGGATAAGATGCATTTCGCATTGTAAGCTGAACTTGGAATGCTGCCACATCTGTGGAAGGTGCAGACAATTGGATGTATAGTAAAGATCTGTACCACTGTTGCAGGAGGGTGGTAGTGGAAGACAAATCCCCTCACAATAGCCATTTAATTAAAGAAAGAAGTAATATCTCCTCCTTCCATGTGTTTTATTTATCCCTGCTTCACCCACAGCTCTGCCATCTTTTACATTAACAGAAGCATTATGCTTGAGTCAAAATCTGCATCCATGATAACCTTAACAAATTCCATTTATTTTATCTTAAGAGATGTCACTGTAGAGCAGCAGCATTCTAGGACATCTAGAGATAAAGGGGAAAGAAATTCAGTGGTGCTGCAGTGAAGATTTCTTACTGGAATTTGATGTAAATTGAAAAATACAGAGCAACTTGGATCTGGGTGAGCTACACTATACATTTTGGCTTTGTTCAGTGTCTTGCCAAATACTGACATCATCTCTCTAATTTTGTTAAAGTTGTCTTTACCAAGATAATTTTCTATATTTTTATATAAATGCGTAATGATATAAAACAAAGTTTTCAGCCTGATCCTCATGGATTTGTACATCAAAATAATCCAATCTCATTACAGCATTTGCAGATGACATGTATGCTCTTCTGTGAACTCTGTGTACCTGCTTTGTGCGTTGGCTGCAAAGGAGTAAATAGAATAAAAGAAATAATGGAAAATCTCAGCTATCACATGGCAAGGGTGCACATGTTGAGTAGTGGAAAATGCTGTGAGTGGAAAAGCTCTTTTTAGGTGTTGGAATAATTGTGTGTTGCTTGAAGCACACGGCTAGAACAGTTCAAACAGTTATTAAAGAATGCTGCCAGATCTTATCACTGCAGTCATGCACATAGAACAGTGGTGCCTGTGCAGCGCTGCACGACGTGTGAATGAGGTGTGCTTACCAAAAATAGGCTGGTGAGTGCTGCCCTGGGCTGCCAGAGAGCACTGGGTAAGTGATGCCGTTTTAACAGTACAAAATCATGTCTGAGATTCAGTTAAAAATGTGTTTAACTGCAATGTTATGAGTGACTTTAAGAGACAAAAATAGTTGCAGGCCTTGTCTGAGCAGTCACCAATGTTTGAAGTCCCAAAGAAGACCCCCAGGAGGAAAGTGCTGAGCTGTGGGTGGGGAAGGCATGGGGTAGCGGCTGAAGGCCATGCCCAGCAAGTGGTCTGCCAAGTGGGTGTCACTTGGCATCAGTAAACCTGCATGTGATGCACCTCCTTGTGTCTGCAGCTGGACTTTGAGCATCCTCCAGCGGGTGCATTTCACCTGAAGCCATTGTGGTTCTGCTCTCACATCATTGGCGAGTGGCATTGATTTCTTTGGGTTATGGGGAAACTTCTGGAAGGGGGACAGATCTCGGAGCAGGCTGTAACTGCTCTGACTTCGTTGTAAAGCCACTTCAGCCCAAAATACAGAGAGAGATGTCCATGGGGGTTTTATCAACAAAATAAACCAAACGGTTCTCAAGACGTTAGGCAGCAGGTGAGCATTCCAGAGCTGATTGATAGAAGGGTAGAAGAAGCTTTGCTTTCACTCCCCTCTTAGAAGAATCATTTACTACTTAAAGAGATTTCTTTTGTGCCCTTGTGCCCCAGACAGAATCTCTTTTCTTTCTCATAAGAAAGTTGTCAATGAAGAGTTTGCCATCGCCAACTCTGTGACTCTTCAGATTTTTAGGGTGTTGAATAAACGGGAAGTCACATCAATTTCTTTATAGTTTGATCTTCAGTTCAACTGGGGAAGGTGAAACTTTTCCCTTGTCACAAACAATCTTAAAAATCAGTAAACTCCTTTTCTCTTTAGCAGATTCTTTGATTATCAGTTTCTGTATGGTTATTCATATTTTCAACCAACTGTAGCAAACGAATGATTGCAGGCCCACTGAATTTCAGTTCCAGCAAGGGTTTAAACTATTTAGGGAAACAAATGAAGCAGAAAGGTTTTTATTTAACAATAAATTTTGAATTAATCTATTTTTTTTATGAGTGACTGACTTTCTCAGATCAAACTCCTTTACCGGGAACTCTACAGCAATATGTTGTACCTTTAACTGCTATGACTTTTCAAAACTCTGAGAATGCCAGATGAAAGTATAAAGAAATACTGATCTGATGGAGCTTTGAGTAATCCCTGATCAAAGCAACAATGCATTTAAAAACTGACATTGATTACTGTCTGACTTACAGGTCTGTATTCCTGGACTACGGTTTAGACCTCGGTTCTACTACTGAATAATTATAAGTGGTAACAACTGTAATAGCTTTTATGTATACTATTATTTTAATTTTTATGGAATTAGACAGTTTTTAATGCTTCAGATATGTTGGAAGGTGTATTAGATTTTTTTTTAAAGTTTCCGTTTGCAGTTAGGGAATAATACAGAAAAGATGAGGTTAATTTTAACAGAATTGTGTGATAAAACCATTTGGATCTTAATGAAACCAGACGCTTTTAAATGGTTGGGTTGCTTTTTTTTCTGATTTGACATTCTTCGTATCTATAAATTTAGATTTTCAAAACTGAAACTGTTTATTCGTATTTTTATTAGGGCTTGCATGCTGTGGCACAAAGATAGCGTCGCGCTGTGGGCTGTGTTCATGGTAAGCCTTATTGCATCTTGTTATGTTTTGTACATTATCATTCCAGGGGATATTTAGTTACCTCGTCAGTCTGTCATTTGAAATGATTATAAACACTCTGTCATGGCCTTAGCCTTTATCTTTTGTACTGAATTAGTGACAAATTCCCAGTTTTGTACTACACCCAGTGCAAAAATAGTTTTAAAAATCTGTGATGAATTTGGTAACAGCCTCAAAGTTTCCGTGGTTATTTTGAAAACTGCAGACAGCGCAGGACAGGGGCATTTCTGTATTTTAAGTAGTGCAACGGCATCCAAATTCATGACCGGCCCCCAGATGACAAGGAGATGCAAGCAATAATACAGCAGGCCCAGCGTGGTGTCCAGTGCATCCTGTTTTGCCCAGGCTTCATGTCACCAGGCTCTTTATCTCTGTTCGTAGTTCTTCATGGCTGCCAGCTCTGTGGCACTCCTTAAAATAACTCAGTTAAAAACGTTCGATCAAGTCGTTTTGTACAGGCAAACCAAGGCCCTGCGCTCGTCCACAGCAGTACACGTTTCTTCTGTTCCCCTTCTCCCTCAAATATTGACAAATCACCACTTTTATTAGGGATACAATGTGAAAATGAACCAGCTTTTGGAATTAAGCCTCACATTTATCAAATGGCTTCTATTGACGTTCTGCTCTGGTTTTGAGCTGTTGAGGAGAAGACACTTGCTATATTTCTGGGTTTACTGATATGTTTTCCAAAGA
Organism: Neomorphus geoffroyi; assembly: GCA_033558235.1. NCBI lineage: Eukaryota > Metazoa > Chordata > Aves > Cuculiformes > Neomorphidae > Neomorphus > Neomorphus geoffroyi. The sequence continues at coordinate 14,389,133 of JAUMJM010000050.1, forward strand.
ATGCTTTTTCCTCTTGCTTTTTACTGGCAGCAGCTTGAGTCCTCATGTGGTTCCACCGCTCGCCTTTCTGCAGTTTTTTCTCCTCCCTGGTGAGTTCTCCTTACCCGCCAAAGCAAGTCTATGCTCCTCGGTGCCCTCTGCCACCGGGCGGAAACCTAAAGCTTTCCTGAGTTGGCGGGATTAGAGATGTTGGAGGAGCAGCCAAGGCTTTGAGAGCCACAGTCTCTTCCTCTTCTTCCCTAGGTCACTTGGGTTCAGTCAGCCATTGGAAATCTGCCTTATTAAACTGTCGAGGTAATCAATAGGCACGTTCTGTTAAGCTGCTGCTTGGTGTTTCTGAGAGTGCAGTCACGTATTTATAAACGCACTGCTGCTTCATTGGCTTCTTAATAAGAACAGGTACCCGTGGGGGCCCTTTGCCTTGCAGGGTCCTGAACAGCGGCAGTGAAGGTTTATGGGCATCTTTGTGGATCGTGACCAAGGATGAGCCCTTGCTTAGCTGCAAATTACTTTTAATTACCCACCGCTCTGCAAGAAGAGTTAAGACAAGAACAAAGGCTCAACATCTGCCAGGTCTTCTAATGCCAGAGTTGCTGTATTTCCAGGTTTTTGCTTTGGTTTATACCTTTCTCCCTTGTTCTAGCGACTGAAGCTCTTTTCTGTGTAATGCCCAAGTTTTTCCATAGGCGCCTGTATAACTCTGGGATATTTGGAGCAGTTCTGCTACTTTGCTGGTGCTTGCTGGAGGCTTGGAAAGGCTGTGAGGATCCTAGCACTGACTCTACCAATAGAATTAATTGGGTAGCCCCAGAAAGACCATTAATGGCTCTATTCATAATTTCACTTTCTTATATTCTCAGTTTTAAAATATTGGACTGGTATTTTGTGCTCTGAACTATGACAGGAGTGTCGTTCATTTGAGAGTCCATCTAGCAGCAATCCGCTGCAGGCGTTGTACATGGTCTCTAAAGCAGGGGAGCATCATTTTTCTTTAGAGAATTTCTGCATAAGGCTGGCCATTGCTTACTAAAATATTATTTACAACAAATACAAGAAACCATTGGAATCTCAAGGGCTTATAGTTAAATTTTACTGAGGCAAATGGGTTTTGTGAGTTGTGCAAGTCTCACAGTATTATTGTCAGTCTGATTTCTTTAAAGACATTTTATTGAGGCTGGCACAAAACTCCAAATAAACTGAACTACAGCTTTTCTGATTTTGATGGAAAAATTAATTTTGTGCTGTCCAATCATTCTTTAATTGTTTTGAGAGGAAGAAAATGATGGTTAAACACAGTATTGAAAATTCTGTTAAAAAAATCTGTTATGAAAAAAATTATAAATCTAGTGTGAAAAAATCTGCATAGTCAGATGAAATTGTTTGGTGCTTCCTTTTTTTCTGATTTATATTCACAAAAAAAAAAAGGGATGAAATAGCAATGGGAGATCAGTTAAAGCTATCAGTATAACTCCTTTGGGGAATGAAAAGTGGTGCAGATATAAGCGGATTGCTTTTTGATTGTGAATCAAGGGTAAGTCATATGTTTGGGGTTATAAATACTCTGTTAATCTTTTATTATCTAACTTATGTCTGCTGTAGGTGATGCTGAACTTTTCGGTTTTTTTCAAAATAGTCTTATCAGTTTGCATGCTTCTAACGTAGCATGGAAACAGCGGGCTTGCTTTGTGATGTGCCCAGCTGACGTTCCGCTAGCCACGGCGCTCTGAATTGGACCTGGCATCATCATTCCCCCCTGGGGTACGGCTGATCTGATTCGTGTGCTTTGGGGACTGCAATTACTTTGAATCATTTATCATCTTTTATCTGCTGTAATGTCATTTTTATTAGAATTTTCTTGAACAATGCAGTTAATGTTACTGAACAGGGCAGGATTGAAACACTGGAGAGTGAAGGGAGCAGTTCCTGTGTTGAACACAACTCTTGTCGCTTGTTCCTTGTATCCCAGAAATGCTGCTTGTGGCAAGAGGGTGCTTTTAATGGATGTTTTTAAGTATACTGTGTTTAAATGAGAGTTGTAGAACTTCTGCAAAGATGAGGCTTTTGATTGCAGGTGTTTATAATTAGAGTAATTTACAAAGTAGATCAAGACAATGAAGGAGCCATGGAAAACTGACTGAGAGCTTATCAAATTAGCTAAGTAGAGCAATTAATCAGACAGACTGTAGCTGCTTAGTTTCTTTTTTTAATCATCATTTGAGCAGAGTTCAGTGTTTTTCAGCTTCCATTGAGGGCAGTGGGAAGATACGTTTGGTGGGACAGTGTCCTTGCTGTCTCCCTGCGACACACGTGTCTGCGGGAGTGTCAGTGGTGACAGTGAGCAGCCCCACAAACGTTGCGCCACTTTTGGAAATCCGCTGCCATTCCAGTCCACAAGCACTGTCCTGGAAATGGAAAAAAATGTACAGCATTCTCTAAGCAAATATCTTGGACCTTTTACTAAATTTCTGTTTCCAGGTACTGCAGCCCTGGCTAGCAGCGTGTTTGCTCCCTCCGTTCGCACCACAGTGGTTGTGGTGGTAGATCTAAGTGGCATCAGTTCCCAACAAAGACAGTGCTCTGCGCTCCCTGGCCAGTACAGCACTGCTGAAAGCCAGCAGAAAAAGTAGTTCTTGGTTCTCATTACTCAAATATTTTTCCACACTGAGCTCTAACAGTTGGCTGATTTAACTCCTACATAGTTTTTAATTATTGTCACGGGCTGGTGATGTGTGTTTTTGGTACCCTGACCTCTCCAATACAACCTCTGTGCTGGATGGACCTGGTGGTTTATCTGGATAACTGCGCCATTATTGTTACTGTGCCATAATAGTGCTGTAGAATATATGCTATTATATTGATGCCATTCTTTTAATTTAATTGCTTCCCTCTCTCTATTCCACCGGAGGCAATGTTGTTCTACCATTCTGAATGGCAAAGCTGGAGAAGAGGTTGTACATTAATGGCAGTCATAATCCTTCTCAGTCTCACTTCCTATTGGGCATATGCCATTATTTGCAATTTTGTTTAATTCTTCTAAGTTTGGGATAACTCTTTATTATCCCCTGGTTAAGTATCCTTAAACGTGCTTTCAGAATAGCTTCTGTGTCACAAAAAGGATGTATTTTGTCCAGCATCCTTAATCAAGGTCATCATTATTTTTGGTTTTGTTGTTGGGGTTTTTTCTTCTTGATGAAGTATATTATTTTTCTCTGAGAACTTGATGTCATGGATGAAAAGCTGTATTCAGTAAAAAGAAAGCAGTATAAAATCCCCTTCTTAATAGTCTGAAGTTTATGACATGAATACCTGTTTTTAAAAAACTTACTGTTTTCTATCAAGTAAGAATATTTTTACATTTGCTTAAGCACTGTGGCAGTATTTCCAGCAAAATAGTTCTTTTCCTCAAATTTCCTTTTCAATAAAATACAGCCCCTTTGAACTGCACAGACCTCACCATCTGTTACTCAATTTTCACTCGATAAAATTTTGCTGACATCTGTTTAATCAAAAGTATTTTTATAGTCATGGAGAAATTTAGTTCAGACCTGGTATCATCCTGTTCCTGTGCACCAAACAGAGGATGTGGAAGTAATGGACAGGAATTCAGGGGAGAGGAGAATGTGAACATGGAGTCTGTTGCGCTTGGGGCACTGCTTGGAGCTGGACGCGCTGGTGCCGTTTGTGGTGCCGAGGTGGCCGGGGGTGGGTGGAGGCTGCTTGCCCCAGCTTTCATTGAGTTCTTCTCCTGTTGGATGTCCTGTCCCCTCGAGGGTGAGGTGCTCCCTAGTTTCGCTGGGGGTCCATTGAGTGCACGTCCTGTTGGAGTCCGTGGGTGCTGTAGTGAGACCTTATTTCCAGTCTGTTTTTTGGAAGGACACGAGGCGTATACAGTTCCTGCCTGTCTGTCAATCTGCTTGTTCAGTTGTCTGTCAAGTTTGATTAGGAAATTTTCATCAGGATTGTGGTCTGACAGACCCTTCCCATCTCCCATATGGCATAAAAGAATTAACATGCTTTTTCAGCAGTAATTTACAACATTTGATAAGCAAATAATGGTGATTTTTTGATTATACCTCTTTGTTATTATAAATGTTAAGTTGATTTGTTAAGGCGTGGTATGTTGCATCATGTATTCTTGCTTTTAGAGAAGTGTCAGTGTTGTGGCTTTGCCATTGTTCGTTTTCTCTGTAGTTCTTGGGTTGGCGTATAGGCGGAATTTCTCTTCCAGAATGATTTAGCTGTTTACTGCAGATTTATGTTCTTTGGCATGCAAACTGAATTGATATTAACAACTGACTAATAAATTTAGAATATTGCTTTTTAATTGAATCTTCAGCAGAATATGCTGATTATCTTGAATTTAATGATGAAGAGCAATGCTTTTTAAACTTTTCAAACAAATCCCACTAGTTGCACATTCAGTATTTACACATGTATAATTAAACTAAAATTGTGATATTGTATTTTAAAAATAATGTTTTGTTATCTTTCCTGAAGAAGAAAGACAAGCATTTTTTTTTTCTTTAATGATGAGGTAGACAAAATCAAATTAAATAAACCATGACTATGGTTTTTTACTGCTTAGAGCCCTTCCCCACCTCTTTATCCTCAAAGACACTATTTATCTACCTGTGGGTTTTCTTTATTCAGAGAGATTTATTAAGGTATGCTCGGAAGAAAGCTGTCTGGAAGCGTTCTTTGGTTTGTTTAAAGCCTTGGCTGATCTGGGAGGAATCCTTTCCAGCTGGTCTTCCAAAATCCCCGAGAGCAAAGTGTAAGCAAAACTGGGGTGACCACGTTGATCTCTCTGGGGGTTTCCAGTGGGGCATTACAAAGGGGGGACTGTCTTTTTGGGACATTTTGCAGATTGTTTATGGTAGTGATCATGCTGTGAAATTTTAAACTCCAGTTTTCACCAGAAGAGTTTTTTGGCAGGAAGGTGCTGTTTGTGGCAGCCCCAGTGAGGCTGCCGTTGCATGTGCTTGTGCTGGGATCAGGACACTAAAGGGAACGAGCCTGTCCCGTGGCATGAGCAGCTGCAGCGCTCTTTCAAAAACTGAACTGAAGGAGTTGCAGTTGATTCCATTCATCGCACTGATGCGAAGGTTTGGTGCAGTTGAAGATGCTGACACTGCAGTGACGCAGTGCTGATGAACCCCCCAGAGTCTCCAAGTGTTCCATCGCCTGCCAGTCCTGGCTGGGCACTGCTGTGTGCCAGGGACAAACAGGCTGTTGGTTTATCTTTCTTGACTTTATCTTTTATTGACTCTCAGAACAAAACAAATAAAACTGAAATAGGACAGGAAAATCATCTGGCATCAGGCAGAAACTCCAACTTGCATTGGGCAAAGAACCAATGTCATAACATTGGTAGTGACAGGATGAGGGGCTTTAAGCTGGAAGGGGGGCGATTGAGATGAGACATCAGGAAGAAATTCTTCACAATGAGGGTGGGGAGGCCCTGGCCCAGGGTGCCCAGAGCAGTGGTGGCTGCCCCATCCCTGCAGGTGTTCAAGGCCAGGTTGGATGGGGCTTGGAGCCCCCTGACCCAGTGGGAGGTGTCCCTGCCTATGGCGGGGGGGGGGGCACTGGATGGACTTCGAGGTCCCTTCGAAACCAGACCATTCCATGACTCTGTGGTTCTGTGATTTCATACTGTGTTGCTCTTGCCCCTTGCACAGGCGACTGGGAGGATGCTTGCAGTGGCAGCAGGGCCCAGTGCAGGAGGATGTTTCCCAAGGGGGAGGTGGTCCCTGCTTGGCAGAGGCTGTGGCTGCCAGAGGCGCAGGGAGCGTGCTGCATTGCCGCTGGAGAGGGACGCGTGAGGAAGTCTCTTCTATTCCATTTCTGCTCTATTCCAACTCCGGTCCCTTCCGCACTTGGGCTGGCCGTGCCACAGCTGAGCCAAGCCAGGATGCCACTGGCCGTCTTGGCCACCTGGGCTTCTGCTGGCTCATGTTCAACCGCTGCCAACCAACACCCCCAGGTTTTTCCAGCTGCCCTTCCCCAAGTCTGGAGCTTTGCATGGGGTTGTTGTAGCCAAAGTGCAAAACCTGACTCTTGGCCTTGTTGAACCCCATACCATTGGCCTTGACCCATGGATCCTGCCTGTCCAGGTCCCTCTGCAGAGCCTGGGCCCATGGATCCTGCCTGTCCAGGTCCCTCTGCAGAGCCTTGGCCCATGGATCCAGCCTGTCCAGATTCCTCTGTAGAGCCTGGGCCCATGGATCCAGCCTGTCCAGGTTCCGCTGCAGAGCCTTGGCCATGGATCCAGCCTGTCCAGGTTCCACTGCAGAGCCTGGGCCCATGGATGCAGCCTGTCCAGGTTCCACTGCAGAGCCTTGGCCATGGATCCAGCCTGTCCAGGTTCCACTGCAGAGCCTGGGCCCATGGATGCAGCCTGTCCAGGTTCTGCTGCAGAGCCTTGGCCCATGGATCCAGCCTGTCCAGATCCCTCTGCAGAGCCTGGGCCCATGGATCCTGCCTGTCCAGGTTCTGCTGCAGAGCCTGGGCCCATGGATCCAGCCTGTCCAGATCCCTCTGCAGAGCCTGGGCCCATGGATCCAGCCTGTCCAGATCCCTCTGCAGAGCCTGGGCCCATGGATCCTGCCTGTCCAGGTTCTGCTGCAGAGCCTTGGCCCATGGATCCAGCCTGTCCAGATCCCTCTGCAGAGCTTTGGCCATGGATCCAGCCTGTCCAGGTTCTGCTGCAGAGCCTGGGCCCATGGATCCAGCCTGTCCAGGTCCCGCTGCAGAGCTTTGGCCATGGATCCAGCCTGTCCAGGTTCTGCTGCAGAGCCTGGGCCCATGGATCCAGCCTGTCCAGGTTCCGCTGCAGGGCCTTGGCCATGGATCCAGCCTGTCCAGGTTCTGCTGCAGAGCCTTGGCCATGGATTCAGCCTGTCCATTTGAACATTTAGTAACAACTTTAATTTTCAGTTAGCAGATGTCACCTAGAAGTGCCTCACTGCATCTGTGTTGCATTTGCTTTGTTGGTCTGTTGGTGTTTGAAGAACCCCATGGGAAACCAGCTAGTCAAAATTGGAGACAGAATGAGGAAGATTAAGGGAAAAGAAGAAACTAAAGATATTACTTTTTTTGGCCTTAAGTTTGTCTAGTTATAAAATACAGGTATTGGCAGAATGTTGTCCATTTTGCATTTTATTTTCCACCCCAACTTTGGCCACACCTTTTTGTCAGATTTGACACAAATCCATGAATAGTTTTAAATACAAAACCTATTTTCAGATGAGTTAACTTTTATTTAAAAGTATTTCCAATTTTTGTGGTTCATGGCCAATTATAAAACTTTGTGTTAAAAGTGAAGTTTAAAATATATGCAAAAAATTTTAAGTGCCCTTTTTCTTTTTAAAGTTAATAGAAGGGAAAGTTAATGGAAGGCATTCACTTTACACTTGGGTGTGGAAAAGAATGGAACAGTTTTATTTTTTTCTATAAGTAGTAACTTCATAGGATTATAATGTCATATTTCTTGATAATACATAAGTGCTTTTACTCCTACATGTACTTTCACAAAATGTAAATTTAGTGAGTCACATTCAAAGCACAAAGGCACTGGGAGTTTGAAAAATTATTTTGCTTTATGCAGCAGAAGCCATTATTTGATAGCAAGTCCCAAAACTTTAAAATCATCGAAGTTACAAAAGTATTGCAGTAATTATAGTAAATACTGTGAATAAGATATTCAGTTGATATCTAAATTTAGTTTATGCAGAGAATTAATAGGCACTTCTGGTTTACATTTGTAAAATAATTTTAATTAGAAGCAATTAAGTAAAATCACATTACTCCAAAGTAAATTACTGCTTTCCAAAATGTTTTTAAACCTACGTATATTCCATTTCTATGTGAAAGCCTGCTGTAATTAAAGTTTGACTTGTTTATGTTCTATAGGAAGACCTGGAAATCAGTTCAAGGAACCTGGCCATGTAGATGGGTTTTCCAGGTAGCGGAATTACCAGACTTCTCTTATTTGCAGCATTTTTTTTTTCTCTAAAGCATTTGGCGCTGCCACTCTTTGAGCCAGGTTGCAGAATTAAATGGACCACTTATTGAGCTCTATTTCTGAATTTATATGAATTTCTGAATCTAATGTTACAGTGTTGGTATTGTCTTGATGTTTTATGTATTTAATATTTCAGTTCAAGGAAATGTCTGACCAAAAAAACTCCTGTAAATGGATCCATGGGAAGGGTTTCTGCTGTAGTTTTTAAGGCATGGTTGTAATAGTGGCTATGTTAATGTCCACATTAAATGCCTTCCTTTTACACTAACATGATTGTAGTGTTGTTTTGGCATAAATACTTGATGGAAGAGATGGTCCAAGGACAAAGTATTCCCTCTAATGCTTCTTTTTTTAAAGTGCCTTGTGACTCAGCCATAAATAATAAAAAGTCAGTATTTTGTTCTGAAACAACATCCATGCATAGGAACAACAAACGTAAAATAGTCTGTGGGATAACTGGAATTCAGTTTTATGATTGAATGTTTTGAAGAAAGTAAATTGCTTACCCAAAAGGCAGCAGGTAGGGGGAGAGAGATTTTTGCTGCCAGTAGTAATTATAGAGTGAAAAGGTCCTTGCCAGTCCAAAATCAATTAAGCTGGCCCGTATGTATTGGCCACCACACCAGTGGGTGTAAGGAGACGCTGTACTGTGTTCCTGCTGTCTCCAGTTGCACAGGCGTGACAGATGAGCTCGTGCAGAGCAGGCTTGGGTAGGTGTTGAATGGACGTTTCCATTTGTGGCTTTAAGTGTTCAAGTTATTTAGAGAGCAAGGAGAGGTTTTCACATGGAGAAGTTTGTTCTTTCTAGTGGAATTGTCACTGCTGTCTCGTATTCTCATTCCTTAGGCAACAGATCAAATCAAGTGTATGTTCCTTGGACAATACTCTGTACCAGTAGCAGCGTTCAGCTCTGAGCACTGATGTGGAACACGTGTGTTGCAAGTGGGATTGCAAACATCAATAAGTTGACTTTGAAAAGAGATGTTTATAATAATGAGTGTGGCTTTCCTTTAGTTCAATTTTCTTCTTTTTTTCCCTTTTCTTTCTAAAACCAAGAAAGTACAGAAGAAAGAAAAGCAAGAAGAAACAAGTTGACAGCTTTTTTTATTCTATAGAGTAAGGAACTTTTGATTTCCTTAAAATGGAGATGAGATTTTTTCATTTGTTTCCCTTTGCATTCTCATAGTGGGTTACAGTACCCAGTCTTCTTGGATTCTGTCCATATTGGGTTGCTAAAATGAGGATGAGTAAATTCTTAGCTGTCAAGTACTGTTTAGTTCATAACAGCTTTGAAAAAGTAGATCTGAGTCCGCTCTGTTTTTAAGATGGGATAAGCAGCCTGCTTCTCCTGGAAGGAGCGTGTAGATTGTGATAGCACCTGGGTCTGGGCTCAAAATGTTCTTTTCCTTGTGTGCCTTCCTCAGTTTGCCTGAGCTGAGTTGAGCTGGACATAACTCAGATATATTTACACTCATCTCCACCTGCTTTGCAATGTAATTTACTGTTCAGTATAAGATGACTTCGATTTAGAATATCTGAGTGTAAAAAAGTTGTATAAATGATGCTTAGTGATGCTTTCACTAAAATATTATGATTTCTGTGCCTCAAGCCTAATATGCTGATTTCACATCTTTTATTAAATGCTGTGAGAGTTTTCATTCTTTAACTAGGCCATCACAAAAGTAAAAATGCAAAATACTGATGAAAGAAGCGATGACTGGGAATTATCTTTTGTGCACTTTATTTTACATTGTGTTACAGCGTAGCTTTGGCCCAAGAATAAGTAACCACTAGAGTATGGAACATCTGACCGTAAGTGGATGTAAGCAACTAAGTTTAGCAAAGTATTGCTTAACGTAAAACCTGCTCCTCCCCAGTTTAAGAAATCACTGTACTTCTGCTCAGGCAACCCAGGCCCTGGGAATTATCTCCTCCAGTTAGGTGCTGCAGCTGGTATAAAGGAATTTTGAGTTGTGAAAGCTGCTGGTACACTCCTGGGACACTCCTTGTCTGGCTGTAAATAAAAAGATTTACTGACCAGCTGAAAACATGCTGTTTAATCAGTTGTTGTAATTAGGCTACGACAAGCCTAACAGCTATTGTATTATAGTTAGGTTTTGAAGTCAGTAATTAAAACAAGTAAAACCCGGGTATGTTACTTGGGAGTAGATGTGTTACAGTGACCTGCAGTCAGCAGACAGACGTTCCTAATGGCTATGAACGATGCAGATGTTTTACCGATGTAGTGATGGCTGAGGATGGGCAAAAATTGACTGTTTCCTTCATGTCCAAATTAATGTCCCTTTGGCTGTGACGTGAAGATAGGAGTGTGGAAGGCATTGGCTGTCATTTCGTTTGAGTGTGTCACTGCCGGTTGAAGTGCTCACCCACCTGCCTGGCAGAAAAGCAGATTGCAAAGGTGAGGGAAAGCGGCCACATCCAAGGATGTGTTTGCAGTTGGTGTTATGTTCTCCATGACTGCACGTAAAAAGTCACTAATGGAACAGTGGTGGTGCCGCACCACAGGACTGGTTATTCTTTGTCAATTAGGACTAGACGGTTTTTGTGAATGTGTGTCTGCCTCCTGCTCTGGTGATGAAGGATCGCTACGCTGGAGACAAAAACGCTTCTTAAAAGAACTATAAACACCAGTTCCCAATCTCTTCTTTCACTCTGTTTCTCCCATTCTCGGGAGTGGCCTGTGCCAAGCTGCGTAAGAGCAAAGGCACTCCGTCTATCTACCTTCTGTAGGAAGGAGATGAAAAAAAAATTGTTATTACGTGAATATGAATTGAAACGTCTTTCTAATGTGGTTGTGGATGTCCTTTGTGTTGTGTATTTCATGTGCCTGAGTGCATTTTGATATTGTAGTGACATTTACTATATTTCAGACTATTATAAAATTCAATGCTTGTTTTAGTCACTTGACAGCAACATTTTTTTCATCTACTGGTAGCTGAAAAGTCTATTGCAACAGGATATTTTTTTAAATTTGATTTTTTTTCACTTTGTTAATAGAACATTTTCCATGGAAACTTACACTTTTGCTTCTCCCAGGATTAGGACCAAACCCCACGATTTTAAATTGATGACTTTTATTCTTCCTCTTGTCAAATTAAATTTGTGTTATGTATGAAATATGAAGTGAAGTTGAACATTTCTAGATCTGTTCTAGATATTATTTGCTGTTGCATTTGGTACATGTTACCTGATAGGAAATCACGCAGACTGGCTGTGTTCACTGTCCAAGCGTGAAGATCGGCTGCTGAGACAACGATGGTTAAATATCTCTGCGAATGACCATTTCAGCAGCTTTTATGTACTGTAATTTAATGCCAGCGTAATTACCTTTATTCTGACAGCATTTAAAAGGAGCACTGTAACACAGGGGAAAGCGGACTAGTTAGTAAGACTTTGTTTTCATTATTTTCCTGTCCTATTTGCTGATAACGTTTCCTCAGGCTGTGTGTGATGCCATCTTCTGTTGGTGTGTGCTGTAACTCAGGTGAACTTCAGCTCCCACCTTGAGTTCTCAATGGTCAGCTTTCATTTAAACACAAACGAAACACAATCTGCACGAAGTGTCCCTTGCGGATCAAATGAAAATACTTAAGGCTTTTCTGGTTTCTTGATATGAAGTGGCTACGTATTGAACCTCATCGTGTTGCTGCTCGCACATGGTCATCAGTAGCTGTCACAGTGCTGCAACCCAGACACTTATCGTGAGCTGAAGGTGGTTTTGAAAGAGAAGTAGCTGTACATGGCTGTTCCTCTGTTTAACAGTAGAGTGTGGAATGCCTTCAGGTTTGGGGCTTGTTTTCAATGGCAAATGATGTGTGCATCTGCTTAAAACCCCCATGAAGCAGCGAGGGCAGTTGGCAGTCTCTGCTGTGCCGTTGCTGAACGTTCACAGTGAAGGACAAACCTGTTGGCCTTCCTTCTGGATGAGTGGAGTGCAGGGCTTGAGACCAGGCTGCTCCCCGACGCTCGCCGTGCCGTCGTGTTGGGCTGCCCTGGGCACAGACGGCTGAAGGCACAGAGAGAAGAAGTAGCTTTTGTGTTTGCAGAAGCTTCTCCTGATAATAGGACTGCTTTCAGTTCTACATGAACGGTCTCTTTCGTAATCGGCTCGCTCTGTGCCAAGGGAACGTGGCTGTATTTGGAAATGTCGCTGAGGAACTTTCAGCCACTCACAAAATCATTGTAACGAACTGGTGTGATCCTTTCAGTTAGAAATCAGGGACTTTGGAAGGAGTTACTGGAAATCTGTGATGAGAGGACAGTCTCTGCTATGAGGAGTGCCCCTTCGAAGTCTCATGTTGTATCATTTTAAGACCAGTCCAGAAACCTTTGATTGTTTCCATCACTCTACCACATGCCGTAGTTACCAAATGAGGATCCTCTGGACTAAAGTTTCTTCTCATTTATTTTACCTTCGAAGTTCTCTGTGTATTACTTTCTTTTCTGCCAGGAGATGAACATTTAATGAACAATAACTTCTGAATGACAGAGGACAAACCTCTAAATAACCACATACTGTATCCATCGAGGCACGTATCAGAAACATTTAGAGAAATAAGACAAACTGGTTTAAATTTTCTTTGTGATGATACTGCAGATAAGTTCATGAGGATGGTTCCAAATTTAACTCTCGACCTTGATCTTTGATTATTTCAGGGGTTTATATACGTGTGTGTGTGCGCACGTGCTCTGAGAATTCTTTCCTTAAAGAGCTTGGTTATCTTTACACCTTTGTTTAAGAATGAGTCGTGCAATTCTGTGCCTACCCCGTGAAAGGCAAACCTCCTTAGAAACGTTCTCACCCTGATTCCCATCCTGCTCTGTGGATGGTGACCTCTTTTCTTCTAGAGAGAAGAGAAATGGAGGCTTTTTACTTGGAGGAATATGCATACAATGATCTTTTAATGCTGAATTTTCTCAGCTGGCTCTTGAAATTTGAACTAGAGGAAAACAAGTGATTCCATTCTGTTCCATCTCTTGCCGTACAACTCCAATGTAATCTCATTTGCATCCAAGTCTGGATATCCGTAACATTATCATCAGGTCACAAACATCATTAGTATCAGAGTCGTGATGAAGAAGCAGAGTTTACTATTTATATTAAAACATGCCTCTGATATTTCTCTTTATTGCAGTCTTTCCAGTCTGGTGGTAACTGGGAAGGTGATAACCATATGGAGATTCCAAGGATATCTGTCTACTAACGCTGAGGGTCTCAGGGTGTTTTTCTCTAAACACAAGAAGGTGAATTATTTCCTTTGTAGATGCCACGTATCTGCTAGAGGATGAGTCGGACTCTGTCTGGAGTCTCTAAAATCAGTATTGTGCAAACACCATTCCTTCTTATGCCGGGCGCTGACAATTCGGGCAGAACTTGCAGTGTCACCACTGTATGAACATCAGCACCGAGGGAGCAAACCAGCCCACTCCTGCCTACTGAATTCAATGTGTTGGTGATAGAACTTCCAAACTCTTTATCCATTTACATATAACCACATAAAAAAGGACACACGTGCTGCGTAAATACAGATATAAAGGTAGTGTGCTTTGTCATCTACAAAATAATGACAAATTACACTAAAAACATTTTAGCACATTGTCCTTTCTGGCAGGAGGTCATCTTCTTCAATTTGGGCTTTTTGTTTTTTCCCCTTGAACACTGCAGGCATCACAGTTCCAAGTTGTTCAGTTCAGTTTGCTTTGTTGGGGTTTGTTGTTCAGTTTTAGCACCACTGCTGATAAATACTCTCATGTGCCCATTGCACTCATGATTTGTTTTGTAATGGTTTTTTTTCTCCACCACATGACTTAAGGCTAGTGATATTTTTACTGAATCACCACAACACCAAGAAAATGATGACTCTCAGTGGCAAAACACAAACTGTTGGCTGCATCGGAGCCTGCTTTAGCGGGCATCACTGGGCTGTGCTTGCTTTGCTGCTGCCAAATTCCCGACCACTTTGCCATCGGTGCCTCTGAGTCAGTGAAAACCTGAGCACTTGGGGAAGAAACTAATCCAGATCGGAATTTAGGATTAAGGATTACTTTAAATGTTTTTCAGTTTTTAGAGTACGAGGAAGCGTTTTTGAAGACAGAACTCTATGTTAGACTTCTGGAGAACCTTCTTTCTTACTACTGCTTTGATGTTAGACCTGGTGAGGAGCCAGGCAAAGGAGCAAGGGGGCTGGCAGAACTCAGCCCAGGCACACAGAACACGGGCAGCACTTTTTCCAAGTCTTTGATCCTTCGTGTCCAACACCTCCCCTCCTCACCCTCACTTTCTGAGGAGAGGGACAGTTACTGATTTTTATTTTTTTTTTTTAATAAAGGATCCTGCAGAGATTCGTGGGATCTCACTGCTGAAGTTTTTTTGTTATTCCTCCCCTTGGTGCTAGGCATAAGCTATCCTCCTTTCTATCTTCAGCTCCCCATCTGTTAGCAGAAAGTGATGAGTCTGAAGAAAACTGCTGTGGAAAGTAGGATAGCTTCACTCATGGTGAGGAGCTGTGAAGGCTTGACAAGTTCATTGTGACCATTTGACTTCTTTGTCCTCATTGTTAATTATCAAAAAATGGCTTGGTTTTACCTTGTGCAAAATATTTGTCTAGCTAGAAAGAAAAAATATTTTAATTCCCTTTTCTGGGCTTATAATAAATGCAGTTTGTTAAGACTTCTGTTGCATATGCATGATTTCTTGCTGAGTTTCCAAAGAGAGAAGAATCTCATAAAGAGAAATGTTGTGAGGTGATTCATTCCCAAAACCTAGATTCCCTTCCTGACTTAGTCCATGCATCTGAGCGGATGTAGGAGAGGAGAAGATGCAAAGGGAGAAGATGAAATGGCTCAGGAGGAGCGGTGAGGAGCTGGCAGTTGTTACCCTTGGAAACGTTCACATCAGATCTGGCAGCGCACTGTTGCAGTCATCCTCGCTTTCCCCACACCAGTAATTCCTGAGTCCTTGGGCCAGTAGTGGTCGCTTTGGCAGGCAGGTGGGGACAGAAAGACACTGAGTGCCTGCCAGCAGTGCGAGCAGATGACCAGGTTGAAGTTCAAAAGCCCTAAGGCTGCTGGTCCCTGCTGAATCCCAAAAAGCTGCTTGGGCACACGATTCTCTGTTGTCTCCAGAGCACACACTGGTCTTTAATTGCAAAAGCTTGTTTTCTATCCAAATTTCGATGTCTTTCATTCTCCTAACAGTATACTGTGAAGCGTTATTTTTCATTACTTTATCACAGATATTCAATAATTCTTTTAACAATCTTGATTTAATATTTTTTTGTATTTGAAATTGTTTAACACCATTACATGGCTTAATGAAAGAAAAATCAAAGTCCCTAGGCTTTTATTTATGGATTAATTTTTTATTTACTTAAACAAAATGCTCTGGTTTTGTGCTCAGGTTCCTGCTGCACTGCCAGTCGCTCTGTATTGTCTATGGTTCACATAATTTTGTTATAGTTGGGGTGTGCTTTTCTTTTTCTTGGATTTCCACCATTATTTAACTGGTGAGAGAATGATACTGCCTGCACTTCTACGCTCATTACACAAACATCCGTTTTCTGCCTGTTGGTGTCTTTGGACATCCCACACCCATGATGTGGCAGGTTATGTAAGTCTTTTGTAAGATTTATGCAGTTGCATTCAAATGCGTGAGGTGGATTTGGCTTTACAAGCTGGTGTTTGTCTTTCATATTGTTCCATCTTCACTTTCTTAAACTGTCTTGGTACTTTGTTTTCCATGTGTTTAATGAACACACGAAGGGTTACCAGAAATATTCCAGCATTTTCTGTAGCCTTTTCTGTGAATACACTATTTTGGAACCTGGTCTTGCTTGAATTTTGATGCTACTTGGCAGTTCACTTATAGCAGCTGCTGAGATGTGGTGGTGACGTCAGAGAAGCTTCAGATGCTTTGGTAGCAGCCGTGCTGGTGACCTTTCATGCACACCCGAGCATTTGAAAAGTACATCAGGGGTCATGGGGTTGTGCAGTGGAGACCATGCAGTGTGACAGGAGAGCTCTGTCTGTCAGCTGAGGCGTTCAGCCCCTTGGCTGATACCTGCTGGGTGGAATGAGACTCTAAAGATGCTCTGAAATTGTAATCGGGGCTCATGTGGGCCTCAGTACTTCAGGTGTGGCACGATTCAGCTCCCAAGTCCTGCTGAAAGCCAGTGGTGTTTCAGTTCCAAAGTGAAAAGGTGCCTCTGCTCCCTTGAGTGCTTTTGAAGGCGACCCCTCAGCCCCTGATCCAGTTCCACCTCTAGAGGGATCCTGTCCGTGGTAGCTGGCTGGGTTGTGTCCAGCTCTGTGGTGCTCAGCCTTTTGGCTCTCAGTGTTCATCCCCCATCACTCTGCTAAGCAGAAAAACTTCCTACCTCAGCCTTCCTGACGGGAGCTGCTCAGAGCTGCTCTTTAACAGATGTCCATACCACTGGATCAGGGTGTGCAAAGCAAGGTAAGAGAAGCGCAACCCCCAGAAACGCTTTGGTTCAGGCTGTAAATATAGCCCTTGGGTCGTAGTAAAATTAAATCGAGCACTCTGGAAATGCATGCCTGTTTCTGGTTGTCAGCTTGGGCGTGTTCCTTCCAGGTGGTGACTTAGGTACAAACCTACTGTAGATCAGTTCGGCAATTGTTGTGCATTTTCTTACATTGCCTTTTGTTTCCCATATTGAGCCCTGTGCAATAGAAATTATTTTTTTTAGTAGGCATCAGGATGTAAGAAAGGATCCAATTTCAGGTCTTAAACAGTGTATCGAGATATAGCCTAATAACAGTCGTCTTCTGAAAGTGGTGTATTTACCTGCTGTACAGGTTGGGAGTTTCTGAGCTTCTAATTGTCCTTTATTGTGTTTTTCATAATTTAGTTGCATCTTTATCACCTGTGGCCCCACGCATGGCAACCCACTTACATAAGCTTTATTTTTATATGAAATTAAACTAGACTTCCTGCCCAGAGATAAATCGTGGATGGAGTCTGACCTGCCTACATTTCTATTATCTGTGTCTGTATAATCATTGTCTAATAGCAGTAAATAAAAAAGAAAATCATTGCTGAGAATATTTGCTCAGCGAGCAGGGAAATCACTTTTGACAGCTGGAATATGCCTCAAACCTTAAGGCAAACAACAAAAAAGTTACGAATATCTCTAGAGGGCCTTTCCTTTCTTCGCAGTCCTGTAAGGGAGGTCGATGGGGGAAAGAACCGATGAAGAACACAATTAGATGACAAGATGCTTTATGTTGCCTAAAGCACGCGTAAGACTTACTCAGAAACAAATAGTCAGTTTAATTATGTTTATAGAAAGCCAGGCACGAGAGAGGTAATTAATCCATACAGTGGCCAAAAGGAATCCTATGTCCCTGAACTTGAGTGGTAATTGGTTTCCTTTTCCTTAAATGATCATAGTGAGTTACTATTTTATTATGTAACTTTCCTTTACTTACGAGGTTCTGAATTAGGAGGCCTGCAGGGTAAAAATTCCATTTTGAGCGATTATTCGTTTCCTTTGTTCCTTTCCCTCTTCCTGCCCCCTCCTGCTTCCCTGACTGCAGCTCCTGTCCTAGCCAGCTTGGCCGGCCAAAATAGCTCCTGCCATCTGGAGCAGCCACTGGAAACCTCGCGGTGACTTCCTCTCAGTTGAAATGTCAGCTTGAATCTTCTCTCCCTTGCTTACTGCCCCTTGCTTTCCTTTTCATTTTGTTATTCATTATTAAACAAGGTGACTGAAGGTTTTTTGTTGATGTACAGTGGGCATGAAAAACGCTGTGCAGGGGAGAGCTCGATTTTCTCCCTCCCCTGCCTTCCCCGTTATCCTGATCCCCATCAGGGTCTGGTTGCTACTGATATGTCATCTCTCCTGTGAGAATTATCTAGCAGGAGGTATTGCAATTAAATTTAGATTCAATATGAGTGCAGAGCTGTCTAAATTTTGTTTTAAAAGACACAAAGAAAATAAAATTTGGACAAGCCATTATTTTTCAATTAAGATGAGGTTTTTCCTATCATTCCCAACACATTTTTGCACTTTCAGGTGTGTAGTGAATTGCTGAATTTTATGAGAAGCGAACTAAGCATTGCTTTTTTTTCCACCAAGGTTACTGCTGTCAGTGTGCCATTAGATGGAAAGTCCACATGGTGCTGTTTCTCACTTTGTAGGGTTGTTTGGGATTGTGCTCTAAGACCTTGATGATGGCGAGTCAGGAGCATATTAAAAGTAATTCTTGCATCAAATAAGTTTAGCAATGATTTTAAGCCACTCTTCTGTTTAACAGTGTGAGTGGTTTAAGATATTGTTCAGTTGAGTGTTGGGGTTAGAACAGAGGCTGCCTCATGGTTGTAGATGGTTCCAGTTGACGACACAATGCTATTGGCAACGCATTTGGCTGCGCAGAGTATGAGCAGGGAAGTCTAAGCTTCTAACCTCTGCCACCAAAATGCAGTCCTTGGTTACTTGTGGACAGCAGAGTTGTGGAGTCCTAGAACGTTTAATTGCTTTAATGGGCTGAAGATTAAATGTTTTAACTAGATCTGGTTTCTTGAGGCATTTGTGTAATCTCTAAGGTAGAAATTAATAATATACACCACGTACTTTAGAAATGCTCATTGTGTTGAAAATTGGGAGGGCATGTGATTGTCTAATCTCCCTTTCAGATATCTGTCCTGCCTTTTTGAGCTGTCTACACGTTGTTGGTGTCCACACAACACATACGGTGCCTTGGGCTGCAGCTGTAGCCGTCTGCCATTTCCAGAGAAGGATTTGTAGAGTGCAGTGTGCGTCTGTCCTTTACAAAGAGCTATTGCATTGCTGGCTTTCACTCTTAGGTGAAATCAGTCTTTTCTGGGTCAAACCTTTTGTATCTGTATGGAATTAGGAGCAATGAAAGATGATAGGAGGAGGCTGCTAGAGATCAGCATTT
Source organism: Neomorphus geoffroyi (assembly GCA_033558235.1). Taxonomy (NCBI): domain Eukaryota; kingdom Metazoa; phylum Chordata; class Aves; order Cuculiformes; family Neomorphidae; genus Neomorphus; species Neomorphus geoffroyi. The sequence continues at coordinate 14,408,100 of JAUMJM010000050.1, forward strand.
TGGTGTCCGTGGCGACTTTTGGTGATGAGGTGTTCCTGCTCAGGAAGTGTTGTGTCTGTGTGCCTTCACCAGCAAAGACTTTATTCATGGCCTTCCTGTGTGTTCTTCCCAGGTTCCTTTCCAGGGAAGAGCATGTCTGACAATTCAGCATCACAACTTATTCTCTAAAGAAACGGGGTTGCTTAGAGAACTCAGAGCGAGACCTTGTGCTACTTTTGGAATTGCCTGCAAGAAGCTGGATCAAGAGCTGCTGCGTGGCAGCGATGGAGAGAGCAGGTAGTCACAGCTGGCACCAACCTGAGCTGCTGTTTCATCTTCACCCCATACTTTAGCTATACTGAAATGATAAATACAGCAATCTGTGCCCAGAAAGCTGGGCAAGGAGCTGCAGTTTCCCAGGAAGCTGGAAGTGAAAGGAGGAGGGGGAAATGGAAAACTGTGGCTGGTGTTGCTATAGCAAGTGGATGTTTCACATGCCAGCTTGAAATGCACTTCATCTAATGGCTAAGTTTGGGCATCATGCTGCCTGCGCCCTGTGGCTGTGGGTACCGGGCACCACTGGGCACAGCACTTGTCAGAGGCTGTGTTGGGGATGCTTCTTTTTTTTTTAGTCTTTTCCTCATGGAAAAAGATTCAGAGGGTTATTTTTTCATTTGCTCCAGTATTAGAATTCTTTGCCCCATTTATAGCAAACCTTTGAGGAATTAAACAGATAAGGAAATCCTGCAGGATATGTAAGCTGCTTTTTAATTTCTGGTGCTAATTTTAAAGGAGGAAGCATTTGGGCAGGTATTATTCCTTGTACAGAGACTCTTTTTAAGTACCAGAAATCTGTCTGAGGCAAATAAAATCTGCCTTTCTTTTCCTGTGAGGCAGGTTAAATTAATTGGAAAGAAATGAACCCGTTCTTTCTGACTGATCCATTTTGGCTTAGGAAGGCTGGTTTGAAGATAGATCATTCCGAGCGGGAAATAAGATGGCGTTTTGCATGAGAAATCTAAATTATTCTTGGTGATCGCAATACCCAAGTCAAGCTGATGAGCTTTGTGTAGGGCTATCATTTAGCAATCTGCAGCAGCTTACTTAGTAGGTTTTGGGTTATTGGTGTCTTTGGGTAGGAGTCTGAGTGAAAAAAAAGATTGCAGAGTTGCCTTGTGCGGAGCAGATGGTGATGGCTGTGAGGAAGCAGGAGACTAGAAAGCTGTCTTGGTCAGAGCGCTGCTTTGCAGAAGCGCCTGGTGAAATACATACTGGGGTTACTCATAGCGTGCTGCTGTGCTGTGCGGGACGTGCTGTTCCAAGCACCGACAGTAACGAAAAGCCTTTGGGAGGCACCGTGGCTCAGATGACTCCATTGCCCACCCTCGGGAGAGCGGGTGTGCGGCTGGCATGGCTCTTTGGGTGCGTGTTCCACAGGGCTTTTCCAGTGAAACAGCATCAAATGCTTCCTGCAGTCCACGGGACAAGGGTCAGGTGGGACTCCTTCCTGCTGGCGTCCTTTCCAGTTAACGGCTGAAATGGGAGGAAGCCCAGTTTGGAACTGGGTGCCTGCTTGTCCATACCTACCCAGGGAGTGTGCAGCTGCACTGGTGCTGATACTGGGGGACAGATAAGAAGCAGAAAGTGTTGCATTTGTTATTTTGAAATCAGAAAGCAAAGGGTGAACATTTAACGTCAAGATAAAAATAAAAAACAGAATATTTTTTGCTTTGCTCTGATAGGACTGCAATTAGCAAGACAGCCTTGGAAGGCTGAAAAGCGCTGCCCCTCCCCAGCACAGCGCTGCGTATTTTGATGGGCCAGGGTAGTTTTTGAAAGGATTATTTATGTGTGGCTTCTGAGGAACTTGCCTCATTTGTTTCCCAGTTTAACAAGTTGTTACATTAGTTTCATATTTTTGCTTTTGATCTCTGAAAATAAGGAAAAATACTCCTGCAATCCCATTTTCTTGAGGCAGAAGGCAGTGCTGAAAGTACTTGTCTGTCTTCCACCGTTAAACACTGGCTGTGAGGGTTCATGCATCTGCTTTTCCTCCTCGAGTGGTTTCTCTCTTTTAATACGCAGGCTCCTCACTTGACAAAAGACTCGTGTCACTCGAACCTGAGGAGCGTAGGTGTGCCATTGTGCTTCCTCTGATTCCCAGCTGCAAGAACATACTCATCTATTGAACCACTGTCATATTTTCCCACCTGCTCTTCCCTTGATTGCCATAAATTCCAGAATTCAGTGGTACGAGGTAGAGTTTGCAACCCAGGGCAGGTCATTGACAAGCAGCACATGCACATGGTCTGGTGGTCTGTGACGATGCAATGAAGGGCTGCTTAAGTCCCGTGTGTTTCGAACATGCTTTCCCCCAAGTGACGATACCTCCTGAGTGCTGTACATCGAGGCAGCAGAGGGCTCAGGAGGACTCAGAAGCTGCTGCCAGTCTCAGGGCAACACGTGACTGGTCTTGTGTGGTGTTTGTGGTTCTGTTCTTCCATGGGCAGTAGCTCCCAGCCTGCCCTAGATCAAGAGCTTAGAGACTGTGCCAGGCCCCTGTCTGGGAATGGGGAGTGTGGTTTGGTAGCCATTGTCTCTCTGTCCTTGAGGTGCGGTGAGTCAGGTTCACCTCACATAGTTGGGGTCATTTATTTGTGAATGTATTTCCTATTAATGTTCTTGCATAGAAGCTCCTACAGCATTTATGGCATTATCCTGAATCGGTTCCACGTCAGTCACACCGAGCAGGGTGATTAATCCAGGTTCCGAAAGCAGGTACATGCCAAGAAAAAAAGTTGCCATTTACAACAGAATTTTCTATTCAAGTTGTTTATTTCATCCAAGCATGAAGTTGGATTAAAAATTGCTTAACAGTACCGTTGGCGCTGGCCACTCACATCGTGCTGTGGGAATACCAACAGCTGAGCCTTTTGGACGCAGCCCCAGCTTTACATCCCTTGACATGGCAAGTTCTAGAAAGAACTCGTGATCGCTATGGCCTGGGTGTAGCGTGCTTTGCTGCCGTGATGCAGAGACCTGTAAGAAGGAGGTGGTGACTGATACGGTGCTGCTTGGGAACCAGTGCCCCTGTGTGGGGAGCAGCTGAGGCACCTGGGAGCTGGTGGGGTTTCAAGTCTGACTGCTGATAGCGCTAGGAATTCTGGCACAGTGGGGTTTCCTTATCCAGTGTGAAGCAAGTGCGGGGGTGGTTACGATTGTGGAAGATGGGCTAGGAAAAAAGCCAAGGTACTTGCCCATAAATGCACGTGACACCCAAGGGAAGGCAGCGAGAGACCCTCCTGTCCACCGCGGGAGATTCAGTAGCCCCATGCAATGCAGCACTTTGTGAAGCTCTCTCACACATCTTTGTGTGAGGGGGAGGTTAGATCCCAGCCTTCCTGCTCTTTCCCTGGGCTTTTGGCAGTCGCTGGGAGTGCAGAAACAAAGCCTTGTTTCTTTAATCTTTCCTTTTTTTTTTTTCTTCTTAACTATGTTTAGGGAATTTTCCTCCAGGATTTAACTTCCATTATTTCTATATATATTTGAATTTTGTTCCTTTCAGATTAAATTTTTGCAGTGCTTAAATCAAAATGGCCCCATTATAAACTTACAGTCAGTTTGGTAATATAACAATTTAATAGTATTGTATAAACATGTTTCTTCCAAGGAAATTTGTTTTGAGTGAAACCATATGCACAAGTTAATGGGAAATACTTGTCACACTTCTGCTTTTCTGCCATTTTTTGTATTTGTTTTCAATAGTTATTAATAGCATCCTTCTGAAACTTTGCTGAGGAGAGAATACAGAGCAAATTTTTTTTAATGCCATAATTGGAGAACAATTTTAAATGTCTTGGATGTGATTCCAAACAGAGCTGAACGAGAGTGAAATAATGGGTAGTCCCTGCTTGAGCACATAGCTATAATTACACTTGGGGACTTTGCTAATGTTACAGAAATCACTGGAGCAAACCTTCATCAATAGATAAATTCTCATTCTCTATTTTCAGTATAAATCAATCTGTAGGGAGTCTTCCCTGCGGAGCTTCTTTAGAGGAACTTAATATATAGTGATGTTGTTTGGAGTTCCCAGCTCGTTCTTTGGAGTGGCTGCAGTCCTGGTTTGGGCTGCTTCCCACCTCTTCCCTCCAGTAACGCAGTGGTGTAAGAAGGATGGTACTTTTGCGGGGTTAACATTGTGAGTCCTGACAGCTCTGAGCTCGGAGATCGTCCAGCAATGTCAGAATTGTTTCTGCTACATTCATCGTGTCACGGGTTCCTTTACTGAAATTCCTGTGGCACTTCCATGTCCTGTCAGAGTCTTGGAAGTGCTCTTCATGCTGCCTCATGGATCAGCCGGCAGCGTTTTAGCAAGAACAGCTTGGCTTTGCCGTGTTGCTGCCCGCTGCCTTTCCTGGTTCCTCAGGGAACCCACCAAGCCCCGGTCAAGCTCAGCTCCTGGAGGTCTCTGCAGGTGCCCTGCGGCAGGTGGGGCACAGCACCTCCCGCTCTTCTTCCCAGCTCCTGGCCGGCTGTGTCCTATAAGCACAGGCCGCCCGGGGTATCTCTGAATGGCTTAATTTTCAGATGACTCTTTGTGGAAGGGGTTTTTGGAAGCTTACTAATGCCTGCTGGATTTTAGCCTATCCGAGTGCATCGCTCCAGCCAACTGTCCTCTCCTGTGTGCCCAGAGCGGGGCTGTGAGGCATCACTTCCCTTCACCCAGCAGGAGAGCTGATGTTCCTCTTAAATACAAGGGCTTTATCTAAGTGTTTATTTCTAGGTTTTAGTAATTTCTGCTCATGTTCCTGATCAAGGTGCCAGAATTATTGAGATGTCCATTGTTAAGTTAAAAGCCCGTAAATTACATTCCCACCTGACCCCCGCCCAGCTCCGCTGCTCCGGTCTGTCTGTACTGGAAGGGTCTTTCCTTCACCTGCAATTGACAGGTGCTGCTTGGGGGCAGCAGCTTGGTTCAGACTCAGCTTATTCTGCAGGGGACACGCAAACCTGTTTTGACAAAGTCATTGCTGAAACCCAAAACGTGGCTGCAAGTTTAAGCTATTATTAGCTTTGCTGGAGTTTGATCTGTAGGATTTTATGCTCTTGATACCCAACAGATTTTTTTTTTCCCCACGTACTCCTCCTCTATTTCTTCCTCATTCTGCTTTTACATGCAATATTCCTTTCTATTTTATTTTTAACCAAGTTTCTGCCCAGCTGGAGAGCTGTACACGGTCCTTGCTGTCAGGTTCCGTTGCTCACAGTTGTCAGTCCATGCTCTGTTATCCATCGTGAAGGATAGATGGCACTCTTGTTATTCCTGTGTGGTTCCCTGAAATAAATCAGGTATATGTACTCTCCCAGTAAGATTTCTTTTTATAGAGTAAGTGCTTTAGAGAGCATTCTTGAACACTGAAGGGAATTTTATTTTTATTTCTTTAAAACATGAACACATACTTAACTTGTCTGAGTCTGGGGCTGCTTCACAGTGCTCTCTAGGAAGAGAAAACACATTCTTTTTAAGAAGACCTCACGAGTAAGTGCTTAGCCAGATGACATTGGCTCCTTTTACCTTTCTAATTTTTGGATTCGTGTATTTTCTTACTATTTCATTAGGCAAAGAAGAAAGCCAACAAATCTTTTAATGTCATTTTAACTCCAGTTATTAATACCTTTATCCTTAGTACTTTCTGTTAGTTCTGTATTCCAGTGTGGAGTTCAGCTGGCATGGCAATCCTAGCACTGTTGAAGGGAAGGAAGTGGCATGTTAGCAAGAGGTAAACAGTCAAGAGAGCCTTTATTTCTTCATCCAAGGGAGTAAATACTTGTCCCTGGTTCTATAAATCGGGTGTAGAACTGTACAGGTTTGTGAGTTGGAGAGTTTTCTTTTATAATCTAAAAATCCTGAAACATGGAAGACTGCATGCTGGGTGAGGTAGGACCTGTTGGATGGTTTCTGTAACTCCTTCCAACTCTACAGAATGCTTTTTCCTTCTCTTACTAAGTCAGCAGCTGGGATGTGGTTACACAGAGGGGTTTTAACCTTGGTGCTTGATCGCTTCAAATCAAATCCATTTTGTTGTTATTCCTGGCTGACAGCTCTATATGGCCGAGGCAAAGTGACTCGGCGATCTCAGTCTGGTTTCTCTCGATCCATTTGTCAATCCATTGATTCTGTTATTGCTCTTCCCAGTGGAGCACCCCGTGGCTGAGAGGAGAGGGAATCAGGAGGGCTGGGATGAGCAGAAGTTGGAAATTCTGCCTCCATCCAAGAGTCTCTTCCACGCGAGTGTTTCCCAGGTGAAGCCTTCGTGGTGGAGCCACTCCCAAGCACTGAATGTGCTGCAAGGCTGCTTTTGCCATGCAGCTCAACTGGAAAATAAAATGGGTAATGTAGAGGGAAGTGTGAATAATAAAGGAGAAACTCATTATGGACAAAAAATACATTGGTGTGATTTTCATTGCCCATCCAGTAAAAGGTGTGACCACCTCAGCACAGCATTACGTGTGCTCTGCTCTTTCATGTGCTTTCATTTTCCTGCAGTCTAGAAGCCTAAACTGTGGATGGGACATGGCCTTGCCAGTATGGTATGAACTTCGCTGAAAGAAACCCCCTTCTTGGAAAAGTTCCCAATCTAATTTAGCTTTTAGATATCTTCACTTGAAAATATTTAGTCGTTATATATTTACAGGGGAAAGAGTGCTTGTTTTAATTCTGATGGTGATTGAATTCTGGAATTAAAAATGGATTGAACAAGCTGTTTTGTTTTAATGGGTGAAGAAACATTTTATAACTTGGCAGTTTATGTTACAGTGTATATTTTTGGTGCCCTCCTGTGTAATACAGGCTCAAGTATTACTCATTCCTCCCTTTCTCTCCTGCAAAGGGTGGGTTGGATTTGTTTTCTTTTTTTTTCTCTTTTTCTCTTTTACTGATAATATTCCGAACTGTTTGAATTGAAGAGTCTCAAATAAAAATCTGCTTTGGGGCAGGAAGTTTTCATGATGACTTGGTTAACAATTAATTTTACTTTCTAATGCCAAATCAGCTTTAGATGCCATTAAGACAAAGTATTCTGTGTGTTTGGTATTATAATGCAGGTCCCAAATGGTGGTAGGTTTTGAAGTTCACACTTTTTGCCCAACTGTGGGAGTACAGGCATCTTTGAGAGATTCCAATTTTGGTTCTTATTTAGGCTTGACATTTAATGTGCTTGACATTCTGATTATTTTACACCTACCTAACTTCTTTGAGCTTGAGGGATAATGACAATACTTTAAGCAGCTGTGAAGCATAGCTCTATGTTATTAAGCAGGTACCGCACTACAAGTGAAAGGAAAAAGTCCCTAAGCTACTTCTAGAATCGTTGGGTTTGTGTTGTGTTATCTCAGAGCCAGTTGTGGTTGTTCAGCTGTGCGGCTTGGTTATCTGGGTTGTGGTCAGGAAAATAAAGCCTTACTAATATTTCATGTCTGTTTATTTACCTCTATATGTGTCTGTGTGTATATAGATGTATAAAAAATATGTAATGCTGGACGGTATGCTTACATTGCAACCTTTGTGATCTGGGGTGAGATGTTACAGTGATGGGTTTCTGAGAAGTTACTCAGGGCTTACATTTTTCCTGAAGTTGAATTAAAAGGACAGTATAAAAGAACATACTCTATATAAAATTCAGTCCATTAAACCGAGCTCGTATGTGTAGCACACAGTTACTCCTGGTATGGTGGATCTTAGAAGCAGCTGTCCTGTGTCTTGGTTTACAGACAATTGGGGTATAACCTCAGAAATTAAAATATCGTGGGAAAAAGTGACTGAATTGATTATAAGTGTACTTGTGTAAAGCCTTTTCTCTCCTTTTGCAATGTGATTTTACTGGCCACTGGTGTTGAGTTGTATTCCTGTGGAAATATACAGTTCCCTCCAGTCGTGTAAGATTTTAGGCCCTTTCAAAAAGGGTAAAATGGAGATCAGGAAAAGAGGAGTCATGAACTGGAACTCTGAGGTCAGAAGTGGGGGTTTTCCCCACCAAACAGCTCTCCTCTGGCTGTGGAACATGAGTGACTGAGTAAAACTGTGATGTCGATCGAACTGGCACTGTTCTGGAGCACAGGGGTTCCCTTTTGACAGCATAATGGGGAGATGTTATTTCTTCTAATCTGCCCGGTGTTGTGTTGATGTGTTGGCACATGGAGCACTTGCTGCCTGCAATTGCCGTACACCTTCCTGAGCATATCTTACGAAACACGTCAGAACGTCATTGATTCATGATGACATCATCACGTTGACCTTCAGCCTGCTCAGTTATTCCCTTTCAGGCTCTCAGCTCACACAATGTACACCTGGGGAATGTCTCTCCTGCAGACAAGTGAATTGACATGGTGCATGTGCCCCCCCCAGCTACAGGTTGCCCCCTGCTCTTGCAGTCTGCAGAGAGCCCATCAGTCTTGCTCAGGATCCCCCCCACCGATCCCGTACAGCAGACGCAAAATGTTCCTCTGCATTTACTTACTCTCTTCCCACCCTCTCCGAACTGAGGCTGAGCCGCAGATGCCAAAGCCAACGAGATGAGCCCTGTCTGTTTTGTTTGCTGTCTGTCTGCTGGTTCGTACCTGCTCCTTGGCCTCAGACCCCTCGCCACTTCCAGCCCTTCATCCTCCCACCCCAGGATAACATTCTGTACTTGTCTGGTTAGGATAGAATATTGGTCACGTTAAGTAGCTGTTCTGGAGCCGCTACACATCTCCAAGTGCTGAAGGTTTAGGCGTTCACCTTGGTCAGGGTGCTAGCTGTTTCTAAAGATGATGGGAATTACAACCCATTGGAAGTCAAAGGACTGTGTGCATTAAAGTACCATTTGCTTATGTAGATGAGAGGTCAGAGGGCTACTGCGCTGGTAAGTGACCAGAGAGGGACTGGTGGGACTGAGACTCATAGTTAAAAGCTAATAATGTACATCTTTGATCACAGAGTTTGAACTTTGAAATCACGTTATTTCACTGCAGAATGTCAGTAACTATTTATGACACTGGATGTTTGCTCTTGGATTGGTTACTCCTGTGGGGTATCCTTTAGATCAATCCTTGTTTGTTCTATTAATTTACTTAATTCTCTGGGGTTTGTCAACTCTATTTATCTCTTTTCTTTCTTCCAGTTTTGACATCAAGATTGATGAACCAACACGAGAAGACCCAGCTGGGTATGTGACTTGGAATCCTGTTGATGAAGCACTTTGCTTTCAGAAGACGACAGCATAGTATGTTGGTTTTTCTTTTTCTCTCCTAAATTAAAAATCAACTGTTGTAACTTAATAGAAAATCCAAATAGAAATTTCCCAAGGAATTCAGCTCTTATTGATCAATAAGATCTTCATTTTTGACTTACTGACACCAGCCAAGGAAACAGAAACCAGTAATGTTAATGCCTTTCTTGAATGGCTGTTGGTCCTTCTTAGCTTTTGAGACAGTGTGTCTGTTGCACTCCCTACATCTCTTTCCCCAAGCAGAGAGTCTGTTGGGAAGGCCAGCGACGCTGGAGAAGGGTTTGTGAATGCTCCAAGAGGAGAGGTCCCTCACCACGCTCCGCAGGTCGGCCTGGCTGGGCTTGGCCCCTGCTGTGGGCTCCTCACAGCTTTGTTCCATACTTGTCTCTAGTATTCCAAGAAGGTTTGAGTTTTTGGGATTCTCAGCCGTCGGCACTGTCTGTGTGGATGCGCTGAGTGACTTATTCCTGGGTCCTATTTTAGATTTCTCCGTACTCTCTCTGCAGATGTCCATGCTTCAGCACGGAGTGAAGCAATGCTTTGCTTTTTCTGTGTGCAAGCAACACATGGGCTGCAGCCAGTGACTGAAACTCACAAAGTATTTAAGAATATGTTTAAATGCAAGGTTTTACAGAAAATGTGAATTTACTAATTTTCATTTGATTTTCACGATAGATTTCTGGAGAGTGCTTTGAGCCTTTTTTTTCTGGTGCTACCACTCTTTGCCTTCATGCTTATGCTGATTTTCCTTCTTTGCCTGAGCCCATCACACTTGCTATCAGTAGCTCCAGTTTCCTGCCACCTGTGGCGCAAAGCATTTCTTCATTATGAGCTTTTTGCCGCTTCCTCAAGTTTTATTTTCATTAGCTGCTATGGAATCTTTACACATCATTCACTTGTCCTGCAGAACTTTATCACAGGATAGATGGGAAAACTGATGCTTACAGTTCCCATTGTCCCAAATCTCTGAGGTGCCAGCGCCTGTTGCCAGCGCTGGCTGTAGCTTTAGTGGACGAGGATTCGTTGGGAGTTTGGGTTTGTCAGGTTTAGGTTGGTTTTGGTTCATGGTGGGATTTTATCTTTTCCTTTCCATTCAAGTGAAAAAGTACTGAAATGCTAGGGCTTGGTTCCAAGGGACTGCTCTGAGCTCAGCTGGGGTATAGGAGAGATCACTACTTTTCATTCTGAATTTGGTGAACATTTCCTTAATGTCATTTGCAGCAACTCAACATCTCTATTTTAGAAGCTATTATATTTTTAAGGACCTCTTAGAAATGAGAATGTAAGCAGGGGTTTCCCACTCCCTGTTAAATCTTCATGGCAGATTGAGTCTTCCTGCCCAGATCAGAACAGAAGACAACTATAAATTACACCTACTGCTGGCTTTGTAAACACAAATATACATCTTACTATTGTCCATTTTATCGACTTTTCCACACTCAATATTAAAAAACCCCTTTTTATCACAGGAACAGCTGTCCAACAACTCATCTGTAGTAGGCAGTTTATTCTCTCCGTCAACATCATCGTGGAACAAGGATAAAAACCATGGCAATGTTGATGTGACAGAAACAAGCACACATGTACAGAAAGGCAAATGCAAATGGCACTGGATTCCCAGCATCAAAAAAGGGACTTGGCAGTGGAGATGTGTAGCTTGGAAACTGTTGGAGGAAAGAGAAGCAATGGTTTGTTTCTCAATGCTGCTGGTGTGAGCTGTATACCAGAGATGAAGTGGTACCGTAGGTAAAACGTGGCGCACGGTCGTTCGTCCGATGTTTGACCGCAGGGCTGCTGGGGGGTAACGCTTGGTGAAAACAGTGGAGTGAGTAATTTTCCTTTTTGTTTATTGATATTTTTACTCTTTACTCTTTCTAACCAGTGAAGGCCCTGGGATAGAAATTACAGCTTGAAAAGCAATGACTCCACGTTAAGTCTTTATAAACGGCTTTTGCTAGGCAGGAGAAATCTCTTTATGGAACAGTCCACAAGCTGTGGGAATGACCTTGGTGGGTCCCCCCTGCCCCATCTCTTCCAGTTCCCCTGTCACCTCCTGGGATGCGATGCCAGCCCTGCTGTCGTCAGCTGGGGCCGATCTTCTTTCCCTGTGGGTGTTTTGGGATTTTGTTTTGCGTTTGTTTTTTTGCCAGACCTTACTGCTTGGGAATTCTTCTCTCCATCACTCCACATGTCCCCAGAGATCTGGCGCACAGTCAGGCTGGAGTAGTGTGATTCCTTGCTGTGAATGTCTCTGTCACCCTTGCTGGATAAACAGCACTGAGATGGAACCCAAGCCTGTGCCTGGTGGACAGAGACCTCACTTTCAACAACTCTTTTCTTTTTCCTCCTTCTAACAGTGTTTCTGCTTGCCAAGGTGCTTTATGGATGAGGGGAACATCCAGCACGTCCTTGGCAAGGTGGTGAGATTGCAGGTGGTGCTGGATCTTCATTCTCTCACATGCTTCTTTTCAAATCCGAAGAAGTGTCATTCCTCAAAATTCAGAACAGCAAATACAATCCTACACGGTTTCTGACAAAGGCTACCAGCAGGTCCTTCCTCTGTGGGAAGAGTTTTGGTAATAAGGGAGCTTCTTGTTTCTGTAGCCCAGTCAAGAGAAATCCCCGATGCAATCCAAGTAAAGAGCCAGCACAACTGTTTTAGTATTTTAGAATAGAATTAAAGGGTAGCAAATTGGGATTTGTGAAGGCTAAAGTGCAGGAGATTGTGATAGTTAAGACATGGGATTATTAAGGATCAGAGAATTTTCTATCTTGCCTTCATGGAATTTGAATTTGTTTTGATAAAATATGCAGTGCTAAAAAGAAAGAAAATAAAGAGAAGGAGAAAGGAGGAGAAAAGGACATTGTGCAAACCTGAAAAAAAGAGCTTTATTTCAGTCTGCATTTGAAAGAAAAATGGCAGAAACAGAAAATCCCTTGAAATCATCATAAGCGTTTGAATACTGAGAACATAAAATGAACTTTAAAGCACAGGGGCTTTTTGCACTTGCATGCACACACATGGATGTTTGTGTGCCTGTTCGGACAGGAACTATTATAGTTCATCACCAGTCAAGGTACGGTGAAGGTTCCATCCACAAGAGTTGAAATTTATGAAAAGCTCCAGTTGTTTTTCATCTGGAGTCTCATTTTAATCCTTTGATTTTGCTGTAGAAGTCTTGACCCTTGTGATGGTGTTTCATATTTTTGTTCATAAACTTTGTGTGTAGGAAGATTTTTGTTAATTCTGCTGTCAAATGATAGGAAAACAGAGGTGATCTTCATACTATAAATTAAAGAAGCATCATTTAGATATTTTCTTCTTTTTTTACATTAACACATTACATTGTGCATACAAAATGCTCTCTCATTATAAGACATTTTCAAAGTTTATGCAGTGGTGGTTCAATCCTTATCTGTTACAAGAAGCTGGAAACTGATATGAATGATTCATTTTGAACAGCTATTTTGGTGGTACACGCATCAGCTTAGGTACGACTTTACATCAAATGGGGGGAAATGCTAGTTTATATACCTCCTCCACCTAGCTATTTAAATGAAAATCCGTAAAACTTGAACAGGAGACTGTCATTTGGATCTATTTGGAAAGAACATGCTTTAAAAATTCAGTAGGGGAAAAACAAGGCAGGAGCTCAGGGGTGGTGGATGGGGCTGGGCCGAGGAGGAGGGTCTGTGGGCAGTTTCAGAGCTCACCCCTGGCTTTCAGCCACAGAAGTTTGCGGTGCCCAGAGAGAAAATGGTCCAAACCAGCTAAAAGAAAATTAAAACTGCAGCAATGCAAAAGAGACCTGCATATATTCTCCCACATTGAAGCAGAAGCAACTGCTTTCAGAAGTGGTTTGGGTTTTTTTTGCCTTGTTTGGAACGATGGAGAAGAAAGGGAGAGGACAGGGCTTCCATCAGTGCTCCCTGGGGAGGGCCGGCTGGGTGAGGCTCTGGGGGAATCACAGAAGTGAGATTTTTTACACAATGTGATCTTTGAATAGAAGGTAAGTCAGCATTGGGCACTGGTTGTGCTATTTGTGTTGCTGTGGGTATTGGCTTGAAGCTGCTGCCAGTTACGTGGTGCGTAAAATTCAACATTACGAGGAAAAGAAAATACGATGATAATAATGTGACAGCTATTTGTAAAGTGCAGAAATGAAACCCTAAAACTATGGTGCACTTTTCCTCATATATAATCAAGGCAAAGTTGTACATTGAGAAAGATTTACCACAGCTTTGAATGAACAGCAAATAAATGTCATCAAACCTCTGTGAGTGTGGGTTTGGTTCCTCATTGATTGTTGAGAAATAACCTGAATTTGTCAGTGCAAGAAGTCATCATGTATAAAACCAGAACTTTAATAATCAGTTTACCTTTTTCACTCACACTGTGAATAATACAGTGTTCAGGGGTCAGTTTAATCTCTACAACCACTTTTTCTTGCTCATCAGCTGCAGATGTAACTCAGTCCAGGCCAAAGTCCTGGGGAGGTGAACAGGATGGGGCACGTGTGCCGTTGGACCTGTCCGTTAGGAATGTTCCCTTCTTTCTGAGCAGATGGCAGTTTCAAGTCTGTGCAGAAACAGTCAGAAGTATTTCCTTTAGTCCTTCTCATGTTCTAGTTCTTTTCACAGCTGCCCTTTCCATCCAGGGCATGTTTGTTGTAGGAAATAAGTGTTCTGACAAAATATTGCAAGGTGCACAAAGAGAGTGGGTATTCAGAGGAAGGAATTGCTTGTTCTCCCCATTTTGACAATGCCTGATGCACGTGGTGTGCTCCTGTGGTTTGAACGATGACATAGATGGGGGGCATAAAGGGCTGAAAAAAGTTTGGATTTAGAGAAAATAAGATCCCATGTGTTTCCTGCACTCTTTCTTCTTAAGGAATTGATGTGTTTGATTTCTTAATTTATAATGACCCTTAAAAAAAATACCTGATAGATTATCTTAAAAAAAATGAAGTCCTATTGGTGGAGCAGTGTGGAAAAGTGGCTCCAGAGGCACCATAACCCATATAAAGTCCCATATCCTGACTTTGTACAGTGTGGGGAGGATCGGAGACAGGAGTGGTGAGAGCAGCCTGATCTGCAGAGCTCAGGCTGTAAGATCTGGGAGCATTCGGGTTTGGCACACAGGAGGCAGGAAATGGGCTCAAGGAGGATCACTGAGGCACAGCTGCCAGTCATGTTCATCACCTGCAGTAACACGAATCGCCTGTACCTAAGTAAGAGAGTGCTGTAAGAGAGAGTCTTTGCTCATGACTTGAAGGAAATCTTACCAGTGATTTTACGATGAAAGTGCCTGGAAGTTCTAAATCCATGTTGTAATTCATGGGATTTATGGAATTCCATTAACCATCAGACCTGTTAATGCCCCATCAAACTGAGGATAGCTGGCCAAAGCAACTGCAAAGGACTGTGCCATGAGATCTCAGTGATTCTTTCCATGGCTTTAGTATATTCACTGGGATCATTCTGCTTTTTTTCTGCCTGTAATTGTTTGTTAAATTGATTTATAAAGTTCTGTTGTAAATTACACTGAATTGTTTGGTGCAGGACTTGTCTTGTCACATGAATTTTGATAGACAAGGCATTGTTGACCACAATACCATTTGTAGATTTTCAGTAATTCTGCAATCCAGGATTTAACAGCTCTTTCTAATAGATCTTTAAAATTTCATTTTTGTGATTTTTATCTTTTTCTAAGGTAGTCCTTTAACTCGTATTCAGAAATAAAAGGAAGTTCTTCTAGAAGAAATGCATAACACTTCATGCAGACTGTTTTACAGGGAGAACTCCTGTTGCAGACTGACCTATATCTTTACTGCAACTGATGTGGAAGAGTGAAAGGTCAAAAATCTCCTAATGTGTTTTTGAAATCTATGTGTCAGCACAGCGCATTTCAGAAGAGCTGTTAGGACTCTGTAGGAATTACATTTATCTTTTGATTTTAATTTTATGCCTAGAAAGGATTAGCTGATATTCATTTTGGCCAATGGCCAAAGGGTAAAACATAAAATATTTTTAGAATGAAAGATGCATATTGGAAAAGATATGCACTCAGAGGAATGTGGTGTGAGGAAGTATTTAGAGTTTGATTATCTTATGTGAGTGATGCAGAAAAACACTTTAGCAAATTTCTCTCTATCTGCTAGGCCAAATCTCTGTGTTTTATTTGTCATTAGTTGCTTAGTGCAATATTATTCATGACCTTGTTCCCTACATAGTAGAGCATCGTGTAAATAAAAATAGAACTTCCTAGAAAGCAATATTTAGCTGTTGATTTATTTACTCATTCTGCCTCTCTATCACCTTTTATTTCTCCGGATCTGCTGTCTGAGAGTACCCGTGCAAGATGACAGAATAATTTCAGTGTTTAGGAATTTGTGCAGACTGTTGCTCAGCCTCTTATTTTACAATATGTGTATACAGTACACTGTATTCTTTGATTCAATTTATAGAAGTTTAACTTTGAGCAACCCAGACTCAAATGCAGGAGAAGCTGTAAGAGCTCATCCATCAGTGGCACTGAACACAGCGCTGTAATGAACCTGTAGAACCTGTATCCAAGCAGAAAAATTAAACAAAACAAAAATTCATGCAGTATTTCGGTGATGAGATTGCTCTGGGTTGAGGGAGCAGTGTGGTTCTCACAGACATTAATGTGGATGACGAGGGCTGTTTGTCGCTTATAAATGAGGAATCTGAGGGTATAGAACTTTCCCAAGCACGAGCAAATACACAGCTCGGCAAGCAGGGGTTAACTTTGCAATTCTCACCATGCCTCATCTACTATGATAATTACTTTCGGCACCTTTGTGTCTAGGCCTAATTCATCTTGCAAAGATAAGGTAATAATCTACCACTTAACCTCATTCTTCATGTGCCAAATAACACAATAGTACAAGAAAAACTTAGATGTGCAAGTTGGGAGAAAAGAATGGAGGCCAACATCTTGGGCAAAAGCAATATTGGAACAGTAAAACAGGCAGGATGGGAGGAAAATTCTACCTCAAAACAAGCCATGCTTTAGGATGGGTCTTGCATTAGGATTTTTACTTGGTTAATTGAGATTTGCTGTGGTGAAACACATACAATTCTCCATCAAACATTTGTGCATTTCCAAAGAGGACATGGTTCAGGCTGGACTGCTGCCCCACTACTGCCGTTTATAGCGGGCTGTATAAAGTTAATTTTTAGTTCTGTACTATTGCTTAGGCATGCTTTGTGCAAATACGCTTTGGTCCAAAAGGCTAAAGAAACCCAAACCCCAAACCTGAGACAATTTTTAGTGTATTTGGAATAGGCGTGGCACGAGTGAGTGCAGATAAAGAGGGGAATATTTGAGAATTCCCTAGGTGAAAGAGACTGCAATTGTGATTTGGTGTCTGTAGAGGAGATATAAAGCGTAGTCGATAGCTGTGTTGGTGCTTTCTCCATTAACTTGCGTGTGTGAGCTGTGTTTACAGTTGAATAATTGTTTGTCTGTAAATAAAGCTATTGCAGCTCTCTCTGCCTCTGTAAGGACAGTTTTAGCTTAATTATGTAGAAGAGCAATGTATGGGGAACCGGGGAATGTTCATCTTGTGATTCATTTTAAATTTGCTTCCTGCACGTTTGCTACTCAGTTCAGCTTTTTTTTCCTCCTTTCTGCATGGAAGAATGTGCTTTCTTTCTTTCTGTTTTTAATTTCATAGCTGAGATTTTCAGTCTTTCTGAAGAGCTGAAGAAAGGTGACCTGTCCCTTCTTTCCTGGTCACCCAGGTGGGATGATGTGCTCCTGCCACTTCTCACTGTGGATTTTGAACAACTGGAGAGTCACTTTAGAGTTAATCGTATTGTGGCTTTCTTAGGGAGTGATAGAATAAAAATTATGAATTAATCGCTTCAGTGGACCTTTACTCCTCTCGCGGCAAAGTTTCACGATACTGGAAGTGCTTGGCATTGTGTCAGTTCCCCAGGAGCAGTCATTATCACCTACACACTTGGTGTCAGTGCTGCTTTCTGAAGAGATGAGTGCCTTCTCCTCCTCCTCCCCCACGCTTGCTCAGTTAAGTAGGAGAAAATTCAAATTACTGCAGCTGTACAGGATTGAAGATGGAAAATAATGCCCTGGATTTGGCTGCTACTCCAAGGAGAGAAATTATGTGCAGGGTTCTCTTCCCCTTTCTGAGCACATTGATGCTGGGCTCACTTCCCATGATGCTGGTGGGCTGCGCATGGCAGCTCCAGCCGAGCTGGTGGGGACTGATGGACACAGGGTTGCAGCTGGACACACCGATGTTTGCTTCCTCTGGGATAGGGCATGGAAGCAAAACTGCAGTCAAAGTAACAATAAACCCAGATCCAAATCAAAGGGGACTGTGAACCAGAAAAGTTTTCCTTTCTTTTTCTTTTTTCCTTTCCCTCTGTTCCTCCTATTGCCACGTCTGCCCGTGAGAAGAGCTGGCAAACTGGCCTCTTGCCAGTTACTTGCCAGTCACCACCACTCCTGCCTCTTCCATAAGCATGAATTTGTTGACTTTACCTGGAAGGACTGACAAAAAAAAGAACAGTGCAGAGATTAACTAGGGAGAAAAAAGGGACTGAAACTACTGTTTCCTTTTTTCCGTTGTTGTCCCATTCCCTTGGACACTGCCTGTGCACCAAGAGGAAACCCAGAACAAGAGCAAGGAATAGTATCACAAAGGAAAAAGTTAATAAAAATGCCCCAAGCAGCACACGCTTGTATCAGTAAAGCCTGCTTTTGTACAACAGAAAGAACAGCAGCATTCTTTGATCTAAATTGTGTCTACAGAGGTGAGAGAGAGACAGCAGAACAAGCTGTGAGGAAGCAGGAGCTGCTGCCACATTGGAAGGGCTGGGGCGGGAGGGGGCGGATGTAATTTTTTCCCATATCTTAATTTTTTCTGAATTTCCAGTCATGCCAGCTAAGCACTCGATCTGGGTGTTTCTGCTGAAATCTGCACCGAAAAGATTCTAAAAGGTTTTACATTTTCTTTTGCTTCCTGCATAACATTCCTTTGAAACAAATGACTGAGATTAAAATTCCTTGCTGCTATTTTTTTCTGCCTTTAAGCAGACTCATGCAGGCAGACGCGAAAGACTTTATGTTTGGACAGTCGTCTTCATAAAGAAAAGGCTATGACAGCAATATGTTATCAATGCTGTAGAGAAATCCAGTGGCAGCAGCAGTCCGGGCAGCAGCAGTTCCATGTATGCTATGGAATTTTCATTTCAGAATGCTTAATAGGTCTGTTCCGCTCATCTTTTCTGGAGGAGCTGTATGTTTTTGGAGCAGAGGTTTCTAAACTGTGGTACTAATGTCACTAGTGGTGCGCTTCAAAGTGGTGTGAGGAGATGGCAGCTCCCCATTCTGTCTGCACAAATTAAATGCCTTTCTGCAAGCTGCTGCTCTGCTTGGTGGATTGGCCTGGTTTGCTGCCATTCCGCGGGAGCCACTCCCGTGCAGCCCGCTCACTCCGTCCCACACTGACACCCTGCACAGGACCTTGCTGAGGGCCAGCGGTCGCTGCAGGTCACGGGCAGCCCCTGCACACAGGTGAGCGAGCCTGTGCGACACGGCTGTGGGCGGAGAGAAGGGCGTGGCACTGAGATCCTGGTTTTGTGGAGCAAGATGGGAAACAATTCAGAAGGTGCAGAGGGTGAGGTCCTACTGCCAGTGTTAGTGCACAAGTGAAATAAGTTTACTACTTCTTCCCTACAGAAAGCAGGGCAGTTATTGTCAACATTGGTTTTCATATTTAGATAGTGGGCCTGTAGATAGCACAAACTCTTCAGATACGGTGCTTTGTTACTAAGAGCTTGTAGAAGACAGAAACAGAATTGTAGAAATGTGGTAGCACAAAGAGAACCCCTTAATAGGGGTTTTACAGAGTTCCAAAAGCCCTGTACATGTGATGGTCAAAGGGCTGGAGAACCTCTGCTATGAGGACAGGCTGAGAGAGTTGGGGTTGTTCAGCCTGGGGAAGAGAAGGCTGTGGGGGGGACCTCAGAGCAGCTTCCCAGTACTGGAAGGGGCTCCTGGAAAGCTGGGGAGGGGCTTTTTACAAGGACATATAGTGATAGGATGAGGGGCAATGACTTCAAACTGGAAGGGGGGAGATTTAGGTTAGACATTAAGAAGAAATTCTTCACAATGAGGGTGGGGAGACACTGGCCCAGGTTGCCCAGGGACGCTGTGGATGCCCCCTCCCTGGAGGAGTTCAAGGCCAGGTTGGATGGGGTCTTGAGCAGCCTGGTCTGGTGGGAAGTGGCCCTGCCCATGGGAGGGGTTGGCACTGGATGAACTTTAAGGTCCCTTCCAACCCAAACCATTCTATGAGTCTATGTGTGTGGGGTTGAGGAGGTGCTCTAGGTGTTGCTCAATGCATACAGAAACTTTGCATTCACTTTACAGAAAAATCATATGCGTTCTGAAGAGGGTTGGTTGCTTGGTTGGTTTAAGAGATCCTAGATGAAATCTGAGTACGCAGTTATAATCCAGTTTTATATCTGAGGAGATCTGGAAATTGAATTAAATTACTAGGGATAATTTTGCCACAGGAACAAAGAACATGGGACATGGAAGGTAAGCAAGAAGAGTAGGAATTGTTTCATGACATCGGACAGAAGAGCTGGGCTAGCTGGGGCTGGAGGTTCTTCAGTTCTCAGTCTCACATGGACCTTCATGCTTGGTAAGTTTATGTTCTGAGAACTGACCAGAATGTACATACGTTAAAAACTGAGATAAAAGCCCCTTGAACAATTGAGGTGTTTCTTATCTGTTAAAAGAAGGAAAGTTGTTCAGTGTTTTTAAGAACTCACTGAAAAAAGCCTGTAGTCCTTCTCAGCTCTGTGAGGCTATGTTTGGTAAAGCATGGAAGATGAGGTTGCACCACTGAATTTTTGCAGCAGTGCAGCAGAGTGCAATAAAATCTTTCAGTGGCTTGGCTACTTAATATTTCTTTTGTATTTATGCTGTAGATTGTGTCTATGAAAGACCTTCAGTACTGAGAGACTATGTGAGCATTTAGTGATCTACTTGTCCTCACTGTGCATTTGGGAGATGATCTATGGTGTATATATATAGGAAACAGACGTGGTGAAATTAAATCACTTGGTCAAGGTTACAGGGAGAATTTGTGATAGATGTTGAAATTACATGTTTATCTTCCTAGTCCTGAGCTCATACTGTTGCAGCAGGGTCATCCTCCTATCTTGAAATCTCTTCTTTCATCATGGGCTTGTTTGTGGCTGTGGCTGAGTTTCCTGCAGACAAAGACTGTGATACCCAACTTGGGAAACTTCCATTGGAAGGCTGCTAAATGCACAGCCCCTCTCCACCAGCCCAGGCTGCTGAGCAGGAGGAACCCCTGCTCCTTTAAGTGCTCTGAACAATTTAGAGTTGTTATGCGAATGTGAATTTGGAGCTCAGAAGAGCCTCAACTTGTGTTTTAGTTGGATGGAGAGAAAGCACTTTAGTTGAAATTGTATTTTGAAATGGTAGTTTGAGTGTGAGGAGCAGAACTGAGCTTCGAGTTGAAGGTGTTGTCCTGACTCAGACCTCGGTGGCAGGCTGTTGCTGCTGAGAGTGCAGACAGAGGGGTCATGGGGTGGGGGAGGATGTGCCTGCATTGTTTTGGGCAGAACTATCAAACCTAGGTTTAATTATCTGGCTTGCATATTGATTGTATAGTTGGGACAGCTCAGTACTTCAGCATTTTTCAGGCTGATAAAACTGAACATAAGCTGTGCTAACGTTCATTCTTTCACAGCTAAATATACATCTCTGTAGTCTCGTGGAGCACGAGCTGATTGTGCGCTGATGAGAGAGGCGACGTTTTATGTAAGGCATGTGTAGGAGATCTGAGAGAGATCTCCACAGGGATCATATCAGGGTCTATAAATGTGGGAACGATTATTTACAGATGAAGGGTGGAACGAGAGAGGAAGGGAGTAAAGGATCTGAATCTCGCTGTTATCTCCAGAGAAGTGCTGAATATCGCACTGTTTGCTCAATAGGACCCAAAACTGATGCCTGGTTTCATTAGGTGCTGGATTTATAAAAGATGGACTGTTGGTTTGAAAGTCAGCAGTGTGATTAGTCAGAAGTCTTGTTGCTTTATCTTCTTAATGACTTGAGTTCTGAGGCCTTTAAAAACAATAAAAAAATCTGAACAGCTCTCTATAAAGTTATGGCCAAACCTTTGTAAACCAGCATTGCTTAAACTGGACTCGATGCTGGCTTTTCTGTGTCCAGTGGCAAATATTTGAGTTCCTCTTGCTTAATGCTGTGTGGACGAGCACCGGACAAGTCACTGGTTATGTTTGAATGGAATCCCTTGGATTGCTTCTGTAAGGGACAAACTGAAGTGCCCAGCTTCCATCCTTGTATGAATTATGAGTTTCTTTCATAAGGATTGAAATCACTTACTGTCCTCATGCCGATTCTGCAAGCACACTTTGCGTATTTACTGGGATACCCTTTTCTCTTGGGACAAATTCCTTTGGACAACTACAGACTTCTTATGAAAATATTTAAATTATTAAATTATTCAAATTATTAAATTTAGGGTTCTGTATGTTTATTAGCTTAAATAAGAGGTTGAACTGTGATCATCGTGTCTAGTTGCTATGAGGTTGTTTCCAGCCTGTGAATGCCTGGTCAGTTTTACTCATCACAGACCAAATTGCTCTGGGGAGCTGAGGGGGGTTTTACCCGTTTTGCTGTGAACAGTGAACAGGAGATGGATCAGGATCCACGGAGTCAGCGGCAACAGGCCCACCGAATGCCTCAGAGGTGAAGAAAGGGCCTCAGGTGGCCGAGGTCTGCTGCCAGCCTGAGTGCACCCAGTGCTGTGTGCGATCCTTCAGTAGGGGGGACCCCGGGATCTCCAGGGACAGCCGAAGGCTGACAGCTTCCATAACATGTTTCTTTGAGAAGTTGTTGTCTTTTATAAAAGCTATTTGAGCTTAGCAGTTAGGTGTTTCTTTAGAGGATTCCTTGGAAGCCTGTGCTGGTGTAAATCATCTCGGCAGGTTTTGGAAGCTTATATCTGAGTCTTCTCTCCCCATTCCCAGAAGTTGCCAAATTTCCATTATTTTAAAAGAGGAAAACATGGAATTCTGAATTATGTTTCATTATATATTTTAATATTTTCTCTCTTACACATACTAAGATCTTCCATTGTTGTTCCTGAGATAGAATTAATGAAATGGCAAGAGGAGAAAAACCTCAGAGGGATTTAATTTTACAAATAATATGCTGAGGGTTCTCATCGCTACTTTATCTAAATATAATGCTGTAAGCATGTCTGTTGCTTGTGAATAAGATGATGTTTGGAAGCTAGAGCAGCTCTCAGGAAACCTAATTTTCCTCTACACAAATTGAAGTTAGGAGTATTAAATATAATTAATATGGAATATTGTATTTAACTGTTTTATGGTATGTAAGCACAGAACATTTAGATGTCTTTAGTGAACTAAGCTGAGGATGCGATGCAGGACTGCAAAATTTATTTTTATCCTCAAGGTCAACTGACATCACTGACATCAGAAATATAGGTCTTAATCCTAGCCTTGAATGTAATTGTGTCGTTTCATTGTATACAAATTATATATATATATAAAAGCATATGCATTACTTATTATCTTCTTTTCCTTGAGCTTTTGAAAAGAACTCTATAAGCCATGTATTTTTAGAGCAGGAATGTCTGACTCGGACAACAAAAGGATGACATACAGAACAAAGGTATGCAGTTCATCTTCATAGGAGAAGGCTGTGTGAAAAACGATTACTACTTGTATACAGAAATTAATAAGGAATCCTTTCACGTACAGGAATTTGTAAGAAGTAATGCTATTTCAAGTAGAATTTCAGTAGTAGCTTCTCATCTGCAGAAATAGCAGATGAATGCTTAATGGACTTAAATTATCAGACCCTTAACAGGCCCTGCATGAACTGCCTTCTAATAGTTTAAAGAGGAGAAAAGCAGCTGCTTTTCTGACACTGACTGGTTTACAAGTGCTTCAGATTATTTCCCATCTTTGTTCCCCTTCTTTGCAGTGATTTCAATAAACGTCACCTATTTATTTTCTTAGTCTTTCAGTGAAGCTTTTGTATTTATTTACTCGTTATTTACCTTTTTTATTATTATTATTTTCACCCATTCTTTATATTTTTCTGGGGATTGGGATGTTAGCATGAGTAGGAAAAAATTCTTTACTGGAAGGGTGATTGGCCATTGGAATGCTCTGCCCGGGGAGGTGGTGGAGTCACCGTCCCTGGAGGTGTTTAAGGAGAGATTGGATGAAGCACTTAGTGCCGTGATTTAGATGATGAGTAGGTGTTGGTGTTGGGTCATAGGCTGGACTCTATGATCTCAAAGGTCTTTTCCAGCCTTGTTATACTGTGATACTGTGATCTTCACATATTCATCAGGTAAGGGCAGGTGCGGTGGTTTGTGCAGCCTCACTTAGGTTAGGTTTGACTTGATAGTTGTTTGAAGTGTTGGAATAGCTTTTGTGCGGGATATTCCCAGATGTTCTAGTGGAATGGGAAAGAGCAATTTGTTGAAGTTAACACCTTTTATTGTTTGTTTTGGCTGAAGTGCAGCTGTTGTGTCAAATCCTGCCATGAAAGGGAAGGACAGGACTGGTATAAAGCGTTGTGGAGCATCCCAGTGGCTTCCGGCCGCTACCAGCGAAACCCTTTGAAGCTCTGGAGCCGGGCTGTGGGTTATCATGGGAAGTGCGGTGGTGGCTGCTTGTGCTGGTCTGGGAGCCCTGGGGATGTCGGCTAGCACAAACAGACTGGTTTGCTCAGGGTAAAGGTTGTGGTATCTGGGGTTAATGTGATTCGTGTGTGAGGCAGGCTCCAGTTTCTCCTTTCCACACAGGAACATCACGGCCGGCGTGGTGGCCCTGCAGCAGGAGAGCCTGGTAGGGTGGGGAGCGTGGGGCTGGGCACCGAGGGGGCTGCAGGTGGCTGGGTGGCTCCCGGGACAGGTTTGCCCGGTGGTGCACGTCCCTGGGCAGAGTGATTGCTGGCACTCACAGCATAGGTCACAAGTAGCTGCAGCTTAACAAAACTTAACAGCTCAGACTGCTCTACCCAGTAAACTCTAGATAGATTTTATCTCTTTATATTGGAAAAGCCCCCTCGACACAACAGAGGTAATTCCCTTGAGGTGGTTAATTTCTAGGTAATACGTATCCTATCTGTATTGCTGAGCTATCAAAAGTCTGTATTTAATAGTTTGTCAAAATCATGTTACCCCTTTTTAATTGTTGAGAGTGATTGACCCTTGCCCTACTGCTATTTCCATTTATGATAATAATTTGCTTTTACTAGAGTAATGTATTAAATAATACTGATACAGCCTTCAATTCTTAGCCATTTGATATAGTCTTAAAAAAAAGACTACAGTGGTAGCTGCTGTGTCAGTCTAATGAGATTTCATCAAGGTATGATGAAATGATGATATCAAGATATGTATGAAAAATCCATATATTGAAGAATGAGGGCTTAAAGAATACTTTAAAAGAGTGATGTATTTTTAAAAATATTACTAACAGACCATAATTTTACTTTAATTCTCTGCTAATATTTATTACTGTCTTAATCTGTCTGAAATATGACTGTAACAGTTGAGCAGTTTAAGCAGAATAAGTTGGGTTTCTTTTTGAAGGTGCAATCCAAGGTCCTGGTGTGACCTTGCTATGTGAAGGTAGCAATTAACTTGAGACCCATGCGTATCGTAGCCAGATGCAGTTTCACAGTAAAGGATGCTCCTTCAAATGCATCATGGCTCTGAATACTTTTCGAAGAGAGATAAGTGGTTTCCTGTATAGAGCTTAGCCAGCAAGAAGGAAAAACAGTCTCTATAAAGTTGAGGTAGTATTTTGCATCAGTAATACCAGGAGAAGGCTTCGAATCAAAATTCTTATTCTAAACTTCTGTTTTTTTCTGGGAGAATAGTTTTGGTGAGGTAGAGAGGTGGGTCCACATAACCCATCTCAATATAGAAAGTTTCAACCCTATTTCCCCAACATCCCTGGAAGTTGGATGGTTTGAAATCTGTAGTCTGATGCAAACTGATGTAATCCCTTCTAACTGTAGAATCCTATCATTTGAATTTAAATGTTGCTATCCTACCAGTGCCTCTAAGGACCTGTAATCTCCAATAAGACCAAAAAAGCGGTGATACGAGACTGAAGAGGCAGCGTAGCAGTCCCTTCCAGAACACAGAGGAGGCAACTCCCATGGTGGAAAGCCACCAGTTCCTTCTGAGTCCCCTTATAAGTACTGATAAACTATGTTAACGCGATTTCGTAGCAGGTTAGTCCTAGAAGCCAGTTGGCACAAGTCCTGTTTGAAAAACTAGCACATTTGTGGGGTTTAAATCTGCACTGAGTGAAAAGCATATTGACTGTCTCATTCTCCAGTTCCTTAAAGTTGTGACACCCCCAAGAAGATCATTCTTTAAAGCTCTTGTTAGGCCAGTTTATTATTGGTTAAGATTTGTCAAAAAATACTTTTTCTGATCTGCACGTGATATGGAAGATTTTGTCTTCAAACTAATAAGAAGGTAGAGTGGTTGTGTAATACTGTTTTCATATTCTTAGGAATGTCTTAGACTGTTGAGCTCACGAAGAAGCTGATTTCAGCTGTGGATTTAGGTTTAGCTGTATCAGATGTTGCAGATGGTTCCTCTGGCAAGCAGAGATCGCTTTGGAGGAGACGGTTAAGATGCTTCTCTGTCATTGCTGTGGTTCGGCACTGGCAGGGAGCCAAGTTTACGTCAACTTTATTGGGAAGCTCACACTTATTAATGCTTCTTCCAGTTGACTTTGCTTTCCTTAGGTTTTGTTCTTCTCGAAAGGGCTTGATGACCTTTCTTCCAGCTTGGGTGATGCTGAGAGTCTGGTTTTGTTTTCTGAGCAGTGATGCTGTGGCAGGGAGGGGGACAGCAGTGCCAGCCCAACCTTGTAGACATCTGCTCTGTTTGGGCAAGGCTGCTGGGGAATGGAAGAAGAAAAATTTGTGTGTTCATAGGTGTCAGATGGTAGCGACTGAAGGACAGGAGGTAACTGCAGTCTTGGCTGGCTGGTAGGTTTCCATTCAGACATCAAGAAGGCTGGGACTCTGATCTCGGAAGTTGAGCTGATCAGGACTGCAATAACTTATCAGTCAGAACAAGTAGTAATTTGTACAGTAAAATAAATGTGGTAGATATGATAGAACAGTTCAAGGGAGCTGCCAGTTTACGTGTTTAAATGCACGCTGCTTTTCTCCTAACCTTCCATGCTTCAAGGAGTAGGCTCAGGTATGTCAAACACCCTCCTGAAAAGGCAGGAAAGGGTTAACCAATCCAGCAGCTTATACCTGCTGTAATATAAACCAGTGAATACACCTATTTTATAGTTAGGGAAATTGAAGCACAGTGGGATTAAGTGACCCACTAACAACTCATAGTCAAGAAACAGCAGGGCAAGTCCTTGAATCAGAGTGCTCTGAGGTCCCTCTCCTCTACTTCTTTTATTGGGTCACGTTGCTTCCCAGGATAACAACATATTTGTGCCATTTGGAAATGCAAGCTGTTTCTTTGCAGAAATATTACTCCAGAATGTTACAAAACTGGAGAAACACCCAGTCTGAAAACAGATTTAATTCTTGATTTTAAAATGTAGCAAATGAGATTTAAAAATATGAAAGGCTGCCAGTCTGCTGTTCCAGTTTAAGTAACTGGGTTGTGATTAGAAAATGTTAGAAATCTGCTGCTGGTTTCCAGTGCTGTTCCTCTGGTGGGACTGCCTCCCTGAAAAGGAGGTCTTGGTCCCCATGATCCTGAAAGAGGAGTTAAAATTATGTTCCTGCGTTTCCTGCCATTAATTATCTTATAAAGACCTTGAAATGTGCTTATGATTCTAACCCCAGCACATATGGAATGAAATTTTTCCCCAAAGGAATTAGGTAGATTCTTTCTTTTGCCTCTGAATGTTTTCTGAATTGCCAGTTGAAGTTTTACTGGAGAAGCAATTTTTCAAGTAACATTTCAAGTTCAACAGCTGAAGTCTCATTCCTTTCACATCCTGTTGCAGGTTTTCTTAAATTTAGTCCCAAGAAGGATTTTTTCAGTTTTCCTTGCCATTTTTCTGCTCCTTTTCTGCTCCATTTCCACTCCTTGGCCCCCAAGTTAACGTGTTAAATTGTTCTGTTGGAACTAAATACTATGCCATGGGATGCTTTAATAGGCATGAAGATGCAGTGACAGCTCTTGGTTTCAGCAGAGGCGCTGTGCAGATGTGATGTTGTTTTGCAATGCCTTGCTATTAAATTTTATGATGAAATATCCAGCAAAAGCGCCAGCTAACATTGCAGTCGTTTCGTGTTGCACATGCTGAAAGCCAAGCGCATTGGAAAAGTCTACTTTTTTTCACAGTTATGTTTTAAAATGTAAAACAAAGCCCTTTAAATGTGGAGGTTGGTATATTACTGTTCGTGCTGTTCCCTAGAGGGCTCATTTCTGGGGTGATTTTTGCCGTGGCTGTCGGTTCCCAGCGTACTTGCCTGCTCTGTATCACAGGTGTTCCCTGTGCTGAGGGCTCTGTGACTCCGAGGAGAGCGTGCAACACTGGCCCTGCAGCTGGAACCATGTTCTTATTGCAGGACCCAGCCGCAGTCGTGCTGGTGGTAGCAGCAGGACAAGGCACCTGTGGCATTTCTGAAGAGTTTGCATAGCTCTGAGAAGGGCAAATACAATGCGACTCTTCGCTCAGAGCTTCTTGGTTCAAGACGTGGGCGAGCCCCCGGCGCTGTGCCTGCTGCCCTGACACCCTCGCTCAGTTCTGACTGCAGCGAGCACGTTTGCTGGGACGGAGCTCAGCGCTATCCCAGGGAGGGTGACAGCGTTGGGATGAGGGTGGGACCAACCCTGGCAGTAATGCACAGGGCTGGGAGCAGGCTCCAAACCAGTGCGCCCAGCGGAACCGTCAATAGCTCGTTCATCTTCTTAGATGCTGTGGTACTCTGGAGGGCCTACATTAAATGAGCATGGGGAATATTCATGTGAAATTGCCTCTGTTGGATTGAGTCTTTAGTAATATGCTCATAGTAGGGTTTTTTTCCCTTCTGAAATGTTATTTTTGTTATTTTCCTCCTCTTCTTATTCCCTTGCCTATTCTGTTAATCAAAACCAAGTACTCCTGATTAAGTACAATGTAGGCATTATGGTTCTGTACCTGGGCTGAGGTTGCTGTAGTGTGGCAGGCAGTCTGGGAGAGCAGCAGTGCTTAAACCGGCAACGGACAAACGTTTTTATGCCGTGTTTTATTTCTTTAAACTGTTCTTCTTTTCATGCTGGAAAGACAGTTTCAAAAAATCTTCTGTAGTGGATTTTGATACCCTATCAATCAAGTATTTATTGCTTTCAAATTATCTTTAAAATTTGTACCGGGGAAAGGGTTTTTAGCAGCAAAGTAAGTGCGGTTTATCTTGCTATCTTCCTGCTTTTCTGACACAGCAGCAGTGGTCATCGATGTTAGGTCTGGGATCTGGACACAAGACAACTCAGATATAACATTTTTTGTTCTGTTACTGTTTTATTCAATGCCTGAATTCCGTTTTGGACCTGCACTCCACTCTCCTCGGAGCCGCAGTTTGCACCAAAGATTTGCGAAGGAAAAGGGGACACATCTCTGCTTAACCCAGCATCACTACGTGCGGGAGGCCAGCGCGGTGCCCGTCGCGTCCTGACGGAAAAGGGTGTTTCACATGAGAAACCCGCATCGATCCCAGTCGCGTATGCATTTTGCTTCATTAAAAGAAAGAATTGACCCGCAGTGATCGAACTCCCCGTCAGTCGCCCCGGCTCTCCGTAGGCCGCTCCCCTTTTGGTGCAGTGCAGCAGGGCCCGCGCCCGGCCCCGCAGCGCCGCTCGGGCGAGCCGCTCGGCGGCGCCGCCCCGCGCTCCCCGCGGCCCCTCCTGCGCCCCAGGCCCGCAGGAGGGGCCGCAGGGAGCCCTCTCGCGGGAGCGCTTCCTGCGCCCCAGGCCCGCAGGAGGGGCCGCTTCAGACTGCTCCCGGGGAACATTTCTGTGTGTTCAGCCCCGACCAGCACTGAACGAGGCTCAGCGGTGCGAGCTGCAGCCTGGGCACGGGGCACGCGCTGACTGCGAGTCACTGCGAACCAAAGCAGCCCGGGGGCTCTGTGGCTGCGGGGCCCGGGATTGCTGAGGCTGCGGGGCCCGGCGTCTCCGCGCTGTTTTTAGCGTGAGGCTTTTGTTTTTGCACAGCCGTAACTTGGTCACAGGGCGGGCTGGGTGGGAAGGGACGTTAGAGACCGTGGAGGTGGTGATGTGCTGTTGAAGGGGCCCTGTTCATCACAGCCCCTGCATGTGCTGGGGGTTCAAAATAACAGGTAGGGTTTGTTTTTTTTTTTTTTCAGAAATAACCCGAGTGGAGGGTTGGCGGCTCTCAGTGAAGCGCGGGCAGGGGCGGGGGGCTTTGTTTCTGTGGTTTCAATTAAAGGGAAGGGGCAGAAGCTGCTCTGGAGGGGAAGCGTCAGCCCGGGGACATCGCCCCTGCCTCTCCTGCGGCTCTGGATGTCACCGGGGATGCCCCCCGCTACCCCCGGGGATGCGGTGATGCTGTTGCTGCCCCCATCGCCGCTGCGGGCGGGGAGGGGCTGTGCGGGCCGGGGCTCCACATCAGCCTTCTCGTTGCTCCGGGGAAGCATTAAAACAGCAAACAACGACAGGAGCCCACCCCATGGTGCCCGCGCCCTTCTCCTCCCCGCCCTGCCCTGCCCTCCCCTCGCCTCTCCCGCCCCGCGCGGGAAGATGCTCGAGCATCCCCCCCAGTCCTCAATGGTACGGTCCGCGGGAGATGCTCTAACAGCCACCCCCGCCGCCCCGCGGTGGTACGGCCTGCACCCCCCCGCCCCGCGCGAGTGAAGCTCGCGCAGCCCTATCCACCCCCGCGCCACAGTGGTACGGCCTGCGCCCCCCCTTCCCCCCTAGCCCCGCGCGTGCGATGCTCGCGCAGCTCCCCCCG
The DNA here is from genome assembly GCA_033558235.1 of Neomorphus geoffroyi. NCBI lineage: Eukaryota > Metazoa > Chordata > Aves > Cuculiformes > Neomorphidae > Neomorphus > Neomorphus geoffroyi. The sequence goes on from JAUMJM010000050.1 coordinate 14,438,411, forward strand.
CGCCCTGCAGTGGCACGGCCCGCCCCCCCGCAGGTGCGGAGCGCGCTGCCCGCGCTGCCGGAGCCGCTCGGATGCGCGGCCGCGCCGGGGCTAAGTGAGTAGCGAGCGCCGCAGCGGGGGCGCGGGCACGGCAGGACACCCCCCCCCCCCTTTCCGGGCCGGCCAGTGCGCGGCTGTGGCGGAGGCGGCGCGCACCGCCAGGTTCCCGCTCGGCGCGAGCTTTGCCGCCGCCGGTAAGAGCGGGACGCGCCTTTTCCCTTCGATTTTGGGTGCGGGCGGCGCGGTTCGGCCGGGCTTCAAATTCAGTGCTCCGTCCCGGTGCTCAGAGACCGTTATTGTTGGTGCTCGCGGGGGCGAGGAACCCCCAAGGGTCTTGCTCGCTGCGGAAACGCGTCGGGACGCGGCGCTGAAGGACGGGGCTTCGCTGCAGGGTCTGCGGCGGCGAGGGACGGGGCTCTGCGGCGCCCGGTGCGGGAGGGGGTTCCTCACGGGTTCGGGGAAGAAAAAGAGAAGAAGCCTGGGTTGCGGCTCCCGAGCGCTGCTCGGAGCGTTCGGCACCGCGGCGCGCCCGGCGCCTACGCAACCTCGAGGGGGAGCGGTGCGGGGAAGGGCGGTGGGTGCTGCCCGCGGGCTCTGCCCCGGCACCCCCCGAGCCGCCCTCCAACCGGGCTCTGCCCTGGCACCCCCTGACCCCCCCCCCCCCCCCCCCCCAGCCGGAGCACTCTGTCCCAGCCGCCCAAGGACGCGAGGCCGCGGGCGCTGCCGGAACCCCCAGCCCCGCGCTCCCTCCCTCTCTGGAGGTGGGTATTGAAGGTGCCGAGGGGGGCCGTGGATCTTTCCAGGGCGAAGCCGCTCCTCGTACCCCTCGCTCGCCCCCGGGAGCTCGCTGGGACCCGCGGGCACCCGACCCCCTGGCAGCCTGAGAAGGACCCGGCCGCGGCGCTGCGGGGATCGGGGTGTCACGCTGAGTATGGGAAAATGCCATTATTGCGGGGTTGGTGGTTCATGTAGATGTGCAGCATGAAATCGGCAGTGAGGGTTATTTGTTAGTCTTTGCTTGGTAAAAAGAGATTCTGCATCTACTTCTTAGCCCACATCTTATTTTTTTTTTTTAGCGTTGAGATGCGTTCCTGATTAGCATTTAATTTGCGTGAGGTCATCCATATGCATGACTGTGCCTTGCTCCGAAATAACTGTTTGACTCAGGTATCCAGCAGGTCTTTGATCACATAAAGCTTTCACTTTGGTCATGTTCTTCTCATTTTAATCAAAATTGCTGCCTGTGAAGAAGTGTTTCTTATTTTCCCCGTAGCGCTGGTAAAATGAATAAGCTTTTGAATAAGGCAGTAAAATAAGGCTTGTGGATGAGTTGTGTGTAGTAATGCAGCATGAATATTCCCCCTGCCTTTTTTTTTTTTTTGGTGCGTGTGACCCCTTTTTCATCCTTTCTTTATCTATTTCTTCATTTCTGTGGAGAATTGCTTTTGGTCCAGCACAGCAACGGGAAATATGCTTGCATTTTCACAGGAAAAGGTCATTTTTTTTTTTTTTTCCTATTGCAAGTCAAAGCCAAATGATATTTCTCATGCTTTCTGCATATATAAAAGGCTTTTATACACGTATATGGAAACAGCTTGGAAGAGTTTCATGCTTCTCAGTAGGATTACAGGTTACAGAAGACATGGTAATGATGAACTAGGTATCATACTGTTCTTTAAGGGCTTCTGTGAAATGACTTTTGTGAGTGCTTTTTTATTTTAAATTTAATATATATTAAATTTAGCAGTTCTAAAGGATGAAGCAGTTCTCAAGGATTATTCTTTCCCCCTTTCCTCTTCCCATGGCATTTAAAATACATGGCTTATCTTTTCTAATGCTGTTAAATTTGGTAGGCAAGCATTTTTTTAATCATACTAAAAATATATATACTTCTGTCTGAATACTGAGGGTATGAGCATAGATTTTGCTAATTTTCACTCTTTTATTTTTCAACCTTCAGGTCGTCTTTTCAGATATCAGTTGTGCGTGTAGTAATTCCTTGTTGCATTTTAAAATAAATGTACAAGTTGTGACCTTGTACCTCTCTCTCTCGTTCACTGAAGCTCCATTATGCTGCAGTAGGACTCCAGCAGCTGGTAGTTCTGAAAATTGAACCCACCTCCTTTTGATAAATGTAAATACTTTCACAGGTTGGACTTAAGCTGCTTTCTTTCCTTCGGAACATTATTTTATTTGATTCACTCAGTTGTGGAACATTTTTGAGAATAAGCTCACCTTTTGCCAGATTTTTCATGATATTTTCAAGGAGAGACAAAGAAGGCTATTAGCCATTCACTGGAATTTAGCAAGTATTGCCATGTCTTTCTGGCTGATTGCTGAAAGTGAACAAAAATTAATTGCACTCATATTATACATTATCCGATCAACTGGAAAAAATCTCACAATTACAATTGCATGTTTCTGAGTAATTTTAATATGTCATTTGAAAAGGGGGTTAAAAGAAAAAAGCTAAGGATGGTTATGATTAAATCATCTGCTCCTAGAGAGGTTTTCTTTTTTTCTTAATTCGTATAATAAAATGTGATGCTAAAGCTGCAGCCAGTCTCCCTATGGCTTTCATTAAGATTCTTCTCTTGTTGAGTGCAGAAGGAAGCGATGAATACTGTCCGAATGGAGGCTCCCTGTCCGTATGGCTCAGTTGCAAATCTAGCAGCAGGAATCTGTGTGACCGGGATAGTTCTGCTGCCTCTGCAGCACCTGCAGTCCAGGCGCTGTGCTTGCCGTTAGGAAATCTCAGCTCAGATTCAGCTTGCCAGAGCATTATTATGCACAGCAGGGATGCTCAGCAGTGTAAGACTGTATGGAATTTATCCTTGTAGATCACCTATATAGACACTGTGTTCACAGGTAACATATCCCTAGTGGAATGATTGCATAAGAGTTCAGTATTTTTTCCTAGATAGGTTATGTTTTGTATGCTAGATTTTTTTTATATGCAAGTATACGTAAGTAAAGGATATATAGGTTATTTAAATATATAGGCTTTAATTTCATATGTAAACCAATAAAGATGATCAGTAGCATTTTATTGTAATTTGTATTTTAAAATTTGGTGCCTTTCTGTACAAATTTAATTTTTTGTTTGAAATTTTACTGGTTTTATTCATGTCTAGGGGAAAAACCATGCTTTTTATGTTATTTTTCTTGATGTATGATCTTGTTTTGTGTATTAAAACTGGAGATTTGCAAGTGAAGAAAAAGAATCCATTTATAATAAAAGGATTGGGAATGAAGCATATGTTGAAATAGCCCAATAATAGCAAAATAGCTCCAAAGAGGCCGGTGTCACTGTAAAATGCAGGGCATGTACCTTCCTAACACTGCAGATCAGTGAAATGCAGAGACTCAGAAGTGATGTGGGATGTCGACTTAAATATTGGACTTGGCATGGTTGAGAACTGGGAACCAAGTTACAAAATGCTTTCCTTCTACCGTATCGTATATCACCAAGTTCATCTTGTTGGTAATATGTTTAACCTTGGTTTTAAAGTTAAAGCATGTACATATTGTGCACCAGGCTGCCAGAGAAATCTTAGAAGCAGTTCTTGTGAAAACCTTGAAGAGGACCAGCAGCGGTAATTGTGATTTATTTGAAAGAGCGTGTGCATTTTTTACTTATTGCCTCCTCTTCACACCAGATGAAGGTGCAATGGGTGGTAGAAACTAGTGGATCTCAGAGTCAAAGTGGACCTTGGGAGGTACCTCTGGGAATTGCCCAGTCCAGCCCCCTGCCCGCGGTGGAGCCCTCTGGAGCAGGTTGCTCAGAGCTTTGGGTGTCTCCAAGGAGTGAGGCTCCACAACCTCTCTGGGCAGCCTGTGCCGGTGTTCGGCCGCCCTCACAGCTTTCATATCTTTAAATGGAACTTTCTAGGTTTGTTTGCTCTCATTGCCATTTTACCTTGTACTGGGCACCACTGGGAAGAGTCTGGCTCCTTCTGCTTTACTGCCTCCCATCCACTGTTGGTGCACATGGGGGAGGTGTGTGTGTCCCCCCCCCGGGCCTTCTCCAGGCTGAACAGCTCCTTTTTTCTCAGCATCCAGCTTCTGTGTCAGGTGCTCTAGTCCTTTTATCATCTTTGCATCCCTGCACTGAACCTACTCTAGGAATTCCATGTCTCTCCTGTTTTGGGAGCCCAGCCCTGCACTCCAGATGTGCTGGTTGGGGACGAGGCTTGCCGCCCTCGGCATGCTGGCACTGCTCTGTTCAGTGCAGCCCAGGCTGTTTGCCTTCTTTGCTGTGAGGACACATTACTGGCTCACAGTCAACTTTGGGTCTTCCCCAAACCCCAGGGCCTTTCCTGCAGAGCTGCTTTCCAGCCAGCTGGCCCTGAGCCTGTCCTGCCTGGGGTTGTTTCTTCCCAGGAGCAGAAGTTTGCACTTCCGTTCATCGGAGATGCTGAGGTTCTTGTTGGCCATTGTTCCAGCCCACCCAGGTCCCTTGTAATGGCAGCTCAGCTGCCTGGTGCTACCAACCACACCTCCCCATCTGTGTCAACTGCAGACTTGCAGAGTGCACTCAGTTGTATCACCCTGGTCATTAATTCAGACTTGGCTGTTGTGTTGCAAGAAGTCACTTCGAAGGAGAAGATCAGACCTGGAACAATAGTTTCAAAATGTGGTCCAAACCTGAAGCACTGTGTACTAAAAAAATGCCCAAATGGGGTCAAGGTCCTGGGTGTATTTTAATTAAGAGCACGGAAGTCGTGGTGTTGAAGTCCAGTACGTTGCATCAGCATCTTACATGCACTTGAGTATGTATAGCAACTTTTTTGAGGATGAAAAAGGAAACACAATGATTTAGGTTTACTGAAAGCTTATTTTATGTATAAAAGAATGAAGACTCACAGCTGATGAAGTAATTTCAATTGATAATTTCGTTCACTGCATTTCAATTTAAGTGAGTTAAAAATAAAACCATATGAACTGAATTAACAATAAAATGAGTTTTAGTCCCATATGATTTGAATCTTGCTGAAAAATGTTATCACATAAAATGAGGAAATAGGATAGGGAAGATGCTTATCTCTTACTTGTTGGGCAAAGGTATTTCAGTAGAGTCATCTCCTGTCCAGCTCTCTGGCCATCCTGGCTCTTGACCTCTGGAAATTAGTGAAGCATTTGGAGTAAATGACACTCCTCATATATGCACTTCATCTGAGAAGATCTTTGCTTAGACAAGAGCTGGTTTCAGCATGATAAGTTATCTTCCATGCTCTTTTTTGAACTGTGCTCCATAGTCCAATTCAACGCAAACTTTGTACCTCAGTTTAGGACAAGATACAGCTTTTTGCACATCTTCAAGGATTCGTCCTTCAGCTGGAGCCTGATAAGAGAATTCCCACCTGATTAGAGATGACAGTCAGCAGAGTGCAATTTTAAAGTAGTGGTTAAACTGCCTGTTGGGTTGTTTAACACTTACAGCATATTGCCACAGTGCTGCCGGTTTATAATAGAATGGGAATTTTGGCCTTTCAGCATAAGGTCGGGTAGAGTCAGTCTGAGGTGCTGTAGAGAAAGTGGGAGTAGAAATGCCATTAGCCAACAGTCTCATTGTAGCTCATCCTGCATGTGAAGAACCAGAAGGGTAGGCTTGTGCTGGCCAGGAGTAGGAGCCTGCTGTCTGGGCAAGCGTCCTCTGTCCTGGAGGGCGGAGCCAGCCGTCACAGGGCAGGTGGGACGTGACAGCCCCTGCTGAATTTGGATACTGGGGGTTATTCAGGGTACAACAAGCCTAGAGCTTTTGCCCTGCTTGATCCCGCACAGGCTGTCCCTGTCTTCCCCTGGCATCTGTCTCTGTACATCTCGGAACTCCAGGATCTTCCCTAGTCTTTTCATCCAGTCTTCGCTGTTTTACCCCAGGCCCTCTTCTTTTCACGGGGTCTGCTTCTCTGGGGAGCACCTTTATTCAGCCTCCCCTTCCTTCTGGAACTTGAGGGCCTCACTTTTCCAAATCTCAGTTGTCTGTGTGCAGGAGCATGGCGTGTGCTGTCTCTTGTCTCTTCCCCAGCTGGATGTCCCACTGTTAGATGGTCCAGGTACTGTCAGAATTTGCAGCCAGCCCATTCGGGCTGTGGCCAGCAAGAACCAGGCTTAGGCGTGAGAGTTGAGCAGGTTTGGACATACTTACACTCTCCCACACGTTCAGTTACGTGCTGCGTTCTGCATGAGCCATTTTGCACCTACAGCTGTAGCACGCTTCTCCACAAACAGGAGTGGTGAGACCCTCTGTTCGCATAGCCTTTATTGCCGTGGGGTGTTTGCCTTTTGGGAGCAGCAGTCTTGGGTGTGGGAGGTTTCTGTGCATCCATAGGCCTCGAGAAAACAGTTACACTGTGCAGAAGAGTACTGACTGTTTTGATGTGTGCAATATGTCTTACAGGATGGATGAATAGGTTGCAGCGGTCATGCTCAGCATCTGACTAACCTTGACACAAACACGGATGCTGATGAAGCACAATAAAAATCCGCTGCTGCCATTGTGGCTTGTCTTTCAGAATGGAACACTTTGTGTCACAGAGGTAATTAGAAGAGAACAGGTTCCCAATAAACTGTTCCAGCCTCCCTGGGAGATGTGTCCTTTGTAAGTCAGTTTAGGAGGAAACAGTTGTCCTGGCTGAGGACAACTACTTAGTTTTATACTGCATGCGTACTGCATTCCTTTCCTCTGCTTCAACTATAATGAAGGTTTTGCCTGTTGTTATAAAAATATATTGGCTGATGTTTGCTATTAAGGGACTGGTGAAATGCAATTGCAATGAAATCGTGATTTCATGTTGCTTTTCACAATGAAATGAGATTTTCATCCTCCCTGCCCCAGTACTTGAGTACTTATTTAGGAATAGTATAGCTAACGTGGGACAGGAGAAGAACTGCACGTAGCTTCTGAAGATACAGCACACAGAGTTGCCCAAGGAGGGCACGTGTGTTATGGTGGCACTGGGTCCCTCCGTAATGCTGCCATGGTAAATTGTTATGCAGAGAACTGCAGGATAAAATGGAAGTGCTAAATCAGCAGAACTGCATAAGATGGCTGAAAATGCCATGAGAACAGACTCTTGGAGCAGGAGGACGACAGAAGCAGTGATTGCCATGCAGTAATGCCTTCCAGCCTGGCATGCAGACCTGGGGACAGCCTTTTAGTTTCCCAGGTTCTTTGCTTTGGTTCATTCCAAATGTTTGTGCCTCTCTCATCCCTGCGGTGCGTGACTTTGCGCTGGGCAGGACCGAGCTCCTCAGGGCGAGGCAGAGGGCACTGCCTCGTGTACCTTGGACCGACCTGCAAGAACATGTGAGGGCTGCCCTGGTATTTCTCTTGCAGCATCAAGAACTCCCCATCAGAGCAGTGATGTTTCATTACTGAATGTGTGTGTGGAGCTGTTAGTCCCAGTGTACCTGTAGGTACCACTGTTTGCAGAATCTTGTGTCCCTTTGATTTTCAGTCTTCTTTCAGTTTATCCAAAAGATGATTGGGTGTTTGTACCTGTCCTGCATAGCACTGAGGTATTACAGATGGGTATAGAATGTAGAGGGGTGGAATTCATTTACACGTTTGGGCTGAAATGGGCAGATGAAAGAGGGCAGTGTCTTTTCCAGGAATACGTGCTCCAACAGCAGGTGAGACGCAGAGGTGGGACCTGGCTCCTTCCCAGGTTGGGGGAAGCTCACGGGCTTGGCCTTGGTGTGGGGACAGAGTGCTTGTGGAGACAAAGGGTGCTCCCACCAGTGAAAAAGGAGCTCTGCTGCAAAGCTAGGTTGCTGTTTCTTCAGTTATCTTAGAAATCTGAGTATAACTGTTCATTTTAAGAAACTATAGGTGCTCTGCCATTGCCTGCCTTGTGACGGATCCTTCCCTCCCCAGGCAGTGTTTACTAACTGATAAAAAAGGACCAACAACCCAAGGAAGGGACAAAACCCTGCAATGCAGAAATAGGATTATATATTTATCAGACTTCTCATGTAGACAGATGATTAATACAGTACCAGCTACAGGGTTTATAGCTTGGTATATCACTAAGGTTCCCTGTAACTCTAATGTGAAAAGATAATAAATTAAGTGTCCTCTTCCCTGCCCTTGTCCTCTTTTCTCTAGTTTAGAAATACACTTAGAAATTTTAATCTGAAAATATGATTCTGATACCAGAACTGAGGATGGAAAGAAATGAAAGAGAAAATGGAAGACATCTGAAGTGGTTTTTTCTTGAACCTTTTGAAGCTTTAAAATTGAGTGCATGAGGTCTTAACATACAAGCCTCATTTACATATCTTCTTTTGGATTAAGGGGGTATCTTTAAAAATATTGCTAGGGAAGTATTTTGGTTGTTAGAGAAAACTAGAATATAATTTCCTAATTGGGTCCAGTTTCCTTCTAAGGAAATCTTATTCCCCTCTTCTCTTATCTGGAGCAGATGAAAGCCACAGATACAGGACATTTTATTTTTAAAGTTTTTATTATCAATAAGGTAAGTAGCAGTACTTCTGGAGCTTTAATTGTCAAACCCTGAGAGAAGGGTAATTATAATATTTAAAAATAAAACTGAATGAGAATGCTATGAAAGAAAAAATCATACAGTAAATGGAAATATCCTTACGTGTTATTCTTGAAAACAAGGTGCTTTATATTGGTAGCCAGTACCCCCGATCTCACTCCTGAGGTCTTCTTGCTTGTGATCACCTGGAATCAAAGCAGACTGGGGTCTGTGATTTTGTGTAAAGTCTCTGTGCCGCATTTCCTACATGAAGTGAAATACAATGCCTGACTCTACTCTCTACAGGCAGAGGCAGGACCGAGGGGTAGCGATCCTGGTGTAAGATTGAAGTGTCACACTCAATGCTGAAGCTGGTAACACAGAAACTAGAAACTCTACAAAAGTTTGTCTACTCATTAGGACAGTTTTCATTCTGAAGCTTGCTTGAGAAGAGTTATGACCATTGCTGGATTGGGAAAGGAATAAGTCCTTCAACTTAGAAGAGAAAATACCTGTGTGTGTATATATACACACCTCTATGAAAGCCCCCCAAGTAGTTGCTACAAAATCCTTTCTGTTGTTTGGTTTACTGTGTAGTTTAATTCCATTCAAAGTTATTTTTTCAGTGGCTCACCTGAAAACAATAACAATCTTCTACTCCCTCCCACACATCAGATCCACTCCCTTCCTCACAAGTAGTTCTTCTGGAGCATTCACACCGGCTGCCAGATATTGCTGTTTTGGAGTTGCCTCAGGAGTGCCAGCAGCTCATAAGGGCTTGGTGAAGTGACTTTTAATTCAGTCTAGGAAGCAAGAGGAGCACTCTTTTCTTAATCTGTGAGATAAGCAACCCAGCAGACGTTTGGAAATGGCAACTCTTCTCCAAACCTATTATTACATGATTTAAATAAAGATTGTTCAGCTTCCATGGGAGAGGCAGAAGGTGTGAAGTTCTGTGCTTGCCTGTGAGAAATAGCATCATAAGGAAAAATATGTAGGGCAGTGGCAGTGGTTTGCAGGTTTTTTGAGCTGCTTAGGGAATGGAAAAGTTCTGGATGTAATTAAGGTATTTCTGAGGGTCTGTGTTACTGGTGGCAGATTCTTCTGTGTATCTTGCTGCAAACTGAAGCCTTGACCCTGGCAAGCTTCACGGATGTTTACGGTAGGAGTTTATGAGTGCAGCTCTATGACTCTGGAGCTGCTGTTGGAAGGAGGGTCGCTGGTCCCAGCGTTCCGGCTTGACAGCAGTGGAGACTGTTTCACACAGGGAGTACAGAAAATACATAAAGAACTGTAGGCAGGGAAATGAACCAACTGAGAAGCCTGTCTGTCTGCCATGCGTTCTGGAGAGCAGTGCAGCTGCTGTCAGTCTGTCCTTTATGTGCCCAGACCATCTGCACGTCCCCAAAGCCTGCAGTGACTCGACTCCCTTGAGCCTCATCTTCAAAGCCCAGCAAGGTTGATTTTAGCTCTGCATCTCTCCCAGATATATACCCATAGGAGAGATGTAATTGCTGTGTGTCTTCGCGAGACTTTTTGGGATGAGTTATTGAGAATTGAGGTCGGGCTAGTTCAGCATGGCAGCCGAGGCTCTCTGCTTGGTTTTCTGCATAACCAGTGTCTCTGCAGAAATCTTTGACTCAGATTTCTTGCCTGACTGTGTTGCACCAATCTTTCCTGCTTTTTCAGACTGTGTTTGTATTGGTGGTTGTTGCTTGTTGATCTTCTTCAGCATCGTCTGCTTTCATTAGCATTTTTGAACAAAGGAATGAATCACAATTAATAGAAGTATAGGAACAGATTATAATTTTGCAAAGCTGAACTCTCTCAAAGGAGATTATGTATTTAAATTGAACAAATATAACTTCATAAATAAGCTAAATTAAAATAATCTAATTTTACTTTTGAAGCCAAGTAGTTTTAATCCATACTCCGCTTCTCATATAAATATTTCCCAGCTCAGTTTTACTCTTTAAAGCATTCTTATTAATATTTTAAATGTAGGAATGTCCCAAATTGAACCACAGTTGTGTATGCTGGACTCTAAAAGCTTGGGTGTATCACATAATAATTTGGGAGCTGGCAAGAGGAAGAGATTGCTTTTGTGGATGTCCAAGTAGCAGTGTAAAACTGGTTTTGAGAACCTGATATTTCTCTCTAGCTATCTGACTGATGGCATGTCTGAAAAATCCTTTCTGTAAGTTCAAAACCAGGCAATAGGTGATTAGAATTCTGTGTATTTCCCAAGGGAGAGTTTGTGCAGAAACTCTGGTGGCACACGTATTGCACTGGTGGTCTGTGTTGTGAACAAACTCTTGTTCTTAGATGGAAGAGATGCTTCTACTGTATAATGAATTCTTAGAATTGGGAGCATTTGAACACCCAAATGTGTTACTTTGTGATTGGAAATGCACTTTAACAAGGATCTTATTATATAAGAAGACTCTTTTTAAAAAATATGTGGTAATGAAGTTCAAGAATTCTTGTTAAATGTTTCACATAGTGTTTACGAAGCTGAAATGTAATTTTTTTCCAGCCTGTGTTTAGCCTAAAAACCATGACCAAAAGCCATTCTCCAGAAACAGACTTCAAGGCAATTCTTTCCATGTTTGTGGAATTGTTACCTACAGGTTGCAGAGCTGACCTGTCCCATTACCGCAGGAGCTGAAGTAGCTGACAGTCATTTTCAAAAATGCTTCATTTGCCAAGTAGATCAGATGTAATATTTTAGACCAAATAACTTTTTTTTTTGTCTAGTGTCTTGAAGATGACATAAAACAGGAACAGTGAAACAAATTTTGGCTTTTTTTTCTGTTTTTAATATGTACCCATTTGTTTATATTGTAACACAGCAGTTCCTCTCCAACAGTAGAAAAACTCTTCTATGTAAGATTTCTTTTCGGATCAAAGTCACTAATATTGATAGTTCTAGTAAAATTATAGTTTTATTACCACACTTAGATTTTTATGGTAATAGCTGAACATAACTTTCCCCAGTATTTGGATTGAGTGTGTGCTGCATGTAGGAACAGTTGAGCAGAGCTCTGGACTGACAGCGGCAGTGTTGTAGATGAATGAGTGTTGTGAGGAAAATGCAGTTCAGAAATATCTGATTCACACTGAAGTTTTTAGCTTTGCTAACGAAGATGGCTTTATTCTGGCTGCTTAGGCCCAAGCGCTGTGCAGCCTTGGTGCAGACTCTGTTAGGGCTGCAGCTGCCGGGGTCTGAGGCCTTTTTGGTGTGTATTTAAGCGGCTGTGCTAGGTGATGTGCGCAAGAGCAGCACGAGGATGCTCTGACTCATGCAGGCTGCATCTGGCTGGCAGGAAGGCTGCTTGCAGCCTGGTTTTGCACGTACTGCTCAAGGGAGGCGCTGGCCCCAGCAGAGTGGAGGTGCCACAGGCAGGCTGGTGGTGCCCGTCGTCCTAAAAGCCCAGTGGTGTAGAGCATGAGAGCTTCAGTTGCTGAATTCCTCCTTCAATGGAAACACAGAGCAGCCGTCAACAAGAGGAAGTGAAGGCTGGTTTGGTTTGTTCTGACTTCCCGCACGAATGGGAGCCCTGGACAGGTCACACAGCAAACAAAAATATGATCCTGTTGGTCTCCAAATGTGAACAGTTTCATCTGGAATCATGGAAAATTTGTAGCCCTCAAACGAGATGTGCAGCCAGGATGTTTGTTTGCTATGAAGGAGGATTGGTGATGATTGTGTGAATGTTGCAGCATTAGTGCTTCCCTACATTTTTGGGCTACCCTTGAGCATGTTTGCAGTGATGATGAGATCACGAGGGGTAACTTTGTTAGCAGAAAGCAGCAAGAAAGTAGTTCACAAGCTAAGTGAGGACACCTTGCAAGTGAAATATTTTCATAGTCCTGCATCTTAGAAGTCCCACTGATGCAAAAGTGCCTGTCCCCGAATGGTCCAAGGTTGGTAGGCAGGTGCTCTTCAGGGTGGGAATCACTGCAGAGCTCAGGTACAATTGTATCAGTTTAAAAAACATTAAATGAAAACTATTGAAAATAGTATTTACTAGATTTTGACAGTTCTTGCAAAACTTGATGCAAAAAATTCAGTGTGTCAGTTTTGGTAGTGCATCTGCCTGCAGAGAAAGAAACAGAAAAGCATAATTTAATGCAGCTTTTATCTCTTCTGCTGTGATTGTGACAGTCCTCTCCCCGCTCAGCTCCTGGATGCATTCCAGTCTTTATGAGTATGCCTGTTACGTTGGACGTGGTTAGACTCTACCCTTCATCTCAACAGTCTGTTAATTGCAGCAACTGATTTTGACATAGTCAGATCCTTTAAACATATTGTTACAATTAAAAAAGACTGATAAAGCTCCCTATTTTAATAGTAGATAAAGTACAGCCTACTCTTTAGTTGCTTTAGCCACCATTACACATAACCAAGATATTCATCTCTTAAAAACTGGTACACATCAGCACTTTTTTTTTTGATAGTGTGATAAGGATTTGCCATTTGATAATCAAGACATGGAAAGCAGGGTACTACCTGGCAGTCAGGCTAAATATTCTCTTATGTGCAAGATATTAGGGTTTTATATGCTTGGGTCATGCGCAGTAACGCAGGGTTGCTTGCTTGCAGCTCAAACAGAAGAACCTCATGCCAGCCCCCGTTTGTGATCGAGGGACAGCGGTCTGGAGTGGTGCTGCAGTGCTCTGCTGGCACTGTGCACAGGACAGTGTTAACTCCGGTTGTGGGGAGTCACTGGGTTTGCTGTGGCAAATCTAATGAACTGGAGCCTGACAAGATTGCAGCACCACGGCTCGTGCTAAGCAGCGTTCTTTGCGAGGGGTCTGGTGAGCATGTACTTGGGTGCCATTGCCTCGTGCCCTTCCTGGGGTGCACATGCAGAAAAAGCAGCAGAGCTGAACTGCAGGGTCAGTGCAGGTAGTGGTGTATAGGTGAAGTGCCTGTCACTGAGTGCCTGTAACTGCTGGTGTGGTGATTTCTCCAGAAAGAGAAATACTGGCAGGCCTCAGGAGGCTGAGGGGTGTGCCCTGCTCGCTGTCTAGAGGAAATGTTTCCAAAGCTGTGTAAAAGTCCTAAATATAAGCTGAGTCAGTATCTCTTTCTTAAAAGATCCCGTTAACCCCATGACTTCCCCCAAACATTGTCTGGCTCAGAGATATGTTACATTGGATTTGGAAGAGTAATATATGCTGCATATGGGTAGATATCATTGGCATTGTCCTACATAGTAATTGGGATCACGACCAGTAAGATATTCAGAGGTTAAAGAAAAAAAGAATACCTGAATTACTTAGAATTGCTTATTTTTAAATGATTTTTTTTATTAGGTCTATTTAAAGCACTTCAGCCTTAATTTTCATGTTATACAACTGTTGTTTTCTAAATGTTTGTTATGGTATGTTTTTTCAATCAAATCTGTTTTACAGAGTTTCATCTGAAATGGTTTCTTTCTAGTTGAGCTTCATTAGATGGGGCAGCCCTGGAGATGTATCCGGTGCATCGTGGCGAAAACAGCCAATGTAATTCTCAGTGGAGAATTCACAGGTTACCCATACAAAACCTATATTAAACGAGATGAAGAGAGAGGAAAATACTTCGGTCTGTATTTTAGGCACATTTAGGCACATTTAGAGTTGACACAGCTGGATTTTGTGTCACATCCTTTCTAGAAATCTCTACCATAATGTCTGTCTGGTTAATGCATGCAAGAGGCTCTTCTTGCAGAGTTCTCAATACAATGATTTCTTTGAAGTTTGTGCAGTGCCGGGCTTTTACATGGATGGTGCTTGCACATTCCAATGGTGCTACAAGACTCACTGTGCTGATTTTGAGAAGGGTAATCTGACTCTGTGATACGTGCAGTCTATATATTAAATAAATAGTGCATGCAAATACGCATCAAGAAATGCGAAGAGGCAGGCTGTTGTGAGGCCAAGAACACAGGAGGGACCTGGCAGTACAGGGCGTGAGGCTGGGATGAAGCGGAGGAGCACCAGAGCAGAGTATCCAGACAGGGAATGACAGGTGAAGGGGTTGCTGCCTGTTGGCATAAACAGAGCCTACATCTTGAGATGCGTTTGGAGGTATTAGAAGGTTCTGGTTTATGGTACACTTTGTTTCAAGTACTGAAGGAGCCTTTAGTCTCCCTTTTCCTTGTGAAATAGTTGATTGAAACTGTTTTCTAAAATGAAGCTGTCATAAATGCTTGAGACATGTGCCTGTAGGTATCACTTCTCTGCATCCGAAGATCTCCAGAAGCTCTCCATACCATTCGAAATGAAACCAGGCATTTGCATCTGCCTGCTTTTGACTTTTCCCTTTTTCTGAGGATTTGAGAATGTAGCATTTTCCCTGGAAACAGAAAAATCTCCAGTTATTTTTAAAACATCCTGAGGTTGGCTATCAGAAATCTCTTTTGCAGTTATTTCTTTTTAATGGTATTTTCTGGAGAAAACCGTGTAACTACCACATGCATTTCTGCAATGGAAAAAAACCTGTGGGAAGCGAAACAAGCGAGCTGTAATGGACTATTAGTCGGATCGTTCTCCAGATGAGACATTTAATTTCATGCAGATTGAGGACTGTTGTCTATATAAAGTGTGTGGTCATAATAAATCTCTTGTGTTGTTCGTTTTTAAAATGTGCAAACAACGTTAATATAATCTAAAAGCTTTATGTGGTTTTTGAAGACTTTGAAATGGCGTTGCTTTTCTTTCTCTTTTCATTTGAACACTTGGTGGTGGTGCCTCTCAGGACAGGTGTCTGCTTTCAGAGGACCGGTCACGTTTGTCCCTGTCACTTGGTCTGTGAAACATAGGAGATACAATTTATTGTTATCTCATTCAGTCCCTCTTGGCTTCCTGATAAGAATATAGGCTGTTACATAGGTAGCAGACTAATCTATTTGCTTTTATTTGACCTTAATTTTGTTTATGTTCTTTGGAAAAACCCTGAGCTGCTTCAGTTGAATCAGACAAATCTCATCATGAGTTGAAGCAGCGCGGGAATATGTGTTCTGCCAGTGTTGCATTTCATCTCATGTTTTAGTCTTTTTTATTTCCCTTTTTCTTTTTTTAAAAAAATTCTCTCTCCTTCTCATGTTTCTGAAGATGTAACTAGAAATTTAGCTTTAAAATGTGGAATAATTGTCAGAATTAAAGTTACTTGTTTTGTATGGCCAGTAGATGACAGACAAAAGGGACAGACCTGGAGTCTGTGCTAGAGACAGAATGTGGTATTCTATGAAGCTAGTTAATTGTTTTTTTAAGTATGTATTTATCTAAGCAGGCTGCTTTTTAAAATGAGCTGAAGAAAGCACGTACAGGTACAGCAATAGCTTGTGATGGTTTGAGTCCAAGTTAATATGAAATAACTGTGCTTTGGTAACACCTTGTACATCTTGGCATGTACTGCTGAAGCCTGCCTTCTGTTTTGGAAGATTCCTCTTTGACTGTAATTGTTCCAGTACAAAAGGTTTTGACAAAGCTGAGGATTAAAGCTTAGTCTTTGAGGATAAACATCTTGGGCCAGGTAACCTGAAAATCATTGAGCTTCCCATCTGCCGGGAGAGGGTCTGTGCTAAAACCCGGCCAGACCACGGCTGAAGGCAGGGTTAAACCCTGCAGGAGGCGCCGTGGATTGTGTTGTTAGCTCTGTCGACAGTTGTGCTCCCTGGAGCCCTCGAGTTTGTGCTCGACGCTCCCAGCACGCTGTCTGTATTGATGGATATATTTATATGTGGGTGCAGAAGGTCATTCCGCAGGAATGCTCACTGAATTACCTGGCCAGGTGTGAATTGTGAAGGGTTTAGTGTAGGTCAGTTTACACATTAATTGGATGAACATGATGAAGGATTAAGTACAAACTTTGTTAGCAGCAATAGCAAAGTGAGTCCGTCAGGTACCGTGGTTATGTTGTTTGTTTGAGTGAGAGGAAGGAGGTCGTGGACAGGAGCTGCTCCGCTGCTGGCTTCAGCCCTGTTGTCTTGAGCGTCTTTGAAGGACGATGGAGGAGCCCTTCAGGCACATGTATTGTGTTCTGAACCTGCAGTTGGTTTTACATGGATGTGTGTATGTGGGACTGTCTTCGTGCAGGAGCGTTTGTCAAGGGAGCCGTAGGGTTGCTCTGTCGGCAAAGGCTGAGAGGTTTTTCAGGCAAACCTTTTGACAGGTTTTCCAGAGAAGAACATATACATGAAAATATAGTAATAACGAGCCGTGCAAGTATTTGTAGGAGTTTAAAAGACTGAAAAAAATGGCTTTGAGAGAAGATACTAATTTTCTTAAAGAAGTATACTTTAAAAGGTATTGGCAGTCTCTTTTCTCATTTCAGTCTCTGTCCTCCCACTCTATGACAGCTGCTGCTCAGCATTTCTCTTCTTCTGTTCAGTGTTGATGGGTGGTGGTGGGGGTTTTGAGGCTGTTTGTGGGTTTTTTAGTCCTGTTGGGCTGTAAGGACTGACCACTGGGTAAGCTGAGAACAACTGCTAAGCTACAACTTTTCCATCACGAGCTGTGCTAATGAGGTTTCCCCCTTCTAATCAGACCCAGAGAGATTGGCAAATATTCAGGAAAACTGTAGGACCTAAATCCTGTTGAGTTGTCTCTTCTCCATCAAATTGGCTGTAACTGACAAGTGGATTCAAAATTTCTCAGGGGAGGTGGGGATAGGCAGCATTAATGAAGCCTCATTTCCTGGGGAGAGCATGCTAAACCACAAGGAAGAGTGCTTGGGTGAGACTATGGAGAAGAAAATGTTTAATGAGTATAACCTCTAATTTTGGAGTGTCTTAGTAATAAAAACTGTAAGAAAACTAAGCATATTCTGCAGTAAAATGTCAGTACTGTGTTTCAGAAGATCTACTTGTATTAATACAAACATTCTATACTTTGTTGTTGTATGTTGAATGCAGAAGTGTGTAATGCTTTCCAATGCATGTACATACCATGTCATAATTCGTTCACCTGTTGAAGATGGGAAATGTCCCAAATTATGCTAGTTACACTAGGCTGAAAATAATCTAATTTAATTGCACGATTACTTCTGTCCTTGTAGTATCAGTGAGTAAAATAATTATTTATAGAACATTTTTGCAGCAGATGACCAAAATGTTTGTTGCTCAGTACCAATCACTGGATTAGGAAAATGGATTACATCTGTGAGTAATGAGTTCTTAAAGCCCCTGAATGAGATGATTTCTGTGAATGTCTGCTTGATGTCATTAACCTTAAGCATTCTGAGAAATAACTAACTCAATAACATAGATTTGCCTTTCCCTAATATTTTGTACTGAAATGACTCCGGTTATTTATTAATATACATGTGAGATTTAACTGGAAATCACTTAAATGAATGTGCTGGGTTTCAAAAAAGATGTAGGAGCTAAAGAACTGCTATACTTGAACAGATTACAAATCTGCTTAGGCCTGTGTTTGCACAGTCCTATTCATCAAGTGATGAGGGATCTTGTAAAATAATGGCATGAACAATGAAAAGATTGTGTGTTTAAATGAATGCATTACTTAATATTTAATAAAATCCTTATCTTATGTTTTCTTGCCAACAATACCACTTCTTAAGATTTTGCCTGTAGTGATCTTTCAGTGAGGGGAAGTTCAGCTCTGAAATCAGGGTGCAGCTGCTGGCATGAAGCCTTGGAATTAAGGCTCGGTGCCAGGCACTGGAGTGCTGTATTCTTTTCCAGGGAACCCATGGAGAGTTCACTGTAGAAGTAGTACAAGAAAATTTACTTATTTCAGTGTTATCTGTCTAAAATAGCAAACATGTCAGCAATAAACTGAGTTGTGGAGTTCCCCTGTCCCAACCTAGAAGTTTGGAAATTGTTTTCTCAGATCTGAAATGGTAATTGTAACTTCAGTATTGGTCCAACTGGAAAACCAATCGTGTAGGCATAAATTCTCTGGCTTGGGTGTCTGATGAAAAATACGCCATTGGGCAACGGGAAAGAAAAGCCTCAGGAATGGGGTTGGTGACTGAGCTTGTTAACAAGGACAGCTGTGGGGAAGTGTTTTGAGGGATAAACGATCACCATCAAGCGTGATGTATAGTTATGGTTCTCTTTACATGTGGCTCTAGTTTGGTGTATTTTCCTTTCAAATTGCTTTCACTGAATGGATGAACAACACAGCACTGCAAACCCAGCCCTTAGGGGCAGGCGCGTCACCATGCATCAGCTGCCGTGGGCGACCTCAGTGCTGGTGGGGGGGAAGGCTTGCCCCGTGTCTCCTGCTTTTAGAGCAGCCTGGTGTTGAGCTGTGGGTGGTTGTGGATGCAGTGACTCACAGGGTAAGGTCAAACGCAGGCAGCTTG
The DNA here is from genome assembly GCA_033558235.1 of Neomorphus geoffroyi. NCBI lineage: Eukaryota > Metazoa > Chordata > Aves > Cuculiformes > Neomorphidae > Neomorphus > Neomorphus geoffroyi. Next base: position 14,457,260 of record JAUMJM010000050.1, read on the forward strand.
GCTTGGAATGAAGACTGGTTTTCTGTGTGCTCAACATCTCCCTTGGCTTGGTAGAGGAGAGGCTGCGAGCTTTGTGGAACTGCCAGACAGCAGAAAAAGGCAACGTCAGTGTGCTGGCATCTCCCTCTCCTCTGAACCCCGCTGTCTGTACCAGCAACATCACACCCACAGATACAGCAGTGATGGAGAGGAAATAAAAAGTGTGAGTGACACTGCGAGAACAACAAAGCCCCGGGTCAGCCAGGCAACTGCAGCCTCTTCACAGAATCTGTTCTGGCCTTCTGTGGAGCAGGTCATCAGATAATTCAAAGCAGACTTGGGCATTTGACAGTGACGTGAGCAGCGCAGAAGATGGATATGCTGAAAAATCTAATTTTTCTTTTTTTTCCCCAGCCCTGCGGGGTGAAGGGGTTTCTGTTGGGATCAGGGCTGCAGAGACAGGGACCTTCTCCCCACCTTGTCTCCTCCCTTGGTCCTTCTCTAGCAGGCAGCAAAATTCTCATACTCGTGCTTCAGGGTTTGCCAAGCATTTCTTTTGAGAGACCTTTTCCCAAGGACAAAACCCATAATGATTTGCAGACTCCTCTTTCTGCCTCCTGCAGTTGGCTTTGGGCCTGGGTGAGTTTCTAGTGGTCCCTGCCCCATTGGTCAGGTCTTCTTCGAGTGGCGGAATGGGAAAGAATGGGAAGAGTTTTCAAGTAACTTCCTGAATTGTGAGAGGAACCCTAATGAAGAGAAATATGCTCTTCCTGCTGTTCCTCAACAGCTGCACTAAAATCAACCTAGGGTGACCAATGGCTGTCCTACTTCTGGTTATCGATTTCCTGGGTGATCTTGTTCTCTCTGTGCCCTTTTTCCATGGTTCCCTTTTGTGGCGTTTGAAAGATTTCAACTCCTGACAAGACGATGTATTATTTTTCTGTCTTGCTGGCTAGGTTCCCTCCCCAGGTTCTTTTCTGAGTTTTACTCTCAAGTCAGATAGTGCTGCTTCCAGATTTCAGCCTAGATTACCTGGCGGCAATTGAATCAATAATAACATAATTTTAACTTTTTTAGGCTTTTTTCCCTGATGATTCATTAAAGAGACTAAAAACGTACAGTGAACTCCATGCAGATTTTATTGAAAGGGACTGAACTGAACAGGTAAGATTTTATTTGGATGCCATCAGACTGGGTTTAAATTCTGCACTTTTCTGATTGACAAATGGAAGACAGTGTAGTGGGAGGAATGACAGTGAAGAGAAGTAAAGTGGTCACTTGTCTTCTAATCAAAAGCTATTGAGTTGCTGTGGTTTGCAGTACAGTATTTTTAAAGTATTCAGAAATAGAACTGTTTTGCCAGATCAGGATGATTAGATTTGGAATTACTGACCTTTTCCAAATGAAAGTCTATTTGTTGTCTTTGCAGGCTTCTTGATGGAATATTTTTAAAAAGACTGGCATAACTGATGAAGTTTTGTAGAAGTTTCAGTCTTTAGAAATGTTTTCTCCTGAGTGATTTCTCTTCTTGTAAAAGATCTCTAAAGATTCCTCAAGTGAGGGATTCCTGACAGAGCAGAAGTAGCCGGTGTAACCTTTCACTGTGCTTATTTTTCTGTGTGCCACGCTTTGGGTGCACACTGGTGCAGGTGGCTTGACTTTTGTGTTTGATTTCCTTTGGGTTCTAATTGTAATAGTCTTGTGTTAGCCATGACTTCACAGTTCGATTTCCAAAATGACTTTACATTTCTGTTTGTTTGGATTGGGGTTTTTCTGTGAGCAGTGTGTATATTTCACCACAGACTTCATATAGGAGATAAAATTTCAACGGTTTGGGTTGGAGGGGACTTCAAAAGCCCATCCAGTTCCAACCCCCTGCCACGGGCAGGGACCCCTCCCACTGGATCAGGGGGCTTCAAGCTCCATCCAACCTGGCCTTGAAAACCACCAGGGATGGAGCAGCCAGGACTTCTCGGGGCAACCTGGGCCAAGGGCCTCCCCACTCTCACAGGAAAACATTTCTTCCTGGTATCTCATTTAATTTTCCCTCTTTCAGCTTCAAACCGTTGTCCTTGTCCTGTCACTGCAGGACTTTGTAAAGAGTCTCTCTCATTTTTTCTTTAAAGCCCTCTTTATGTACTGAAGACCACAATAAGGGCTTCCTAGATGCAGAGTTATTTGAAGTGTAGAAGTATTATTCACAGGAAAACCCCCACTTTTAATTTAAGCAGTGGCAGTTGTCTTCATTGCAGTGCAGGGGAGTACAGGCATCGTGATGGTTTCTTACACTGTACTGACCAGGATGCTTCATATTGACACTGTAAATTACCAAAATACTGTGTGAAAGTGAAGTGTATTAAGTCTCATGGTTTCTTCTTTCAGTAGAACTACTTATCTGAGTACTGGCAGCAATTCCTTGAAGTTGTGGTGTCTATGGTTACGGCTTCCTTGTAACAATAAGCAGTGGTGACTGGATGACTTTTCTAGCCAGAAACAAGATCTATGATTATGCACTCATTTCTCATTAGTAAGGCTGTTTCAAAGAAAGATTGAAACTCAACGCTATGTTAAATTGCAAAAACAAAAATAAGAAGTATTTTCTGTGCTCTCAATGGCAAACACATGGAATGCATGTCCCCCACATATGGGACTGGAAGTATCCATTTCTGAATTGAAAATATAAATGAAGCTTGAATGCAGTGTGGGTTGTGAATGTTGGAAGACCAGGTTTGGGCTTGGGTGCACTCGGGCATGGTAAGTTTTGCTGCCCCAGCCCTTTTGCATAAAGAATGTCTAAGCTGTTATGGATGCTTAGTACAGTCTAAACTGGATGAACAGGATGTAGTAAACAGATTACAGCAGTGTTTATTGGTAATTCGTTCTGATGTGGGAAGGAAAGGAAGCATTAAGTGGTATATAAATAGGGTAAAATGAAGAGGTGCTGTGCAGCGTTGGACAGTTTTTGAATTGACTGAGCAATAACTCCAGAGATTTCTCTAAGGAGAAGCAAAAAACAGCTTTGCTGAAGTAAGATTGAGATAAAGATGCTTTCAGTTTAGAAGGTCTGTTTTCAGCACGAGGGATTAAGCAGACTTGGCAGTTCCCTTAGCTTGACATCGATATAGTAACAAGCTTTAAATAGCTGATTCCTAACACCTCGTGCTCCCAGTGCCCATGAGGTCAGCCCTGGGGTCAAACGGAATACCACTGCACTTGGCCCCCGGGAGCCTGCGGGACGTGTCCCCAGGGGACACTCAGGCTCCTGAGGATTTCGTGGTTCATCACAACTGGCTTGGAGAGCGACTGGCTGAGGAGAAAGCGCAGATTACGCCACTGCCAGCTGCTAGAAGCCTGCTGCTCCTTGCATCTGCGGTGTGTGAAGATGTGGATCAGGGGAGCAGGCACGGTGACACAGCATTAGAGAATGGTGAGGAGATCTGCTTCTGCTCAGTGTGACAAGCAGTGACCGTACCGCACAGTCAGTGCTTGTGCTCCCCTTTCACTGCTTTTGTGTAACAGGATCATTGCTTAACAGCAAGTGCAACTTTCTCCTCGTACATTTGCACCATTTTCTTCCAGAGCACCTGAAATAATCTTAATTTCTGCAGTAAGGATCTGATGAGATGCGTTCTTTTTGTTCGAGAAAAGCCAACTGACTGCTTGAAAATACAGAAGAACAGGACTGGTACCTGCACTGTTGAAAAAGAGATCCAAAAAATCATCATGCTTGTCATGCCTCAAGGACATGCAAGACCTTGACATTTCAGCAGAGATCGTTGTGTCTGGCATCTCTGGAGATTTTCATCAGGAAGGTGGTCAGAATCAATCAGAAAAGGGAAATACAATGCAAATATTTAAAATATTGGACTAGTGGTTAGACTTGATGACTTCAGAGGTCTTTCCCAACCTTAATGATTCTGTGATTATATGAAAACAGAATAAAGTAAATGAAACATTATTTAAATTACTGTATAGAACAAACCTAAATGAAAATAGCTATTCTTAAATAACTTTGAGCTAAGTACAAAGCAGGCATTTTTATGCTGAAATAGATCCCAAGCATTGCAATTATTCAGGAGCAGTAATTCTGGAATATTAAGTTCAGCTCATCTCCGGTGTGGGGAGAAGAAGCAGACGCTCCCAAGTCAGGGACAGGCAGTGCCAGGTAGATGTGGCACACAGGAAAGAGCAAGAGCACTGCATAGAAATACCTCTTCCTGGGATGCATCTTTGTCAAATAAATAGTTGTGACCTTATTTCTCATCAGTTGTCATGGAGTAGATTGGTTTTACAATCTGCATTATGTGTTGTTTTGTACAGCTAGGTAACTGCATGGTTAGAGTGCTGCCACCCATCCAGGATACCGGGAGAGGGGGTGAACACCACAGGGAAATTTTTACTACTGCGAGTGGCTTTGGAGTACCTGGCTCTCAGAATTCCAACATTTTAACATTAATTAGACATACTTTTACAACTGTTTCATTAAGGAGAATCTTGTTCCAGTTCTGCAAAAGACGCAAACCGAGCAAGCTGCCATGCCCCCGGTCTCGGAGCCGGCGCTGTGGGATAAGGAACCTGCTGCTTTATGCGAAGAGCACAGCTTTCCAGATGGACTGAGGCGCTGGAGGAGTTTGCACCACTTGTGCAGCTACTTAGAACTAGGAATAGAAAAATGTCAAGCTTTGTGTCAGTCATCTCTTTTGCAGCAGATCCATCCCTCGCAGCAGCAGCGCCCTTTACTCTGTGCTCAGTTCCCCTTCTGTGAGCCCTGCAGTGTTGAGTGCGCGCTGCTGGCCAGAGCCCACTGCCCGCTGAAGCTGGGAATCACCTGCAGGTTTGCACTGTGCCCCTTGTTCTGCTCCAGGAGGTGGGAAGCCAGATGGTCTGGGGGAGGCAGGAGTATGTGTCGGAGCGTCCATTCCCGTTTGGTGGGTTGTCGTACAGTCAGTGCCTGTCTGTAAGACGAGGAACCCATCCTCTGCTTCTTCTCCCTCATCTGTTTTGAACAGGTCAGGATGGGTTCAACAGGGGCTTGGAAGGTACAGTGGAACATCCTGAGTTTTACTGTAATTTTTAACTTCCACTAGTTACTGAGACCAATAAAAAATGTTAGCTTTAAAACTGGAGCAAAGGAACTTTAGGTCGGTCTCTTTGGCACAAGTCTCTGCAGTTTGTTCTTGCCAACAACTCCAGTGAGCATCTTTGCTGGTTTTAAATTTACAATGGAAGCAATTTGTGAAGTTGAGGATTTTCTGTAATTTACACAGAGGAACATGTAGTTTGTAGTGCTGACTGTGAAGGCAGCGTTCCTTATGGTTCTGGTGTGGTATAATAAAAAATAGCAAACGGTAGGAAATACTTATTTGAAACCTGGAGCCAGAATTTCCGTGCTCTGTGTGTGTGAGTGATGGTTGAGGTACAAATGTTGTGACTCTGGTATTTACTTTTCCTCTTGATAGTTTGTCACAGTGATCTTTTTTATGAGACGGCTTTTATTTTGCTGAGATGCACAGGTATGATACAACGTCACACCCAAAGAGCACCCAACAGTTTTCGAGTGGGAACTTCCAGATGGTCCAACCCATGGTTTTTCATACTAAGGTGGGAGTGACCTTTTCACCTTTGCTGTCTGTTTTCTTCCTGATGTTACAGATTAAGAGGGGCCAAATATAACCAGTTTTGGGGTCTGTTTTTAAACAGTGTGGGCAGAAGCTCAGTGTTGGGAAAAAAGCCGCTGATAAACTGGCATGTACCAGCGACAAGCCATCTAGATGCAGTTCTACATTTCAGTTTTAACATGTAGGCTTCCTGTGTGAATAAGTTCCGAGTTTTCTGAGGGTGCAACAGAGAACAGTTCGGTTTGGTTTTGGTTTTCCTCTCAATTCGAGGCACATTTCTGGATCAGAGCCTAAGCAAGAAATTCTGACTCCTATGACCAGAACCAAACATTTGCCCCGTGACTGATGTAACCAAGTTTCAAGTCATGTGTTAGGATATTTTTCTGTTGTTTTAATAAAGATTATTTTTGCCCAGACAAATTAAATAGCTTGCAAGATAATAGTTTTCTGTCACGGAGTAAAAAAAGCAGATCTTTTCAGCACAATTTTTATATTTTTCTCTGTGCTACAATGCTCTTTTGATGAAAAAACCCCACCCCAACGCCGATCAAGGTTGTGAAGAGGGCTCCTTCAGGCTGTGGGAAGAGGCATTGGGTCAGTTTACCTCTGTGGTACTGATGCAGGCCGGTACAAATTGTCCTAAACTCTCCTCATGTTGAGCTTCAGGCTCAAAGATGAGAATATCTGTAGAATATGTTTTCCTGTTAAACACTGTTTTCTCTTATTTTTATCCTCTTTGTGCATAAGATTAAATATAAAAAACATTGATATGGTTCTTTGATGCCAAAAAGCTTTCCATATCAAAGTCACCCACTCATAATTTATAAATAAATTTGAGGATATTTACAAATGTTTTATGCTTAAATATTTTTGGTAATGGTAAAGCTTCTACTTTTCAGTGTTGCTTCCCATTGCACATGTTATAAGCTAAAGGTATCACTTCAATTTTATGATGTTTTAAGCTGTTCTACAAATCATTTTCACAAATGTACAAAAATAAAAAAAACCTGGACAAAAAATGAAGTGAATTTTTAAGAACTGCTGGCTTATATTTTTATTATAGTTGTGTTAAAAGTTTTCTAGTGGAGACTGATTTTTGGAGATTTTTACATTATTTTTAAATAACATTGGTCAGCATTTTCTATTTCTAAATTTGATGAAGATGCTTGTGCAACTAATTCAAATATGGATTGAATTTAATCTGGAGGATAAGTAGGAACAAAATAAACTTTGTATTATTATTAACACACTGCATTTTTAGTTATTAATATGGAATGGTTGGATTCATATTAATCTCAAATATCAGCAAGAAATTATCATCTTGAGCATTTCTCAGTTCCAGCTGGTGGGGTGAAAATTAACTCAGTTGTTCTGAGTGCACTTTGTGAAATCTTATCACCCGCTTGTTCTTCGACTCACACTGACTAGCAGTCACTAGCAGAAGAGATTGGTGGGGTTTTTACAGATGCACGAGGGTTTCTTATCTTCTGCCGTTCTACCTGCTTAAAAAGCAGATGAATTACTGAAAGACTCTGTGGTTCTTCTGAAAAAAATCTGTTACAGAGACTTCAAAAATAGAAAACGTTTCTGTTTGAAACTTTCTCCTCAAGCAGCAGATCTGTTCTTACATTACAGAAAGCTTTGTCATGGCAGCTGCATGGGTGAACTTGGACTAAGAAGTCACTTGGAGGGTGTTTGGTTTGATAGCACCCAAACTATGTTAAAGACACAGGGCAACCTTACAGGCAAAATAAATGTGGGTAGATTAGAGAGACCGTGGAATAGATCGAGTTTGTTCACATTTTATTCCTTTATATTGTTCTGGTTTGAAAACTGCTAATACCAAGTAATTAATAAAACGTAATGAAGATATTGTTGGGTCACATTTTGGGGCCTGCCCCTTCACAGGTTCAAATTGGTCTCTCTGGATATCATCGGAGCCAGTCTGGTTTGCCTTGCTGGTGCACCTGGAGTGTATGGCAACAGTCTTTCTCCCTGTGCCCTGTGTTCCCTAACATGTGTTGGCTCCGTTCCCCATTGGCACAGGGAGAAGGGGAGGTCACTGCTCCCTGGCTCTGCACGTTTTCAGGGTACTAAGCACAGGAGCTGCCATGGTGGAGGAGGCTGCTGAGAGAACGCTTTCTCACGCACTCACTGGGGGCATTGATCGTGCTGTGAGGTCTCTTTGACCTGCCAAATGATGTAGGGTTTTAATATCTGTGTTTGTCCATCATTTTTTATTCCAGTGGTAGTCATAGAATCACTAGGTTGGAAGAGACCTCTGAGATCACCGAGTCCAGCCGTGCCTGTCTCCCCACTAAACCATGTCCCTAAGAAACTCATCCACCCGTTTTTTAAATCCCTCCAGGGATGGCGACTCCACCCCCTCCCTGGGCAGCTGTTCCCTTCCCTGACCACCCTTTCAGTGACGAAATTCTTCCTAATGTCCAGTCTAAACCTCCCTTGGCACAACTTGTGGCCATTTCCTCTCATCCTGTCGCCGCCGCTTGTGAGCAGAGCCCAGCACCCACCCCGTCACAGCCTCCTTTCAGGCAGCTGTAGGCAGTGATGAGGTCTCCCCTCAGCCTCCTCTTCTCCAAGCTAAACAACCCTGGGTCCCTCAGTCTCTCCTCGTAGGGCTTATTCTCCAGCCCCTTCACCAGCCTCGTGTCCCTCCTCTGGACGCGCTCCAGACCCCCAATCTCCTTCTTGGAGTGAGGGGCCCAAAACTGAACCCAGCACTCGAGGTGCAGCCTCACCAGTGCTGAGCACAGGGGCACAGTCACCTCCCTGCTCCTGCTGGCCACGCTGTGCCTGACGGAGGCCAAGATGCCATTGGCCCTCTTGGCCACCTGGGCCACTCCTCGCTTGTGTTCAGCCGCTGTCACTCAGCACCCCCAGGTCCTTCGCTGCCAGGCAGCTCTCCAGCCACTCTTCCCCAAGTCTGTAACACTGCACGGGGTTGTTGTGACCCAAATGTAGGACTTTGCACTTGGCCTTGTTGAACCTCATTCCGCCGGTCTCAGCCCATCGACCCAGCCTGTCCAGATCCCTCTGCGGAGCCTCCCTGCCTTCAAGCAGATCCACACTTGCACCCAGCTTGGTGTCACTCGCAAACTTTCTAAGGGTGCACTCAATGCCTTCATCCGGATCTTTGATAGAGATGTTGAACAGGACTGGACCCAGCTTTGAAGCCTGGGGAACACCGCTCGTGACCAGTTTCCAACCGGATTTAATTCCATTTACCACAACCCTTTGGGCCCAGCCATCCAGCCAGTTTTTAACCCAGCAGAGGCTGTGCCTGTCCAGGCCAAGGGCAGCCGGTTTCTCCAGCAGGATACTGTGAGAAATGGTGTCAGAGGCTTCACTGAAGTCCAGGTACAGCACATCCACAGCCTTTCCCTCGTCCATTAACGGGTGACCTTGTCATAGAAGGAGATCAGATTGGTCTGGCAGGACCTGCCTTTGGTGAACCCGTGTTGGCTGGGCCTGATCACCCAGTTGTCCCGCGTGTGCTTTGTGATAGCATTCAAGATGATCTGCTCCATGACCTTCCCCGGTACCGAGGTCAGACTGACAGGCCTGTAGTTCCCGGATCTTCCCTCTGACTCTTCTTGTAAATGGGCGTAACATTCGCCAGTCTCCAGTCCAGCGGCACTTTCCCAGGGAACCAGGACTGCTGGGAGATGAGGGAAAGGGGTTTGGTGAGAACCTCTGCCAGTTCCCTTAAAACCCTTGGATGGATCCCCTCTGGCCCATGGATTTGTGTATGTCTAGCTGGCCGAGCAGGTCACTAACCGAGTCCTCCCGAACACCTGGAGCTTCATCCCCACCATCTCCCGGCTGAGGGGGCTGGGTATCCCTAACACTTTACCCTTTGGGGTTAAAGACCGAGGCAAAGAAGGTGTTGAGCACCTCTGCCTTGTCCTTGTCCCTCATTGCTACTGGCCCTTCTGCACCCAGCAAGGGAGGGAGAGTCTCCTTTGTCCTCCTGTTGCTGCTGATATATTTAAAGAAGTTCTTTTTATTGTCCTTGTCTGAAGTGGCCCGTTGAAGTTGTGGTTGGGCTTTAGCCCTTCTGATTTTTTCCCTACATGATCTCACCTCAATGCTGTATTATAGGTTTTTTCAACTGCCTTTGGAATCTTTAGCCAGAATGGCTGGTTAGCACTTCTCAGTTACCTTTGGGGGCAGGAACTTGACACCTTCATAAAATATTACTGCTTAGTCGCTATCTATACGTCTGAAAATGTGCTGCAGCGATATGTCCTAGATACTGCTGTGATAGCACAAAAAATCCCTGGAGCTGAGCTTGTTTTTCTCTTTCAGGAGATGAGGGTGAATTTGCTTTGCACGTGCAGGTTGTGTGGCCCTGTGTTTGGGAGAGAATTCTGTGAAATACAGAGGTGCAACGGACACTCATTTGTTAAATGCGGAGCTAGGGGGTGATTTGTCACAAAGTCATTAGCTTATGTCATGCTAACCTAGGAGCTTTCTTGATAATTCATAGTTCATACCCTTTTTTCAACTCTGCTTCCAGAAAATTGGAGTAAGCAGAATTGTTTGGGAGATGAAAAATGAAAGACCTGATACAAAGGTCACCTCTGAAGCTGTAACAGATACAATCATATTGATTTAATCAAGCCCACTTTTTTATTTCAGGCTTTTGTAGATGGTTTTTCTTTAAAAATCCTAGTGTCTTTTAAATTTTCTTGTAAATGAGCTGTTTTATACTCAAATGTGAAACCACATAGCTAAATTTATGGAAATTCAGGTAAAGATGGCCTCCATTGTCCATTACCCTTTGCCAAATTCACTGCTTCCCAGTTTTCTGATTCATTTAGTACTTACTTCTTTGAATGAGATTGTGGATTTTAAAATGTTGTTGAACTTAGCCTTCTGATTTCCTATAGAGAAAAATCCAGTTCAAAAGTTGGAAATATTTTATGGCTTGAGAAGCTTAGGGGTGTTTGTGCTCTTCCCCCAGGCACAGCAGCCCCTGCTGGCCTTTCATCAGCTCCTTTCTTCTTCACTGGTCCTTTGAAACTCACCCGTAACCTGGGACACACGGCTTGGTACAATGGTTTAGTCAGGATGTACAGGCTTATTGTCTCTTATCTTACACAGACCACTTAAAACCCAAATCTGGTGCTGTTGTTACAGATCTCCTACAAACAATCTGCTTGGACCGGAAGCAACTTTCTCTCTGCTCCCAAAGGTATCTAGGCCAGTAACTTAAATCTGTGTGCAGGAAAATGTGTCTATAGCTGGCTAACAAAGGCAAATTTTATAAAGCAATGTACAGATTCCAGGCGGTTACTCTGCGCTCTGTGTAGGTGTTGGAGCAGTGGCAAAAGTGGCTTTCCCAGACTTCTATCTTGGAATGGTCTTCAGTGGCCATTTCCTACCCTGAGAACCAAACGCCTGACGTTTGGTTTCTACAATTTTTAAGCCCCCCTGTGGTATGTTTTTGCCTGTTTGAGTTGGTGACAGTAGTAACAAATAAATAAATACTGCCCACCCTGTTTGAGTCTTTTTTTCCCTCTGTCAGTTTAGATGAGACAATGTCGGGGTTATTCAGGATGGAAAGTATTGTAAATGTAAGGTAAATATGTTACTTAATTGAGAGCGCTGCTGTGGTTCAGAATGGCTCCTCGTAAACGTTGGTCTCAAAAAAGGGAATTACATTAAAAAATGATTGTGTAAATGTTTGCGTGCCAGCAGTGTTTGCTTTGAAGTGACATTTGTCTCTTGCCCCTGTGGAGCAGCCACTGATCGGCTCTTCCCCGACCGCTCATTGTTCATGTGTTTGGGCACAGTTGCGTTTTTCCTGCCTCTGCCCAGTGCACTGCGTACTTTTGCAGGTCACCATGCCATTTGGGCTTGGAATAATTGTATAATGCATTTATTGGTTACTCTTTGCCTGCTTTAAGCAAGCTCCATAGTATGCCATACAATTTGTGCAAATCCTTGATAAATCAGAGTTACTTTCCAGCAGAAACAGTTAGAAATGATCTCGGAGTTTGGCTGTGGACGACTGGAGTGAACGGAGCTCACTCACAGGTTGTATAGTGCCATGTTCTATTTCTGTAATATTTATAACTATTTTAATTGCCTAGATTTTCACAATTTATTTTAGTAGTTGGGTGAAGTGATCACTAGTAATCTTTGGAGTCTCTTTTTACACTCACAAACCCAAGAGTCTGAAACTGTCCTTTACCTCAGCTGCCCTGTTACAGAGTGTCTGTACATGTGAAATACTGCTTCAAATTCTGAGCGCTCAAGAACCCGTTAGCTTCATGGAATTTGGTCTTTTAAGGTAAAGGTCCAACAATGCTTATTTTTAAATACAACATTATAATTCTTCTGGACTGTATCACAAATATTTATTAGGCCTATAGGAGAAAATGATATGTTTTACAGGTACAAAGATTCTAATATAAAGGAATCAGCAGTTAATTTCATCACTTTTTCATAATATGACAGTGATAAACATAATATGCAACATTAAAATAAAGTAACCGTTACTGAGGTAATTTGAGGATAATTTTAAAAAGCTGCAGTAAAAGCTTGCTTTCTTTTTAGTATTTTTTAGGAGTTTTTTTCTAATCACAATTCTATCTTGAATTGACAGTACAGAATGTTTATCTGTGAGAAATGAACGGGTTTTGAAGGCTTACAGTGTAACATTGAACCAGTATGGTGTGGCTGTCATGTAGAATGGAGCCTCTTCTGGGCTGGTGCTGGGCACCCAGCAGGTTGCTGCTCAGGTGTGTTCACATGCAGTGAGGAGCAGGGGATGAGTGATGGCTGTTCAGAACAGACAGGTAACCAGCATGTGTGTCTATTTATCCATCTATGTGTTCTCTCTTCCATAAAAACAGTGTGGGTTTTTTTTAATGTGCATTACAACTACTCGGGTAACTTATTTTTGTGTAGGCACATGAAAGCTGAAGCTTCAGGAACTTCCCCTTTTCTCTTTTCTTTATGTCCTCCGTGCTCTGAGTTGAGAGCAGTTGTTCAAGATGTGTGTGTTTCATCGCGGAAGAGGCTTGTTGCAGTTTGGGGTGGGCAGGTTTCACAGAAGCAGAGCTGGGCTATCCATGGTGTCAGAGCCCCCGCCAAGGAGGTGGGGAGATGCAGGAATGATGGCTTAGTCACCTCCCTTCTGTGACACTTTAGTGGCGAGGGGTTCAGGTGCGTGAGGCAAGGGTTCAGTTTCATCTCCTGCTTGGTCATGGTTAAGCCACTAACTCTTCATTTCCAGAGTATTTCTGTGTCAGAGAACGTGTGTGGTGTTCTGGGCTTGGTGTGAAGACTTTGTCTTCCATTTTGTATGAAATACACAAATGGGTAACTCGGAGGCCATGCCTGGAGCTCTCACAGCTCCTTGTCTGTTCAGTAGAATTTCATGACAGTGCTCTTAAAAGTCACTGTTTCTGGTTTAAGTGCTCCTGACTTCAGTGGATCTTGTTCTGCTGAGTTCTGCACGTGCTGACATTTGCTTTGTGAGTGAAGAGCTGCCTCCGCTTTGACTCCACAGCCTTAGGTGTGCGCACAGCCCAGGCTTTCTTTTCTCAAAGGGAGGCAGTGGTGCACTGATGCATTAAGGAATCGGGCACGCAGGAACTGACAGGGCAAGTGAGTCCCCTTTCTTTGCTGTCTCCTGTCGCCAGTAAGGGAATTCTGTGAGAGACACTTGGAATTGTGTAGAACGGAAAGCTGCAGAAATGTTGTTTTATTTCTCGGGATTTGTTAATAAAAAGGCCGTCCCTTGCTCTTGTTCCCTCCCCACGTGTCGTGTTGCCCTGTGCAGGGTGCTCGCAGCTCCGGGTGCCCGCCTGCCTCCTGTGTGCAGCCAGCTGGGACGGGGCGAGGGCGCAGGGGGGCGAGGAGGGAAATCCAGAGGGGGTGGAGAAAAGGGGCTCCCCACACAGCAGAGGGTGGCTCTGCACACGCGCTCAGAGCTCTCGCAGGCACGCGCAGGTGGGGACATCACACCGGGCATTCGTGGCGCTTGCGGTAACGGGGAGCTGGGGTGCGTGTGCATAATTTATCTCTTGGCTCAGTAACACAATCCCAGTGGTCGGAGAATTCCAGGTACAGGAGACCGACGCTTCTCATGGTAACCTTCTCACTGTACTTTGCCATCCATCTGGATAATTTTGTGTTGCCTAACCAATACTTTGTGGGCTGCAGGAGGGTGCACGCGTCTTGTGTGTTGTGGGCAGCAACTTGAGTTGCTTTTAAGCCATAAGGCAGATCTGTGGGCTTGTGAGAGGGAGAGTGGCCATCATTAGCTTGCATAGCCAGAAGGCAAATGATAGTTGCTTAGAAAAAGTCCTCTACATTTTAATTTCAGAAAATATGACAATAGAAATGATTAATTGTAACCATATATGTAAAAGAAAACCTAAACTTCTACTGGTTTTGCATCACCTGGGGATGATGTTGTACCTGAAATATTGATCAGCTGCTTATATTCCCATTAAAAATTGTCAGATTGCATACCTTTTAGCTCATTACAAATGCAGTGTCTTGGGATGAATTTCATAGATAACAGTAAATGTTCAACATTACATGAAATGGAAAGAAAATATTTGAAAAGAAAGTTTACTGTTGTAGTTTACCAAATAATGATTGTACTTCGCATAGATTTCTGTATTGAAAATTTACATACTCTCTATTTAACCACTTTTAAAATAATTAACCATTTTAATATTTTAAGGATGTGTTCAGGACCAGATCTTGCCTTGTCAGAATGTCACATGCACTGTTGCTTCATTCTTTTTCTTACTTTCAGACCCGTATAATAGCTGTGAATTTTATTTGTCTTTATCTTGCACTTAGACACCAGTAAGCACAATATTTAAATATTTACTTTGGGAGTTACAGTATTTATTTCTGAACAAGGTAAACCCGTTAAAGAAGTAAAATTAGACTAAATACTTCACTAGAACATGGAATGCATTGCTATTCCTGCTCCTTCTTGGAGGCAGGTGTAGAGGACAATAGATCACGGAATTATTTTTGATAAAATTCAGCAACGTTTTGCAAGTTATCATGCTTTATGTAGTCAAATTTTGCTTATACTTGAATTTTGAATAGACGATGCAGTTTTAGCTGAAATTCAGATGGTACAGGATGTCTGGGTAGGGTGACATGTTTGGATTTGCAAATCCTGATATGAAACATGCAGCTGCTCTGAGAGGACTTAGCTAGAAAGGCGTTCTTAAAAAGACTTGGGTTTTTTTAAGGATTCAAGTTACATCTGAAATACTAGCAGACAATCTGCCATTCACAAGTTTAGCTAGAAATGTATCTGAGACCAAAGCTTTTTTCATCCCCTCTGACAGAGACAGCCCATAATTTATAAAATGTTCCTATGTGGGCAAGTGTGTGAAGCAGAATTCTGCCTGAAAACACCCAAAGTTGGGGAAGCGTGGTTATGCAACCAGGGTTGCATAATATCACATTTACCCGTATTCCAGCAGCAGTTTTCTGGTGTTGCTGGTGCTTTAGGAGAAAAGGATGCAGGGATGTGATTAATTACCCTCCTCGTTTAAGGTCATCGGGTGTCCTATTTTTCAAGGAGTGTCCTTGCTAAGAGGGACAACCCTGGATTCTTGGGAGGCTTTACTGAAAATGGGGCAATGTTCTAATTTCAGGAAAATCCTCTGTCAGCCAGGTAGCCGAGCAGCGCCCGATCCTCACGTGGACTTGGAGGGCACCGTGTTGGTCTGGGGTGGGAGCAGGGCTGGGGCCGCAGCCTGGGAGTTGCAGGTGGGACATACTGAGCGGTGCCAGCAGCCAGCAAGCCCGATGCAGGGGACCAGCACTACTGCAGATAGAAAAACCTTCCTCCTCTTAAATGTAAAGGAGTTGGGTTTTCTCTTCAGAAATGCGTTCAGTTTTTCCTTTCTGTGACTTCCCTGTAGCTACAAAGCTAATAACTGCTCACAAGAATGGGTCAGCCGAGTTGGGTTATTGTCCCTTTCCACTTGAATGGAAAGAGCTGGCAGCAAATGTTGGAGCGCTGGAAAGGATTTCCAGAGAGGCTGAAGCTAAATGTAAAGGAGGAAAAGCTTTCTGCACGCTCTGTTCTCAGACGGTTGTCAGAAGAAAAAAGTGGGTTTAAGCAGCACTCAAATTTGTTTGACTGCTCGGTTATCTCTGTACCCACACTCGGAATGTTTTATCTGTGGTTTAAAGTAAGGCAATGCTGGGTTATACAAGAGGTCACCCAGGTACTGGGGAGAGAAATCTGTGCCTTCTGGGGGACCAAATGATGTCTGAATTTACTCTGTATTCTAGACGTGTGCTGAGGCATCTCTGCGTTTACGTCCAGAGGTTCCTTCCATGGACAACTCACTCCTGCCTGGCTGAGGGAGACGTGCAGCAGTGTCCTCGCTGAATATCACTGAGGTTCCCTGTGCTTGAGAAAATCCTCTGTAACTGTCTGAGTGAAAACCTTCTAGTTTTTCTAGCACGGAGACCTTCATAAATTTGAGGAGTTGAACAGTGAACTGTTAAAATGTTAAAGTCCTTCTTTCTCCTCCCAATTCTGGGGGGTGACTGCTCTGTGGTCTCCGTGACACTGAAGGCTGCTGCACACGGGGTTCCACTGCTGCCTCGGCAGGCGCCCCCCTCATAGATGTGAGTGCCCTGGCAGGGTATTTGAACACACAGTCGTCACGTTCGGTCCTGTAATCCAATGTGTGAACTAAATAGGGAACTGTATGCATTTTTCATGTATAATGGTGTGTCAGGACACATGGGAAGACTCTCCTTTATTGGGTGTGGGGTTTTAAAATGTGTCACAAACACGTATGTGCTGTTTGTCTCTGCATTATAGTGATGACTGTTTTTTAAAATTAACAATTATAGTTACTACAGGTTTATTTTGTAACAGTATAAATACTTGGTGTCGGTTTATCGACACCTGAATGAGTTTAAAAGAGTGCAGTTTTTTATTTACACTGGCTTACTCCTACCTGGGTAAGTGACAGTTCTAGGGTTTCATTACTTCCCCTTCTGTCATTCTGCAAGATAAAATTTCATGCATCTGCCATCTCAGTTTCTTTTCTTTGCTGGAAAGATTTTGTCTACTCCCTCTTCTTGTGATTAGAATAATGATGCAAGATTTCCTCAAGGTTAAGAAAACTGCTGGAACCAGAAGAGAACATGAGAAAGCTGCAATTGCCCCATTCCGTAACTGAAGATATGAAACTCCCAGAGAGTTAGGATGGTCTTTTGTGGGCAAGGTGTACTGGTAGCATCAAGGGAAACGTCCGTTCTTAAAATGCTGGTCATTTAAGGGCTGAGTTTTTACTTGAGGTCAAGGAATGATTTTGCTTAAGCGTTGAAGCTGATGTGCACCACTAAAAGCATCTGTGGAGTAGTCTGTAAGCTGTTTAGTGCTGGAGAAAACAATGGAAAAGAGTGTTTGCATTTTCCTTATTAATTAAATAGAGAACATCTCAATGATAATTCATTGTGTGCATTAAGTCCTACAGTTCTCATTGCTGCTAATGGGATTTGTAAGTGGTGCAAAATCCATATGCATCACAACAGGGAAGTTGTTCTGGAGTGCCTTAGGAAGCCAACCAGGCATTATTTCTGACACTTTGTTTGGGCGACGTAAGTTTCCTAAATCCAATTTTTACTGGATTTGCTCTGAACTTCACTGTCTCATCATTTAATCCAAATATATGTACCTGTTTGGTTAGCAGGCTGTGAATTTCACAATGCTGTAGGTGTTCCTGTATCTCCAGACACCCAGGCAGTTGCCCTCTCTGTAACAAATGCCCTGTTCAGGTTTGCCGTTCTGTATCTTAAAACTGTTTAAGCCAGCTGAAAATGGTGTTCATATTTGGAAAATGCAGCCAAACTACTCTGTGCCTGGCAAGTTTTGGCAATATGTAGGTATCCCAGGAGCAGAAGTGAGGATGTTTGTTGTAACATAAGATGGTTTGGGAAAGCCATGCTACAAAGCAGCAGCAATGGATTTTCTTCCACCTGAATTCCACAGTGGGGCCTTTCCCTGTCTTCTCTGCTGGGTCACGCTTATTTGGAAGAGGTTTAAGGGCTTCTGCTCTCTTCAGACACTTCCGTGACTCCTTTCTCCAGTTTCCCTGCTGGTGTGTCTCCCTCACCACGTGGTGTGACAGCAGTGCCTCCCCTGGCAGCCCGTCTGCCCTGTCCCTCACTGCATCCCCAGGGTGCCCGGAGTGGTGTCGCCCCTGCTGCCCTCGACACGTGAGAGCCTTCTGCTCCCACAGGTTACCTGTGCTGCCACCTGCCTCTGCGCTGCGTATTCTCTGTGTGCTGGTTTTGTTGTGGTTGAGCATTGGAGACTGACTGCAGGCACAGGTTCTCTCTGTGTTGATGTTGTGGCTCCACAGAATTACGGAATGATTTGGGCCTCTGTTTTTTCCACTGCTTTACATGGTTCCTACCCACCTCATAGGGCATACTCAGGTCTTTCACCCAAGGTGCCCTTCTGAATAAAAGTCTTCAGTAACTTGGTTGAGTTCCTCTCTGAATGCTGCTCTGATTTCCTTTTGTCTGTCTGTGGATGTCTTTACCAAAGCCTCATTTTTCAAATTGCATTTATGAAAAAAAGGGGTAGGTGATTCAAACCAGTAATCTTTAACCTTTAACCTAAATGTTCGTGTTCATTTCTAGGTGTTGCATTGTTTTGTACACTATAAAACTTCTGATGTAGCAGAAATCAGTATTGCTCCGAGTATTTTGGGGAATTACAGAACCTGCTAAAGCTGGTAAACAGATTTTTTTCTTCTCTGAAAACCAAAATTAATTCTTTTTAGCAAGCTGGCTTGATACAGATTTTTTTTTCCTGAAAATTAAAATTAATTCTTTTTAGCAAGCTGGCTTGATAGCTTTGGAAATGGAGATTTGTAAATGTATCAGACTCCTGCACTAATGAGAGTTAAGTCCCTTAATTTTAATATTTTGTGGACTGAAGGAAAAGAGTTTTTAAAACAATCTCTCTTATTTGGCCAGTCCTATGGGTAAGAAATGCTGTTAATCTTTATTTGCAACATTTGACCTTGAGGTTCAAATTTGTTTCTGAAAATACACTGAGTTTTGATCATAGATGTGCATTATATGTAAATTTTTTTTTTCGGGTGCCAATTATGAAACTTTATCCTTGATTCTGAAAATTCTGTTTCCAATGACTTTGGAAAATTACATCCAGACTCGGTATTGTGTAAATGATGGCATTGCACTTGCAGTTAAAGCAATTTGGTGCAGCAAGTAGAATTTAAATGCTGTGTCTGTGATGCTTGAGCCAAAAATTGGGTCATTAAACTTTTTAATAACTGTCAACTCCACTGTTTGTAACTTCCTCCCTCTGTTTAAAATTTGTGAAATTGCATCTGGAGTGCTGTGAGCATACTGACAACCAGGAGAAGTCCCACGAAGGGCCACTGAGGTAGGTAACCCATGGGATATGAGGAGAGGCTGAATAAGCTGCGGTTGTTCCATCTGGAGAAGAGATGGCTTAGGTGGATTTAGTTTTATTGCTTTCTTCAGTTACCCAGTGGAGCGTTGTGAAAGAATGCAGAGCCAGACTCATCTCCAAGCTGCACAGCGAGAAGTTGTGAGATGTGTAAGCTGTAGTAAGGGAAATTCTGGTTAAATAATAAAGAGCTTTCTCACCAGGAGGATGTTCCAGCATGGGAACAGTGGCCCAAGCAGGAGTGGGCATCTCCATCCTTTGAGATATTCAGAACTCAACTGGGCATGACCCTGAGCAAGCTATTCCACATGTGAAGTTGGCACTGAGTTGGGCTGGATGACCTTCAGAGATGCCTTCAGTGTGGCTGACTTGCCATCCTCCTTGATGTTTTTATCTTATTACATGACAAATTTGTGGTTTTCTGTTGTTGTCTTTAATTGATACCAGCAAGTGGAATTCATACAGAAGGCAGTGAAAGGTACCAGAACATGGGAGGGAAAGCAGCACAATCTTGTCCTGTGTAGGGAATTAAAAAAATGTTACAGGTATAGTCCCCAAGTTCTTCCATTGTAGAAATTATTATGGAGTTGCTTGTAACAGTGATAAGTGACCTGCCCCAAATTTCTAGATGAGTTTTCCGTTTACTGTGTGACATTATATAAAAGTTAGGATAATAAGAAAAAATGTTAACGTAATCTTGACTGCCCATGTTCTTCTTGCTATGCAGAAAGTTTGACACTTGTTTCTGCAGTGTTATTACAGTTCTTCTTAATGAATGTTTCTGTCGTTAAAGCACCCTTCCTGGAAGTGCCACCTTCCATGAGGTGAATTGTGCTGCAGTGGGACTAATGATGCACCATCAAATAGTAAACAATACATCCCATAATCATTGGGATCATGGCTTACCTGAGGGAGAGCTGCAGGAAAAGAAGAACATTACCTATAATAAAACTTAGACTCCTTTAACATCAAAGTGGCACTTCTAAAATGCAGGGTGGGACCATTAAAGTTACAGGGGTGAAAACCAGTGGGTAGCTGCTACTCCCTCCCTTGTTGAAAGGCCAATTGCCGGGGGAAGTCTCCGTGTAGTTCTGTGGCCTCACAGATGTCTCACTTCATCCTTCAAAGGCCTGAGGGGAGAGGAGCGACCGGCAGAGCAGAGGCGGAGATGCCCCAGCCTGGGTCAGAGCACGGGTTGGATCTGGAGCTGGAGATCTGACAGCCAAGAGAGTTCAGTCCTCATCTCGGAGTAAAAAAGAGAATTACAGAGGCAACTTGGTGACAGAATGAAATTCTCCTTCAGGCAGGGTGTCCCAAGACTTTGGGGAAAGCTGGGGAGGGGCTGTTTATCAGGGAGTGCAGGGAGAGGATGAGGGGGAATGGTTTTCGCTGGAAGAGGGGAGATTGAGATGAGCTCTTGGGAAGAAATGTTTTCCTGTGAGGGTGGGGAGGCCCTGGCCCAGGGTGCCCAGAGCAGTGGTGGCTGCCCCATCCCTGGAGGTGTTCCAGGCCAGGTTGGATGGGGCTTGGAGCCCCCTGACCCAGTGGGAGGTGTCCCTGCCCATGGCAGGGGGTGGCACTGGGTGGGCTTTGAGGTCCCTTCCAACCCAAAACATTACATAATTCTATGATTCTGTAATTGCTGGAGGAAATTTTAGCTGGATAAAGCCTTAAATGCCTGAACTGCATTACCTGCAGCTGCTGACGTACCTTCCTGTTAGGTATCTTCGATGCACTGTGTTGGGGTCACTGTTTCTCTGATGATTTTTTTTAAAGGACTCTTCCAATACAGCTGCTTTCATTGCTTTTGCGGTGTTTGCAAATGTACCTTACATAATGGTCCTTCTTTCTGTGAAAGCTGAAAAGCCGAAAATACTGCTGTTCCTGCTAGATGAGTAATTTGATTTTGAAATTTTAACCCTTATTTGAAGGGCTATTTTTGTAGTGTTCCTTTTCAATATGTTATTCTGAGAGTGGATTCACAGGCGCTTAAGTTTGACTGTAGTTCTTGTGCATACGATGTTACAGAACAGTTGTTTTTGAATAGAAGCGTTCTTAATGCAAGCTTGCTGGTTAATGCACTGCTAAACAAATGATCTCTGGTCTGAAAGTGTCGTGAAAGATTCATTCTGGGAGAGAATTTTAAGCCATTGAGTCAGGTCCCTGTAAGAGGGAGCCCCGGCTCTGAGGCCATGCTCCAAAAAGGAAATGAGTGTAACTTAAATAAGAATTTGGTGATAAGACACAAGAAGGTCATGAACATCAGTAATACCCAATGGATTATTTGTGCTGGCATGGAAAATAAAAATATTGTAGAGACAAGAAGTAGAACTGGAGTTTGAAATGTGTGTACACCAGCTAGTCCTTTGGTGCGTTAGAAGCAGATCGATAGCCTGAAGCAGTCCGTGTCGAGGCCCCTAGTCTATGCAGGTTTTACATTGGGCAGGATTTAGCCTGAGGCTTTGGAGTGGAAGTGCTCACTACATGTGACTGAAGCTTCCCAAAGACCTGTGAGCCTTTCAGGTCTGTGTGTGTTGAATGCTTTTGGTGGGAACCTGCCATGGGGCTTATGCTCTGTTTCCTACAAAAGACATTTGGTTCACGAGCCCCAAAGCTATTCTGCAAACTGAACTAACATGCAGTAAAAAGGGCTGGTTGTAGGAGTTGCTTCAAAACTGCAGCACTGCTCAAACCTAAAATCTGAAGGTAGGGCACAGTAATGTCATCTGGCTGCGAAGCCTCTGGTAAAAATACATCATCTTATCCTCTGATGGAGAAGCAGAGGTCCTTCCATCTTAAAGGAGAATTTATCAGAATGGCTTAAATCCATTGTCTTTGAAGTTGATGGTAAAGCTTCAATGGCTGTAAATGGGAGCAGAATTAGGCCAACACTGATCACTTCGGGGAAATCAAAATCTAGGCTAGAGAAAATGCAAAGATCAACTCTGCACGGAGACAGAAATAGTTCGTGTGTGTTATTCCAGTGGTGACTCCCATGTGCTTCAGTACGAGTCAGTTAGGAGGGCAGTTACTAGGGCAGCTGTCCCTCAACTCGTTGTTCTGCGTTTTAACACTGAGTGGGTTCCCAGCTGGTAAGACACGGCTGCTGCGCAGGTCTGGCTGCAGCACAGCACTGCTGGCTGTGGGCATTCGGCATGCGGATGCGTTAGACTAGCGAAGTGTTGCCTTTAATAATGTAGACCGCTAGAACTTTACTCTTTGTGTCATTGTTCTTCAGACTTTGTGAAAACTTGGGAGTTGGAAGGAAACACCTTATAGTTTGTGGTGCTGAGGTACCAAACAGCCTGAGTGAAAGTGGACTGAAAGACTTAAGAAAACGGACACATTGCAATATTGCTCTGCTTTTTACTGTGCTGGTGGTGCTGACAATGTTCAGAGCTCTACAGGTCGATGCCCTGTAATCTGCATATCTGTGTTTTCCTGCACTGTCAGTAGCGATGCCCCTACAAAGAAGTCTGTTTTGCTACCCAGGCCTTTGATACTGAGGACTTTAACTCCTTTTTAGACACTGATCTGCTTTTCTTATGTTGTGTTTGGACAGACTCTCTAATTGTTCTGGGTTAGCGGAGAGGCATCTATCACTGGAGTGAAGGAAAACAGGCTGAGGAAGAGGCTGGCTGTGTCTGAGTGCTGGGGTCTCACTCGGGTGCATGCAGTGCCTTTTGCCATACAAATATAGCTCTGGTTATGATGTGACTCTGGGAAAAGAAAGCTGTCAAAAGGAATGACAAATCCACCAGTGTTTCTTGTGCAATTAAAATGGCAACTTATCTTTGCGTGATTCCTGTTTCTGCCTCTAAACTGGTGAGCTATTCTGAAACCCAAAAGCTCGCGTCTTCAGGTCCTCTGGCTTCTGTACATCTGTGTTTGGGGCTGCTTTACACTGACCTAACCCTGGGGATGTTTTAATCATAAGAGAATAAGCGCTTTGCAATTCTGACATGGCTTCCTGTCTCTGAACTGCATCCCCGGTTATTTTAATCTGACTGTTGCCTATTTAAGTGTTGTACTGCATCTTGAATGACAGCGGGGTAAACAGATTCAGCAAATCAGCTGTCGTTCCTGTGTGTTTGCGAGTGGCAGCTCAGGTCAACCAGAGAAGCAGGGGAAGGAGAGCGCACATAGATTTCTCTGTGTCATTGCCTTTGGACTGTGATGTAAATGAAGAGCACAAGCTCGGTCTGTTAAAACGAGGTGTATGTGCTTTTGGAAGTCAAAGGAAGGCGCTGGGGAGCTGCAGCTTTGAAAAATGGTTAAATAAGTGTAGCTGGTAGATGTACGTTTTTACCAGTTGTATTATTTCTTGAAGGTCACTTGAGTTGCTGTTACAGCAGTGGACATGGGTCTGCTCTCATCTCCACATTGGATTTCTACGAGGACAGACTCTCAGGTGCTAAACATAATTTTTGACAGTGGAAATCTAGGCATTTTTTTAAATGGTTGTGCTAGAACTTGGTAGAGTTTGTTCTTGCAAGAAGTTACAAAAAGCAAGATAAACATCAGGTTATTAAGGAACACATCTGAGGCAGTATTTTCTGTTTGTTTTTAAAGAAGGCAAAACAACAGACGTGAACATATGTGATTAAAGCTATGGTTATTTAAAGGGCTCACCTATAAAAACACTGACTTGGGTAGAGAGCACTGGGTTAACCAGGTTGTAGCAAGAGGTGGTGTCCTGTTAATCCACAGCCTGGCAGAGTTCACTGCATTAAGAAGTAAAGTAATTTTAACTCTCCAATGTGTGAATTACCTTAGCTGGGTCCATGAAATGTAACCAAGAAAAGCAGATCTGCTGTCAGGTGGTGTGAATTTGCTTCTCTTGGAAACATACAGGGGACGATTAGTGTGAAAACCTTGGAAACAACTGGATTACATTTTTTGTTTACTTGCAGATTTCAGGTATTAAGTCAGTGCAGGGGGCTTGAGTCAAGCAGTGCTCTGAGATTAATCATGGCAATCCCCATGTGTAAGACTGGTTGTGTTCAGTGGGCACAGCTTGTACATAATGTGCTGCAGGTATGATTAACAATATTCCTGATTTTAGCTATGTTACAGACACTTGCTGAATATATGTAGGTCTGGTGTCCGATCAAGCAGTTTACCTTTCTAGTAAATCTGTGATGATCATTCATGATGGGTGAATTTCAAATGTTTACTTGTGACACGAAGAATTTGGAAAATTAGCAAAACTACTTTTGTTTAGAAGCAGGAATCAAAATGTTATAGTAGCTCACTGATTTTTCTGCAGCAGGACTTATCCCTGAAAGAATTAAGACTCCAACGAATCAATAAAGCGATGTACTGTGGTATTAGATGTAGCTTAAAAATGGGAGCAATTAATCTAATTTGGGGGATATTTCTTCCAAATGTTTCGAGGTGCTTCTTCCAAAAATTCCCTTTTAGGCATTTATTGATACACTGATAGGAAAAGAATACAAGACTTGATTTAATTTTCAAATAATCACTTTAGAGTCAAAGGCCAGAACATTCTGCGTTGAGTCACTTTTTGAGAGGTAAAATCAACAGAGGACCATTTTTTTTCCCTCAGAAACTTTATTTAGATGAGGAAAGGTGAAGAAAAACTATGCTAAAAATGAGGTAAATTTCAGAAGATCTGAGTATCCCTAGAGTAGTTCTGCTTACAAGAACAGTTGTTGGGTTTACTCTGAATGTATACGGAGTCAACAAACTGTATATTTAAGTTGAATAACAGTATAATTATCCAGTACTCAGGGTCATTTACAATTGAAAAATGCACATAAAGAAATACATTTGGACTAATGCCATTCCCAGACAAAAGTGACAAATTAGTTACCAAATTTTTTATGCCACATGTATGTAAAGGAAAAAAAAAAAATCATGTCTTAATAAAGCATATGAGGAATTGGCATCTGTTCTGTAGTGGAAAAAATGGTGGTCCTGTTCCAAAATGGAAGATTTTGCTGCAAATGTTTGCTGTCAGCCTCTTACAAAAATACCTTTCTAACTCATTTGTCTCTGCTTGGCCCCATCGCTGCAGTTAAGAGATGGGGAGGGAGTTGTTCCCTAAACAGACAAGTCATTTGCTGGAAATAGATTTTTAGATCAACACATTTGATTACAAGGCGAAATCAAGCTGAGCCGTTGCGCTTTGTGCAACTCAGGTCTGTGCGCTCTGCGAGCGGCACGGCTGAAATCAGCAGACAATCATGCTCCGT
This sequence comes from Neomorphus geoffroyi, assembly GCA_033558235.1. Lineage (NCBI taxonomy): Eukaryota > Metazoa > Chordata > Aves > Cuculiformes > Neomorphidae > Neomorphus > Neomorphus geoffroyi. Next base: position 14,482,561 of record JAUMJM010000050.1, read on the forward strand.
GGCAGCTGAGACATCCAGATGGTCGCAGTTTATCCCTCATTAAAACACATCGCAGCGTTCAAATCTTTCGATAAAGGTCGGCTCGGATAGCTGTGGTGAGGCCCATATCCGAACGGGAGGTCACGAGTGTTTAGGCGCCACAGAAAGTCCATCTGGAAGCACCCAGTGCCCTGGTTCCGCACCAGTTTGCGTACCGGAGCAGGGCAGCTCCCGACTGGGAAGCTGGGCAGGGAGATGCGTGGGAACGGCCAAGCGCAGGCCCTGCCAGCACTGATGGTGCCCAGGAGCCTGTGCCCTGGCACGCGTTGGCACCAGTGGAGATGCAGCTGAAGTTACTGGCTCTGTGCTTGAAGGAGGCAGCAGGAGAAAAGCATCTGGAGCAATCCCACCCGTATGTCACAGGGTGCTAGGACACTCAGCTGGAAGTTGTAGTCTTGCCTCCTTTGCCGGGGAATCCCTAGGGTCCTCAGCTGTGCTGAAATTTGAGTATCTGAGAAGGGCTTGGCTGGTAGGAATCTATCCTGCAGCTAATTGTCATCAATTAATCTGTTGTCTATTGATGACTGGTGGGAGGGTTGCTGAGAATAATTCAGAACCTACATAGAAATTCTTAAAAGTATTTATTTCCTGCGTTTCGGTAACTGCGTTACTGCTCGGTTATAAGGACCCACTCCTTGTATAGAGTTACAGTTTGGGTGTTCTGAGAGACCATTCCTCTTTCCTACTTGTTCTCTTGATTTTTTTCCTGTAAATGCAGAGAGCTAATGGAGTTCAAGAGATGCGGGGTGGGAAGATTAATCTCTCTTCCTCACTTGCAGCTCCTAAAGAAGCGACAGCTTTGTAGTTTCAAAAAGGAACGTTTTATTTTTACATTGCTATTAATAGAAGTGAAAATTAAAAGCTTATCATGGTTAGGATGAGATCCCAATTGAATTTGACAAGGAAGAAGATATTTAATGAAAGTACCGGGGAAGATGATGGCTTTAAAATAATCTGTGTGTTAATAGCTAAATTATGAGGCGATAATCTGATGGTGTATTTAAAAATGCATTTGTAGGAGGATTTTTAGAATGACCGTATGGATAATGTGTGATTGTTAGTGTGCTCTGCCCCATTACTTATATATTTTGGCTAATTGTATGATATTTAAGCTTGGGCAGCAATGTTCTACATAGCTGTGATCACTTTTTATCCATCAATTGATGTCTGTTGCTATTTTATCAGCTTATTTTTCTGAGCTATCAGCTGGGATAATGTGCTTGAGGGAAAATTATACCCTACATCAGTGGTTTTGTTACAGCATGTTGTACTTTATTGGTAATTTGAATGCACCCAGATAAAAATAGAAAGGTTAAGTAGTTTTCCAAATGTTGCCGCTGTGAAGCGGAAGGAGCACAGTGTCTGTAGATACACATTTCTGAGGGAAGAGCGATTGGGTTCTTTGCCCCTTTAAAAGCTGCTTGGGAAAGTTATTTTTTTCCTTAAAGCTGAATGCAAAGAGCAGTGCTTTTGAAATTTCTCTCCCCAAACTCTTTTTATTCATTTGGATTGATTTTTAGGATTAGTGAGGCTGGCGTATGTCAGCTCTTGCATCCCTCTGCGTGCCTGGTGAGTGCCTTCCCGCGGTACAGGTGTGTGTTTGCCCGTGAGCAGGAGCTGCAGGTGAGCAGGAGCTGCGGTCCGGTGGGGCGACTGCACCGAGCGGCGTCTCCGCGGCAGCTCTGCGGCAGCGGCGGAGCTCACTCTGGGGGTTTTCTGCCAGGGCCGGTACATGTGTCTGATCACTCTCAGATGTTCTCAGCAGAAAGGAGCAGTGCTGGTTTTGTGGATATTTACACAGATGATTTCTTTAAAACCGTAGTTTGCAATGTCTTTTCCAAAAGACATTTCCCCGATGCTCTGCGTGTGAGAAGGAACTGTGCGGGGAGCACAAACAAAAATGCCGTGTTTTGATGCAGTTGCTCGATACACACATATACTGTTAATCCTGTGCGAGTGTCCTATTTAAAATCACTGCAGAGCATCACTGTATGTCTTTCAGCTGATGCCCACTGAGATTTAAAACCTCCTTTTTGGCTGCTCTGTTTCTTAGGAGTGACCTTGGCTGACAGTTTCTATTGTACAACCTAGTCCTGCAGGGCTTTTTTTTTTTTTTTTTTTTTTTTTTCCCTCTCTCATCCTTTCACATGGATTTACGTGGTGCTGACTTCTCTCTCCAGTAGCTCTACTTCAGTTTCATTGCAGTGAAGATGTCTATAGTTTTAAATCACTGTGGAGAAAATATGTTTATATTTGAATTTCTTGCAGATTAAAATTTTCATGTTAGATTCTACCTTACAAGAGTGCTTCAGTTCTCCTCACCCAATCTAAGAGGAAAGCAGTCAGATGTGAGGTTTCATGGCAGGTGATAGGAATGAGCCTGCTAATGGCTCTTTTCTCCTCCCTCAATTAAAGAGGAGAGCAATCAGCTGTGGTTTCATGGCAGGTGATAGGAATGAACCCCCTCATGCCCTCTAAGTTCAGGGAGGTGCAAGGACTTCCAGCTTTGTTTTCCAGTTGGGGATGAACAGAGTGATTGTCTGCTCTCTGCTAGTTCTGTTGTCTGTACTCTGGGAAACCTGGAAGGAGACCCTCACCAAATCATAGTTTCAATTGCAATATGTTGTTCTAAGCTTATATTACCTGCAAAATCTGCACATGGTCGGGGCTGAGGATGTCTGTACTTGAAGCAGGAAGTTGGAGCTGCCAAGGCTTGGAGCTATATTCAGCAGCAAAGATGGTAATGTCACCTTTTTAAAGAAAAATTTTATGGAACTGGGCTTTTTGGTGTGACTATAGAAATTTTTTATTTTGTTTGGGGTTTTTTTGAGCACAAGGCATATCTATGTTGAAGAAAGATAGCTTTTGTCTTCTACTGGTTTGCTTTTTTTCCATAAGATGTAGTAAAGCTAAGGGGTTATTTCTCTTTAACTTTGGTGTTTGCTTAATTATGCACTGAGAGTTCAGTGGCATAAAAGACATTTATGTGAGTGTGAAGTTTTATAGGAAGGTAATTCTGATACATGTACTGGTTGTGTTAAAGTACTAGTAGCTTCATTTTTCAGTAATTTATAACCTCCAAAAGTTTGATTTTAAATGTGTTGTACTTTTACATGCCATTTCTGAATTGTGAGGTATATACGAGTACGCGTGGAGGTGCCATGCAGCAGGATGGGTTTGGGTTTTGTACACTGAGTTAACTGATCTCAAGAGTTAGGCATGGCAGTTCTGTGATGTGTTCTGACAGAATTCCTTATGAAAAACAGAAGAAAGAATGCAGTGTAGTGGAAATTGTCTTATATTTTCTTACCAATCACTGTAAAAAAATAGAGAGAAACCGCGTATCTATCTGTGAGAAATGAGGAGGAAAGACAAAGGGAGGTGAAAAACTCTCACTCAGTGACAAGAAGATAAAGAGCAGGCCATGGCCAGTGTGGAGCAGTCCTTGTCCCCCACAGAGGAGCACTGCCTCGCTCGGGGCTATGTGACTACGAGAAGGTGGATGGCGGTGGAGCAGCGTTCAAACCCGGCTCGGTGCTATGTGCGGCGGTTGGTGCAGGCAGGGGAGCTGCGATGCACAGCGAGAAATAGAGGGCACCGCTGTCTGCATGTGCGTGGGGGGCAGCTGCGGAGGAGGCGTGGATGGTTGTGTTGTGGGTGACTAGTGTAACGAGGTGGGAAACTGGATGCACTGGGGAACAACCTGAGCCCAAAAGGAAGCTTTTCTAGCAGGTGGATTTCCCCAGGTCTGTGTTGTGCTGGTGGAGCAGTGGTGTTGTGTCTGAGCGATGCACGGTGCGAGCAGACGGCTTGGTCTGTCTTGAGCCTGCGCCTCTAGGGTTTGTGTGCCCACTTCAATGAGAGACCTGCGCTGGGAATAGCAATTTGCTTAAAAATCTGGCTGAACAAACCAAAAAAGGTTCAGACGGCTGACATCCTCGTCCTGTGCGTGACCGTTCTGTGGTTCTGTCCAGGTAATGTGAAAATGGTCTCCTGCCTTGAAAATGCACAGGCAACAACAAAATCTGCCTTTGATGGTCTTTACAGCGCCAAATGCAGCTGTTAACTATAATTTGCTCTCTTTGCTCTAATTTTGAAGAACTGCATCCCATCTTAAGAACAAAATACCCCGATCTTACGTGAAAATTCTCTTTTGTCTTTTGCCTTTTCTTTTTTTAAGAAAAGAAAAAGTTACAAAAGTTCTTTTTACTGTCAACAAAAAGAAAATAGGAATCTGTTCAGAAAAATAGATCATAGCATGTAGTTTTCCTTTACAGTCACTGTAGCAATAGAGCATATGAAAAATATGCTTGTTTTGATTCCACTCATATATATTTCTGTTCACTCATTGAATAACAATATATTGTATGTTTTTAACAGCCAGAATATTTTCTTTCATATTTTGTCTTTTTCCTGTTTCATTATTCTGCTTATAGTTCTTTTGCGTGGAAGCTGCATTTTCTGAATCTCATTAAGCACCGATGGTGCTGCACTAAAAGCTTCAGTATTCGTTACACGGCTTTCTGTCGTTACTTACTGGCACAATCCAGTGCCTCTGCTAGGAAAACCATGGGGCAGAGGGTGTGGCTGCCAATGCAGCCTGCAAGGTAAGTTTGTTTGGGTGGGTTTTCTCTCTCTTTTTTTTTTTTTTTTTTTTTTTTTTTTTTTTTCCCCTTGCCCTGGCCAGCTCTAGATGCGTGTCCTGCTCCAGCATTTCATCTGTGCGGCAGGCGCATGGCAGCTGCCTTCGTCTGCCTCTCCAGGTTCATGTAGTCCCTGCTGCTACCTAAGGAGGTTTTTTCTTGAGTAGCACCTGGAAAATATAAGAAAGGGGTACCTCCCCATGTGAAAATGGCTTTCTCTGCTATCAGTTTTGAAGCCACTCTTAGTAAAAGACATTTTTGTATGTGTAAGGCTGAAATAGAGCGTTTTGGGCTTAATATACAGCAATTTGATTCCATTTTGGTATGCAGTGCTGTGGCTCTCCTGTCTTTTGGCTAAAGTCTGTTAATATGCTCTGATTTTCTTTATTTCTTTTAAAGCGTGACATGGCCAACAGTAGGCAACCAATCCTTTTTACTGCTGCTGTTTGATTTATATGATAGATGATGACAGAAGAGGAGAAACAGCCTATCAGGCCCAGTGTTTTTCTGTTTGCTGCTTTTCCCTGACTGGTTTCCCCTTGGAAGGCTTTCTAATATTTTGAACTTTTCTTAGAGGTGTGATCCTACTGCGGTAGTTTGGAATTAAGTATTAAGGTGGGAAAGATTTTTTCCGTTAAAAGTGTTTGTTTGGATTTAATATGTCTGTAAATTGTATGTGTTGCAAAGTCTTTCCAGCAAGTTCTAGAAGGAACTGTGATACTTCCTGAAATATTTAAACTAGCAAAACAGTCTGGGACTTTCATATGCTGGAGATTAATTTCTATCTCCTTTTCCCTTTAGGAATTGCTAGCTTGTCATCAGGTGCAAAAAACATTGATGTATACCCATCCTTGCTGTCAAATGTTCAGTTTCTGTTTTGGTTCCATCATGTCAATTGGAGCTGGTGGGCAGAAATGCCCTTTGCCCAAGCAGGGTTTGGTTTGGGCCCTTTAACCACTGGAGTTCCAAAGAGGACATGACGAAGCACGTGTTACTGCAGCTGACCAGTTATGGATTTCCTCAGATTTTGTTCCCTCTGTTCTCCTGTAGGTCCATACTTACCAAAACCATGATATCTGCCAATATTGTAGTAGAAGTAATCCATCAAAATGCTATCTCATGTTGATGAGCACCGTTGCGCTGTGATTCCTCAGAGGTACAGATGTGCTCCTCTTGTTTCCATCTGCAACAGGAAAAGGCCTCCATTTATCTACAGCTTATTTAAGGAATAATAACACTCTGGCCTCCTTGAGTATTTGAGAGGACAGTTATGATGAAACTGTAGCCGGTACTGGAACATTTCTGCTGCCTTGTAAGAGCACTCGGAACCGTTCATGGGTGGTGCAGCCCCGGACAGTGTTGGGGGGCTGACACATGTTGGCAGAGCAATAACGCTGGGTGCTTTCTGGTGTCGGTTTTCTGAAATGTACAGGCCAAGGGAGGGTTGTGGGTAAAAATTGCAGTTTATTGATTAAAAGGCTGATAGGTGGTTTGGAAATTGATAAGATTTTTCTCATTAATCTCAACTTTTAAGATAAAAAGTTTCTGTAAAGCATTGCTCAAAAGAAAGAAAAGGTAGAATGAGGTTAAGATATACGTGTGCTTATCAGGAGAAATGGCCGTTTCTACCAGGGTATTAAAGCTTTGTGTAAATCTTAAGGTATGAAGATTAAGTAGAGAGGCCCTTTACTATTTCCACAATGAAATGATTAGTAGCAGACTGGAGAGAAAAAAAAAAAATTAGGAACCAAATTCAGTGTCACTTCTGATCAGAGACTGAACAAAAATCCAGGAGGTTTTGGCTGCGTGGGGCGAAGTAGGACTGTGTTTAATCAGGCTCTAGTGAGCTGAAGATCCTGTTTGTTGTAGGGAGCCAGATGACAAATGAGGTATAGACTGTAAAAGCACAGACTTCGCAAAATTCCTTGAAATTGTGTGCTTCAGGCTGGTATCTTCCCAGTGATGAAGGTCACCTGGTAATGCCGTTTCTAGGTTTAAGTGATCTGGTGACAAGCAGAATGCATGAATGAAGGACAAATGTAGAGTGCTTGTGTTGGTGTTTGTGTCCCTTCCAGCTGGACATCTGTAGTTCAGTGATTCAGTGATTTGCCCCTAATGAAGTTAAGAAAGAAACCAATCTGAATTTGGGGTCCAGTGAGTTTGGGTGCTTTTTTAGATCAAGTTTTTCATCCTTGTCCTCTGGGTTGATGCTGTAATGGACCACAGCACAACATTAATTTTTGCAAAAAAGTGAAATATTGTCTTGAAAACAGTGCTGATGAGCCATACCTGGTCAGTAGATCTCTCTGCTCCATGCCTGGATAGTGCATCTTTTCTGTGTTATATGCACAGAAAAAGCTTTGCTTTTTTGTTTTTGTTTTTTTTCTCCCCTTTGTTCCCCCCCCCCCCCCCCCCCCCAAGATCCATAACTGCTGCAATAACTTGTGCTGGATCCTGGCTCTGTGCCGGGTATGTTCCTTCACTGATCAGCTGTTTCTTTTAGAGCATTTAATTTGCACTGGGTTTTTTTCACATCTGCTTTATTTAATGATGTCTGAATATCCTTAGCTTTTTTTCCAGCTGTGTTTTTGATTAAATCAATAACATAGTTTAGAAGTTGATCTTCTTTGGAACAACGTCTCTGTCCGGTGCCAAAAGTGCAGCCACGAAGCATAGGAGTGGGTGTTGTTCAGGAAGGCTGTGAATGAAGAAGCCCTGTAGCTGCTTTGCAATGTGGGATTAGAGTCTTGGGAGAAGAATACAATGAAAGGTTATTTTTCATTAGCCATCACTGAAAGCAAACCAAAATAAACTCGTGTTAGTACTTGCAAGAGATGAGAGAAGGTTCTTGGAACTTGTGCCTACTGCAGACTTTGGTATAAAGATGTTTTTGCACAGGAGATCTCTTTCCAGTGTGTGTCTCTGCTGCTGTGCAGGCTCTGTCTTGGGGGAGCAGGTACCCCTGGTTGGCCCTGGTCATGGTCAGCTGTGCCTGGAGTCAGTCGGGCTGGCGAGGCTGGAATATTCCCTAACTCGGACCAGTGCTGAGGGATGGGCGATAATAAACGTGGTTGGGTTTCTTATTGCAGTCTGTCTGCTAACAGCGTTCATAGAGTGGAATCCTGGCGTCAGAGCAGAAAGGATTTCATCTGCAGGACCTGATCCAACCCCCTAGAAGTCATTGATAGAGTCATTTCATTGACTTTAATGGGATGGAATGGATTCCTTTAATAGCATTTGTGTTCCTGTCAGGAGTTCATTTGGTTTTTGCTGCAGTCATTTAAATGAGTAATGGTGGAAAACAGACTTTGTACCAAACTGCAGATGGAATAACTGTACACTGGAACAGGGCACGGAGGTAGTTTTATCTCACAATCTTTAAGATTCCCTCAGTATAGTGGTGCAGCATGGAAAAAAGTTCAGCACAATTCTGAAAGAGTTTGATTCTATTTAGCAGAAGTCCTAAGTAAACAGGCTTATTGTATTGCCTTCAAATAATCACCAGTATCCATGGAATCAACAGGAGCCATGGAATAATTTTTATTTATCCTACCAGATAACAACACTGGCACAAGAAGTCCGAGCTGACTGGAGATGTGAATTCATGCTGAAAGGACTGAAACAATAGTTACTTGAGGGATTATAATAAAAAAGTTCCCTGTGATTTTTTTTTTTAACTCTTTATTTTGTAATCTTTTTAAAATACTACCTTACCTTTATTGTTGTCTTGTCATCATATCATCAACAACTGAATGAAGCATCATAGAAAAAAATCCTAATTATTTGTAGGTGCACTGTATAGATGTCTCATTCCTGTGTGCTCATCATGAATGAATTATGTAGAGGTTAATGTAACTTGAAATTTGTTAAGAAATGTAGTGGTGAAGTCGGGAATGTTTTCAGTCAATGCTTAGCTATGAAGTCCAGTTTCTCTTTCTTGGCCTACTCTCAACTTTGTGATATTAAACAAAAAATTCACAGTTGTGAAGGTGCCAGCCTGCTTTTATTCAAACATTTTTTTTATTCTTCCTTCTGCATCTTGTGCATTCCTGATAATTAAACTTTAAATTCAGTATTTAAGAGTGTGAATTTGAGCATCTGTGGGTGTGTTTGATTAGCTTCATCGGACTCACAGTCCCTTTCTCATTCTGGTCTGTAAAGATTATGTTCCCAAACGGATGGATATTTAGTCTTCGACATGGAAAGAACAAGACATTGTAGAAGGTGCTGCACTGAGCCACTCTTGATTTATTCTGCTCACCTGGAGGCTCTTACAGAGCAGATGATGGCGTTCTTTCTCAAAAGTTTTCACCTGGCAAAGGTCTGCCCTGAGTTCTTCATCTGTGATGTGTTGTCAGCCTGTTGCTATCCTCACCTCGCAGCAGAGTTTGAGGAGTTCTAGTCTCAAAAAAACTCCCCTCTTGGGTGATTTTGCATGGACTCAAGGGAAAAGTCCCGTAATCTGCCTTCAATCCCGTTCTGTCAGGGAATGGTGTCTCTAATGCAGGCAATGTAGATGAGTCTGATGAAACACCTACTGCTTACTAAAACTTCCAGCTCTTGTTTTCTCTTCCTTTGGGGTGGTTCTCTCTAGGTCCCCAGGGACCAGCTAGCATTACGTCTGCTGCCAGATAATAGTCCAGGTGGGACTCTAATGCTGTGTGCAAAAGAGTGGGAACTGCTTATTCCCTTAGCTTAATTCAGGTGGAACCCGATCTGTCTGCTTTCTTCCCAGTGCCACGATGAGGTTAGTAGTACCTGGGGTTTGCTGATCCCTGCCCTGGTGGTGCCTCTGCCAGCCCCTTACGAAGTGATTACCTTTTCATCCTTCCTCCTGTACTGTGAGCAATTCCTTCATCGTCAGATTTTCAGATCAGAGTTAGCATAATCCTGGATGACAGTTTAGAGAAATCAGATTGTGAATATGTCCTGAATCTGGAGTCATCGTGAATCTGTTATTTGTCCAGACCTTTAAGGGCTGTGAAATGCAAGTCTTGTGTTCCTGATTTGGTGGACTCTGGTTTCTTACCTTGCTACTCATTTTTCTGCCAATAGATGTCCAACTGAAATCAGATGTTGGAATAGATGGTGGTGGTATCTACTTAGGAATCACTCTAACGCACTGTGAAAATATTTACAAGCTTCCAAGATGGAACTGCTCCTGATTAGGGAAGTCAAAGAATAGTTTTCCCAGCAGGCCTGCGATTAGCTCTTCCAAATTGCTTCTGTTTTAGTTGGCATGCGTTTCCTTTAAGCAGCTAGAAGAGGAAAAATATTTGACTTGGGCTCTACAGGAATGGAAGCCCATTCCCTGAGACACAGCCAGTCTAGAAGAAAAAAAACAGATAATTTGAGTTTGTAGTATGGTTGTGTTTGTCAAACAAAATCCCAAACCAAGGTGAAGCCAGGTATTCTGCCTTTTTTTGTGAGAAAAATAAGGATAGTTTTCTAACTCAGGTGTTCTGATGTGTGAAGTCTTTTGCTATCTGAAGTGAATCTTGGTGGGCTGCTGTTTTATCTCTTTGCCCACAACATGCTGCTGGTTTCAGCTGTGCTTTAGGAAATTTTTTTATCCATATTTCTTGTTTCTAAAGCTTGTTTTGGAAGCACGGGTAGGAAAAAATAAAAATAAGTAACCTTCGTTAAGGGGTTCTGCAGTTGTCTGGAAGAACAGTGTAACGTGTGTGAAATTAGTTTTTTGTTGTAAAGGGGAATGGTGAGACCAAATACGCATAACCTGGGAGGAAATGATCATGTGCCAGAGTGGTGGCAAAAGCTGGGCTCTTGAGATTTGGGGATGGTGGCTCTTCGTGGCCTGGGAGGCTTTGGGTTATAAATGAAAGCCACTGAGGCGAACCATAGGTGATGGTCTTCAGTTTGGAAGAGATTGAGTAGGGCTTGGGTTAAAGAGGGTGAGAAATTTCAGCCTGGACGCCCTGAGAGGACCCAGGACTCCTCTGAAAAGAAAGGGAGAGGTCCTTGAGCTCCCTGGCTGTTTCCCACACCCAGGATGATGCTCCTCCTCCTGCTGAAACCTGTAGCTCACCTGGCCTTGTTGTCGTGAACTGCAGGGCATCAGTTTCACAGGCCCTTGGGTGTCTTTGTGTCAGCTGGCAATGTGACCTGGCCCTGTGGCGAGTGGGAGCAGGCACCCCAGCATGAAACCCACTTCCCCCAGGTCACGCATCCATGCTGGAACGAGGTCGGTGCCTGTTCCTCTTCAGAGCAGCTGGACGTGCAGCTCCTGTGAGGTGGAGGAACCCCTGTGGGAGCTCAGGCAGAGCTGAGTCGAATTGCTGAGGGCCTGGCAGTTGCTGAGCAATGACTGTCGATCGTTTTGATTGGAAATGAACAGGTATTGCTGGCTTTATGGGGGGTTATAGGTGCTTCACATCCACAGCTTAATCGTGTCAGTGTTCTGTAAAATAATCTCCCCCAAGAAAACCTGCAAACACCTGCCTCGCTACCAAACCCAGTGCAATACTTGGCTTTCTTGTGGAGGAGACTCTCTTTGAGCAATTCGATATATTTTGGAGTTGCAAGGCCTCCAGCCCTGCTGATGGGGAAATATTACCATGCACTTGTCTCACGTTTTCTGTTCCTCTGTTGTTAGAAGGGCATTAACCACTGGGGAGGAGTGGGGTGGTCGTGTGTCAGTCATGTCAGCCTGGTGTGCACTCTGGCAAGGTGCCTGGGCTTTTCATAAAAGAGATTTGAGGATTGAATGAAGCCTGCAGATCTTGTTGCATGGGACTAGAGAGATGCATTATCGGTGAATAATGTTAGTCATGCTTTTTGCTCTCTATATTTTGCCATCTGCCTTTCAGCAACATGAGATGGTGTCATAACATCAGGTGAATCGTGAAGAGCACAAACTCCAAGTGATTGTTTTTTAAAGTGCTGAAGGAGGTGTAAAGTTGATATTTGTTTATTGATTAATATTTAATTGAAGGTGAAATTAAAAATTAAGCAGTCAAACATGCTAAAAAGAAAGACACTGTCTTGCTGTGGCTGTCAAATGGCAATGAATTTCTAAGCAAGAAGCAAATATATTCATGTATGGCACAGTGAGTCAAGAGAGAGGCTTTGAGAGTGCTGGACGCATCCCACAGAAAAATTAGGTAGAAAATAACCTTTGTTGTGGAGTTTTTGCCTCTGTAGTGGAATTGGTAGATGGTTGTCTTCAGAAAATACTAATAACTGTCTTTGCAGTGTGGTTTTATGAAACAGTTTAATAAGAGTTTTATTTTGTTAGAGGAATGTTTAAAAAGCTCACAGGCCAGTAATGTCCTGTAAACTCTGTTACAGGAGTGGTGTGGTGATTTTTTTGGTTTGTTTGGGGGGGGGGGCGGGGTTGTGTGTTGGAACATTATGGCTATTTTAACACCCAGTGTTGAGGATCTTGAAGTGTACTTGTCTTAGGAATAGATTCTTTTTTCCCACTGGAAGTAAATAGCACTCTCATTTTAGCTAATATTTATGACTACTGATGCCTCGTTTTTTCATAACATTTTTCTGGGTATTCTTTTTCATTATCAAGTCTGAGCCTGCTTTTTGATGTGGCTGTCAGCAGCAACTTACCATAGATGAAGCCAGGTGGAGTCTGAGATGCTGGGTTTGGGAAATGGGGACGTAGAGTCAGTGGAGAGTGGTGATTCCAGGCCTCTTGGGATGAAGTCTGTTTAACTGGGCATCTGTGACATTTCTGTCCTGCAGGTTTTTTGAAATAATGCCACAGGCTGACGTTGTTTCTATTCACTGTAAGCCATGGTTTGTGCTGAAATTCTCTTGTGAATGTGGAAAGCACTATGTGAAATCAGAGTTCTTAGCCCTAGAATGTATGTCAAGAAAATGGATGGGTAGCAGAAGCATGCAGCAGTTGATCGCTGTTTTAACTGCGTTCTGTAACATCGGTGCTTCCCTCTTTTTAATTCTCTTCACAGCAGTGAAAGGAATGTTGGGGTTTTACTTGTAAGTGAGAGCTGGTAGAGGGTGTTCATATGATTGAGCAAAGTAGATGAGGTAGCTGCAGAGCAGGTAATGGCATTGGGCAAGCAGTGGTTGTTGCGTGTGTGGGCCCAGCCCGTCTTACCTGCAGAGCGAGGGCAATGCAGCTCGCCCCGTGGAAGTGCCAAGCCTGGGCACTGTGCTAACTGTATGTGGGCAGGATATTAAAATTGTTGCACAAATATAAATGTGGGACTTGAAACACTTTAGCATCCTCTTTCTGCCCTTTACGTGTGTACTCATTTGCACTGTATCGCTGTACCTGGAGAGTTCATAGTATGCGCTCTGGCTGTGATAGGTTTGCTAGTCATTAGGCTGGTGGGGTGCTTTGTAAAGATTTTTTTATTACGAGAAAAATATTCTGACACCTATAGATTAGATAGTGCACACACACTAACCCGCTTGAGGCAAAAAAGAGATCTTTAATCTCTGTTCAGACTCTGTGACGAATATAATAGTTGTTTTCAGCAATATTTAAATGAACTTCATTAGAATATGGGAAGGGGAAATGGGCTTTAAAGGGCTGTTTTTAGCAAGTAGTCAGCTGTCTCCCAGATGGTCCAAATGTGACTTGTTCAACACTGCACATGAGAACAAAAATGGGAAGCGAAAGGAAAAAGCCCCCAGCACCCCTGTGTGTTTGTGTGTCTGTCCTGGCTTTGTGCTGGCACGTTTTCAGCTGTCGGGGGAGCTGTGGGCTCGCAGGCAGTGCTGAGGGAAGGCAATCCAACAGCCGCCTTGTACAAGACGCAGCTCTGGTTGCTCAGTCCAAAGACACTCCAGGGTGCTATCTCTTTTCTGGGGTGTGCTTGCTTTCACAGAAGGTAGGGCTGCAAGCTGTAATGTATTCAAATGCATTCTGAATTTGTAATGGTGGTTCTAGTTTTTCCACCAGTTTTACTGTCCTTGCACCAAAAACAGGTTTGCTTTAATTCATTCTGAAAAATAGTAGCATTTAACTAGTTTACATTTAGCCTTGCACTTTTTAACTTTTTACATTTTAGCCTTTTTGAGAGTCTTTGTTCTTGTCAGCCCAAAGGCTGATGTGACTCCATTGGAGGTGCTTCTGGTATGCTGGACTCATTGCTTACTTATCAATATTCATGAGTCATCTCATTTAGCAAGTGCTCTTGGGACTTGATTAAAGTGAGCAACACTGCTACTGGTGCTTTAGCTGCAGAGAGCTTTATCTGAGACAGAGCTAGTGCTGTCCTTGTTGTTGATGCTGGCTCTGCCTGCCTGCAGTGTTTCGCGGGGCATCTGTCCGCTGGTTTTGCAGAGCTTTTCTTAAATGATGAGTCAAATGGCGATGATAGAATAAATTTGAATTCACCTTTGTAAAGTATTATTGCTCACTTTTGTAATGAATCCTCTCTGTTTGTCTCCGAAGGTCCAGAGGAAGAACTGACCATGTAGATTCTACAGCTTGGGTGCAGCATAATGGGAAGTGGTGAATGGAGTGGAGCTGGTCTGCAGCCTTGAGAGCAGCTGTTCTGCAGACCGCTAGCCAGTCAGGGACACCTCGCATGCCAGAGGCATTCTCGTCACTCACCTGGCACACCCTGGATTCTTTTTAACTTCCTAGGAATTCAAGATTCCTTTCCTTCCATTTTTAAACAGTTTTAAGATTGTATCAACTATAACGACCGGAGCAATATAAGCAGCAACAATGGGTGACATGACAAATAGTGATTTTTATTCCAAGAACCAAAGAAATGAGGCCAACCATGCAGGAGAGTTTGGGTGCACGCTGCAAGAACTCCGCTCCCTTATGGAACTTCGAGGAACAGAAGCAGTAGTAAAAATCAAAGAGACTTATGGGGAAACAGAGGGGCTCTGCAGACGTCTGAAGACATCACCAACAGAAGGTAAGCACGTCTTTTCCTTCTGTTGAACCGGGGGACTTGTCTAAATGCTCTCCAGGTAATGAAAGAAAGAGGTTGTTTCAAAGCTGAACAATTCTCATGGCACTGCCATTGTTCTCAAAAATAATAAACCAAAAGAAGAGTCTTCAGAGAAAGAAAATAAAAACAGTCTAGATATAGGTGAAGCTCGTGTGAGAATGAAAGAGGTGCTATTTATTCAAACAGCTAAATGCATTAATTCTTCCTTAAAAGGCAGACAAAAATATCAGCACCTGTTTTATGTCATTGTAAAGAGGCTTTAATATATTATGCTTCTGGGTGTAAGAAGGTGAATAGTACTTGCTTTGGAAAAATTTCTACATATTTGAAGATGCTGAGAATATGAGACAACCATTTGAGATACACTTCACGTTACTTTGTAGATCAATATGTAAGATATTTTTTGTGGTTATTTGACTTACTGTATTACTGTAGGTAATTTTGCTTAAATTACTAGTATATGACTATCAATTTTTTTATTAATTGGACTTTTTATACGTATAATTAAACTCCTTAGTTTCTTATATTTAGTACTGCAAATAATAACTTCCCAATATCTATTCTTCTAAGTGGTTTTGGAGTTCTCTACTTGACCATCAGGCTAGCTTTCAACACGCATCCCAAATATCTCCCCATAAAACATTCACAGTGGTGGGATGTTTCCCTCTACTCGTGCAGTTTTTCCTGTTCACCAATTCTTTCTTTTTTACTGCAAGTAAAATTCTAGGTAATTCAAAGAATTCTACTTTCATCACTGTATTTTAATTTCCAAGATATATTAACGCTTTTGAAAATTATACTGTCTCTTAGTCTGTAATATTTATCTTGTCTTCTGAAGTAGCTAAGATGTTAATTTTAAATTATTTTCTTTTCCAAGAAGATAGAAGCATTGGCTTTATTCTATTATCTCTTTTTTTTTTTTTTTTTTAGTTAATAATTTAGTTACTTCCTCTGTTTAGATGCTTGAAGGTCTTTTAACTATTGGTGTAGTAACAAATATATGAATTGTAGCATCACTTCCTGTGATATTATAAATTGCTCTAGTTGAAGAGTCCCAAAGGAGCAGCTATCAATGCTTAGTCTTCATTTCTTACACTTGCTCATATACAATCTCAGTATTGTTTGAACACTATAAACTCTAAAAGTGTGAACAGTTCCTTTTCAACAAAGGGTTATTGAACTAATTCTGTATTAACTTGCACAGCAAACTCCAGTACTGCTTCAGCATTCCTGTGCAGTCCTGCGTTCTGGAGTGACCAGTGGCAAATCAAACAGTTTATAGCAGTTCCCTCCTACTTTCTTGTCTTGCCCAAATACCTGATCCTTCATACAGGACCCTTTTCCTCCCTGGAGGTTGGTCCCAGAGGAGTGCTGAGGTAGGAAGATGAGGCCCTGCCACTTGTCTGGGGTTTCCAGGTGTCTGTCAGGAGTGGCGTAACAGCTCCTGCACTCAAGAGAATTGACTCTGCCAAGAATGTGCAGCCATTCTGACAGATCCCTGACATGTCCAAGGAATTCCAGAGAGGAGTGCAGGATCTCTGTATTTACATGAGAGAATAAACAGATACATCTTCCAGTAGGGATTGTATTGTCCCTCAGCAGTTTATGGAGTGTCAAAGCTGGAGTCTTGGGCTGGATGAGCTTCAGTGAAGTTTTGCCAACTCATTCTAGCGGTTACCTGGTCAATGTGAACTTAAAAGTGATTGTTAATTGCGTTATCTGTTCAATTTATGACATCAGGGAAACTTAATTCCTCATATCGGAACAGAGTGTATGGACTCAACTCGTGTGGCATGCTGACTCCAGCAGTAATCTATATCTGATACTGCAGATAAGGTCACTTTCCTCTGAGCTTTACGTTCACTTCATCACTTGTGCATTAGGGAAAAACTTTTCCAACTTCAAGTGGTAATCAGCATAGCCTTGGAATTGTGAAGGCTCTGATGGGTTTTAATTTTAAATTAGATCATGTTATAGGAATTCCCAGTCATGCTAAGTTTTCATCTTATTTTTAATTGTTTTGCTTGGAAAAAACCATTTTAGGAGGGAATATTTTTGAAATATATCAAATTCAGAAGTTTTAATTTGAGACAAAGTATCCATGAGAATTCAATAGTAAGACTTTAAAGGCTTGTGTCAAATACAAGCATGTGTTTAGGCATGAGTCCCTGGCCATTTCTTTTCTTGTATCCAAGCACAGTGAAGAAGGTTAAAATAAAGAGAAGAGGATATTCTTGAAGATATGACTAACCTTGGAGGAAAAAATCATAGTAGTTTCTTATATGGAAATCTAATTGTAACCTCAGGGCGACGTGATTTGTGATAAATTATTGACATATTTAGTGGAGGCTCCCATACAGTTTTATCTTTGGGCATTTGCAGCAGCAGACCGTGCTGCAGATGGAGTATCGTTATGAAATCCCATAACTTGCCACTGTGTCTGAAAATAACTTTTCCACTAGCCTCTTCTCCAGTGCGTCATGGTTAACTGAACTTCCACTGCTGGTTATAGTTTGCAGTGCTGCACATTTCACACCGTTTATGAGGATTAATAGAACAAGCTTTACTGCAGGGCACTTGTTCTTTCGATAAACCCAATGGGCTCTTGCTGAGCAAGAGTGCTGGGTGGATATGAAGGACACGGCAAAAAGGACTTGACCCATACAACTCGGTATTCCCAGACTCTTCCAAAGTGTGTTTTCATATGTCTTTATTATTTTGTGGGGAATGGCTTAAGTAGTTACTGCAACAGAGGCAAACCCCGTGTCCTGTCAGCAGTCGTGTTATAATTTGGTAAAATGTGGTCTAATCTGAATTTACTGGCTTACTCAATATTTAGAAAATAAGATGTAGCAACTAGCTCAGAGCTTACTCAGCAATTCATTTCCTGTGTTAATATTTGATGTAGCACCTATGGACTGGTAGAATCAATCACTTATACTAAACATGCCTTTTTGAAGCTCTGTTTTCAAGGCCCTGAACTTCACAAGGTAAGATGTTTTATGCATAACTGTAATGTTCTCTATGCTGTTGTAAAGATACTTACTAGTGTTTTCTGAACTCATGTATTAATTCAGTGTGGAGCTTTAAAAGTCTGCTGAATGTTGAATAGAATAATATTTGCATGCTGAATGAATTCATAACATTATTGTGGATTACAAGGCTGCAGTCTCCTCTTTAAATCTTCCTCGACCGCTTTTCTAACTACAGATGCGGTGTGGATCCCAGCTCTTAGTTATGCCTAAGGGATTTCCTGCATTATAGTGACTATATTATAATTGAAAAGCTAACATTTAGGTGCTCATAAAAAGCACTGCCCCAAAATCTATGGAAGTACTTTATACAAAAAAAATGCAAAGATGTGTCTCCTTGAAATTTCTTTAGAAATACTTTTATTCAGATTAGTTTCACTTTCGTTATTCTAGTAATATGAAAAATAAGCAGGATCTAGCTGCCATTCTGTAAAGCAACGCTGAATCCTCCGCTGGGCAGAGCTGTGATGACAGTTGTATAATTTTCCATGCAATCCGAGTCTCTGAGGCCCACTTGAGCGAGCATTAGTGATACCTTATAAAGGACAGCTGGTAAAATGTGATGAGTTAGTTGGATGAATACCAAATGAGTCTGGAATCCACACTTCCCAATGCTTAACTGTGTTTTACCTGCCATTTTATGTAGTAAGCACCAATTTAGAGTAGGGTTTTCATCTACATTCCCTTCGTATTGCAAAATCGTTTATTCCTTATCAGAATAAATTATTGAATTAACTTCCGTGATTTCTTGCTTCAGATACTTGGATGAGGTAATTTCCAATGTGCATGAAAAGTGACGCTGTGTGTATTTCATTTTTATATAAAGGAGAAACCTTTTCCAGTGTGATATCTGTGTATCGGCCATGAAATGCAGCTCCAAAAGATGTTTCGCGTTGGTGCTAATGCTCCCGCACTAGAGGAGTTTGTCTGTTGGTGTTCAGTGCGTAACTCGACAGGCTACAGTTTGAGGACATCTCAGCTGGGATGTTATCACGTGAGCTGCTGGAAGCTACTTTTCATAGGAAAAATGCAAGTTTTGGGTTTTTTTAGCTGCAGTTGTGTTAGGATATGTGGCAAGAGAAAGTATTGATTAGCAGTTAATTGATAATACTTCTAGTGTAGAAGCTGAGTTTTTAACTTTCATAATTGCCTTTAGTACAAGATACGTTGCTCTCTCTTTCCAAATGTGTGTTTGTTATTTAGGGGATGCAGACTGAGTATCAGTTAAGCCAGCTGTCTAGGTGTGTGTATTTTTCATTATTACAATGTAAAAAGCCTCTTACAATTTTAACTACGAGGTAGAAGATGAAGAAAGACTGAATACAACAAAATTTACCAGTTGCTTTTAGTACGCACTAGTTTTGTTCCTCAGAGTTGCTTCTATAAAAATACACCTTTAATAACGTGATATTCAGTTTTGAAGCTGGCCTAGCTAGTACTGAATTTCAGTTCGGTGCACTGCTATGTTGTTATACATTACATGAGCTACGGCTGCGTAAATAATTTAGAAACAAATTGAGAAAGGAATGAAAGGTACTTGATACTAGGAAAAGTGTCTTTACTGAAAGAGTGGTGAAGTACTGGAAGAGGCTGCCCAGGGCAGTGGGGGAGTCCCCATTTCTGGAGTAGTTCAAAAAGTGTGTGGCTGTGGCACTTGGGACATGTTTCAGTGGGCACGGTGGTTTTGGGCTGATGGTTGGACTAGATCGACTTAGAGGTTTTTTCCAATCTTGATGACTCTGATTCAGAAATATAAAATAATGGATTACCAGAGGCTGAAATCTGTAAAACCATGCTGTCAAAAATAGATGATGAAAATAAGACATTAATTATAGTGTTATTTTAGCTGTTGTTAAAGAATACAATTAATCATGCATAAAACATGAAATATTATGTGTAAGTTCAGAATTTTATTAAATTAATTTAAATTCAAGGCCTGGATGAATATTATTGCACTCAGGAAATGATTTTTTTGATGCAAAGCTGTGTTGCCAGCTCTCCTACAGTAGATTCTGAGAATTGGGTTGTGAGGCTGATCTGAAACACTTGGGAAAGCTGCAAAGCAGCATCTTAAAAGCCCTGTAGAAGGTCCACTCCTTCTCTTTCCAGATGGCTGTGCTGTCTAATTCCCTGTCCTTGTCTGTGGTATCAAAGTATTACTTGCGGTTGACTTGCCAGCACGCCCAGGCCAGGAACCTGACGGGCAGTTCTGATCGGTGCACATGGAAGGGTTGGTTTAACCAATTCAAGCAGCCTCCCCCATGAAAAAATGGCCTCGGAGGGTGGTATTTTCAAGTGCTTTTTTCCTGCCTTGCGTGGGAGAAGAGCCAGCGTCAAGCCTTGAACTGGTATTTCACGCAGTGCCGCATGCGGCAAGCTGGTGGCAGCCTGCGGCATCTGGGCCAGTTCCTGTGGCTGCCGTTGGTGCCGGCTGCCTTTGAGGGCCTGTCCAGTCCCCACAGCCTGGAGTGCTCCGCTGGCCCCGCAAGCGGACATGGAGCAGGGGACTGGCAGCTTCAGGCCGAGGAGGAAGACAGGTCCTGGCGCCTCTTTGGTTTGGAGCCACTGTTGCAGTTACTGAATCCCTGAGAGGAACCACAGCTGGGTTTGTGCTGCCTTTGCCTTCGGGGTGTGCCCGCAAGAGCTGGGGTTGGTGGGAAGCAGAGGAAGGGACAGGTGGTGTCCTCACCTGTGGGCACCCAGGGGCCCCTCTTGCCCCATGCTCTCCTGGCAGAGCAAGGTGCTGAAGCCGTGTGATTTCTCTGGCTGCTTGCAGCTCTGTTCTCTGGGGAAATGTTGGGTCTGACCCATGCTCATGTTAGACACCGTTGACAGAGTTGCTTTTCAAAGATTGGGAACAGATGGAAAAAATCTGGGCAAGATAGCTGTGTGTGAAGAGCTTAGTGAGGCCTGGAGCTCTGCGCTGGCGTACAGTGCTGCCCCAAAGTCCTGCAGAACGTGCCTGCTGAACCTGTAATTCTTGGCCTTAGCGAGGCTGAGGTTGGCTCTTGTGTTTGTGCCTTTGGATGTGTGTGCCGGTGCGGTGCCCTGCAGCTCTGCACCACACGCCTGGGATGCTGCAGGCTCGGAGGCAGAGGGAATGGGTTTGTATGTGTGATGTTCCTGCTTTCTGCAGTGTGTTATAGATCCATAGCACCATATCTACGTGTTTAAAGATTTAACAGGAGTGCAGGGAGATTTCTTGGCAACCGCAGTTATTTTCCTTATCTAATATTCCCATTGTTTTTGTAATGGAACAGCAAACATTCTTCCAAAGGTTACCCAAACATCAGCATCTTGAATGAATGGCTTAGATTTTTCTAAGCGATAAGCACAATTTCATTTCTCATTTTGGTTTTGGGTTTTGGCAAGTTGTGCCGCTTGCTGATTTACTTTGGCTTTATTCATTTACTTGTAGAAATCTAGAGAAATACTGCATGATGCATTTTGCCTGTGAAGCTTTTCAAATAAAACTAAGCTGGGTCACCTGCTCCTTTGAGAATCCTAAATGGTTTGCAAAAAGCTGCTTTCTATGTAACTGGTGTTGCTTTACATTAAGGTTAGAAAAGGAAGAAGCAAGTGAATGTTTTCTGTCTGTTGTGTTAGGTAGCCTCAGAGATTTTCTGAGACCAGTGCCAATTTATTTATGCGATTACCCAGGAAGTCATCCTCCCTTCAATGATCATTTTACTTTAGCAGGGCAGCACTGTTCAAAGGGAGGCTGTTTTCAAGCAAACCAAGTTTCCCTTCCCCTTAAGACACTCAACTAAACAGATGCAGGCAAAATTTACTGCCTAGACACACATTCTGCTGTTGCATCTCAGGTTTAGATGAACAGAATAATAAGTGTGAGATTTTGCACTTGTTTTGCACAGGTCAGATGGTTGTGCGTTGTAACTACCTCAATTACCACTACAATGTGTTGTAAGTCAAGGGAGGCTGGGCCAACAACTTCAAGTAATTCTTGCACTCTTTTTCTAAAGCGGTTATCGTAGGTTAACACTTGCCATAACGTTTGGTGCCACAGGTTTCTCCTTGACATAAATACAGTGATGCAATACCCTGTCATTCCCTTTTTAGAAAATAGTGATGGAAAGTGTGGCCTTTAGGTAATGCAGCTGATAAATGTGTAATCCCATTCTTATAAATAGGGTATTGAGTTTGTTGGCATAACTAGCTCATTTTTTTGTGTGAAAAGAGCCAGATCTTTAACTCAATAGCAGCCCTGTACAT
The DNA here is from genome assembly GCA_033558235.1 of Neomorphus geoffroyi. Lineage (NCBI taxonomy): Eukaryota > Metazoa > Chordata > Aves > Cuculiformes > Neomorphidae > Neomorphus > Neomorphus geoffroyi. The sequence continues at coordinate 14,504,419 of JAUMJM010000050.1, forward strand.
AATGATGGGGGAAGTAGTTTTTAGATTTCATAAGCTCTAGCAGTTACGTCAGTGGTCAAGATTGCAGAGTGAGATTACATTAGTGGTGCTCCCTCAGAAAAAGGTAATTAGTCCTTTGCTTAAAGGATCAAAAAGGTGTTCTGCTGTGTGCACTTCCATGCACGTGTAACAAAGCAGCTTCTGTGCTAGGAAGGGAAGAGCTGTCCGTTCTCTCGTAATGGTAACGCAAGAGCTGAAGGGAGGAGAGACACATGGAACTGCTGCACTTGTTCCTGTGCACAGCTCTGCGGAGCCCACGGAAGAGTAATGGTATTGTAAGGGGAAAAAAGTCATCGTGAATGCCAGGGTTCTATTGTGTCGCAGGGCCTAGAAATCCATAAATATATGTAGTGTGTCAGCCTTGAGTGAGAGCTGATTAATCTTCATTTTGTTTTGGCTTAGAGAAAGCTGCAGGAAGAAAGCAAAGTCCATTACCCCAAATAAATAATCCAGTCGATGTAGCCAGTTTGCCCTTGATGAAATTAGGCTTTGTCTTTGCAGTATATCAGAGAGAGTGAAGGGATTTTTTTGCCTTATTTTGTCAGTGTCCTGTGAAAGCAAGTGATTGATAGGCAGTGGTTTTATCCTCTTGTTGTTGGCCCTGGCAGAGAAAACAAGAGCACAGCCCTTAGTCACTTGTCTCAGCTGACACAGGGGGGCAAAGGGTGCTCCCTTTACATTGCCACCTTAAAATTTACAGGTGTCTCTCTATTAGGCATTCACATACTTTTTGCCAAGTGTCCCTGCTAGCAGTGATGCTGCTTCTAGCTGAGCCCTGGGAACTGGAAAACTTTGCTACTGGAGTCTTTGTAAGGGTTATCTGTGGGTTGGACAGATGCTGATAATGCTGTTCTTTGCAATAATGGAAGTGTTGAAATTTTTTTATTTATTTTTTTTTTTTATTCAACATTTACATTTTTTTTCACGAAAGAGGATTCTGTTGTTTGTTGAAAGAGAAAATGGTTTGGGATAAAGCATTGAAAAGTCTCGTCACTGGGGCAGGGGCTTTCAGTGTGCCAGCCTTAAGTTCAGCACCCTTGCAATGGAATTAGCATGACCGAGTGACTGCTCATTTTCCTTTGGTGATAACCAGTATGAACAGACTTGGGATAAGAACAGTGTCAGATGCAGTCATGATTTCCTGCCTCCTGTCTGCTTTTGCAACTGCTGCTTCAAAACTAGACTGACCAAATCTACTGTTCCTGTCTCTTTTCCAAGTCAAATGTTGGCGGCGTTTGATGTGCCTGTTGTTTATAAAGGTGAGGTGAGTGGAAAATAAAGCCAAAGATGTGTTTTTGGCCGTCAGCTCAGTGTGCTTCTGAGACAAACATAACTGCATTTCCTCAATACTGGTTTTCTTTAATGTGATGGAGCCATACATTAGTTTCTGACTTGCCTTCTAAGTATCTCTAGAAATTATTTCTGCCCTGTTCCCAGTAATGTTTCTACACACCTGTTTAGGTGTTCTGAAAAATAGGCTTGCAGTTGCAGTTCTCGAAAGGCGTAAGGACAAAGGCCTCCTCGCACGTCTGGAGAAACTGATCCCCACCTCTGACACAAAGAACCTGTTTTCACTGGTCACGATGAAATAGGCCAGCATAGCTTGCATCACAGTATGGTAACTTCCTTTTTACCTCCCTGTCTGAGTGCTCATTAGGAATCCCTTTCCTTGCCTTGGAGCTGGTAAAACAATGCACTTTATGTCCCATGCTTATTGCCAGTCTGGACTTGGCAATGCAACTACGCATTATATTAAATGCAGAGCATTTTTGTTCTGTAATAGTAAAAGCTGGGTGTATGTAGCTGCTATTTCTGTAACAATAGCATTTACTGGCCCGTTTTCTCTTTGCTTTCGTATGAAAATCTCTTGGGACTGGGGACTGCAGATACTCTTTTCCTATGTGGATTGTGAGTTGAGTCACTTCTGTTAAAGACCTCAAACCTGAGATTCCATGGCTGTGCTAATCCTTTGACGATTCTTTGGCATTTTATGTCAACCTTTCCTTCCCACAGAGGAACTGACTTTTTCAGGATAGGGCAGCTTAGGTATAGTCCTCTCAGGTGCCAACAGACTGAAAAAATCAGTAGGAAGGAAAATGGGCCAAAGTTAGAGTAGTTCAAAAGCTGTCCTGATTGTTTTTTTCTGTTTAGCATTGGAGATGAGGGAAAATAGGGAATATCCCACTTCTTTACAGGGGCTCTTGAAAGGAGAGCTTGCCCTTGTAGTGTAGCTGTGAAAGAATAGGAGAGGAGCATTTTTTTTGATGCATTCAGTAAATACACTGTTAACGGCAGAAGAATTTCACTTCATAAATGAGGACATAGCTTCTCAGAAGCTATAGGCTGCATACTTCTTTTTGGGATCATGTCAGCGTTAATCCAGGAAGACAAATGTATGGAATGCTCTAAAATTATAGTGCAACTATTATGTTCTAATCTTGGTATAATTGTTATTCTAGGAACCTTGGTTAATTCTTTGGTTAATGCAACAAATGTACTTTTTTCCACAATTTTTCTAGCACTTTCAAGTCATTGCCTTAGTTTGGAAGTTTGGGCAGCAGATTGGAGCACCGTGAGTACACTTGTGCTTGCCTCACTTTAGGCGTGTGGCCCCCACTCTTTCCCTGGCACAGGGTCTGAATTGTCAGAGAATGATGATTCCTTTTTTGAGCCACTGGTGAGGGGGTTTTGTGTGTGTGGTTTGTTTGGTTGGTTTTTTTAATTATACCCTGGAGTCATTTTACATTCATTAAAAAAAACCCTAAAGCAGTAGAGAATTGTTGCTTTACATCATCATTCTACTTTGCCAGTAGGGCTGTGACTACTGCGTAGCTCTGCATGGATGGCAGGGGTCATCCAGCTTGACATTTATAGTCTTGCGGTACCGCAGCCAGAATACATGCCTTGTCTTGAGCTGCAGTCCCACAGCTGACTTTTAACCCGTGAAAACTTTGCAGTACATAAAGATACCTGTCTTGGTGAAAATCCCTCCTTGTTAGTGACTGATAATTGATTAAAAGTCAATTATCTAAATTGATGAAAAAGAGGGGAAGGGTCTGGCCAAAGTCAGAACCTACTGTTTTTTCACTGTGGAAATTGTCTTGTTTTCGCTTCAAGAAAAACCTCTAAAAACTTCAAAGCCGCTCATTTCCTATAAAAGCATGGTGTAAATTTGGAAAACTGTTCAGGTGTGGAGTTGTGCTCAGCTGCTGCCTTTGCTGATGCCGGTGAGGTCCCTGTGCTGTGGGCTGTTCCTTTGTTCCATTGTTTTCTCACGTCAGTGAGTTTGTGCAGGCGTTCCACAGGTGCAGGGGCAGTCTGACAGCGCTGACCCTGTCTCTTGGCTTCAGTAACCAACAGCCAGGAGATGTGGGACTGACTGCAGAACAGGACGCTTGGCAAGGGGGTCAGAACAATTGCTTCTGAGGCTTCAGGAATAATGTGCTGAAGGGAGCCATGGAACTAAATTGTTGGTGATTTACCAGTATTGTGGGGGCATCAAACTGGAGCGATATGGTGCTACCTGAGTTTGGAAGTTAAATTTGCTGATCTCTGATTTGGCCAGCCCCTAGTGTTTCAAAGCTGTAGGTGCTGGATGGACTGTACAAATAATTTTTCAAATTTACAAGATAGCTAAGGAAAAAGGTATAAATAGGTAAAAAAAAAAAAAGATGTTTTGCCTTTCACCCTCAAAGTGTGCATGGTAAAAGCTCTGGAGAATTTGAAATAATTTAAAAATAACTCTTGTAATGATAGCTCTTTCAGCATTACTGACATACAAAGACTCTTAAGGTGAAACCAAGTGTTATTCACCCCCCTCCCCTCCAGACCTAGATGTTATTTTTAATTCCTGATGTTAATCCTATTTAACAAGGATATCAGTGTGGCATGTTTTGCCATGAGATGCTGGCAGTGCTTTCTGCTGCCCCACTTTTCTGGAGGTATTGATGCTGACATTAACGTTAGCAGAGCTAGCAGCTTAAAATTATGGAGAAAAATATATTGGGTCTTGCTCTGTAGCGGCAATCAATGCCGCTTCCTGGATGTGAAAATCTTTACGTCTCTCCTGTTCTGATCTTCTCTCCTACAAATCTTCCTGTGCTCAGCAGCTGCTACAAGAGACACCTCACTGTGCTCTGTGGATGTGGAAAATCCCTTCAGGGATGATGCCAGCCGTGCTCTTGCGAGTCGCTTGCAGCTGCTGTTTGCTGTGCCAGGGTGACTGCTGGCATCCGTCCCTGGGGACCCAACCCAGCGCTTCTATGAGCCTGTCACCTTTTCTACCGAGTCACGTTTGTGTAGTGACAGCAAAACGAATTTGAAATGACATCTTTAAAATTAATGCCCAGAATCTGGGACCCAGTTTTGGAATCCCCTGGATTTCTTGTTTGATTGGGTTACTGTTGTTTCATGGTTTCGTGAGGCCTTCCTCTTACTTTGAGCAGTTTAACATGCGTTTAGCTTCAAGGTCCAGAATTTAAGGTGCAGGGAGAGGGCACACATACCTTCTTCAGTCTTCCTGAATGTCTTAATGGATTTGTCTGCATGAGGTTGCCAAACCGTCTTTAAGAAGACATTTTGCCAGTGCCATTAGTCTGGGAGGTGTAAGGCAGGGCATGGACTTAAGCCTGTTTTCATTGAAACACTTTGAAAAATTTCCGTTCTTTTGTTAAAAACTGATCGCATGTCCTGCCTGCCTGGGACTGCGCTCAAGAGAATTTAGTCTTTGAGCACTAGGAGAAACTGTGGAATAGCAATGGACAGAACCCTAATTAATTTTGCTGAGTTCTGTGTGTAAGATAAAGCAAGTCCAGGAGTGTTGCTGCTGCTCGGCAGAGGCACACTCAGCAGTTCTTTACAAATCCAAGCTTACAGTAAGGAAGTTGTTTATGCCTGAACTTCAGTGCTCATTTTCCCACTCCATTGCCCGATGTCATGAGAGACTAATTGTACATAACCCTTAAAAATGTATAAGCATAAAACGAAAGGAAAAAACAATAGCTTTAAAGTAGCCAGATGTGCAGCCTGTCTGTTGTACGTGGAAGTTTTATAGAGACTGGGAAACCAGAGAAGCGAGCGTTAGGAAGTGGCAGTACAGGAGCTCCCTCTAGGATGTCTGTACCAAAGATTTGAGACTGGTTTCTATTCCATATGAACCATGTGGGCATTCAGAGCATGTGTTGGCAAGAGCGCAGACCAGATAATAGCCTAGCAGTGAGGTGTTATGCTCAGTGCAGAGTAACCCTACTGGAAAGCCAAATGCTGGTTTGTTCAATAATCCAACAAATTATGAAAGGGAGCTGGTGAGCAAAGCTAATTACTGTCCGTGTCCTTTCAGAGGTGAGCATCCGACGTTGTGGTTAATATTGAGTCAGCACCAGCAAGTAAGGTGAGCTGGCAGGCAATGTTAATACATTTGTTCAGTTTATCAAAGGCTGCAGTATTATTACGTAGCCCTGCTGAGCTGGGAGATGTTTAACAGGAAACATAATGGCAGATTTTACTCTGCCAGTTTTGTTTCTATTTGGCTGTTGTACTTCAGGTGAAGGAACCCAACTCATGAAAAAGGAGTCCTCTGTTAGCATGGTCTTCTCTGCAGCAGATGTAACTAATACAGGGAAATTTGTTTGGGGTTTGGGTTGTTGTTTGTTTGTTTTTTTTTTTTGTTTAATGCTTGTGACAGACCCATTCCCAGGCATGGCCTGTTAAGTGCTTGGAGCAAATGTTACGATAGCGGGGTCCTTAACAGGCTTCCTGGGACAAAAAACAGGGTCCAGTGATAAATGCTCTTCCCAATAATCAGCGATGGTGACCAGTACTTGCTCAGATGAACTCTTGCACAACAGGGCCAGGTCCCAGGTGCTGGTGGCTCCCTGGGGAGGACAGAGAGTGCTTTTCCAGGAGGATCTGTCAGGAGGAGAGTGAAGTAGGCCTAGTCCTTCACACACAACTGTGTTTATCACCAAAAAGCATGATTCCACTTGAAGTTATTATGTGGGAATTCATCGACTTGGATCTGCTTCTCGGGTGGGAGTCTGTTGCAGTTCACTGCTCAAGTCTGCTGTTCATCCTCACCCTTCTGGGCAGTGTGCTTGGAGCCCCGTTCTAGTCCTGGGAGGAAGGGGGTGTGGAAGTTTCCTTTTACAGAAACACTCAACAATTTGACCTTTCTCTAAACCTGAATCAGCGGCTGATAAATGCCACCTTGGCGTCACCTGAAGAGCTGACAACTGCATTTGTTATTCTAATAAAAGAATGCTAAATGAGCAAGGTGCCAAAATAAAGCACCGAGAGTACTAGGTGAACAGGCTTAGAGGAGGATTTTAGCTTGGGGTTAATTGTATCAAAAGGTATGTCTGTAGAGGCAAAATGGATCTTTCTCAGTGTCACCTTAACTTAGTTTGGTGTGCTCTACCCATGCAATTTAATAGTGTATCCTTGAAAATGGCTTCTTGCTTGCAGTTTGACTTCTAATGTCTCAGGATAAAGATGTGTATTTTCTGCAGTTCAGGGGTGTGCGTTTAAAGATCCATGTTTAGATTGAGTGAAAATTCACTCTTTCGCTCAGAATATCTTCTGTAAACACTGGTAATGCTAATAACATTGTGTATGTGGTGATGATCTAATTCTGAAAAGTAACATTCTAAAGTAAGTATGATCACAGTTACTCTTCTTTTCCTCTGTCTTTTGGCCAATAACCCCAGAATCTTGATAGGCTGTAATGTTAATATTGTAAAATACAAATATTGAAATGTTTAAGAATCTTAGGAGCATCTGGGAACCAAATTTGAAAAGAAATTTTATTAAAGGATTAAAAAAAAGATAACGAATAGAAAACAGACCATGTTACCATTTCCAACTAACTAAAACCCTGCAAGTTAATTTTTTTTTCAGAATAAACAGAACGTATTAAGGGAAGAAAGGATTCCCAAACTATTTTCTTCAATACAAAAGAGGAACCACAACTCTTAAGAATGACATGGACTATTTAGAAGTCTGTGTAAACAAAAGTAGCCATGTTTGAGAAATACCATATTTGAAGGAGTTTTCTACAAAAAATATAGTTATGTAAAGAAAGACAGAGGTGGATTTACTTTTAAATCTTATGATGTTCATTCATAGTGACGGATTTGTGTTTGAACACTGCAGTGACCTATCTGCTTAAATTGACACAGCCTTGTGCATTTCAAATGGTGGAAGTATTGGCCTGGCTTTATAAGGCAGCAGTCCTCCAAATTTAAGTACTTGTTTCTTGTAGGCTCTACCTTCTTTACATGGAAAGCAAATTATTTTACTGTAGCTGTTGTATTTTTTCACTCTGAGGTGGTGCAGGTTCCTTGAACAAGGTTCTGATGAGTTTTTGGAGAGGTTCCTGCAGTTCAACCAAGGTTGAAGGGAGTTAGAAGGGGAGTTGGGGATTTCATAACAGGCAACAAACTGAATCCTGAAGCATCTGTGAACTGGAAGAGTGTTAAACTAACACCTCCAAGCTTCCTACCAAGAGCAGTGAGGTGACCTGCAGGCAAAGATAATATGCAGTTAACTCTGAAGTGTTTGGAGAAAGAAGTGGAGCTATGGTGAATTGAGTCAGTGAAGTTATCACCAACTTTGAAACCTTGGAAGGTGATGATAACATCAACTGGGCAGTGCCCATGGAAGCAGAATGTTGTTCTGTGTGTGCTGCTGGTCAGTGTTGGAGCCAGAGGTGACTCTGCCTCAGGTCATAGAATCCTGTAGTGTTGTTTTTTGGCTGCGTGAACAGACCCCTGCCTCTAGCGCAGGATGCACCAGAGATGGAGACAAGACTTGGCGAGCCCCAGGAAGCCAGTGGAGGTTATGGTTTATGCAGAATGCCAGCAAGGGAAGAGGCAGCTGTGCTGGAGCGTTACCACCCTTGGTGTCGAGGCATGAGCATATCTATGTTATCCTGTGAGAGAGGTGGGTGATGTTTGCGTAGTAATGTGAAATACAGCTTGTTGCAAATAGAAATAATCCAGTGTTTAATCTGTAATTTTCCACTGCTGTAAGATCTGAAGTTTTTATGTATGTAAACCTGCATCAGGCACTGGATCAAAGCATCAGTTTCCATGGTAAGAGAGTTCTGAATGTGACCCATGAATTAGATCACATCTCAGAGGGTATTCAGACTCCTGAACCGTGGTTTCCTATATCACAGTTTCAAAGCTCTGGCTAGCATAGAGCATAATGGTACTGATTTTGAAATATGATGTTTTAAGAAAGATTAAGTAAAGGTAGTGTTTGAATGCTTGATGAATGAGAGCTGTCCTGCATCACCGAGTAACTTAATGATGGCTGCCTGAGACTGCTTTATTTCCATGTGCCCTTTTATTAACCTTTGAAATGGAAGTTAAGATTCGTTTGAAAAATCCATAGCAGTCCATGTGCAAGTAATCTGCTTTAAATTTCAGAGCAACATGTATCTTTGAAATTAAAATTTTCAAACTGGTGTGAGTACAACTTGGGGTACGGTCTTGCCTCTGTGGGCAGTAGATCTAGGTATGGATATTTCTTCTTGTCATAGGCAGAAAAGGGGACTGTCTGCCCTTTAAAGGTCAAATTTTCATCACGTGGGATCAGTAGGGACGGAGCAGTTGTATTGCTAAGATCTGCAAAAATCCACTGCGAGTGTAGGCCTTCAGAAAGACTGTTTTAAAGTCACACCAGCAGCCTAGCACTAGACTAGTGCACTGTGTCTGAAAAGACTTGAAAGGAGAGATGGTCAAATTATGTATTTCCGTGACTGTATGGCACTGGTTTCCAAGATGTTATTTTCACTTTGTGGTTTTGTAGGGATTAAGAAAAGTACTGGAAAACTTTAAAGTTTTCCAGCTTGCATAGATGCTAATTGCTGAATTTGTCCATTGTAGCAATGTGGCGATTAGGAATTACTCTCAAGAGACTTTCTGGGAAGAGGAGTCTTATTTTGACTGTTTTGTTCAGATCATATTGGAAATTGTTTTTCATCTGTTGTTTCAAAACTAAAAGCAGTTTCACTTCCTTGTTTATTCCAAGTAACTGATGAGTTGCTGCGTGTTCTAAATTATGGATTTTCAAAGGGAACTCTTGAGTTTCAGGAACTGGATGTTTAAATGCACTGCTTTTCTAGCCATCAGCTGCTCTGTTGTGCCAGTACTGCACATGGTGTGGTGTCCTCCGCTTCTGTCAGCGTTCTGCATGCGTGAAGGCAGTGACCCATTGGCAGGGTGTCACTGTAAATGTTCAGTCTACGGATGTTCTGTACGGTGAAGTGTGGATAAGCGCACCTGAGAGGCATGAGGTGACCGTTCCCAGAATTTTGTGAGGAAAAAGATGCCTGAAGAAAATTGTGCTTGTAATAATTTAGAAATCTGGGTTTGCTCTGAGGTGTCCTTGACTTGTGAACCATCAGCGTTGCTTTGTGTCAGAGGGGTGTCTGTGACAGCTTCTGCCTGAACACACCCGAGGAAGCTGCAGTGCCCTTCTGGAGAAGACAAAAAATGGTTTTGTGTAGTCTCTTCAGCATATCCACCTATTGCAGCTTATTGAAACTGAGAGAGATTATATAATGTGTGATACATCAGGGGTTGCTCTTGAGTCAGGTGTTTGTGTTGAACAGTAAAATATCCTTAGTGCCACACGAGATTGCCCACAGCTGTTTTGTTTAGGATTTTGCTGTTAGGTTAGTCAAGCAGTGACTAGTTCTGTTCCTCCACTAATATTTGGGGAGATCAGCGTTTGAAGTAATTTATACACAGATGTACATATTATGTTTGTGCTTTAAAATCAGTTGTTGGGTTGTATTGGAGGGTCAGTGCCAATGTCAGATTTTCCATTAAACTAATAACGCCATTTATCTGTTAGGTATATGACACGTAAGTATTGCGTGCTTTCATACAAACATTTAAATTCTTCAGTAGTAAGAGAGAATCACAGGTTTGCATTTTACTGCAAAATACAGAAATATTTTTAAGAAACCTCCTTAGCACAGTACTGGAAATGAGTAGGGAATATAATCCTTGTGTATTATTGTTATAAGCTATGATACCTGCAGGAAAGGTGATGTTTTTTACATCCCACATTCAGCACCATCATAGTTACCAGCACCTTAACCCAGGATATTAGTGCCAAGGTCCGACAGAAGTACTCTTCCTGCCATAGATTTTGCTCCAGAAGTCTTAGTTCTACACACATATGTAATTCGTAATTCTGAGGAATCCTATTATAATACTCTACTTTGTTTAGTGATGTATTCCCCAAATCCTGGTTATTTCTATGTAAGAGGCAAAGCAATATGCCAACTATGTGCTACACAGGTGCATGAGGTGACGATTCAAGCACACTATGTGGCTGCTTGTGTTTTCTATACTTCATGAAAAAGATTATTTTTTTTAATAATTTCCAAGAGAACCTTACTGTTACTGGTTTTATAGTAAATAAAACCCTCTACCTTTACCTCCAAATTGCATGTGAAATTGCTGCTGAAAGCTTTTTGTATGGAAGACCTGACCTTTGTGAATTAGAATTCTTATTACATTTGATGATAATGTCCTCTTTATTAATTTCCTTGTTGTACCTTTTGATTTATAACCCTTCATAAATTTGCATTGTAAAGTAACCTGTGATGTGCCTCTGGTCAGGTACTGCAGATGTTCCAATGCTGTTACTAAAATGTGGCTCTAATAACAGCAAATTTCAGTTGTAATCCCAGATCACCGGCAGCGGGGCCTGGGAGGTCAGTACTGAGTGTGCAGCACAGCATTGACTGTGGGGTTATTTTTGCAGGATTTTAATGTTCCAGGGCAGTATAGCTTGTGTTTCCTTTCAGCTCTGTTGTCCAATCATTGATGTTGAGGGGCAATCTTCAGAAGGAGTGGTGAGCGAGTAAGGCCAGAGTCCAGAGCCTTGAGATCCCTCTCACAGCACGAGGTCTTCAGGGCAGTACGGGGCAGCTGAACCTGGTCCAGCACAAGACCTGTGACTGCAGCGCTGGCTACAAAACTCATCAAGGCAGCAGGACGTGGACAGTTAACCTTTGGGTCTCTTGCCATGCCATGCTGCTATAAATACCTGAACTAGTTAAGGAGTGGCGGCTCAGGTGTTCTGTGCCAGAGCACTCCTCTGGCCACAGGAATTATTGATGGGCTCTGCAGCACCCGGCAAGTGGGAGAAAAGCACCAGCCGAGTATCTTCATGGAGAAAATTACCTGTTGCTGCTGTAGTCTTTGTCCAGATTGGCTTTTTATTGATGCTTAGGTGTGACAGAGGAGTTTAGTTTTGGATGCTAAATGAAGAACACAAATGCAGAGTCCCAGAAAGGCAGCAGAAGTCCAGATGAGCACAGAGAGGTCCTGTGAGACTGAAGGGAGCTGCAGCGTGCTCTGAGGAAGGGGGCTGAGCACCTGGTGGGAAGCACTCCGAAAGACAAAGATGTGGTAGAAGTGGGCCTCGGAGGAGCTGCTTGCTCAGGGGAATGAAACATTGCAGAACGGCGAAGGAGATTTCTCGCAGAGTTCTCTCAATCATTATATAGGAAAGAACAGCCATTGATGAAGCTGGCCGGCATTTTCACACCTGACTGCTTCATCTGGTTGTTTACAGGATTCACAGTGTTTTCTGCAACAGCCATAGGGAAACAGAAGAGGACAACTTTAATTCACATTCCCTAAACCAGAGGAGAAAAAAACAGAAATGTCTTAAAGCAGAGACTGAGGTCGTTGTAAATCTAACTTGGAGGGAGGGAGCGATGTTTGTGTTTATCTCCTTTTAACAGCAGCCCTTAATGCATGGTGGCACTGGTGCTCTGTCGGTGCCACCTTGGTGCGTTTGGTTCCACATAGGCCAGGCTCTCCTGGACATTTCTGGGGTGGCTCTGGTAAGGAGGTTCTGCAGCTCCTCTCTCTCCCTGCTCCCTTTGCTCTCCCAGAGGCTGGTACGGCTGTGGTTGAAGTGCCCCAACACCAGGTACAAGCAAGTGAGTAACCTTACAAAACAAAACAAAAACCCAGATAGTGAGAGATCAGATCTGACTTGCAAAATTAAAACTGTGACAGCGTCTCTTGTCCTGAGTGCATTTTACTTTTCCCCTGCAGTAACCAACCAGCTGCTGAGATGAGTCGTCCTGACTATTTACCAGTGTTCTAACATGGAATAAGAGGACAGCAAGGGAAAAACCTGCGCCTCAGGACAAAACTTGCCTATTGTCATGAGTTAACAGTTAACTGGTGAAAGAACTTTGGAATGCTTAGAAATGGTGTTATATTTAGAGTTTATTCTGTGCGGTGGCAAGGTCAGTGCCTCGTTTCCTGTTCTGTTAGAGCCACCAATGCCATAGGACAGGAACTGCAAAATGCTGTGAGTCTAAAAAGGGCAGTGGGAGGCTATAAATGGAGGAGGATGGAAATCAAAGTAAGTCACCAAGTGGTTGCTGCCTTTTCTATTGGCAGCAACATCTGCTAATGCTCGTAACTGTGGCTGTCCCAGGTACTGCATCAGCACCACAGACCTGATCTCCCGCAAGGCTCTGGGTGCGTGGTTTGCTGCTGCTTCGCTTGCTGCTCAGCACATCCGTGCCTTTTGTACCTGGGTGTTTCAGGCCCCTTGAAAGACTTTTCCTAAAACCCAGATATGACTGTGGAGAGCTGTCAGCATGTTCTTGGGTTTTTAATCTGCTCGTTTGAACCTATGAAACTTCGTGCAGTGCACAAATCGCCTTGACTGTTGCATGCAAAGGAACAGAGGACATCCAGTCAGCAAAAGAAAAACTGAGAAGTTTCTTTGCAGCTCAGATGTCAATTATCCTTCCTAGTAGTCCACATCCATGTAAGAAAAGAAGCATCTTTGTGTTTCACTAAGGCCTTTTTGTGCTTATAAGGCAGAGGAATAGATAGGAGATTCTGATAGTGTTTATAAAGCTGCCTGGCCAATTGGTAGTGAGGTGATGGTGAAGAGCCTTGATGTTGTCATTGCCAGGTTGGGTAAAGAGGCAGCCTTGTAATCCATAATCTTAGTTGTACATTCACAACTTCCAGAAACTATCAAAACCTCAGCCTAGATGCTTTAAAAAACATTTGATAACTTATGTATTCAGCTTCCATGTGGTGCTTCATATATTTGTTGTCTGTCTCATGACCTTATTTGTGGAATAAAGGTGGCAGTGAACATAGGAATTATCATAAGTACTGTGTATATTTGAATGGGAAGAGCAAATGAATGGCACTAGATAGCAGTTTTTATTGTGTCAAGTCTTTGAGATGTGATTTATACGTAACTACTTCTAATTAGTGCCATTCAAACCAGCTAAAATGGCTCCAAAGCAGATGCCAGTTATTGCAAGGGATGTCCCTGGGTACTTGTCATTTTGTACAGTCAACTGGCACTGTAGTGCTGACAACACGTTGATGGTAAAGATGGAGGAAAGGTTTCAGCACTGGTGCTCACAGTCATTCTTGGTAGGGAACACTTCTCTTAATAAACTATAATTAGGAAATAGCTGCTTCTCCGGTGAGAGTTACTGTGCCCTCAGGGCTTGGCTGCTTCTGATGAACAGTGATAGCTTACAGTTCCTCCCTCCATGTCATCTCTAGGAAGTGGGCACGAAGCTTCCTCCTCATTGTGAGTGGTGTTGGAGAATGACCTAAGGAGGAAGGACTCTCATGCTTGAAATCTTGGGATTTACTTTCCCTGTGAGAGTACATGCTGAAAAATACCATAAATTGATGGCTATTTCAGCCTAAATTCTGGTTAAACAGAATCATTCAGCAATAATTTTGGTTTTGATTTGGTTGCTATTTATAGACATAATCAAAGAGCAGTATAGCTTTATGTGGGTTGGCATCTAAATAGCAAGGCTTCACTTCGTAAAGCTACTCCCCCCACAATCTAAAATTACTTTTTATTTAATTAAGACTCTCCAGGAGGCTGACACTTTTTTCTGTGGCTGAAACAGCAGCTGTACTGCAGCGATGAACCTCAGGAGGAGCTGAACATCTGACTGCTGTGAATGGGAAAGATCATCTCGGTATGGCTGAGACAACAGCCTTCTAGCTTTTACAGCTATTTTCTCAGTGATCACCATAATACTGTGTGCAGTGGGAGTTTTGATTTTAAAACTAGTAATTTTGAATGTTTCCCTAATGTAATTTAACTTGCTCTTTTTCAGCAGTATTTAAAGCCACACTTGGAGGCTACAGTTGCCAAGGTAGTGATGAGAATAGCCTAAATAGGATTAAAACTTCACATACTTGCTACTAATAAGCAAACTCCAGCTCTTATGGGGGCAGACCAGGTGTAGATGCCAGGCTGGGATCCCAGAATCTAGTGGCATTAACCTCCCTCCCTGCCTCATCTCTCCTTTACCTTGCTTATTAAGTTCATTAGGGTGGGTTTCATTTCCGTGTTTCCGGGGCGTCCCACAGTCAGGCTGATTACTGATCCATTTTTCTGTTCTGCAGTCGTCTTGCGCTCACTGAGAAGTGCAGATTTATTAAGAATGACTTCTGGAAGAAGAAGAGGTGGGGCAAATGAGGTATCAACACTTCAGAAAATGTTCATAGTAACACAAGGCCTTTTCTTCCTGTTGAGGAAGCTTCCTTGGTTTCTGGGGAGCCGGTTCTCACAAATTCTGTACCTGATTCGAGGCAGGATACCCACAGCCTGCTTCAGCGCAGTCTTGGGTCTTTTCTTGGTCTTTCCAGGCCATGCGAAAAATAGATTTTTAAGATGCACATGTGAACCAGAGGCTTGTGGAAAGTAGAAGACAATAAATTAAACAACAGCAGAGTTTTACCTTCAGTATGCAGCGTTAAGTGATGCGACATATTCCTGAATTCCAGACAGAGGACTTAGGAAAGCTGGTTTGGGTTTTAAGGATTTCTGTTTCTTAATGAGTGGTAGCAATTACTGCTTTGAGTTCTGTTCCTCTGTACAAAACAATTGAAAAATAAATATCTGACTTTCTTTAACAACTGGTCATTATAGAATTTAGATGAATAATGATTTTTTTAAATAGGAAAAATTGCAGAATCCATGCAGTAGATCAATTTCTCTGAGCTGCTCTTTCAAAAATTAATTCTGTTGGGTTTAATGTAAACAAACAAGACATTTTAAATTGTTAGATTTAGACACAAGGGTTGTGTCTCCTATTTCTTCAACACCTTAGGGAAGCTTCAGGTATCTTCAGGAATGAGCTCTTTACATATCTTAGCAGGACTCCTTGCATCCTCTGTGCTGGGAAGGGGTCAGGTGTAACAATCCAACTATTGGGCCATCAGACAAAGAATTCCATGCGGTTTGGAGCATATGAGTATGCAAGAGTGGTCATTTATAAAACTAGAGTGCATCGTGATTTTCCCAAGAGGCAATAAATCCTGACATTTCAAATGATAGACTCGTTCCTACTTCATGAGGAAAAATTCTCCCTGGGCTTAACTCCACTGAAGTTAATTTCTCTGACAATAAATTTGGCCCAGTATGTCAATACAAACTGAACTCACTTGTGTTCATGGAGATTAACTCAACAGCATCTTATGTATGCCCCGAATAATTAGTTTACTGTCTCTTGAGGTTTATTTAATTAATTTAGAATGCTTTCCATTTAGAAGATACTTACTGCAGAAACAGGTCTGTTGCAGATAAGAGAAACTGTAACTGCTCCCTTAGTGCTGTGCTTGGCTTCTGTAAGGAAAGTCCTGGGAGCAGGGAAGGCTGTCTGGTTTTGTTAGTACTGCTCTTTCTGAGCCTTGTTTTATAGAATCCCAGCAACCTGGCATAGTTTGGCACCTTAAATTGATATTCACATACATATTTTTTACATTCTAAAAGTACTGTGCCTTCTCTGATCAACTAAGAGGCATTGTAATACTTTTTGAAATGCTACAGCTTGAGAGAAGTTAACTTATTTATAGAAAGTCTTTCAGATCTGCAGTCAGACACTGAATTTTTAAAGGGAGAAGATGTGTCAGGAGCTAAATAATTAAGATCCATGCCTTCTCAGCATTTTATTTCAAATATTGAGTATTACATAAGCGATTTTTCCCATGTGGAAATCAAGCCTTCAAAGTGGTGTAGGCTTGGCCAGAAAATCATGGTACTGTACAGTTTAATTGATACATCTCGAATCCTACAAATAGTTAAAAAAATTAATAAGTTTTTCAGCTGGTACAGCTTGTCTCTGCTTAGCAGTGGTAAGCTGTGAGTTTGACTTCCACTTGCCCTTCCCGAAGCCCTGCACAGTGCTTGTTCCGAAGCTCCAGGTGAGTTTTCAGCAGACATGGGAATGTGAGCGGCACAGGCAGAGCCCAGCTGGCAGGGTTAGCGCACATCAGACCTGGGGAACGGGTCTGTGTGCTGCCTGCACGAGAACTCCAGGTGAAACGTGACTGTTGGGTTCCTTCTCTTGTGAACCACTGTCCTCCTCTGGAAGGAACTAAAACTGCATGGATTCTGCCGAGACCTGTGCTGCAGACCACGAGTGGCCTTTGCATGGCGAGCAGCGAGCTCTCTACTTGCGTCTGACACATTTCTTCCTGTGCTCATCATGTTTAAAACCTGCCCGAAGCTTTGAATGCTTACAAGTAGTTGCCTAAAATTTTGCTGGAGTTTCAGCGCACTAAACCAGTGAAGCTGAGGTGATGGCTGTTCCGAAGCGCTCTTCTCTAGCACAGCCTGCCCAGTTAAAGGAACCAGCATGAACGTGCACCTAGCTCAGGATGTCGTTGTTTACCAGGTCTGCAACCCGGCTGTAACACTATACAAGGGCAGAGACCTCACAAGCTTATGAATATACTGGAAGCAAATGCTGCCCTTATCTTCTGTCTCCTGTCATCAGAACTGCAGCATTTGTTATCCGTTTGCCGCTTTCTCCTCAGTAAAAAACTTACTAAGCTCTGGTTTCTGTGAGAAATGATGAGAAAAGCCTTTGGTTGGTTGGTACAGAACTGGAAGTGTTCTCCTCCACCAGCAGCCTGCTTTGACTTCCATAGGCTGCTATCTCAGCAGGGTGGAAAGCCGAGGTGTCGGGTTCAGCTGATGAATTACTTTCATTTAAAGTTGTCCCTGTTGTTTTGCATCTTTTCCAAACAGGAATGAGGGTGTTTGAATGCAGTTGGTGTTTCCTGCTTCCACTTCCCAGCTTAAGCTGTGGTTCTTCCCTCTTGCGCAGGTATTTAGCTCCCCACTGATCCTCCTAGGCTTCCACATTTTGGCATTCTTTGCATTTGCTGTCAGCTAGACCTTCATTTGACAGTTTCAAGAGCAATGCACTGTTGTTAACAAGCAATTTTTTATTATTTGCAAGTTATTGATCACTAATTATAATAAATGCAGATTAAATGACCGGTTGGCAGTGTGCCAAGATTAATGCTGAGCAAATCCCAGTGAGCTCAGTGCAGTTACCTGGACTCTTGGTGTTCTTGGCTCTGGCCAGTCCTTCACTGTCAGTCTTTCTAAACTGTCCATCATTCCCTGCTCTTGGGGATTGAATTGATATCCAGGGAGCTGCCTGGTGTGTGAGACAGATCTCTCTAGTAGTAGGAACCTGTTTTTCACTGGGCTTTCAGCGCAGTTAGGATTATGAAATATCAAAGGAACTTGCATGAACCAAAACAGTATT
Source organism: Neomorphus geoffroyi (assembly GCA_033558235.1). NCBI lineage: Eukaryota > Metazoa > Chordata > Aves > Cuculiformes > Neomorphidae > Neomorphus > Neomorphus geoffroyi. The sequence goes on from JAUMJM010000050.1 coordinate 14,522,066, forward strand.
TTAACAACAGCCTTTTGGATTTCTTTTGGTGTTTGCTATAAATCATTTACTTAAATTAGTTTTTCAGCCAATTTTTGTAAGCAGCACAATTAGACAGAATGGTTGGATAATTTCCCTGCCAGTTGCAGCTTTTTGCCTCGCATATATGTATGTAATTACCTTTACTGGAAAAGGAAATCGCCTTCAGAGGTTAGAAATTGGCTTAGTCATGCAGGACGGTCTGGTAACTTTTAAGTGCATCTTGTGTTTTCTAAAGTTGCCTTTATTGGGATCTGCCTGGGTATAACTGAAAAATCTATGTGACATTGTACCTCAAGGCTCTTTGTTCTTACTGCTTATGATACCTGGACTCTCAAAATAATTAGTAACGCTTATTCTGTAATTGTAATTGTGTAGATGATTTAATTTACTCATTTTCATAAGAGCTCAGAATCCAACAGCAGTTTGCACTATTTTTAATCATTATTTGTAGTGGTTTGGATATATATGATGTCCACAAAACCTCATATGCCTTCTCTCTGTAGTTTGACATCAGTTTGAAGCCTTTGGATGAGATGGCCTGGGCTGATGTGTTTGGTTGGTTTGTTCTCAGCCCAGCTCTCTTTTGTGGCAGACAGATGGTTGGAGACTCGCAGTGGGAATCTGGGGCAACACTTCCTCAGCGCTGGTACCGTTTTCTGTCTGTGGTCCCTTCTTAGGTCCATGGGTGCTCTGGAGGGACAGCAAGGAGAAGGGATATCTTAGCAAAAGCAGGAGTCGTGGAAAAAATTGTGTGCGAACTCCTCTGAGAAGTCATCTGGAAAGAGACATGCTCCAGGCCAGATCATACCTGAAGTTCTGCTTAAAACTCATCTGCTTAGAATTGAGCATAAAGACATCAGCACGTAATAATTAACTAAAAGAGAAGATACATATCATAAGCCACGGAACACTTGAGAATATCCCAGGGGGACAAGAAAAGCAGAACTGGAGGGACACATTAGTAGTAGGAGTCTGTCTGCTTTTTAATATGAAATATAACTGTAATAATCCCTGTGGTATCTTCCAGCTTTTTTAATGTTGCAAACTACCAAGAATGCTCGGGACTCCTACATTCTGTTAGCTTGCCGATAATAAAACAGTCTGGAAGGCGAGGTCACTTGTAGCATTTCAAGACGAAGAGCAATCAAGAAATACCACCGCTTCCTTTTGAAACATTTTGTTTCCTCGCTTGGAATTTTTATCTGTTGTGAAATTGAGTGTGAGCAAGAGCAATCCATGTGCTAAAGAGCAGAATCACTGGGAATCTGTGTTAAACAGAAATAAGAATTGCCTGGATAATACAGAAATGTGCATTGATTAATGCAGAGAGCCTACAACATTTATAACGATTTCATAGTTAGCCGGATCACTGTCTGTGTGCCTGCTGCTGTCTTGGCTTCAGGTCCAGAAGTCAGTGGTTATTTATTTTCCAACAGTATATATAGATAATGTGTTTGTACTTTGCATTTCTAGTGGTCTGACGTTTTTCCAGATCAGAAGAGTTATGACATGAAGAGATCTAAAATAAAAGACCTTTAATGTGATCTTTCAGCCGTGTGTAATTTTAGAAATAACTGGGAGGTAGATTACATTCTGTTTTCTGCAAGTTTCAGAAGCAGTTACATCCTTTCTGTCCAACAGACCCTCCACAACCGAAGTGCCAAGCTGAATCCAGCATGTCCATGCAAACAGTGTCTTTACACATCCTTGATTTTGTGTTGCATGTATAGAAATGGAAGCTTTACAGCTCAGGCAGGCCATGCCGTTCTTATCTGTGTGCACTAATTCTGGCCAGGCTCTGTCAGATGTCTGCGTTCAGTCCCTTTGCAGGCAGCAGCCGTAGCAGCTGAGTGCTTGGACAGAGCTTGTTTCCACTAGCGTAAGCCACAGGGGGCCCTTCTGTTCTCTGGAGTGGTTTCCACCAGAGACTGTCCCTTCATTGTAAAGTATAGTCCCTTTTTGTGTAAGTGTAATTTTAAAAAGAAAAAAAAGTTAAATGGGTTTAGGCAGGTTTTCCCACATACTCCCACAACTTCAGGGTCTAAATGGAGCGCCTCATCTCAGCGTTGCATTTAGTGTTATTATTCAGTGTTCACTTTCCCTCGCACCATCACTGTGGTGTCCCTGACAGAATTTCTGCATTTGTGTGTCTTGTCTGTCTCTCTGTATGCATAAAGGGATAATTATGTGACAGATAGCTGCATGTCAAGCAAGAATAAACACTTGATCTATGTTATGGCATCTGTTGTATAAACTTTAAGTAATCTGTGTAGATTAGTTTTTTCTTTTTTTTTTTTTTTTTTTTTCAGAAATAAAACTTCCTGAGATTTGTGAAAACCCAAACATTTGAAATACATAGGCATGTAAGGGTCCGAAGTATTCTGCTGTTAGTAACTTCATCATTACGTTATGCAAACAGTAGAACTGTAAAAGTAAAAACTATGTGGCTGCATCTGCTGTGAGGATAAACAGAACCTTTTGACCATCACTGACTCTTGTACAGGCCACTAACATGTAAACCCGTGGTTGCCACTATAGTGCTACACATTAATTTTTTTGATTTCAGGTATTTTCTAGCACAAATACTGCATGAGATAGGAGCTTGTGAACATGTACTGATGCTAGAAGTATTGTTCAGCATTGTTAGATGCTTTAAGCTCTTGACTACTGACACCCTCTCCAGTTCCCAGCTATTTGTTGCCACTGTTTTTCAGTGTCAATGCTGCTGTTCGTGTAGCTGTGCTAGGAGATAGATCTGGAAAACTGCCTGGCTGGCTCCAGAGCCGACCTTAGGGTGGGCAGGAGAAAAGCGGTATTTTACACTTGGCTTTTGGGCAACTACTGCATGTGCGCTTCAGGGAAAATTAATGAACTCTGATATCCATAATGATTTCTATATAGCACGGGATATGCCAAATTGAGATGTAAATTGCTTTATTTATCAATATGTTTGTGTTTTGCTTGTATTCAATTATAATTCAAATCCCCAGTGTGCCAGTGTTTAAAACATCTGGTCATATTTGTAAGCACTGAGTGGACATAAGAGAGGGAGAGGACATGAGAAGCTCGCATGGTATCACACAGATCACAAATTGTTAGCATTTATTGGGAAACAAACAGCCTAATGACCATGCATAGTTTTCAGGTAAACCAATATGTTTCAGAAAGCAAACAGTGATACCATTCCTGGGATTGCAGCTTTTGGACATCTTGCTTAATCTTTCTGAAAGCAAATTCCAGAGAAAGTTCTATTATTGAAACAAATCCTCATGGTCCTCTGTAGCGCAAGAGCACTTGGTCCTCTATTTTATACCACTAGGAAAATTATCCCCCAGAGTTTCTGGAAATGCAGTACAATATTAAAGAAGTTTGTGAAGAGCAAATACCCAGTCAGTTACAAACCAGTGATGTGGTATGTGAAGAGCAGAGTAGCCTGCTAATGCCTTTGTTACCTGCCTGCTTGCAATTTGTTATTTTCTCCTAAAACTCATATGATTCAGGTACTTCTTGTCGTGTACTTTTTCTCCCTTTAAGTGGCTGCTCATGAGGCAAAAACTTGGCTGTACTCTTTTTTTCCTACACATAAATGATACTGTGAATTGAGAAAGTGCTTTTGAAGCCAGGGAAATTGCATTGTAGATGCCACTTTGTTTTGAAACAGCAAGAATAGTGATGTGATTGCTCAGTGTTCCTTCCTTGTGCCCCGGGAATCTCCCTGTTTTCCCCTCACATGGAGGTGTGTCCCCCCGGTGATCGGCTCCCTGTCACTCAGCTCGGTTTTGTGACAGCAGGATGCGTGCGGTAGCAGAGTGAGTCATGGCTGCAGAGCTGCTCCAAGGACAAGCCAAGGGTGTTTGAGCAGCAGCCGATAAAGCCAGAATTCAGGACCAGTTCAGCGGTTTCAGCCTCAAGGAATTTGACTTGAAGGAGCTGATGACTCGGTAGTTAAGCTACTCTCTTAAAAATCAACAAAAGCAAAGTCTTTAGATGCCGTTTCCTGTTGTAATTTGCTATTTTTCCCTGTGATGCCGCACAAAGCAGCATTACATAAAGCACAGCAGATGCAGTCTGGATTCAGGGGCAGGGAGAAAGCACGCAGCAAAAACGGATGTGGAGTACCATAGCAGAGGAGACATCTCGCATGTTATAACGAAAAAGAATTTTAAAATGGGGAGCTGACACAGGGTTTTAATAACTATTTCAGCTTGGCATTGACGTTTATTTTAATGCTTAGGCATATTGAGAATAGAATTTACAGCTTGGCGTTACATCTGGTTTCTGTGGTGTGGGAGTCCTCGCCAGTGCAGAGCGAGAGTCTGTGGGGACAGGGAGAAGGCATCACAGCAGCGCCCTGGTAGGCGTCGGCCCTGGGCAGCACGCTTGGGTTCTGAACTGTCTGCTTACCCCTGCAACAAAACTACTGCTCACCTCCGAATCGGATCAAGCTCTAAATTAAGCGTTTATCTAGTAGAGCAGTCCAGGAAAAATCTGCGTCTTCACTGCACTTGGAAACGCGTGTTGACAGCACATATCCAGCATGGTTTCTTTGATGGTTGAGCACTGAGCTGGAGCACCGTGGGCATCAGTGCCAGGCACCTGCCTGCATGGGCACATACAGAATCCTGCTGGGGCTCCTGCGGCTGGAGCCTGAGGTCCTGTGGCTTAACCATCGTTACAAGAGTAGGGTTGGAAGACTTTGTGCTGTTGGTGTGAGCTATGCTATAGTGAAGCCAGAGACATTAAGTGCCTGATGCTGTAATTAGGCAGAGCAGTCCTTTCCAGGGAGGGAACTCGTGAATCCAACAACGAATGCAATTTCAAGGAATTATTTTTTTTTGAGAAAGTTGGTCCGTGTTCGTTCTGGTTAGATGTTGATGGCAGTAGTTGCTGTATTTGGTTGTTATGGAACATTGTTATTAAATAATGTTTTATTTGTAAGATAAAAGCATATTAAATGGACTGGATTGATGGGGTTGCATCAGTTAATATATCACGTGTCTTCAGTCATTGACAGAGGAAGCATTTCATGTTTTATAGTGCTTTGATACAGGTGAGCATGAGAGGATGCACGAACTCTGCAAAGCATCCTCATGCTATGTTTTCATCTGTGCAGATGATGCCCTTCACTTGCATCATCCTGACTGCATGTAGTGAGCACAGCAGATACTTATCCATAGATGAAGAGCCTGTGGGTTTACAGCACTGGGACTATAACAAATGAACAAACTGTATGAATTAAAGATCATTTTCAAGATCCAGAACCTTTCACCTCAGGTCACTATGACCGAATTCAGCCTGACTCAGGATTACTATTTCGTGGCAAATCAGTCCAGTCCAGCAGTACGGGAAAGGTGTTACTCTTATTGATTGAATTGCTCAGATAGCAAAATCTGAATGAAATCATAATACCTTCTCGCTTTGACCAGCCAGGTCTGGTAGGTTGGAGTTTGGCAAGTTAGTGTGAAAGGAGCTTGAATTACCCATCGTGGGCTGTATTAGTCCTGTGAGGGCGGGCAGGCAGGCACAGAACTTCATGTGCACCAAGCTTAATTGCAAATAAAGACTATGACACAAACAAAGCTCAGGAAGTTAAAAGATTAATGCTGTTAGGGGTTTTTTATGTTGTGCAGCCCTGTTTCCAAAAGAATAGGAATTGTTCATTTTTCAAAATCTTGAGGGCACGTAAATAGTAGTATTGGTGCTTGGTATTAGTAGTCTCATGTAATTCCTTTTGAAGTTTTTTTGTTGGCTGCTTTTTTTTCATAATCATTAAAGAAATAGAGTGGTTTTCTCAAAATTTTTTTCAGAGTCTTGCAACAGGAGCAACGTTTTGTTTTCTTAAAAGGGCCTTTCTTCAGTGTCATTCAGAAGCCTGCAAAGTACATAGTATTCTATAGCCACCTCTGAAGACATCAGATCTGACACCACATGGGTATTGCTACATGCTATATCCCCAAATTGTATTTACTTTGTGCTCATGTTTCTCTCTTAAAAAAGCAAGTAAGCAACCAAACAACTCTCCCAGCAAACAGGAGTACAATGTTAAATGACCTCAGAGGACAGCAGGTTCCCTACAGTGATCGAGACGTTCCAAGGAGTGAGGAGATGCTGGAACAGTAGAGACTCAAGAGGGAAAGAAGGAAGAGCTGTCTGATATTTATCAGCAATATTGGTTCCTTTTAGATTAAATGAGTGAGAAAATAAGGAATGTGGATAAGGATACGGAGGGAAGGAAAAGCTGTTAGGATGATCTTCAGGAAGAGCAGTAGACATGGGCATGTAGAGAGATGGGGAAAATATGTTTAATGGAAGGGATAGCAGAATTAGGGCAACTCACACAAAGTCTGCCTTGCCAGCATCCTGAGTGTTTCTGCGGGACCATTCAGTTCATCTCTGCTTATCATTTACGTAACCTGTAGAAAACAGAGGCAAGCCTGAGATGTCTGCCTGAAAGGAGTGACTGCATCCGTAGCCCTGTTATTTCAAAGTGTTTGTATCTCCTATATTCATTGAAATAATTTCATAATATAATAGTACATTGTCAGTGCCATTTAAGTGGATCACGTTCTCTAAATATTGCTAAAGCACATGCTGAGAGTATGTCTGATTTTCTTGTCTTTGGCTCTTGTCAGTGTTAACGTGTGTCGTGCTTAAGGGTTGTATTAATGAATGTTTTTTGTATCCTGCCTGGTCTCTTCGTTAATGAGTAATGATGGAACAGAGTAGGCAGTTGGGTCATTTTATCCTTTAAGTGCTATGAGCAGTCCTGAAGAGAATGCTGCATTGCAGCTATAAGCAAAAGGGCTGCACGGATGACAACATGCTTTTGAATCCTAGTCTGCTTTTATGGAACATTCTGGGGTTTAGGACAATTGTCAGTTGCCCAAAACATTTTTTTCCTACGAAAGGAATCTTCTTTTTTTTTTTTTTTTTTTTTGCTGTTTAAGAAAGACTTAATCTAATGCCTTCTCTTCTATGAACTTGGAAACCTGAGCCTCAAAGTCACATATCTTGCTATGTTCAGCAGCCATTGCAAAGGGCTGGGCAAGGCTTCTGTCTCATGCTACCTGCATAGCAGTTGGCTTGCATGGCAATTTGCATGAGATTTTGGACACCAACCAAATTTGGACTGATTTTCCCCAAAACATTTTGTGTCAGGCAGGAACCGTACAAGAAAGATAAGCTGACCATTTAAGGAGCTATGCAAAGAAAAGCTTACTGTCCTACTGACAGATAAGCATATGAAAATCAAAATAAAATCTCTGATTAAAGTTACTAATGAGACAAAGCGACATGTCTAGTTTACGTCAGGTAAATGGTTTAAATGCTCCGTGCTTGTGGTGAGCATAACTGGGATAGTTTCCTTTTTCCATCTCTTTCAGTGTGAAGATTAACTACGTGAGTAGTGGTTATCTGAACCTGTGCCTTTGTGTTACACGATAGAAGTCTCTGAGTGCCTCGAATTCTGCTCCATTTTCATTTAATAAGAGCATTGGGTTTCGTATTAATTTATTTTTGCTTCTTTTCTGTTTCTTGATCTTTTTTTATTCTCTTTATTTGCAATATTTTGTTTCTAATTTGACAAAGTAAATTATTGTGTTCTCTTGTTGCCTGATGTGTGGCTTTGCCTCCAGGTATCCGTATTGCCACAGCTGTGGGGTGAGGAGAGCAGCAGCTTGGAGAAGCTGGGGTGAAAGCGGTCTGAATCAAACTTGGCCTAAGGGATTTACCTGTTCTCAGCTTGTGGATTTATTCTGGAACATCTATTCCTGATTAATGACCATGGCTTAACTCTTTGTATTCTCTCTGTGTTCTTACTTTGGATTAAGAATGCCTCTTCCCAGTTGAGCTGGATTAAGCAAAGCAATGAATTAATAAACTGGAAATACAATGAATTGGCTAGTGCAATATAAATGTAGATAACTGCTGTGCAAGGAAACTAGTTAAAGCCAAAAATTGAAAAATAACTTTGAGATCTCATTTTAATTAAAATTTTAAGTTTCTACTTGTATAATGAAGGTAAATTAATAAATGTAGAAGTCATTTTGGGGGCATTAAGAAGATGTGATTTTTATTTACTCATTGAAGCTGCCCAAGGGTGATTGTTAATATGAACTTGGTGTTTCTATTATGATAAAGTATAAGATTTTGATTTCTGCTAATGCATCTTATCATAAATTCATATTTGCCACGTGAGCACATTTGTACCAGAGCTTTGGTGCAGGACTCCCTTATTACGTTCAATGGAAAGTGCACTTGCCAAAAGGTGTGCATAGTTTTCAACCTCTCAAACTGTAGAAGACAAAAAGATGGAAGAAGCCATTCCTGACATGAGGAATGCATAGATATTGTGACCAAATAAGCAAACAGAACTGAATACAAATCCTTTGCCACCTTGAATAGAGCTTCTTTATAGTTGAGCAGTTTCCAGTGCCTTTTGGATTGCTGGAGCTGCATCTTTTGTATTGCCCCCCCCCCCCCCCCCCCCCCAAAAAAAATGGGAAAAGAATGTGGAGAGAGAGCTTCAGTAGTGATTATTGCATTTGGATCGGGTGAGTTATGTTGAGGATTAATCAAGGTGATTGACAATATATGCTTCATATAAGAGAGAGTCTATTCTTTTGGGCTTTTTAGTGTGCTGGGTTAGAAGGTGTCTGTGGGTGTTGTGTTCCTACTGGAGTTCTGCTGCATGTGGGTACAAGAATAAAATAATGCTGTATCCCACAGGACATCTTGGGATTGCTTTGGTCACAGTTTTTCTAATAATTCAAAAATAAAAAGAAGTCAAGAAAACGTCAATTACACAGTATTAAAAAAGGCATCTCTTGGTATTTTCCTATTTTTATTATTTCCGTATAAGGCTCAGAGCTCTTAGGAGGAATCCCGATACATCTGTTCCAGCATTGCCATCACCCTAGCTGAAACACTGCCACTGGTGGTGTTGGGTGTCCTGGTCTGCTCTGCTGCTCTTTTACACCTTGCCAGCTTTTGTGGACAGAATTAACTCGTTACCAGAAGACTGCAAAGTCTCGAGAATTTCTGTGTCATCTTTTCTCCACTTCTCTAGAAAATGGGGCAATATGAAGCTTGTTTGACTTGCTAAATTATGAGTGCTCAGTGACTCTAAACTTTGATCATGTATCTGTGTGCAGATAGTCACTGTATTAGCATTCACGTTGGAACCTTTGGATGAAATCTTACAACTTCTTTCACTTTTGTTGTTCCTCCAAGTCTCTGTGGTACTTAAGTCTATGGGAAGGCAGATGGTGGTGTAAAGGGTGGGTCCCACTTTCTTATGAAGAGGATGGAGCAAATAGGTAATGATGAGTGCAGCAGTGTTGTTAGGCAGGTACAGTGAGCATAGCCCTCCATGTGCTGTGTTAGGAATTTCAAAGCTCTGATTATTTTAGCGATCCTGAGCAGTGGGATATAGTCCATTTGATGCTCAAAAAGCATGTTGTTATCTTACCGTCTCCTCTGGGATTGGGCACTGTGGTTTTGAGTGACATCACTGTCATTTGCTGGAGTGGCAATGACATTTCATGTTGTTTGCAGATGGCATAATGAGCATAGCACTTGTTTTCTTCAGTGTTCTCACTTTTTCTTAGATACTTGGAGTGCTCTCCTGAATGCACAGCAGCATAAGACACACCGCAGCAAAAGCTCTGCCTCTTGCAAAGGCATAGCACAAAGTGAGTACGGTTGCTGTGTGGCTGACAGGTTGACATTAATCACAGCAAAAGCAGATGATGCTGACAAAGGTAGCAGTGAAATTAAGAAGAGTTGCCAAGTAGCAGCACTTGGCAGTAACAGCTCAGAAAAATGCAGCTAATCACTATCTGGTTTGTTGTTTTTTCTGAAGCAAGGGTGGGAAACGGTCATCCCGTGGAAGCAGACTCGGCAAAGTGGGCTTCGGTATTTTCATTTTGACTCCCTTATAAACATCACAAAATGTGTGTCTTTCTTCAGAATATAAGATTTCTTCTTTTTTTATTTATTCTAATGTAGAGGATTAAGACATCTATATGAGGAATTCGCTACCTTAACCTACGAATTCCAGGCCTTGTCTAGAAGAAGCCCTCTTTTCCATGCTGTAGTTGTTATGCTGTGTTACTTTTAACCTTTCCAATAGGTTTCATCAAATAATTATGACCTGTAGACCTTTGAAACTGCTTCTGCTAAAGAAATGTTGGCAATCGCAGTAACAAGTAATTATAGTAAAACTCCTTTATATAAAAAGAGAGATGCATGGGGGTTCCAGGATCGTGCACTGGTGCCTCGTGCTGTACTGACTGAAGTCTGTTAAGGCATCTTCAGCTGCACAACGCCTGCCTCTCTCAGGCCGTGCTTTCCTGGTTGCCCATGCTGTGTTCCTTGGGCCTGTGTTTCAGTAGGAAATCGGAGCTTAGGTAATACATAAGCCTGTGCGGAGAACGTTTGTGCAGTCTGCTCTAAAACACAACGTTCCCTTCTGTGTGAGTAAAATCCTGGCTTTGTTTGAATAACCAAAAGAGGTGTTGAAGAAACTGTCTGAAGGCTTTGACTACTTTTTCAATTACATGCCTATATTTTTTTGGAGAAAGGGGGAGGAAGGAAAGAAACCATTGTGTTCCCTTTTTGCTCTCTTCCAAAAAGCCCTAGTAGCAGTCAGTTGCTGATAATGTGTGATAGTGAACAAACTTGAAGTACCCAGCATCTGTGGGGTATCTGCTGGCTTGGGGTCGGTTGACTTAGCTGCAGTAGAGACTTTCCGTGAATTTTAGGTTCTCTTATCTCTTAGACTTTCCGTGAATTTTAGGTTCTCTATCTCCGTGAATTTTAGGTTCTCTATCTCTATCTCTCTATCTCTTATCTCTTATCTCTATCTCTTTAATGACTTCTTTGTTATCTGGTTGGTAATGGGTGGGAGCTGGATGATGGATGTATATACTAGATTATTGGTATTGCTGCCCTGAATCTGTAATGACTTTATTGTACTTGATTCTACAGCAAGACTGAACAGAAGTAAAACATCTCCAGGAGCCTATGGTTCACAGGATGAGACAAATGTAAATGATGTAACAATTATTGAGTGGAGTAGGAGGTGAAGAAATCATCTCTGGTGGGATGATTATCTTCCACAGCCGTACCCGCACTGACAGCAGTACATTTGTAAAAAAGAATTCCTAACTCCTCTTTCGTCATACTGGACCTTCAGATCTCCTTGAGGCTTTGTTATCAGCCTTTGCAGAAAGCTTTCTGTTGTCTGTTTAGGCAAGCAAAATAATACTCATGTGTAAGGGTCCGTATCTTGCCTTTAATTTTTAATGTCTCGTCTATTGCCTTGATATTGGTCATGCACTGTGCACGAGTCCAGCGGTTAGATTATTACGAAATTGTTGCGTATCCTTCAGATGAGCAGCTTCTTTAGGCTACAAGCTGCACCACAAGAGTAAGGCTTACAGGACGTGCTAGGTGATTTGTTAATTCCAAAGGCTTTTACTTTCTGGACAAATTTCTTAAAATTTATGTAAAGAAATGTGAACAAGCGTTATTAATGAAAGCAGGTAATGACATTCATTACACTTTACAGACAGCTTTGTTCTTCGGAGATTAGAAGGAAATTATTACTTGTTGAAGTTCGTTAAAGTTCAGCTTGCTGAAACTAGTAAATGCTCTCATTAAAAACTCTGCTCCTGATGGGTTGTATTCTCTTCATTGATTTCATTTCAATATGACCTAAACAGAATTTCAATGTATTGCATCCAAAAATTTTTCAAGCAATATAGATGATAAAACTGGGAGGTCGTGGAGGCATCCATTCTAGCTGTGAATATTTTCACTTTGTTTCACCTTTAGTGCATGCTTTAGTTTGAAAAACATCTTCTGTCAGGAAAACGGGTATTTCAATGCAACCTGTGTTTTTGTGGCATACCTGGTAGCAAAGCAGGCATTTGTTCTGCTTTTTTACCCTTTTAAAGAAGGGTTACAAAGACCTCATGACCTACTGAAGGCTGATGTTGGATTACATCATAGTGTGCTTGACGACATCATTCTGCCTAAGGGAACAAACAGACCTTCCTTAGCACCTGATCAAAACCATAATCACAGTTTACTGTGCACATCTCTTGCCTTCCCCAATTTCTTAGGTTTCCGAAGGCAGAGCTCAGAAATGGAATCTGTTAGGTTATTGACTATTTATTGGAATTGAAAATGTGACGTTTTCAGCTCTTTCAGTCACTGGACAGATATTAGTTCTTACGTTGAAGTGGAAGATAAAAACGCTTGCTGTCATTTCTAGCTTTTTCAAGGCAAAAACCAAAATAGCATGTGGAAATTTGCTTCCAAAGCCAGTGAGTAAAATCCTGAGAATGGAGGTTGGACTGTTCTGTGTTACAGCAGCAGTAATGGAGCTCATATTTCTAATTTCCATTCTAAAGTTGTGAGACTCTCTGAGAGCTGTGGAAGCTGGTGGGGCCGGACAGGTTGTCCTCAAGTGCTGTGTCGGGGGGGGTTGTTCCGTTTGGTTGCAGTGGAGATAACTGTCAGAGAAACACAATTTCCATGGAAGCACTAATTGAAATGATGGTTTTATATTCAGCATGTAGGAACTGACAGACATAGATAAGCAGCAGAGAAAATTCATTAAGTGACATTTTTCCATTTTATAAATTTTTTTTCTCCCTCCCTAAAAGCAAGGATGACAGATAAAATCAGAAATACTTTCAACATACTGCACTCTACATTGTAGAAAATGTATTCTATGTGATCACTTTCATTCTGTCATAAATTTCAAACAAATTTTGGGGAAAATTTTTGGAAGCTGGAACCTTAAGAAATTATTCAAGTGCTGGAAGCATCAGTAATTTATTTTCACAATATTTCCTCAACCCTGTATACTCTCTGTATATAAATTTAAGCCAGATCTGCATAATCATTCTAAAACACTTGGGTAAAGCAGAGAAGTATTGCACAGCTTAGACACAGAATAGCACTTTAAAAAATGAAAATGTACGCGCTTGTGGGGACAAAGGAACGTAAACCCAGCCAGCCTGTGGCTCACGGTCGTGCAGGACTCAGGACTGAAGGCTGCTGCTTTTGCCAGGGACGTGGGAGGTCTGAAGTCGTATTGGGTTTTCATCCACACTGATTCTTTTCATTTCCTTGGGCGTTTTATGTCTTTGTTGTATTTCCAGTTGCTTTCCTTTTGTTGTTGTCACGGGAATCAATACTTAAGGGACAAGTGAGCAATAAACAAGTATCCAGGAAGAGTAATGAAGTCAGTAATGTAACATCAGTGCCCATAGAACCCCCATCAGTGGGAGAGCCGTCCCCTGGTTGGAAGTGCTGGTGAGACAGATGTCCCCTTCCCTTTGTGCTGGGCCAGTGGCCGTTTGTGCCATCTGCACTGCCTGTGGGCGTGTCCCATGGATCTGCCGGTGCAACCTGGCATCCCCTTGCCAGCCTTGCCCAGAGCACCCTTGGGACCCACATGGTGCTTCTCCATAAAGCAGGTTCTGTGGCAAAGGTGAGGAGTGACTCCTTCACACCTGCTGCTGGCAGTGGCGTGGGGAATTCATGGAAGCTTTTGCAGAGTAAACACCTGATGTTCCCCCAGATTCTCAGTCCCAGCTCCCTTAGCTGCAGAGCTTCCCCAGGGATCTCGTTTCCCTTTCTGACCTCACCTCTACAGGAATGCTTAGGGCTGCTGTGGTGTGATTGCATCACTTGGTCTGTAGGTTTCTGCATACTCAGCTGTCCTCTCTTTCAGTGCAGGAGTTTGGTAGCTTCTGGCATTCAATGGGAGAAAAAACCCCCACAGATTTTGCTGAGTGGGAGTTCTTTGGGTGATGGCCAGATCTCAGGAGAAGGAAACCTTTTGGTCTGAACTAAACATTGAGGTTGATTTTCCAGTACTTTTAAATGATTTACAACGAAATAAATTTCATAATTAAGATGAATATGCTCTTTTTTTCAGGTGAGACTGACTTGGTGAGTGATTTCACTAAGATACAGTCTAATAGAAAAGAATAAGATCCACATACGTGATGTTGTCTGTTTAGGCGTCTCAAAGAAGATAACATTTATTATGAAAAATGAAAGTGTACAATTAAAGTTTATGTCTAAATTCCAGTGTAGATTGCTTAGACTATAGTCTGGAAGATAATGGTGACCATAGGTGCTTTAAACTCAGTCTAGTCCTCAACGTTATGGTGTCTAAATTTCCATAGTGTCTAAATGAACAGTTCTTGTGTTGGAGAAGAAGCAGTCCTGTGAGTTCCAGTGTCTCTTTTGCTTTGGAGGCTTCTCAGTCCATACATGTATGTGGATTTGCGTTACAGTGATACAGGGCAGGACGTGGATATGCCCTGTGGCCTTCTGACAGGAAAGTACATGGCATAATGTCAAATTGTGAATTCATGTGTGGGTAGATCTAGTCAGGTTTATTGACAAACACTGTGGCTGTTCCAGCCATCTGTTGCTGCTGCTGTGTGCCCAGTCATCTGCCCACTGCTGCGTACCCGTGTGCTGTCTGGGGATGCAGGCATTCTTCAGACAGCTCTTTCATCCACTTTCTACATGCTTTTGAGGTTTTTCTGTGTGAGACTTTTTATTGCTGCTGTTTGATGCGTCGTATGAACGTTTCTGCCCACCCCCGTGCCGCTCTCAGTGCTGCCCGTGTACTTCCCCTTTATGCATGAATCCCTTCTGTGTTTGGAGGCTCGGTGTAAATTGCATGTGCCGTCTTTAGTGAAAATCCTCCCATGTGTTGAAGGGCTCGCAGCCCTCTGAAAGTGAATCAGACTGTGTTTGTTTGGCCTCTGCTAAAGGCAGATCCAGCAGTGGTGACTTGACTCCCTGAATTGCTCACGTGCGTTGTCCACGCTGCTGTGATCGGCACGGGTTCACAAAAGGGCAACTGCCCAGATGGCCCAGAGCCTGTAATTCGTATTTCGTAGGGGACAGCGTTTGCCCTTGTAGAAGCTGACTGAGACCTCATGGAGGACCAGAAAGGTTTGACATGTTAGGCTTGAATCATGGAGAATGACATAGACACGCTGTTTAATAGCTGGAACCAGGCTGTCACGGCGGCACCGAGCTCTAAGTACTGAAAATTAAATACATGAGGCAATACTGGCTACAGCGCACCTTTATCTGGGAGAGGAGGGTAGTGTTTCTGAGAAGCTGAAGGTGAAATGAAAGTTTGATGAGTTAACCAAGCGCCAGAAGCTGCACAACAGCTGTAATTCAATACCTGGAGTGAAAGGTGAGCCCACATCCATCCTTGCCGGCGCTGGCAGGGTTGATACAGTCAGAAATGCACCGCTTGCATTCTGAGGAGGTTGCTCTGGGGAGCAGTGCTGTCAGTGCCTGGCTGGTGCAGGGAAATCACGCTGCGGCGTGGTGCTGCCATCCGGATGGTGACTGGCTGGTACGTGTGTGCTGCCGGGAGTGACCGAGCTGGATACCACTGGCGCATTAGGATCCTGGTTTCTTCACTTGACGTCTTGAAGGAGCTATTAATAGACATGCCATTCCTGAAGTACCCAGGGTGGATGTGCTCTGGGGGAGGCGAGGGCCTGCCCTGCACAAGGAGAGCGGGACCCAGCATTCCCTCTTGTTCTCTCGCGGGTGCTGTGTTAGTCCTCCCAGGTCAGCTCCAAGTTCAGATGTTTCCGTTGTGTCATGCCAGGGTGGAAAAGCATGAATAACTGTTGCAGATCACATTTAAACCTACAGTTTTGTAAATATTCCAACTGATATCAGACATTATTTGGCAGATCTGCGTAACCACTTGTTTTGTTGCAGTTTCTGTGCTTCTGAGAGCTCTGTGTAGGCACAGATTTTCTACCCTGATGCTTACAAGCTTGCTTTTCTTTTGCTTTTTTTTTCTCCTCCAAAAAAGGTGCTAGACAAGCACCCATTAATATACTTTAAAAATAGGACAAAAAGCACTGAAGTGAGATGTTCAGTGCAGCAACATGTTCTGGCAGTGTGTCTTTAAATTGAAATATTCCCAAGTTGAAATATCATGCAAAATACAGGCATTTTTGTGGCGATTTAAGGCACCCTATTGTTTCCTTTTCACTTTCTTTGCATACAGAACCTGTCACTTTGGCTGTTGTTTTTTGCGTAATGATGATTTGATGCAGTTCATTCCAGCGATCGTGTGGCAGCACTCCTGGAGTGAGAGAGGTCACTTTGAAGTACAGCAAGGCATGCTTTATTGATTTATACTTGGGGGTCATCGACCTGAGGTCAGAGAGAGATAAATATGCTGCTTCTACAGACGCTACCGACAGCTGCCAACAGCTCTTCTGACTTCATCCCAGATACAATTTGTGCTTTATGATCCCTTTTCAGAAGTCACTGCTTACATATATGCATATACATTGGAGATACTAAAGTAAACCTACTAACTAAAGATTTTATGATGAAAGCTGGCAGGAATTAGCACTAAACAGATACCATAAGGATTCTGTTCAAATGTAAGGACAAATCATCTTGCAAAAGCAGAATTTAAGTGGAATATATGCCTAGCTATTAATGTGGCACCAGTTGATACAGCTTATGGTTGTTCTTGGAGGAGTAATTTATAGGAATGCAGATATAAGTGGGCATTTTCAATTTCACTGCAATTTTAATTTATTTTGTTTTGTTTTATTTACAGGATTAGCTGGCACTGCTGCAGACCTAGAAAAAAGAAAGCTTATTTTTGGAAAAAATTTTATACCTCCAAAGAAGCCAAAAACATTCTTACAGCTAGTCTGGGAAGCGTTGCAGGATGTGACTCTTATAATCTTGGAAATTGCAGCCATCATATCTTTGGGTCTTTCGTTTTATCAGCCACCTGGAGAAGGGAATGAAGGTAAAAACTTTTTCTGGAAGTCATTTTTTGTAAGTTTAAGTTAAACGAGTCCTGAAAGTAATGCCATCCCCACC
Source organism: Neomorphus geoffroyi (assembly GCA_033558235.1). Taxonomy (NCBI): domain Eukaryota; kingdom Metazoa; phylum Chordata; class Aves; order Cuculiformes; family Neomorphidae; genus Neomorphus; species Neomorphus geoffroyi. Next base: position 14,539,010 of record JAUMJM010000050.1, read on the forward strand.
CTCAGGAAGGTTTCTAACAGGGAGTTTCCATGCGGTTTGTTCCTGTTACCCTTATATCTGGTACTGACATATTTTTGGTGTGCTTGACATTTCTTTATGCAAATAGCTGAACCTTGTGACATGTGCTAAATGAATTGAAGAAAAATCATAATAGCCTTATAAAACTGGAGTATTTTGGTTTACGTTTTCAACTTTGAGCTTGTGTTTGGTGTTTGTTTATTCATCTTCGATGGTTGTTTACTACATTATAAAGACGTATGTAATTGTGTAAATAGTGGATGTAGCCCATCTACATGAACATGGACAAGTATTGACCTGCTTTATACCAGTGAAAACCATTCATTCTGGAGTTTTTAATGATACAGCTAAGGTTGGTGGGCCTGGCTCAAAGGGAGTATTTGAGGCTCAGTGATGTTGCATATAACCTGGATACTGCACAATCCTGAGGGAACTGTAGGAAGTTTTAACACCCTGCCTGCCCTCCCCTCCCTTTTCCCCCCTTCTGAATGTACAGTTGGATTCACATGCTTAAAATATTTGTTCCTCTACAGAAATGCGAGATTTCCATTTCTGGCAAGGGATCCAGACTTCCCCCACCTCCCCCCCTGCTCTCTCACACTCATAGAGCTGGGTAAAACATGCTGTGTGCAGTGACGTGAATAGCTTGGCGAATGGGTGAAGAATGGCTTCCTCTAAATATAGCCTTGAAGTGCTGCTTGCGTTTGCTGCGCTTTCCTTTGGCTCCCTTCCTTGAAGACCCTTCCTTCTTCCTTTTCCATTCACAGGCAGAAGGAGCGCGTAGCTCTGCGTAGCTCCTGGAGCACAACCACGATTCTTTAATCCTTTATAAATAATCAAGAATCTCTAATTGTGTTCTCACTGGATTTTGAATACGTGACAATTGATTCGGCAGGTGTCTGGTTTAGGCAGGAAAAGAGAAAGGAGTCATGTTTTTTAACTGAAGAAAATGTTATCTATTATTATTACTTCATATAACTGGACAAAGTAGAATGCCTACTGTTTTGCCTACACTGTTGAATTAAAGGTGAACCTGGATTCAGACCAGACATGGGCCTATCTGAGGAGACTGTAGTTCATTGAATCATAGAATAGAATCATAGAACCATGGAATGTTTTGGGTTGGAAGGGACCTTAAAGATTATCCAGTTCCTCCCCCTCCCATGGGCAGGGACACCTCCCACCAGACCAGGCTGCTCAAGACCCCGTCCAACCTGGCCTTGAACTCCTCCAGGGATGGGGCAGACACAACTTCCCTGGGCAACCTGGGACAGGACCTCCCCACCCTCAGCGTGAAGAATTTCTTCCTAATGCCTTACCTAAATCTCCCCCCTTCCAGTTTCAAGCCATTCCCCCTCGTCCTGTCACTACAAGCCCTTGTAAGAAGTCCCTCCCCCGCTTTTCTGTAGTCCCCTTCTGTGTATCAGAACAACTTCTGGTGCACAGTTGGTGTAGAGTACATAAGACAGTCTTCTCTTTGGAATACTAATTTTTTTCTTTTGTTTTTTTTCAAAATGAAATGCAGTTTCATTTGAAAATGAGTCAGCCAGACTGTTCTCCTTCCCACACTGATCTTCCTAGTCATCACTGCTAATTATCTGAACTCATCAACTTACTGTCATCCACATGGGCCTTTCAGAGTCCAAAACCAACTGTAAACATAAATTCAATGCTGCTGCAATGTAAAAGACAAAAAAATCAACAAAAACAAACAGATCCCCAAAAGATCCTCGAAAAAAGCTTTATCAGCAGACGGGTGGGGGATGCTGTTATTAGGTGGGCTGGGAAGGGGCGAGAGGATTGAGGCAAGCCAGGTTCTGCGCAGGGTCGGTGTCTGCAGTGCCGCTGTGTTGGTTCCTGCTGCAGGGGCGCTTGTGCTGCCTGCTGGCCTCATGTAGCTCAGGGCAGTTGTGCTGTTCCTTGGGTAGGGCTGGATGTGTCCATGCCACCTGATGCCTTTCTGATGCTGAGCGGAACGCTAACCCTTCTGCTGAAGAGAGGACTGTGTGGAAGTGGGTGTTTGCACAGAAATAACTTTGTCTGTGGCAGAAGCGCTGGCGTGAGCCGACTGCTTTTGCTCCCTTTGCTCAGAAAGGCCTTGGCCTGTCTTCAGTGGGACCAGTGTGATGGGTCTGGCCAGGGAGCTCCAGCCAAAGCCAGAAAAGCTGTTGCGTCATGCATGAAGTATCGGAGAAGGGTTCGGAAAGGCTGCAGTCTACAGCGAGAGCTGGGTGTCTTTTATTTTCTCCCTGCCAGGCAGCCAGAGCGACCTCACTGTGGGGCGGCGGTAGCGCTGTGCGAGTTCGTTAGCAACCACCTAAGTGGGCGGAGGAGCATCTGAGAAAGCCAGAGGAAAGCAAGACTCTGATTTGGTTTTGCCTCTTCAGCCTTTATTGGGAGCAGAGCTGTGTGGGCGTTCCCCAGACGTGAGGAGTGGTTGGGCTGTGCTGGTTCGTAGCACACGCCAGAACCAGACCCTGATGTGGCAGAGCTCTGCCAGGCCTCCTGGCGGTGCAGTGCACCTGAGCCATGTACCTGGCAGCACTGGCAGGGCGTCCAGGAGGAGAGCAAAAAATGGAATTTCTCTCATGCTGGATGTTTTGATAGCCAGCATTTTTTTAAAAAAAATACTAACTCACATGAAAGCTCCAATAAGAAAGTGGTAAAGGAAGTAAAGTTTTAGAGCCTATTTAAAACTGGCCAGTTGGTTTCTTTTGGCGTGCCTTGCAGTATTTCATTGGCTCGTTGTTTAGGGCTAACTTGAAAAAGTGTAACTTGAAAAAGTGTGAAAGTGGCAGCCTTTCTTTGTAGCAATAAGGGATAACAAAATGAAAGTAAGAGGCTTTAGGGCATAGTGTCAGGGAGACACCACCTTGTGTATTTTTTTAATCAAGTGTGCATATATGCTGCCTTTGTATCTAATACATTTATATCTGCCTTTCACGTATCTTAAACTTTTATTTAACATTAACCTTATTAGTTAATATAAAAAGTTACAGATACCTTTATTTTTAGAGTTGATGTAACTCTTTTTACACAGTTGAAATCTGCTTTAACTTTTGAACTCGTATCATTTAAGTGATGTTTAAGTACAAAATATTTTTCTCTGTGGGCCTTTAAAAGAGGAATGCATGATAAAATTCACACATCCTAGGGTTATAGTCTAATGTATCTGTATTGGTGTATTTTGCTTTAATAAGCAGTTATTAAGCCTAGAAGTTTATTTTCTATGTGTATTTCTAGATTAGCTATTATTTCCCATTTTAAGCTATGAACATCGATCCATTGCCAAGTTTAAGTCCTTTGCCTGTAGCTTAATTGCTTTTCCAACCATCTATATCATAGCTTGGTATGCTTTTTTGAAAAATAAGGAGATTATCATCTTTGGAGTTGCATTCAGTTTACACTACTGGAAACAGTTGACATTTCTGCAACTTTGAAGTATCAGTGGTGACCTTTCTCAACCAGCCTTAACTGGAAGCAGGAGTTATCTATTGCTGATAATACATAAAGTTTTTGTTCTCCTGCAGTTCTTCATTTAAGATATGAGTGAATCTTGGAAAACATGATTTCATTTTCTGCTGCACTCACAAAATCTGATCCACACAAATTACTAGATAATAGCATAGTCTGCTTTTATTGCTTCTCCAGAAGCCCCTTCAGTTCCTGTGTTTTCATACTTCTTATCAGGAGTGAAAGTTGCAAACATTTTGTTCTCAGAAGCTACGTTGGAGTTGGTTTTATGGTCTACTTTGCATTCCTTGTTACCATTTGACAGGCCACTAGGAGCAGGAGAGAACTTTTGCACCAGTTATTGCCAGCCCTGTGGCAGTTACTGCTCTCCTTACTGATCCTCACAGAACCATTATTCCACTCTTTCACTGAAGTCCCAAGCTGGTACTGCATGAATGTATTTTGAAAGATTGCCGGTGTAACTACTGTGATGATTGTGTGCAACCTAGGCAAATACCTTCTTCCTCAGAATTAAATCCTCCTGTGTGTTGGGACCTGTATAGCTGGAGAGAAGATCCGGCTCCTGTGAAGATGGTTGGTCTCCTTGTTCCTGTGCTGTTGAAGGGACAGCAGGTCACAGTCAGATGGGCAGTACGGGAGCCGACATGCTCATCAGTGCTGGATCTGCCAGGGAGACAAATATAAGTACTGCAACCTTTGTAATACAGCTCTAAGGTCATGTCAGCGGTATCAGTAATTGTTCTGTATTTGCATGTCTAAACAGCTCGAGTTTCTCATTGAGCTTTTAACCTTTTCCATAAATCGGTTTTGTGTGGGGTTTTGTTGTTGTTGTTTTGCTTTGACCAAGGGTGAGTCTTACCATCTGTTGCCTAGATTTGCGTGTCAGCCAAAATCCTATGCCAGTTTGTCATCTTCAGAGTCACGTGTCAGGTTTGTCTTCTGCTCTTGTATGTGTTTCTCAGCATGGAGAGAAATTTTCCTTCCATTGAAGGATTCAACCAGCAATCGCCTCCTGCTGTGCTGAGTCAGTGGATACCAGTCACCTTCACACAGAATTACAGAATGGGTTGGGTTGGAAGGGACCTCAAAGATCATCTACTTCCAACCCCAGTCAAACCTTCTTTACCAAATAGTTGCATTCATTTTAGTATTTTCAGAGAACTGATGTTTTGAGTCTCTCACTCTTTCAGTAACCGGTTCCTAACCATTTTCTTCTCACTCTCACAGAAACATTTTTCTTTTTGAGTTTAGTTCATTTCCAGATAGTAAACTCCTTTTGTTCTCTTCCCAAGAAGTGTAATGCCTTAGTAGATTGATCTGTTTTTCTCTGGGAATTTTAGATATCTTACATTTTTCTGATGAAATCATCTTATTCTTAAATTGTGTAAATATACACAGTGCCTGCTGGGGAAACCTTGAAATAGGTTCTTGTGTAAGTAAACAGATCTTGGCGCGGGAGAAACACGCAGGTGTCACTTGGGCAGGAAGCAGGCGTTGGATGTGAAATGAATAGCGGGATTAGCTCTGCGGGAGTGCTCCATCTCATCTGCTGTTGGAAATGTGACTTGGCGCTATTAAATTTGGTGGTAGAGTACAGTCAGTTCCTTCCAAATGTAAACGTGCTGTTTGTGTTCTCTTCATCTTTATTAATGTTGATCATTTGTGATGCCTCACACTAGAATTGAGCCCTGTTTAAGGCTCTGGATTTCATTTAAACAAGGAATACTCGTGTGTTGAGCCTCCTGTATTCAGGTAACGTTGGGAGTTAAGCAGTTGTTTCAAAAATTTAAAGAAAGTAAAAGCATTAATTATTGAGAAACTTTGACCAAATTTAATTAAACTTAATTAAAAGTAACCTCAGATAAATAACCACGTGAAGATCTTGAGCCATCCTCTGAGGAATTCAGCTCAGTTGCTTCCTAGTGGGATGAAATGAGTGTAATTGAATATAAACTAAATGTTACAATGCAGCGTTCATCCATTTTACCTTGTCTTTACCCACACAGCCCACATCTGGGATTTCGTGATACATTTTCCCTAGTGTTTTATCTCAGTAGGGCTACTCACATGGTTAGAGAAGCACATCATTTTTTTTAAGTCCTTTGCCAGACTTGTGCATCCTGAGGGTCTTACAGGGCCTGTTCAAAACCGTAGGACACAAGGGTTTCCACAGGAAGGTTCTGCGTGTGTCTCCCTGACTCTAAAAATCTCTTTGTGGGTTTCGTTAGTATGCACTTAATATATTTGATTAATGAGTGAAAGAATCAGAAATGTCAGAGATGAGTCAGCTGAACAAAGTTAATTCTTTATTCTTTGTGGCAGTTTCAGATTTTAATCTTTTTTTAAAAAAGCATTTTACATGTTGTAACATGGATCACAGTAAAAATACATAAATGCAGACAGCATAAAAGTCTAGTTTGCAAGACCAGCATTAATGTTATTTTACAAATCTCCTAAAGTCACAGCAGTGCATAATGACAAACAACTGTAAGTCTCTTGCCAGCCCTCCCAGGTATGAAGCCAAGATTAAAATGACAAACTGATTCCACAACCTGTGTGTGTGCACTTTATATTAAAAATAACACCAAGTAGTATCTTTGGTACATTGAAGATCTGACATCTCTTTAAGTCCTTTATATAATGCAAAACCTTTTGTAGAAAATGTGAAAAGTGATCTAAATTTCATTCATTTGAATCCTTTGATTTCAGTCGAGCTCTGTGCTGCCTCATGAGCGGTGTCAGTACAAGAGCAAACCATCCTTACGTCCCTGCATCTCAGGCTTTTGTTGCAAAACAACAATGATTAGCAAACGTCTTAAGATCTCTTGTGCATCTCAGAAGGTCAAGGGAACAGCTAAACTGTCTTCTAATCCTTGCTGTCAGTGTCAACTGCTTACCCCTGGGCATGGCAGGCAGATTTTGCTGCCGTCTCCGGGGTCTTTGTCCGGACCTGCAGGCTGTAGGCATGGGTTTGGTTTCGGGGACTGCCAACCATTTGTGCAATACAACGTAATATTACGCCAAACCAGGTACTTCAGAGGGTTTAAGTTCTAAGTTAATTTCGTTTTAGCCCTTAATTAGAACAGATTTGGAATTCTACACCATCACCACTCCCGTTTGTCTCAGAGTGCTTTCAAGTGACTCTGTGACTGTAAAATCCTGAAGTGCGTATGTTGTCCTGTAAGTCTATGTAGAGTTCTTCTAGAACATTCTGCAGGCACTGAGGAATACTAAATCAATGGAAAACAAGCCGTGTATAAGAGGGTATGAGGGCAATGCAGCCTTAAAAGCTGATATGTCTAATAGGAATCCCTTATTATCTTTGCAACTAAATAACTAACACTGATCTGTCTGTTGCTGCACTGGAGTTTTCATTGTGTGTACAAGGAGGAACACGTGCAAGAGAAGCTGAGGCAATAATGTGCATCTATTAGGAAAGAGTGTTTTTCGATAAAGTAGATGAATCTAAAACTATAGATTTATTTCAGAGTTACCAACCACAACTTTTGAGGAGTGCTGTTGCACACGCTGAAATACTTTTGTGATTCGTCGTTAAATCATGAGATTCCTAAAGGATTTTTTAAACTCGTCTAAACTGTCAGTACAAGGAACGAAGCAGTTGGCATCCAGGAAATATGATGTTAAAATTATTTTCCTGGTCTTTAAAAAAAATTTCACAAAACAACGAGAACTCAAGAGGTCTGAAAACATCTTTATTGTCAGAAATTTAATGTTAATACCTTGTAAAATAAAACTGAAATGCCAGGAATACTGAATCTTTTCTTATTTGACAGTGAATTAAAAAATGAGTTCTAATTTAAGAGCTTTGAAATCAAATATTTTTCCACTTTGCAAAATCACCTGTTTATTATGTGACATTTTAAAATGCAAAGTATTTTGCGATCAGGTCATAGGGTTGTTTTGCAGTTTCAAAGGAGGGTGCTGTTTGCCAACGAGTCTGCAGGAGCTCAAACAATCGATGTGAAACGCCGCAGTCTGCAGGCGCTTTATGGTTCGTGTCTGTTTGAATGAGAATGGAAAAAGATTATCTGGAAAAAATATTTGAGCACAGATGACTGAAAGAAAACAGGTTGAGCTTTTTAACGCCAATTTTTAATGGTGAGGCAGATCTGTGGCGGGGATGTTCTAAATGGAGGTTATCCTGCGGCCGTGCAGCTTTAGCCTGCTTTGGGCGTACTTGAATGTTTTAGCTTGAATCCAGAGCGCACTTCCAAAATTGCATCTCTTGGTTGTCCCCAGTTGAAATACCTTGGTTCACATTGCAGGACAGTGCACAGACTGGCTGTGCATTCACAAAGGATTTCATCCCATCCTTTGGGATGAAACTAAATTGAAAAATATGCTCCAGAAACGTGTTTCCTTAGCACCTGGATTTGCCCTGTGAAACTGCTCTTAGAGGGCCACGCTCTTCGCTAGCATTGATAGAGCTTACTAATGCCTTCTGGCACAAGGCTTATGATACAACGCTTAATGTTTTACTGACATGATTTTTTCCCTCTTAAAGTTTATAGCACAAAGTAGATGAGAAATTTAATGGAAGTGATCAACGCTGCAGTTCATGAGCTGATTTTGTGACTGGGGTCTATAAATCTCCCACATTTCTTTCAGCATGTTTTCTTGTTCTTAGGGACGTGACTGATGAGTGAGGCAGTAACAGCATCGGCAGGGGATGAGTTGTTTCAAGAACTGGCTCTAGAGCACATGGCTATAGCCTAAGCTCAAAAGAGTACTGTCTTAGTGCTCTGGTTTTGCAGTAAACCAGCTGTGTTAGGCTGCTTAAGCCACTCAGTTGCAAATTTTCCTAATCAGTGGCTTCCAGGCTGTGGTCTGTGGATCTCTGAGAGTCAATGAATTACTTTAGAGGCACCTATTAAAATTAGTAACCTGTTCCTAGCAACATCTCTCTGCAGGCTCTTGGGTTAGAAGAGGCTGGCAATTACCCTTTAGATGGTCTGGATGTAGGAAGTGTATCAGTCAGCCATTGTAACTTCATGCTGTGCTCAGGTTTGATTTTTCAGAAGCTCCAATGAAATGTCTGTAAGATTCCAGGGTAAGTCAGCTTTTTTTTTTGATATTGTCTTTCAAGTTTTTGGTAGCATTTCTGTTAAATACCATCTATTTCTACAACCATCTTGGTAAGAACATCTTGTTTTAAAGCAGGGAAAAAAATAAAAAAAGGGAATATTTTTGGAAGTGAGGACATTTTGTTTATATTAGAACACAGTCGAGGAGCGGTGCAACAGCACCAGCATCCATTACTTGGGCAGATGCCACCATAAAAACCTTTTCAGTATTTGCTCTTCTGACCATTCTACTCCAGACATAGAGAACAGTCTTTTTTTGTAAGGATTTAGTAGATGAAGCTTAAATAAGAAAGGCAGCGCTCAGTCTGAGTATGTGTGTATGAGATCTTTGTTGCTCTGTGTTAATGTTAAATGTTTTTATTAGTTCTGTTTAAGTTTGAGTGCCTTGGTGACAGCCAGCTTGCTGTTAAACTTTTATTTACTTTCATGGACTTCTGTGTTCGTGGTGCTTTCAGTGTTGTGCATTGAAAGTGGGGGCTGAGGTAGCATTCCAGTCCTCCTCTCTGTCTCACTGTATTTAGGAACTGCTTCCTGGTTTTAGACACTGCAGCTTTAGCTTTCCAGTGTGTTTCTGCAGAGTGCTGGGATGGGTGGATCTCCAGACGTACCTTATTTTCTTGAGACTGGAAACTTTTCTTGTTCAGCTGTGTGTTCAGTACCTAAAGGTGCCATTCATGCTGAGTGGGGCTCTCCAGTCTCAGCTTCACCCCAACAGCTGCAGTGTTCCCTGTGCAGGTTTTTTAATAGCAAGGGTAGAACTGTAAATCGTACTTAAACTTATCTAAGTGAGTAAATGTCCACATATCCGCTTCACTGCTAATATCAAGCTAACAGAAATCCTAATTTCTTCCTATCAATTTTGTTTGTAATGGTTTGTTTGCATTGGCATGACAGCTTGGTTCAAGTGTGGTCTTACAATGTACGATCATGAGAAAAAGCATTCCTTTCCCTCTGTTTTACTCCGAGTCAGCCCATGCCATTTATATTCATTTTCCAGTTAAGGGATTCGATACTCATGCAGTTCTCTGGGGTCATTGTCTCCTACATTGTTAATTCAACTTAGTACGTGTATCTTTCAAATTTAGTCTGTCTTTTATGTTCAGTCTTGTCATAGTTCTGACATTTAAATAATACCATCCAAAAGGGAATCCCATATTTGTGCTGTGTGTTCTTCATTATTGGTTTGCGCTGGTTTTGGTGCAGTCTAAACTTAAACACTTTTCTAATATAGTCAGATCAGTTGAATGCTCACGAGCCCCGACTGGAGTTATCAAGGCTGGGCACTAAACCGAATTTCACTGTATGTATTGATACAAATATCTATTCTGTGTTGAAACTGGACCAAGCTTTTTAAGCTTTTTCCCTGACAACAGCTGACTGACTGAGGGGTGTTTGAGGGTAAGGCCATGTACATGCTTGCATTCTTGGCAAGTGCCTGAAATGTGGAGAATTTTATAACTATATTTTGATACCTATGGGATGACTACAAAGAAATTTTCAACCTTAACCAGAATTCGTAGGTATTGATATTTGTACTGAAATGAAAGGTTACATCAGAAACAAACGGTTTTGATAAACGTAAGTATTTTTAACATTTCACTTAAATTTTTTCAATACCTCTCTGCAAACAGTATAATAATATGTTTCTTTATGGAATATTTCTAGGTTATACTAACATGCCAACTGTTTGTAAGCTGTATCTTTAGTAGAGAAGGTGCTTGTTATAATTATCCCAGCACAGCCTTCCTAGTGTAGACAGGGCTCTTGCTCTATGGAATATATTATCCTCTGTTGGAGACCTTAATGTTTACTGACAGTATTTACACCTTTCAGTTAACCTATAAATATTGAATTATTTAGAGAGTTTAAGAGTTCAGTTCATATTTTTTACTTTTCTTGAAGAATTTTTTACTATCTCATACCTTTTGTAATGTCTGTGAAACTGTTCATGATTGTTTACTATTGTGGGGTAGGTATTTTCGATGATGTGTGAGAACACTTTTGTAAATTCTTACTCGATCGCAAGCTAAACAAATTTACTGAAAAGTGTATTAAAGTAATGGAATTGCTCTTATATAAACGTTTTGATGAAAATATATCAATTGTTTTAGAATATGCTATCCTGGTTTTTACTGTATTCTAAAATGTATCATAAGGTTGGAAAAGACCTTTGAGATCATGGAGTCCTAACTATGACCCAACACCTACACCTACCCCTACTTGTCAACTACACCATGTCACTAAGTGCATCATCCAGTCTCTCCTTAAACACCTCCAGGGGCCGGTGACTCCACCACCTCCGCAGGCAGCGCATTCCAATGGCCAATCACCCTTTCAGTAAAGAACTTCTTCCTAATGTCAAGCCTAAACCTCCCACGGCGAAGCTTGAGACCACATCCTCTTGTTCTGTCGCCGGTCACCTGAGAGAAGAGACCAACCCCTGCCTGACTACAACCTCCTTTTAGGTCGTTGTAGAGAGCAGTAAGGTCTCCCCTGAGCCTCCTCTTCTCCAGGCTAAACAACCCCAGCTCCCTCAGTCGCTCCTCATAGGCCTTGTGCTCCAGCCCCTTCACCATCCTCGTCGCTCTCCTCTGGACACACTCCAGCATCTCAACATCTTTCTCAAACTGAGGGGCCCAGAACTGGACACAGCACTCGAGGTGCGGCCTGACCAGTGCCGAGTATAAGGGGATGATGACCTCCCTAGTCCTGCTGGCCACACTATTCCTGATGCAGGCCAAGATACCATTGGCCTTCTTGGCCACTTGGCCACACTGCTGGCTCATGTTGAGTTTCCTGTCCACCAGCACTCCCAAGTCCCTTTCAGCCTGACTACTCTCCAGCCACTCTGTCCCCAGTCTATAGCTCTGCATGGGGTTGTTTGTGTCCAAAGTGTAGAACCTGGCACTTGGACTCGTTAAACCTCATCCTATTGGAATCAGCCCATCTCTCCAGCCTGCCAGGGTCCCTCTGTAGGGCCCTCCTACCCTCCAGCAAGTCGACACTTCCTCCCAGCTTGGTGTCATCTGCGAACTTGCTGATGAAGGACTCAGTTCCCTCATCCCGGTCATCAATGAAGATATTAAACAGGACCAGGCCCAACACCGATCCCTGGGGAACACCACTAGTGACCGGCCGCCAGCTGGACGAGACACCATTCACTCCCACTCTTTGGGCTCGGCCATCCAACCAATTCCTAATCCAGCACAGAACATTCCCGTCCAAGCCACGGGCTGACAGCTTCTCCAGGAGTCTGCTGTGGGAGACAGTGTCAAAGGCCTTGCTGAAGTCCAGGTACATCCACAGCCTTCCTCTCATCCACCAGGCGAGTTACATGGTCGTAAAAGGAGATCAGGTTGGTCAAGCAGGACCCACCCCTCCTAAATCCACGCTGGCTGGGCCTGATCTCTCGCTCATTCTGCAGGTGCCGCGTGATTGCATCCAGGATTATGCACTCCATAATTTTACCTGAAACCGAGTTCAGGCTGACAGGTCTGTAGTTACCTGGATCATCCCTATGGCCCTTCTTGTGGATGGACGTCACATTGGCCAACTTCCAGTCATCCAGGGCCTCTCCAGTGAGCCAGGACTGCTGATAAATGATGGAAAGTGGCTTGGCAAGCTTCCTACTCTTCTGGCTGGCTATACAGTCTGTCTGTCTTTGACTCTTTCTTTCCCCTGTTTCTTTTGAACCCAGCACCTTTGGAATGAAATAGAACAAGAGAGGTTCTGCTCTTCCAATAGTGGTCTGGAGGTAGTTTTGTCAATTGTTTTTTTTATTGCAATGTGGAAATCTGGAAATACAGATTTGGAAATACTGTGCATTTGGTGTCTCTGCAAGAAGCAACAAGAGTTGCTCAGAGTTAGCAAGGAGACCCAGATTCCTATATCACTCTGCCCAAGAAGAGAAAACATTAAAAGAATCATAGAATCACTAGGTTGGAAGAGACCTCTGAGATCGAGTCCAGCTGTGCCTGTCTCCCCACTAAACCATGTCCCTAAGAAACTCATCCACCCATTTTTTAAACACCTCCAGGGATGGCAACTCCACCACCTGCCTGGGCAGCTGTCCCAATCCCTGACTACTCTCTCAGTAAAGAAATTCTTCCTAATGTCCAGTCTAAACCTCCCCTGGTGCAACTTGTGGCCATTTCCTCTCATCCTGTCGCTGCCGCTTGTGAGCAGAGCCCAGCACCCACCCCATCACAGCCTCCTTTCAGGCAGCTGTAGGCAGTGGTGAGATCTCCTCTCAGCCTCCTCTGAGCTAAACAACCTCAGCTCCCTCAGCCGCTCCTTATAGGGCTTGTTCTCCAGCCCCTCCCCAGCCTCGTTGCACTTCTCTGCACGCGCTCCAGCCCCTCAATGTCCTTCCTGTAGTGAGGGGCCCAAAACTGACCTCAGCACTCAAGGTGCAGCCTCACCAGTGCTGACCACAGGGGCACAATCCTGCTCCTGCTGGCCACACTGTGCCTGACGGAGGCCAAGATGCCACTGGCCCTCTTGGCCACCTGGGCCACTGCTGGCTCATGTTCAGCCACTGTCAACCAACACCCCCAGGTCCTTTTCTGCCAGGCAGCTCTCCAGCCACTCCTCCCCAAGCCTGTAATGCTGCTCGGTGTTGCTCTGACCCAAATGGAGGACTCGGCACTTGGCCTTGTTGAACCTCATCCCGTTGGTCTCAGCCCATCGATCCAGCCTGTCCAGATCCTTCTGCGGAGCCTCCCTTCCTTCAAGCAGATCCACACTTGCACCCAGCTTGGTGTCATCTACAAAGTTGCTAAGGGTGCACTCAGTGCCTTCATCAAGATCACTGATAAAGATGTTAAACAAGAAGTGTGGAAATGATGCTATATGCATCATGGATGCAGAAAAAAGTAGATGTATCACTTCTAAAATACAGATGGGATGAAGTGGAACATCAGTTTTTGGGAGCCAAGTGTTTTTCCAAAGCATGTTTTTACTCTGGCTTTTCTCAACTGTATTGACGCCCTCCATTCTGTGGTGTTCACCAGCACAAAGCATGCTGAGGGAGCAGATTCATTTCTGGGTGTCGGCAACAGTGAGGAATGACGTACATTCAAGTCTTGAGCTGGCTTCTGTAAGAACACATTGAGAACTTGTAAAGTGCAAAATGTGAACATTGTTCCATATGGGACCTGCAGATTAAATAATTGTTTCATAATGTAAAGTGACCTACATCTGGTTTCTACAAATCTGTGTTGGACTGCAAAAAATTAAGTCGCATATATAGCATCTCTTTGTTAGAGATGTGTAGATCGTTGACCAAACTGGACTGCTTTTAGATACTGCTCGTTAGATCGATTTCCAGGTTGCCAAGCACGACTTAATTCTCAGCTGGGGAGATGAGGTAATGAGAATTAGAAGTTCAGGAAGGAATATAAAACCCCTTCACATACTTTCCAAGAAAAGTTTCTTTCCAAGAAAAGAAAGATTCTCTTATGTGAGCAAAGCCCAGCTGGGGCATGACCTTCCAAGTTGACTTAACTGTCCTTGAACTCTCATTAACAGTCATGGAGCACAACTTTCAAGGTATGATTCTTAAACTTGACAACTGTGGTTTAACTTTTGAATATGTGGCTGTATTGATTGCTCTGAGTAATATACAGTAAAACTGCAGCAAATGGATGTCAAGGTTTTCTCTTGCAATCCGTATGAAAGAGGGCTTGTGATTAAAATTCCTGTATTAGTCTTTCTGTGCTCTGTGCAATGTAAGGAAACAAAACTGAACATAAATGTTATAGCAATACCTGTATAGTCCTGTTCTCTTCTTTACCTTTGGTGGAGTTGGGACCCCATCCTTTTGACTGGTCTTTCTGAAATGCATTTCCTTGTAGGTGCCAGTCAGGAGAATCTTGCTCGACAATAGCGCATCTCATGAAGTTGCACGAGTACATTAATTGACATTGCTCTGCTCACATGAGTTTGTGATCAGGCTGAGCAATGTGTGAATATATATATTTTCAGGGTTTACGGATTTGTTTCCTTGCATGAATATGTCAGAACTGTGTAAATATTTAGTAGTGGGCTCTGAAGCTGACAGTTGCATAACCAACCTGTAGGGACGGGATCCTGCTTCTTCTCTTCTTTCCCCCAACCCTGAGTCCTTATGTAACAAACTGATGTATCGCAGAGCAAGGAATTCCAAATTGCTTTCAAATCCAGGAGTCACTCTTGGTGAATATGTGAGCACCCCACACCTGAAGTGTGCGTGGCGTTAGTAGTTGCTGATCGTAAATCCCTGCTGCAGGGCTGGTCACAGAGAGAACCCAGGCTGACACTGCAAGCAACTAGAAAATGTTTTTCATGGTTGACCAAGTCCTTGGAGAGAATGGAAGAAAGACAAAATACTTGATTTTTGAAGTTCTGGTAATTTCTGCCCTGTTGCTGTTAGCTGCGGCTCTGCAGCGATGCTGAGCTCCGCCAGCGGCTGCCCTCCCTGCCTGGTGCCGTGCCCTTGCTGCAAGTGGTGCAGCAGCTGATGAGGCACCATCACACACAGCGTTTGGGAAGGAATACTGGTACTTCAGCAACGGGCAACTGCTTTTTGCACTGTTTTTTTAGCAAATGAAACAACACAGCAAGGAATTTGTAAAAATAAACATTACTGTATCTGTTACAGCTTTAAAAATCTTGTCGAGGAGGGGAGTTTGAGGTATTTTTTGCATAATTTTTAGTTACTGTTCCTTTTCTTGCTCAACTGAATACGTTTGGTACAGTAAGTAACCAGTTATGATGTCAGTAGCAAGAGCCCAGCTCTGCTAATGAAAAAGCTGTGACTTAGAGCTGCTCAGTTTGCTTTAATAACATCAGCACTGGAGTTGCAGCTGAGGAAAAACGTCTTTACAGAGAGTGATTAAATAAAGTTTTTCTCATGGGAACTCTTGTCTTTCTGATGACAAAACCAGTTTGAGTGACTAAAAAAATTATCTCTGGGGGCGTTGTGAGGTTTTCCTAGGGAATTTAAATGCCACAAGGTATTCTTAGCTTAAAAATAGAAATGTGTAGGTTGAAATGAGTAGCTGGGAGGTGTGTGCTGTAGGTTGGGACTTAGGAATACAGATGTTCACAGGTTTTTAAAAATATACTTTTTATGATTTAAAAATTACTGTGCTGCAGCTTAAGACTGTATGATTTCTAATTATAATTGTTATCCTATTCAAAGCAGCTTTAAGAATCTCCTCGTAACGGTTTGAAATCTTAAACAGATATTCTTTTTAGTTGCACAGTGCTTATGTGCTTCTTGCTTATTTGCCTGGATTTCGTTGATATTATGAGAAATGTAGCCTGGGATGGTGTCTGTGACCGTAAAAGCCCTCTGGTGCCCCACAGGACATGAGCCTGATGATGTGTCAGATGTTGCTGCCTGGCTATTTGTGGCCTTTTCCTTGTTTTGCCTTTCCCCTCACTGAAATGTGGGAAACCCAGGGCACTGGGATTCAGGTGCATGGACGGGGTGTGCTGCTTTCAATTACTTTCCCACTCTTTTTTTCTCTCCTCACTTTTGGATTTGATCTTCCTTTCATCTCTTTTCTATAGAAAACTTTCCCAACAGTCTTTGCTGACCCATTTCTGCTCAAGTGTTAAGCTTTTAAAATTTTGTTCTCCTTCCACAGGTGTTTTGTCGTGTACTTTGAGGTATTTCATGGAGGTTACCATCATATGAGTCCCCTTTTGTACTTTTGGCTGTACAAAGTGTGTAAAGGCCACGTTCTCGGGTCCTCCCGCTCCTCCGTGGGAGTTTGGCTCACCTTCTTCCTGCACGCTTATTTGGAATAACCCAATCCATTTTATGGCTTCATCTGATTTTTCTGTGCCTAAGTAGTTACAGCCCTTTACATTCCTGACTTGCGGTCAAATCTGTGTAACCTCAGTTTCAAACCGAGCGTGCGTCTTCTGCCTCGTGAGGATGAGACTTTGAGGAGTGACATACACATGGAATGTTCACAGTTACGAAAATAGCTTCAAATTAAAAACTCATTTACTTCTTTGAAATTGAATTTTCTGACAGATAGGTCCTATGTTAAAGAGAATTGTAAATGAGTACTTCACAATTCACTGTCTTGGAATAAAACCCTACCATGAATCACATGAATATTAAACATGCTTTTGTGATGCTTTCAGTCTGTGCCTCTAAGTAAAATCTCGGGCATGGTTTTTGGTAACTTTGGGAACCAAGTACTGTTTTGTGAAAGCGTAACAGCAGTCTTAGACCTTAGCACAATGTTTTAACACTTGTATGAGCATTCTTAGTAAACATTAGCTGCTTTAAGATATATTTTACTCTTTAGGCATATTATTACACTATCTCTGTCTTTTTTATATTCCTTGTTTTCCTCCTGTCCGTAAGGTCAGTATTGTGTCACTTTGGGTGATACAATAAGGAAGGCAGTCAGGATAAGTGTATGGTTAAGAAATATGTGGGTTCCTTCTCCTATGGATGCATATGGTTTCTTCCTGTAAATTCATACAAGTCTTCCTAAAATTTCTAGAAAACCCTGTGTGTTATAATGGCAGAAAAAAAGAATAACAAATTGGTTCTCATTAAGTATATAAGAAAGAATTCCACAAACTTATACCAATGGAGATGCAAGTTTCCTTTTTTTTTTTCTGTTAAAAGGGAATACTTCTAAAATAGTTTTGGAACAAGAACACAGCATAGCTCGAGAAAATGTTTCCTGACAGATAGGTCATCTCTTGAAGGGCAGGTTGCATTTTTAAATCCTGCTTGTCTCTAAATCTCCCTTTAGAAAAATCTGTTCTGAAATATTACTGTTGTAAGAGCTAGATAGCTATTTATGTCCTCGAAGTTGCTAGTGTTTATTTCTATAATGAGAATGATGTGCACATTTTGCATTAATTTAGCTAGCACTTCCTTCCTATTTCATTTCTGTGGGACTGCAAAAAGCAAAGACAAAATTCTGGGAAAGTCAGACAGTCAGCCTTGCTAATAATTAAAAAGGCTGGGTTTGGTTACATTGGGTTAGATCCACAAAACGTGATATTTCATTTCTGAGCTGTTGTTGTTATAAGGAAATTTTAGATCCAGAAGCCTTGCTGAGCTGCTGCTTGAACTTGGAGATGTCCAGTCCTTTATGTTCAGTCTCCGTATGTAGCTGAAATTCCGCTTCCCCCTAACCTGAAACATACTGATAATAAAACACTTTTTTCCAATGGCTTTGGATCAGCGTTGATCTGATGCGGGATTAAATGAAAGAGCTGGCTAGAGGAGACGGGAAGATGAGTTTGCGGTGCTTAGGAGAGGCTGTGGTTGGCCAGGCTGCAGGCTGGGGATCTGTAGGGCAGCAAGTAAGGTTCCCAGGCCCCTTCTTCCGGGAGTGTGCTTTGCCTCTCAGTCAGGTTAAGTCCAAACTCAGACTTCAGAGGACACTGGTAAAAACTCCCATTATTTTCTGCTGTTCTCTTATTGAGGTCAAGTCTCATCTTTCTTCGTTTGACTTTTTCTAATTTTGTTACTGTTCATTTGTAAGAGCAATTACTCAGCTGGTTGATGAATTATGATGCTTATGTTACAGGGAAATCTTTGTAACTTAAAAATAGAAATCAAATTGCTTGTTAATTCCCTCTAGTGACAGGTGATGAATATATACAAATCAAACTTTAGTCATAGATGGAAGCAACACGGTTGCTAAGTTGCCAAACTCCTTGGTAGCTGGGTGAGACAGAAGAGTGATGTCAAATGCCTGCCTAGTTCAGTTCCTCATTAAAAATGAGATTTCTTTCCTCCCTTTGTGGCTCAGGAGGGGAGACTCTGTTGCCCAGCTCAAGTGAGCAGGGGTGGCTGTGAATTGTATGGTTCTAGTACGTGTGATTTGCTGCCCACTGTTATCTCTTTTCAGGTCTGACTTCCTTAAGGAGAGCTGTATTGGTTTTATTTTGTGAGTACTATTTAGGAAATGTATTTAAATTTTAATTGCATACGACTTTAAAATAAATAATTAGCAGATATATAAAACAATTCAGAATTAACACTTCAGCATTAATACATAAAATGTATTTTTAACATACTGTTTTCCTTACGATAAAAATAATACGCTTACAGCTCTATCAGCATGCCACTATATTTCTCTGTAAGGAAGGATAATGAATAAATGTTAAGGCTATTATATTTACTCAATATTCCATAATACATTTCATGATCACATTTAAATTAGTATACTTAGTTTGTCTCAGTATTTCTTAAACAAGTTTTCCTTATATGTGCATTTAGTTGAGAATATTCAGAGATTGTGTTGAAAATTATTTCTTAAATCGGTTTTAATGTAATCTGTTTTCTTTATTCTTTAATTTAATGTTCCTGCTTTCAGTTGATTATGATACTCGTTGTAGTCCTTGCCACTCGTGGTAAGCCCTCCTTATTTCTGGGAAGGCTGGTGGCTCGGGTGAAGCTGTCAACCCTTCCGTTAGATAACAGAATCCATGCCCGTTTTTTTTCCATTCATTTAGTTTGGGCGTACCAAGGGGAGCTTGTTTGGTAGAAAAATTAAAAGAGCTAACTTTCCTACAGGTCTATTTTCTTTCTTTTTTCCTCATACTTCTCTTATTTCTCCTTTTCCTCTCTTCTGCCACGTATCATTTAGCAGACAGCGCTTCAAAGAGCAATTCTATTCCTCAATCTTCTTGTTTCACAGCCAGATTTTATTCTGTGCTGAACCCGATCTTTGCGTGACTGAGCAGTTGCTGGTGCTGTCTTTGCAGGATGTGGTACTGCAACAGGAGGAGCTGAAGATGAAGGTGAGGCTGAAGCTGGCTGGATTGAAGGTGCAGCCATCCTGCTCTCTGTTATCTGCGTGGTTCTTGTCACTGCCTTCAATGACTGGAGCAAGGAGAAGCAGTTCCGTGGGCTTCAAAGCCGTATTGAGCAGGAACAGAAATTCACTGTTGTCCGAGGTGGACAGGTCATCCAGATCCCAGTGGCAGAGATTGTGGTTGGTGACATTGCACAGGTGAAATATGGTAAGTTATCCCAGCTGGATGGCTACTTGTGTGAACTTCATTTGTTCTCTTTCCCTTTCTGGCAGAATGGACGCGCTTCTCTGGAAGTGATTTAAAAGGCAGAGAATTCTGTGTTGTCAGTGTTGCCCATGATAAGATAACAACTAGGCTGTTAGGGTAGAAGGAACACCTAAGATACTTGCTGTAAAATTGCAGTAGGTAATGAATTTTATTTTTATGGTCGTCCCTTCCGTTCACTGACAAGGACAAGGGCTGCTCACACAAAGGTGATTCTCTTTCATGAAGGATTACAGTGTTTGGTTCTCTCCAGTTAGGAATAACAGGGAGTATTTTTAGCTGCTCTGTGGAAGAGAGTTGTGCTTCTGTGCTGGCCCCATGTGGAAGGCTGCTCCAGAGCTGTGGATCCTGCAAGTCCCCCCCACATGGGGTGCCTCTTATAGGCGGTTGCCTTACAGTTATACGCCATTGGGAAAGCCCTCTGCTGCAGTGCACGGAGACCTTTGCGGAAGCTCTGTGTGTTCTGTGTTTGACTGAATGGCCAAATTCCAGCAGAATGTGTGTTCTATGGAGTCTCTCCTGGACTTGGCTAAGGGCTTTCTAAGAGGGAAAGGTGAAGGGGTGGTATGACTGAGCCACTGTTAATTCCTGTGAAGGCTGATAGAGAAACCTACATGTCCTGTTAAAAAGAGTTACTTCCCCCTGCCAAATCTCACTGATAGTTATTTTTATCGTATATTAAAGGTGATGTGTTCTGATTCTGGGATAAATAGCATTAGGCAAAAAGATTTGCAGTCCAAAGGCCCTTCCCTATGGGATTGCAATATTATCGCTGATATGGACTGGTACAGCGGTCGTTCTCTCACCTTTGCTTTCATTTTACATTGAAATGTCATTATTGTTAATTGTGATTGTGTAATAAAGATCAGTGTGTAATTATAAAAACTATCTTACTAAAACTCTGTGGCTTTTCATTACCACATTCTCACTCACAGGTGATCTTCTACCTGCCGATGGGATATTTATTCAAGGAAATGATCTTAAAATTGATGAAAGTTCTTTAACCGGAGAGTCAGACCAAGTCCGCAAATCTGTTGACAAAGACCCAATGCTGCTGTCAGGTAAATCTGCCTGAATTATTGCTGAGTTATCTTTTATGCGCTGCTTTGTTCATGGTTTGTTTTCTTTTGTTTTGTTTTTCCATGCCATCAGGTTTTGGTAACCCAGATACAACTGATCTTTTTTAAGCATGTTATAGCAAAGACTTGCTGCTGGGTTTGCTTGTGTGCAGTTATTTCTGGTCATCACACTTACTTTATAAAGTGAGAAACTAATGAACTATTTTCAGAAGAAAAGGAAAGTAACTCTTAGGGAAATAGTTGTTTCAATTCATTGTGTGGTTGTAATTTAATCGTTAAATTTCAAAGCCTTTTAAAGTCTCCTGAAACACTTCCTTTGGTGCATACTAGAATAACATAAACCAGCAGGGATTATTTTAGATGTGTAATTATATTAGCCTCCATATGGAATTTTAAAGTGTAACATATCTCCCTCAATACCATAGTAAAATCTTGCATAAAATATTTAATGGCTGTTCTTTTTATTTTTTTAGCTATCTATAACTTAAATTGCATATTTTCAGGTACTCATGTCATGGAAGGCTCTGGACGAATGCTTGTAACTGCTGTGGGTGTGAATTCTCAGACAGGCATCATCTTTACTCTCCTGGGTGCTGGAGGAGAAGAAGAAGAAAAGAAAGATAAGAAAGGTAAATTTCACAACACGTAAGGATACTCGGAAGAAGGCTCTTGGGCTTTGTGTAGCCAGAGCTCCCTTCAATTCTTAAGAAATAAATAAGATTTTCAAAACTTCCTTTTTTGTTTACATTTTTGTCATTACATGTCACACAGAAAAACAGCAATAGCTGTTAACCAATAAGTAAATTGGATAACAAGATGTTTTTCCCGTGTGAAATTACAGACTTGGTACATAATTAAATGCAAGGGAGTACATGGGCTACTCCCATTGCTGTGTCTTCTTTACATATATCCATACCCACCTAAATTTTTGCTAAGGTTTTGCTGTTGTGCATTTACATCTGTGTAATATTTTTTCAGAGAAGAACAACTTGACCATGGAAATGTCTTTGAGCTTCAACATGAAATAAAGCTAAGCTGAGGCTTTCTGCTAGCCTAGCTGCATGATGTCAGTGAACGATGGGAGAGGCATTTTGATTTAAGGTGGAAAGATTAAACTAAGAATAGTAAAAGACAAGAAAGTGGCAGTAAATGTTAACAGAAAGTTTAGCTTCAATGTCCTGTATCAGTTAATGAAATCAAGAAGTCTCTTCAGTCTGTACACCTTATTATAGTGTGATGTCATAACCAATTCCTAATTTATGGATTGCACACTAAGGAAAAGGATGATTTAATTTGTGTCCTTTTCCAGTTTTTGTTCATAGTCAGGTAAATTGTTCAAGTCTACTTTCAGAATTTTGTTCCAAGTTTGTTCTGAGAATATTTATCTTTCAGTTGTAATTAAGGGCCAATTAATACATTTTTTAAAGACATTTCCACTCTTAGTGATTTCCACTGTTAACAAAAAAGAGCATCTATAGCTTTACTGAACATTTTACTTGGTATCTGTCAGGCAGTGTGATTTGACCTTTTCCATTTCCATCCTTTTAATTTGAAGCTGCAGGTAGGAAGGCCAAATTCAGATGGTTTTCATGAGCTACAGTTTCCACTTCTGAACATGTTCAAGTGGTTGCACTTGACTCCACATTGCTGTGAGGAAATCCCTTTTTACTCGATGTAAGACAGTTTAGCATTTCGTTTCTGAGCAGTATGTGCCAGACATGGTGAGTTCCAGGAACATCAAAAGGAGAAAGACCAGCTCAGCCTAACTGGGTGTAGTTGCAGGACCTCGAAAAGGTCGTCCTGTTTTCTGATGCTGCTGACGGCTCTGTGAAGGTGCAGAGGTGGGATGGGCAGAGCTGAGAGCAGATCGAGGCCCTCGCTCAAATAACCCGCTCTCATCTCTAAACCTGTGACTCTGAAATCCTGCCAGTCGTCGGTGTTTGTTTCGGTCTGCTGTGGGTGTTTGCTTTTATCACTCATTAACATTTTCTAACAATCACCATGCAGGTGTGAAACAGGAGGATGGACATCAGCTTCCAGGTAGAGTAAGAACTGTACCACATCAAATGAGAGGATCAGGCTTTTAGCCAGCAAGCTTTGATGCCAATCAGGGGTGAACTGTGATTGAAATAATTGTCTCTGAATCAGTCCCGTTAAATTGAAGAATAATTCCTTATCAATAGGGTGGTTTGTGGCAAACGTTTAAGTGCGTATGCATTCTTGGTGTAGCAAATCTTAGCATTAAGCTTGAATAATCAGTTATTCTCCAGAAGTAAATTACTGTATAATAAATGTTGGGATGCATGATTTGCTGCTCGCAGTTCATGCTGTGCTGGTTACTATGAGTATCCAAATCGAATGAAAAATAAGCATGAGTAACCAAAACAATTTAAGTTATTACCATCACAGTAATCAAATTTGCAATGGAAATTTTCATGAATGTAGTTACGCAGGGTGTGTTTTTAAATCCAGTATGCTGTTTATTGTCTTCTCCCAATTTACTGTCTGTAAATAAAATAAGACCATTTTTCTTGACTAAGAAACCAATACAGTGTGAAACAGTCGCTGTGGGCCAAGTACTGAGGAAGTGCAAGAGTCTTGGTCAGGGTTCATTACAGAACTTGTGTTCTGTTGTGAGCCCTTAATCAACACAGATAACACAAAACTTACAGTATTGAGTATTTGTAGAGGTGTATTTTCTACAGTCTAATATTAAAAACCATAATAAAATAATAAAACCTTCTTTGAGTTTTTCACCTAGCTGTTAGGAAGGATTGCTTGACTCATTTCTCTCCAATGCAGATAATCGCTGCAAACAAAACCAGCATTTTCTTTTCTAATACTTCTTTCATTTCAGTACAAAACAGACAATTATTTAATGTTTATTATTTGGATTTAAAATAACCCATTATTTACCTCAAGGCTATATTTGCGAAGATTCTGTACACCTTCTGCATTTCCATGTATGATATTGAAAAGTTTAATGTTTCTATTCAGGTCAAAGTGCATTCAACTAGGTTACAGCAGGTCAGAGAGTGAGCCCATGTCAGACTGGAGTGTCGGCATAATATGAAACATTGCATAAAATACAAAATATGTAATGTTGTCTGTACGATGTAGCGTGCTGCATACTTTAAAACTACCCATGCACTGCAGACGTTCATTAACTGAAGGGAAATATTTCAACCTTTTCAGTATTTGCATAACATTTTAATTAAAGTAAAAAAACCTACACATAATAGAACCAAAGCAGCGTATGTAGTACTGTGTACAGCCAGTTCTCACCAGCTCTTTTAACCTTATTAAATGTCTTTCATATTTATTTATTTATTTAACTATTATTATTATTACTCCATATATGAGTTTTTACCTTGCTTTGTAACACCTTTGTAGTAACATTTTGCTTTTGACAGTTATATTAATTAATTTAAAACATTGCTTTTGGAGAAAACAAAGCCATAGTATTCCATAAATGTTTTGTGTTTTGTTGTGTGCATTTGTTCATGTTATTATTATTTATTCTTTTTTTATCCATTGTTGCTCAGTAGATTCTTCCCATCCCTCCTCCCACCCTCCTTCAGCTACAGAAGGTGCAGCAGGTGCAAATGCCACCGATAATGCAAATGCCAGCTTAGTCAATGGTAGGTCATGCACACCTAGCGTGTTTTATTTGATAGATTTCTCTCCTGACTGTATGAGATTCCCTCTTCCTGTCAAGAGCTGCACAGATGTTGTATGTGCATGTGATTTCCCTCTGAGAGATCCTGCTCCATAAACTCTGTAGCCGCTTTTAAGAGAAGCCACAAAGATGCTGCAGCTT
The DNA here is from genome assembly GCA_033558235.1 of Neomorphus geoffroyi. NCBI lineage: Eukaryota > Metazoa > Chordata > Aves > Cuculiformes > Neomorphidae > Neomorphus > Neomorphus geoffroyi. The sequence continues at coordinate 14,563,558 of JAUMJM010000050.1, forward strand.
ATTGTCTTTGTTCATACAGAGTTAAGCGTGGGAGAGGGAGAATTAGGGGTTATGATCTATTTGCCATTAATTAAAACTGCAGCTAAAAGGAACAGTTGAGGCAAGTTTCAGAACTTCTGAGTGGTCTGTACGTGAAGCTCCACTGCAAAGCTCTTCTTTGTTGTAACCCGGTCTCTCTGTTAGCAGGTTTTATTTGCTGGGTAAATATCTGTTGTATTTAGTCTTAAAGTCTAAACTTAATGTGGAAAATAAGTTGTAAGGGGTATTAAATCAAGGTCTGAAATATGTGGTTTTCCATCATCTCCCCCACCAGAAACAACATTTACTGTCCTGCTTCAGAGCTGAGAGAGTTGCACTCAGTTCTCTGCAGTGCAAAAAGTGTAGAAATCAGGTTTTTGTACATGTTTTTGCTTTGAACTCTTCTGAGGGAGGTGGTTTGATTAATTCAGCAGATCTTTGATTATCACAGGCAGGAGACACTCTCCACAGTTCAGCTTTCCTGACATCGTGTTCAGAGGAGAACAGAGACTTGGCAAGTAGAGTTGGATCGGAGGGGCTTGAAATCGTCTGGGAAATGGCCAAAGTCTGGTTTCTGTTCGTACCACGCATTGTTCTGGTCAGCAGTGACGAGCAGTTAGAGAGTACTCGGAATGTAGATGTTTTGGAATGGAGAAAAGAAGGAAACAAAGTTCTAAAGGAAGGAGACCAAGTTCATGTAGATACTTTTTCAATCTGGATGAAATAAATTTTTCAGTAGTGTCTGAGAATTCTCCGAGATGTGACTGCAAACAGGCATTTTTTCCAAAAATACCTCTGTGCAGAAGATATTGTCAAATAAGAAAAAAATGTTATACTTGAATAAGTACTTAGCTCGGGAAGTGTCATCGCTTGTTACTTGAACATCAGCACATTACCAGTTCAAATAAAATGTTACTGTCTGAGTTGTCAGTATACAGCTGACACATTAGAAGGGTTTTGCTTTCAGTCGGTGAGGTTATAGTGATAAATTCAACTAGGTTTGTGACTCAGCCTGTTCATTATCTGCTGTCTCAAAGGAACTAATTTACGTTCTGTTGGGTTCTAGTAGTTGAGTCTAAAATACATAATTGTTTGATGGTATCTTTGTTAAAACTGTGGACCATATATTCAGTTTTTAAAAGGTTACAAGTTAAGGTTATGAGCAGATCAGAAAATGGTACAGAAAGGTAGTAATGAATGAAAATTGGTCTAATTTTTAAGTATTAAGTGTTTAGAAAAAGTGAATTCCTTGGAAGAAAATACAGGAAGCAGCAACCACTGTTTAAAGGTTGTTTACCCAAAATCTGATTTGAAGGGAGTGCTTGTCGTTGTCCAGGAGACCTCTACTCAATTCCTAAATCAGGATTTCCAGCTTGGGTTTTTGGTGGTTGGGTTTTTTTGTATTTTGAAGTATGTTCTGACTTGTAAGTGAAGTTATTTAGTGAGGGCATAGAAGAATTATCTAAAACTTCCTATCTGATACAGTGGAATCAAATTTATTCTTTTGTAGTTAACCTGGGTTTTACCAGTGCATTGGCTCTGATATTGCACTGCGTGAAAGATTCCTCATGATTCACTTTGGACACATTTGATGTCACTTTTCCCTCTATATATAGATTTGCATTGTGCATCTGTTCTTCTGGCTGCAGAGGGAAACTGGCTTGGCATAGAGAGGGCTAGAGAAGTCACTTCTGTTGCAAGATGGAACAGTTTGGAAAACCAGTAGGGTGTTTTATATTTTCTGCTCCATCAGAGCTCTTGAGAGCACAAATCAATGAGCTACTTCGACTGATTCCAAGGAGTCCCTCTGATGCACAAATGATTTCTAATGCCACTGACAGGTCTTTGTTGTTCTGTCTCATTGACTCATGAAGGGCTGGGAGAGATGAAGGGGGAAATCTTGTCTTGGAGAGTTCATTTGGAAAAGTAACTGTCTTGAAGTGAGAACTTAGGCAGCGGTGGTGCCATGGGGATGTTCCCAAAGACAGAAGACTTATGGCAAAGGCTTACCAAAACATTTTGTATTCAAATTCAAAGCCTTCAAAGCATCTGCAGAATACAGCTCTCATCAGGAAGCTCTGTATTTTTTTCTAAACCTTCAAATTTGTCATCCTTGCTTAGAAAAGCGATAGGAATACACTCAGATGAATTCCTCCAGTTTTCAGGGCCCAAACGCTGTTCCTTTTACTTACTTATTTCCAAAAAGAAAAGAAGAAAATATTTGAAAAACTGTCTAAAAATCTATTCTATTTTTAAAGAATTCCATATAAAAATATTATCAAAATATTAATAAATTCTCATACTTTAATGTTTCTAAACAATGCACAAAGGTCAGAAAGATGAGATATGTTTTCTGGTCCTAGCACTGACCGAAAGGAGAAAGGATCTCTCAGCAGCAGTGATTCTGTCATCTCAATTTCTTTCTTAAATTCTTTCTTCATTCATAATTTATAATCAAGTGCATGGTTAAGATTACTTGGAACAGGAGGAATTAAATTCTTTACAGCTTTCTTTTCCTTCTTATAGTTACCAAAATTGCCTGTTCTTTGTTAGTCTTATCTGAATAATTGCAATAAAACCAGTTATGATGATTCCCCCCTCCCGTACCTCAACAACTGAAGTGCAGTAGCTGCCGGGGTTAAGAATGTATTTCCTAAATAGCATTGTTTACATCACAGTTAACAAATGTGCACTTTGCGTACTGGTATTGTTGAGCAGCCAGGGTAGATGCATTGTTAGAACAATTAGTTACAACAATTATGATACTCCTTTTAAGTAGCAAATATCTATCATAAAATTGTATAAATTGATTTACATAGGAAAATAAGTGTATTTTGTGTTTACCCATTCTGAATGTCATGGTTTGGGTTTGATATTTTTTTATTTTTAAGTTGAAGGATCTTCAGTTCTACTGCTTTGAGGTTTTGATTTGCATTCTGAAAAAGGAACTATGGCGCAGGACATAGACCAGACTGTCTGCTCCAAACTAATATTCTCCAGTTCTGAAGATAGTCTTTATCCACTAGCCAGAAATCAGAATCTCTAGAGATATTTTATGGCTTCCACTAACTTTTATCAAAAGCTGTACTGAGAAAAATGGCCATTAGGCAGCTTTGCACTGCGTGCGGAAGTTTTCAGATTTCACCATGAAAATGAGCTGGGTTTTGTTCACGTTCATAGATCACGTCCTACGGCAAAATGCAAGTCTTTGTGAGGTAGACAAGGCCTTTTTAAAAGTCAGGTGAGGAACAGAGTTGGGCAGAGAGACAGGCAGTGGGCGGTGAAGAGTGCACCTCAGCTTGCGCCACTGATCCATCCAGTTCCAAGGTGGTTGTGTGCAGCAGTTTTTACACTCTAATTTGTATTTTGCCATGTTTATTTAATACACACTTCCAAATGGTATATTTTCAGTTTAAAAAACAAATAAGAACTTTGGTATTGTAAGACTATATGGAGACAATATGAAATTGGAAATTACAGATGCGCTTGGCAAATCTTTCTTTTGGATAAACCTTGAATATAGGGTAGTCAGCTGGCACTTGTCTTTACAGGAGTAATTTGCTAAATAACACAACCAAGGGAGGAAAATGTCATTTTAAAATAATATCTGATTTACTGTTTTGTGTATTTGTATTTATTAACACTATTATTTACATTTTGTCTTAACTTACTAAATAATTAATTTAATTCTGGAATACACTAAGAAAGTTATACTCTGTACTGATGTGTGCCAAAATTATACCTGTGCGCTTTTTTAGTCCTGGCTTTCTGAAATTTCAGTGCAGGAATATTGCTCAAATTCTGCTTTTCACTGGATTCTTTTTCTTAGTTTCACCCTGTTAATTTATGCAATTTGCTTATAAAAATTTGTGCTGATATTTAGGATTTTGTGTTACAACCTTGAACTTGACTGCAGTTCTTTCAGTGTGTCCAGCTAAGTTGCCCGTGCTGCAAAAAAAATGTATGATACCAATGGCTACTGAGCATAAAGAATATCTGTAACATGCCCATTACTTTTGTCTGCCTGTTTGATTTAAATTCCCATTTTCATGTTCTGTCTTGGGTGAAGATTGTTTACTGTCTGTTGTCTGTTGAAATTTTTCATCATATAGGCAAAATGCAGGATGGGAATATGGAGAACAGCCAGAACAAAGGTAATCTTCTTTCATATTGAGGAGGTTGTGGATTTTATGTTTAGCATGTAGTTAAATTCTGTTAAAAATAAAATGAAAATCTGTGATTTGTGCCTGTGTGTAAAAACGGCCCTTTTGTCCAAACAGAACATTAAAAAACCCCAACGAACCAAACCTGACAAAAACCTACCAAAGAAATTGTACCTTACAGATTTTAGTACACCAGATATTTAGGATAGATAAGTGTTTCTGATAAGCCATTTCTGGATGATACTTTTGTGTCACAAACTCATTTGAATTCATTTTTCTTGTGCAAATTATGTATGCTGTGTATTGTTAGTGAATTCCCAACCCTATTTTTGATATGTCTTGTCATCTTTGGTGCTTAGTGGTGTTGTCTGGACGTATTTTCTTTTTCAGGGAGGAGGTAAAGTAATAACAAAAGGAAATTTTAAAGACAAGAAGTTATTAAGCAATTTTAAAGTGTATTATAAGCGTAAATAATAGGAAGATTCAGAGTCTTAGGAGTTTCTTATTTAAACTACAATCTTGGGAAGAAATTGAGATATATTTTGCTTTCTCTGAAGCAAAGTCATCATTCACTTTTTATTATGAGACACAGATATCATGAGTTTTGCCAAATAAGTAAGTTATAATTTAACTTTCTCTTTTCAGATAATAATAAAGATTGCAAAAATGATGGCTAAGAAACTGAATAGATAAACTCAGTGGTTAATGGTACAAACCTATTAAATAAAATTATATTAAATGAGTAAGTTTTAAGGTTAGCTAGATGGATTAGATTTCCAGGTCAAATAAGCATGATTTTGAACAATCTGTTCACAAATGTCAAAGCAAAGCTGTTTCATCTCATTCTATATTATTTACTTATGTCTGTGTTTGATGCAAACCAGACACATACACATATATAAACTGGAATGTCATTGCTTTTAAAAACCATGCCTTTTTCTTTGATACCAAATTAAAGTTTCCTTGCATTAGCATTAGCGTTCTTTCAGGAAAGCGTGGTTGAGCCATTACATGATGTGTGCTTTCTGTGGGAGAATGATGATGGTGTCGCCATCAGCCTTGATGGTGAGTTTACTCAAACGCTGAATGCTAAGGAAACTGCTCCAGCCTGGTATTATCTAGAATAGCGGATGGCAAAGTGCACTCCGCTGGCACTGAGGTGCCCGTGCAGCCACAAGTGGTGCACAGATCAACTGTGGAACGATGTTACCTGCATGGTGTTTTCATTCGCAGCGCAACTGTCAGGCTGCGTTGTGCTCTATGAGCTGTACCAAAATTTAGGGAATCAGGCAGTGTGTTTGCCAAGCACTTGTGCTCTGCTATTCTAGGAAATCTCGCAGTACTGGTGGACTGCTGCTGGCCCAGAATTTGCAAGACATTAGCTGATATATATGTGTATGACACAGTGTCACTTGGTGGTCTGGTAAATAAAAGCCCCAGTGGTTTTGATGGTACTTGACGAGCGGCGCCATGCGTGTGGGGCGCACGTGGGTGTGCTTTGCGCGTCTGTGCTCCTGTGGAACCCGGCTGGGGTCTGGGGGGCGTCTGTGTGCCCCAGGAGTGGAGTGTGGCTCTGTGCACAGTTACTATCATCCCCGTTGCCATCGGCCTCTGCCGCGAGCGTTGCTGGTTGAATTCAGTAAGTAACAACGCAAAGATAAGAAACGAGAAGGGTAGCTTTGGCATAACAGTTTTGTTCTGCATTGTCAGCCAAGCAGCAGGACGGGGCTGCTGCCATGGAGATGCAGCCACTGAAGAGTGCGGAAGGGGGAGAGGGAGATGACAAAGACAAGAAGAAATCCAACATGCACAAGAAAGAAAAATCTGTTCTTCAGGGAAAGCTGACCAAGCTGGCAGTCCAGATTGGCAAAGCAGGTACGACTGGGTGACGAACCGAAAGCAGTGTGTTGCACTAGCAATACGGGGGGTTAAAGCAAATTATTTTTAAATGGGGTAGGTGTTTTTTACTGCAACGGTTAGAAATAGATCATCATGATACTGTTCTAAGGATAGTATGTGGCATTGAAGATCTTTTATTCTTCTAAAACTTAGTTTTAACTGTCAAGAAACTGGAAGCTTTGGGCCACCTGGATTGTAATGAATACTTAAATCAAAATGAAATGTAGATTTTCTCATAGTCAGTAAGCCCAAGTGCAGTAATTGCATATTTAATTTCCTCTCCTCTTAAACTTCTCAGTACAGAGTTTCAGAACCTCTAATATAATCTCAAAATATCACTCAGATATTATTTCCCTCAAGGATTCCAAAATCATTCTGTTCTATCTTAATATCCATATTCCTGCCTTCTGCCCACATGTGGCACATCTGTTGACTCTTGTATCCAGTACAATCTGGTCCCTACTGATACAAGTAGCACTTCTTCTCCAGTCTATATGTAGAAAGTGAGAATCTTTCATACGGACATAATGTTCATTAGGTTCATTTTTCTAGTGGTATTAAAGAGATCTTGATCCAGATCTAGGTCCTTGGTTGAGGCCCTACAGCAAATTTCTGACTTTACCTGGCTTCAGTCTTCTTTATCCTTCTTCACCTGTCTGATTTTTCTCCTGCTGTTCCTTCTCTTTCCTTTTAAGTTCATCACATGCAGTTGGTCACATAACCCTTTGATGTCTCTTTGCCTAAACATTACACGACTCGGAACCTCTTTAATATCCAGTTTCATGTGTTACCCAGTTTCGTATTCCTCGGGCTTCTCTGCTTTGTTGCTAGTTGTGCAGCAAGCATTGGTATAAAAACACTTCATTTCTCATGGTCATTAATTTCTTAGATTATGTACCTTCCTACTTTGCCTTCTGATTACTACTCTCTCCGGTATTTCGGCAGGCATGTGAATATCGCTTTTAAAGTAGTTGTATAAGGAGTTCTAACCATAATGTGGCAAGTAATATGAATTAAATTAATTAATCATTGCCTCATTTGGTTTTTCTTTGTCATTAGGCACTATGTGGAGATGTCTTGCGTTGTCATGACTTTTTGCCTGTACAATATTGTAATGGATTTTCCTTTATCCTCTGGCATGTAGTGATCTCCCTGTCTTATCTGTTTCCTGTCAACCTTAGCTTACCATTTGTTTGGGTTTTTTTTTTAACTTCAGACAAGACAAGAAATTCACAGCATTGTCCTTGTACTTTGTGATCTCATTAGAGAGAAATTAATTTATTCTGAAATGCAGGCTTAACTGCTTCACAGAAAGCTGCCGAAGAGCAGTAATCATAGCAAGGCAAAATATATATTCTAATGGAGATTTTACTGCATACTCAACTCTGGAACAAAATTGTAGAGGAGGAATGCTATCATAGCAAAGTCTGTGCCCCTTGGAGAGTCTATGAAATCCCTGGGATCTTTGGTGAATTCTGTGAAATAGTTATTAGTCTCCCTTGTTCTGTCATGGCAGTGTTGGACCTCTCTTGAACCTCTCATAGAAACAGGCACTGTTTGTGTATATCCCTTTGAAAAGGGAAACCTTGGCAACCCTGGCATTTATCAGATTTTCAAGAAAAAAAAGTTAAAACTGCTCTGTGGAAGATTCTGCGGGATTGTCTCATTGTATTCAGCCAGACACATCAGTAGGACTTTTCTGAAATGTTTTATACAGCACGATAAACGACAGGAGACTCCTTTTCTCAAGCCTCTTAAGATAAGCTTATTGAAAAGCAAGATGAGTGTTTGAATATGGATAGATGAGTAATTTGCAAAAGGGGGAGGTTAAAAGGACAGATAAATGTGGTACCGTGCAAAGTGATGTACTAAATTGAAAAAAAAATAAAATAGCTTAAGCAACAGTGGAACTCTTGTTGAACCAGACTGAGGAGTTTTAAAGGCAGCAGTAAGATGGTGCTCAAAAATTTGATGCAGTAGGAGTCAGCCGTAGAACTCCGTGTCTTCTTGCTCACCAGAATGTGTGGCCGTTGTAAATGTATCACAGTGATGGGTTTGCTATGTTGTAAAATTGATCATTGTCATCATTATTGGTACTGGTGAAAAATGTCACTTAGAAAAAGAAAATAATTTCATATCAAATTCAAATGTGGGTTTCCAGTTGCACGTATTTTTAATTGTGGGGTTTTTGTAGTAATGCATTATTTCTCTTTTCAGGTTTGGTGATGTCTGCCATCACTGTCATAATCCTGGTACTGTATTTTGCCATTGACACGTTTGTGGTCAACAAGAAGCAGTGGTTGCCTGAATGCACTCCTGTCTATGTTCAATATTTTGTTAAGTTCTTCATTATTGGGGTTACTGTGCTGGTGGTTGCTGTTCCTGAGGGACTCCCACTTGCTGTCACTATCTCTCTGGCTTATTCTGTAAAGGTAAGAAGTGGAAAATAATTCTGGGAGAAAAATGCTGTTCGGTTGAGTTTACTAGTGAGTTAGTCTTCAGGTTTTATCAGCTGTGATGAAACTTGGCCTGGAAGTCAATGTGCTCAAAATATTAATGAGAGTGAAATTCCTTTAAAGTGAAACTTTGCTTTGTATTGAAAATATTTCTGGAAAAAATGGAAATACATTTGTGTTGTAATACAGCCTTTAGAACTACGCAGTGCAGGACTATCAAGGAGTAGAAATACTGAGTTAGATTATGAGGTTACCAGGAAGTTATTGAGCGGCATTTACTATGAGAATAGTCCACTCTTTTGATTCAGAATAACTTTGTCTTCAAATTGTCCTGTGCAAGAGTGCAAAGTTTTGACAAGGATTCACAGTCTTCAGGAACACTTTTCCAAGAAATTAAGGATATAACTGGAGCTTTCATGGGCTTTTCTTCAATGCAGTTGCAGTTCTTTGTAGCCACAGTAAATGATTCTTTTAGGAGATTCAAGAGAATTAAAATCCTGCACATGTGGATTCCTCCATTATCTATCTAGGAGCTTTCTCAGATGGTTTTAGCAATGCAGTAAGATGGGCCTTGTTTAAACATTCTTAGGTGAAGACTTTGCAAAGCTGATTTCCATTTAGGATGAAAAAAAGGAACACGTCAACATTAGGAAGGAATAGTTTGATTGATCGTTATTACTAGGAAAAAAGAGTGCATCACAGGCACAGCATTTTGGTAATAAAGACTGCAACTGCTCTTAAAAGATGTTCCTGTTGTCTTGATGTCCTTCATCTGACCCATGCAGCACACACGTCTGTATCTGTATTTGCAGCATCGAACTGCCCTACAGCTTTGTGTACAGCTGGTGATATTGTGCCCTCTGGGTGTAAGGTATTGGCTGACACGGTCAGGTGATTGGGCAAAGAATTATTTGAATATCGAAAACAGGTAAACAAAGACAATGTGTGTCACCAGGACAGCTGTGCATCTTGTGAATAATATGCTCTGTGGAGTGGAGTCCTCTACAATGACAGAAAATCTACACTCCTATTCTCTTCAGTTTTGTTAGTTAATCTTTGCTGTTACAGCGGTTCCTTGAAATGTATGTATACCACAAAAAATGATGGAACTGCGTTGGTTTATGAAAGGTGGAATTATTTCAGGGATAGTCATGGCTTGGTTGTCTGTAACTAGGGCTGGGATTGTTGGCCCCCGTCAGAGTTCTGGTTGTGTGAGCATTATGTTCTCATGATCAAGACTAAATACATCCTTTCTTCCTTTTTATAACTGATGCTAAAAATCTGTCAAAGCAAATAGTGAAGGCTCTTTATGTTGATTTTTCTCAGAAAATGATGAAGGATAACAATCTGGTCCGCCACCTAGATGCCTGTGAAACTATGGGTAATGCTACAGCCATCTGCTCTGACAAAACGGGGACACTAACAACCAACCGGATGACAGTTGTCCAGGCCTATGTTGGTGATGTCCACTACAAAGAGATCCCTGACCCGGATTCTGTACCTGCCAAAACCCTCGATTTACTGGTTAATGCAATTGCTATCAACAGTGCTTATACTACAAAAATCCTGGTAAGTCAGCCTTTTCTGTCAGTAAAACGAAACGTAGCAGGAGGATTTCTAATTTCTTTATGTTGTTAATTCCTTAGCATCCTCTTGTTGATCACGAAGCATTACATACAGTTGAGGTCCTCCAAATGAGAAGAGGTGCTGTAAAACCAGTGTATTTTATATACAGCACTAGTAAAATATTCTCACTAATTTACAAATACGCAAATTAGATTCAAAAAAGGCACTGTGGTGAAATATCCACACCGAGCTATTGCACAGCATTTTCACTGAACGCTAGGAGGGCTTTGGGAGAATGTTACCACTGCTGGCAGAATTGTCCTATTTCCTAGGAAACACCAAGGCAGAGGGCAGGCAGACTGGTTGGTCGCGAGCTCACGTGTGACCAGCAGAGCAAGGCGTGGCGTCAGCTGTGCTTCCTTTGCTTTCCATTTGCTGCTTGCTCTGAGTGCTGGAGTTCAGACACAGTAACAGCACGTTTCTGGTCAGCTTCCACACCAGTTCACCCCCTCTGAATCTCAGGATGAACTGAGGTTTCCAAGGCAATGGAAGGCATCAGATGTTACAGAGCGATGCATCTGTAATATTGAGTTTTCTGTCTTTCTCTTATGTTAATAGTTTGTTTGACTGAAAAAATTCTGCTCAATAACTTCACTTTGATCTCAATATAATTTTGATTTTTTTTTTCCTTCATTGCTTGTTGAAATGAGTTAAATTTGCCTATTAAAGACAGTCAGTTCATTATTTCAGTTCCTTTTTTAGCTTTGCACAGAGACTGATTCTCTGCAAAACTGATAAGTGAAATCCTCTGGAAATCACCTTTGTGCTAGATGCATAGCAGATACCACTTTAACTGATCTGTGTAAAATTAATGGTGATTTTTTAGCTATTGTAACAGTATCATGAGATCAAACCCTGTGATATGGACCACATGAGAATAACAATTCCAGCATCAGAGGAGTTCATTTTATTTATTCTTTATAACAAGCTTAAGCTAAAGTTCAAGATACAAGGTAATGTTCTATAGCCCTCATCTTTTTAAATCATGAATAAATACAGCAAAAAATACATAAGGGCGTTGTTTCCACGATGAAGTATACAGAATTATATTTCTAGCTGCTAATACTGCATGCATACTTGGGCTCTCATTCTTACAGCATATTTAATCAAATTGTGAATATCAACTCAAACCCAAAGGGCAAATAAGTGTTATGTTGCCGAGATTGAATTTTACATATTCTATTTTTGGTTATCTAGTTATGCGTACACTGCAAATTGCGCTTTGTATGAACTTCTGTTCAGAGTGATCGTATGTGGGACCATAAAATTAGTCAAGATGTTCTTCTGAATGAGAAATACTCCCTCTGGCATTGTCTCTTGATTAAGTGGCAATTGAACCATTGATAAAAAAAATATAAAAAGAAAATAATATCATTGCTTGGGATAAAAGATTTGAATTTCCCAGAGAAATTAAACACAAATTTTTCCAACCAAACAATAGCATCATTAAATATAGTCCTTTTTAATGCTTTCCAAGGACTAAGTTACTGGGTGAGATGATTTTGCATTCCATTTGCTTCAGAGCAACTTGAAGGTTGCTTTTATGCTGTTTATGTGAAACTGTTCTCTAGAAAACCTTTCTTTTCCAGCATTCATGTCTTAGATAGCTTTCCCACACAGAAATAAAAATTAGACTTCGTACATTTATGCATGTGTGCTGTGATGTGGACTGTAAAGCAGCTTCTACTCTGAAAACAAAATTTGCCTTTTGGGAATACTTTGATTGCCCTTGGAGCAGAAGCACATTGATCTTGAACATCACGGGGCAGTAATGAAATAGAGATGGCAAATACCAAAACAGGTCATTTGGACTCTTCCATTGAGCTCTTGCTTCAATAAATTCAGTTTTAATTAGAAAAGTATTTCTTCTGCTGATTTCCTGACCACTGACAGAGGACGTAGATGATGCACCTGGCAGGTGGGTGGGGTGTCTTCTTCTTAAGAAGAGATCATGATGTTCAGCACCAGTGAGAAATCCCGAGCCCATTGTTGTTGGGATCCAATGTGGGCGTTTCCTCTGGGGCTTGACAGGGGCTTAGGGAGAAAAAACAAACACTACTTAGCCTGCGTGAGGTGAGAATAAGGACTGTTCTTGGTTCGCTTGCTGTGTTTGCACACTGTCAGGATTCACTCCTTTCCACAGCTTCTGCCAGCTTAGAAAAAAGAAATGTCTGTCTTTATCTCAATTTCCATAAGTTTTTTCCAGAGGGATCACCAAGTGTATAAAGTAGATACACATTATCGATGGGACCAGACAATGCAGGCCAAGGTTATCTTTATGTGTGTAATGAAAAAAATCCCTAGCAATAATTTCTTTAAAATTTTTCATAAAGTCCTTGGTAAGCATTTTCTCGGAACGAGCTGGGCATGAAAAAAATGACCTACAGTGTGTATACTATTTACTGTGTAAATAATAATTATTAGAGATAATAAATCGTGTAGCTAATTGTGTCTGCTTCTAGGAATGGCAGTTAGCAGAGTGATGATCTTCACACATCACTTGCCATTGAAGTTTTCTATAAAAAGAGATACGAATATAGCTTTTCTCACTAATTTAGCTACCGAGTTAATAATTGAAACGACTGTGTTTAGAAAAGGCTGCTTGAATGTGTAAAGCGTCAGACGTGTCGGTGTCCCAGTCGTGCCCTCTGCTGTTGGCACGCAGGGGCTTTGCCTTGACAACAAAAAGCTTTTCTTGACAGTGTGTCCCTCTCTGAGGATTTCATGTGAGGAGTGGAATGGAACTGGCTGCCAGCAGAGGCCGGAGGGGGTCAGGGCGAGGCTGCCCGGCTGTCTGGCCGGCCACGCGTCTCCACGAGTGCCCTGGGCTGACAGAGGTCAGACAGGTTTCCCCAGGGGGGCAGAAGGGGAGATCAGGGTACTCAGACAGAGTTGGTTCTTCTCATTGCACAGGAAACCCTGACAGGAAGCACACTTGGCAATAGGACTGCAGCTCCAAAACTCTTCGAGTTAAATTGCATTTCATTTCCTTTCTTCACATGACAGAAAACAAGGTAAAAACCCCTCCTTCATACTGGCCTTCACAGTTTGGTAACTGCAGGTTCCAGTTATTCCTGTTGGAATAAATAATCACTGCAAGCTTATAAGGAGGACTGACAGCTTTTTGTTACTGTAACATCATTTGCCACATTAGCTTTTTTTTTCGTTCTTGCTTGTATGGAAATGAATTAATTAGATTTTTAATTGCTCTGACGTAATTAATTTTCCCTGTTACCTTGCATAGGATTTTCTTGTATGTTATTCCTCTTATTTTCATGTTTGTGTTTTCCACTCATCTTGTACTGGCATGAGATGATTCACTTGTAGGGATAACTGCCAGCTGTTTCTAGATATGCCTATTGATAAACACAAGCTTTAAAGGTCATGTTTCCTGCAAGGTGTGCCAAGGTGTTTTCATCTCTGTATACTTGTATATAAATAGAATCTATAAAAACGTAAACAAATATTGTCTGATTTTTAAAAAAATAAAATTTTTAAAAAAATAAAATAACAAACACAATGAATTATTTTAGTAAGCACTACTTTTCATACCTATGATACCCTGCTGAACTAAAGCCATCCCACATTGAAGCTGGTGGGCACATTGGGCACGTTCACCATTAGTGCTCCGCAGGGGATGTTACCAGGGAGCACATTTTCCTGGGTTCTTTTGTGTGTGTGTGGTGGGGGTTTCCCGTGATTTCTACTTATTCAGGTGAGCAGAGGATTAAGTTACCTTACCCACCCTTTCACTCCAAAGGAGAACGGCTGACAGCACTTCATGCTGGCTTAGTAGCAGCTGTGTATTTAGAAGAGGTGAGAGACAGGATTCTCTGGGAGAATTTTCCTATAACGGACAGGATGTTCAGCTTCTCCATCATTCCTGTCCTGTTTCCTTCTGAATGAATAATGAGATAAAAATTGGCTGCAGTCTCGCAGTCTGTTCTCCTGCCCAGCAAAGGCATCATTCATAGTGTCCTGACAAGGAGGGGGCTGGCCAGAGGACTGGCTTCATAATGCATCTCAAACGTTACCCCACCAATCACGCACAAAAAGCCCTCAGAGAAAAATATTAGATAAACATTGCTGTAACATATTATATACACTTGCGCTCATGCATTTGCATCCCAGAAAACCCCTCTCACTAACCAAAACCAATTTTAAAATAATTTCAGCTGATACATGCTATCACAGTTTTAAAGGGGTACATTTGGTGTGAGAAGTGAAATAGCTGCTGTTAGTGGTTTTAGACTCATTTATAAATGAATGCTTGAAGAGCCCTTTTCCTTACTCTGTAAATGAGGTCTATTAACATACAAGATCTAGAGTTATGATGGGCTTAAGCCAAGTGAGAAAACTTACTTTTATGTTTCATGTGCCTAGATTTGCCTTGCACTTACTAAATTTGGCTTCTTAAACTATAGAAATGGTTTGCAGTTGTGCTGCAACCACAAAAGCACTGAGTATTAAGACTGATTTTTGCTTTGGGTTGGTCTTTCTAGAAATTCAGTTTTCCTATCTGACATGTACTTAGTAGAAAAGTAGAAAATCCAAAGTATTGATAAGTTTGTGCAAAGGCAGACTGAGCAGATCAGCTACCTGTAAATACCCTTTCTAGGCATTTGATGTGCATTTGTAAAGGTGATGCATTTTCTGTTAGTTAATGTGAGGATTAAATTCTTGTACAATCTAATCATTATCACTGTGTGTGTTTCTCGGATAGCAGCACTGGGGTTTGGTTTGCTTGGATTTGTGGTTGATTTTTTTCTTCCAATTCATTAGCTTAAAGAGGTGATTTAATGTCACAGTGCACAACGGGATTTCCGGTTCTAATAAGAAAAAGTATAGAGAAGGCTGTGCAAATTAAACTCAGTAGATTTAGGTAATATGGAGTAGATGGTGTGCATTTCACAGCTTTCTGGGCAAAGTTCATGTACAATGGTTAGGAGAAAGCAGGCGTGAGAAGCACTTCAGACTGGTAGGGGGGTTAAAAATGTGATTAATTTTGACTGAGAGTTGACTAGTTGATTGAAACTGAGGAAGATGATGTAACTGGAATTTCAGTGATGACAAGGTCAGAAACATCAAATAAGTTATTCGTAGGCAGCCTTGATGAGAGAAAGTCTTTGCGGTACTAGAGGGAAGGCTTGGTGGATGACTAGCGTGTGTTGGCATGACTCAAAGGATGCTTTCCAAATGTACAGTTGGTTGTTGGATCACTGCTGTAACTAAAGAAGTCATCTTTATTTCCTCAAACCTAATAGGTGAGCTTTTAGCCCTGAAACATAGACGTTAATGCCTTTAATGTTGGAAAAAACACATGTAAATTCCCTTGTATGGGTTCTAATTTGGAAATACACTTTCTAAACTGCAGGCATTACCTTGAAATTGAATTTTCAGTACCTGATCAGCTCAACATGACACAGTTTGTTTCCTGTCTCTGCTTTCTGTGTCTGCAGCATTCATGAAGCCAGTCTAATGTCAGCCTGCAGTAAAATGTCAGTTTATTAGATCTAAAACAAAGTAGCAGATGTTTGTGCTGTCATTATGGAGGTACCAATTACAATGCTGCAATTAAGTGCAGTTTCTCTTTTGCACTCAACAAAAAATGTTCAGCTCATTTGTCATTCATGAAAATATACGAAGTTTTTGCCAAATATATGGAACAAATTATCAGAAAGTTATAAAAATTGTTAATCTGTTGTTAATTTTAATTGATGTTTAGAAATGGCGCATTTGTCTGTGGTCTGGTAATAGGGGAGGAACCGGCTCTTGCTTCTTTCTTTATAGCTTGCTTTAACTGAAACTTTGTACTTAGACTATATTTAAAGTAAAAGGGTTGTTAATTAAAGTTAATAACAATTGCTGTGTCTAATTATTTTGATTATATAGGTTACTTGTCAACAGTTCTTGTTGCACTTAAACAAAGTTGGAATGGCTTTGGTATACATCTAACAATTGCCAGCTCCGTGGGAATGGGACTGTATGAAAGGACAAGTGTGGAGATCTTTAGTGTCCAAATTTGGAAATGGAGTACAATATTTTCAAAATTTGAGAGCCAAATTATCATTAAATTATATGTTCTAATGGAAAATACGAGTGCTTTTGATCAGTAACAATAGGAAAGTCCTTCGGTGTAGGCAAATAACACCTTCTCATATCATAAATATACCAAGACTCCACTGGGGAAAATGTGGAGAAAAATCTGTGTCTGTGAAACTCTGTTTAATCTGATCTGGAAACACTAAGGCTGGAGTATCCTAATCCTAACTACAGTTAATCAGTAGTGTCAAAACAAAGCAGAGCTCAGTCTTTGCACTGTAATGTGGTTCATTAATGTGCCTCTGTTTAAATCCAGATGTGAATCGTTGTCATTTCAAATTGAGAGGATTTTAAAAATAATTTTTATTTTTTAAATTAAAAGATGTCCAACCTTCTGTTTTAATTATTTTAATCTTGAAATTTAGACCATTTTTTAAAAAAGGAAAAAGTTCAAATTGGAGAAATAGAATGGATCAGGATATGAAAAAAGATAACTCATGCAGTATTTCTTTATACAGATTCGCTAGTGAACTTTAGTGTATAAATATGACATACACGTCAGTTTGGTTCCTTGGAATCAGTATTGTTCAGTTACATATGCAGGAATTTATTGAAAGGTATTATTAATTTTAAAAAGTTATCAGTTAATATTTTCATAATCTGAGATTAGAAGTCCTTGCTCTGGCCCCGATTAAATTAATTACATAGATAAATGTAGTTAAATATAGCTTTGTTAACTACGTCAAATGCTGCTCCTTCTCTGGCCATCCTACTTCTTCTCTGGCTGTGAAGCTGAAGGAAATAGCAGGTTTTGTTCTAATCAGTTCTAACAAGTTCTTTATACCCAGGAGTGATCTCCGATGAGTAGTGCAGACTGCTCACATGTATCAGCATTTTGCATGGCTGAAAATTTGTGCACAGACAACAGAATGTTTTGTCTGTATCTGTAACTGGCGTCCTCTCTTCGTGAGAGCCAACTGAAACCTGTTGAAATTTGGGCTAGAACAGCGGTCAGTGAAGTGGGCTGGAACGCGGCTGAACGCGGCTGGTTTGGGGGCCGTGATAAAAATGTGCAGCTGAGAGCGGTCACTGGCGGTGTCTCCCAGTGATCCGTAAGGGATGCCAGGGCTGTTGTACGTCATTAACGACCTCTTCGAAGGGTGAAGGTTGCAAGAACTGGGACTGTTGAGCCTGGAGCAGAGGAGACTCGGAGGGGGATGTTACCAGCCTAAGTTCCTGGTGGGAGGCAGTAAAGCAGATGGAGCCAGACTCTTCTCAGTGGTGCCCAGTGAAAGGGAAAAAGGCAACGAGAGCAAGCACACATAGAAATTCCATTTATACGCAAGAAATTACATTTTGCAGTGGAAGTGGCACAGGTTACCTGGAGAGGCTGTGGAGCTTCCCATTCGGTAGGTATTCAAAACCCAACTGTAGCTGTTCCAGTTTAATCTCTTTCCGCAGGGCACTGGGCCTGGTTGGTCTCTTGAAAGAGGGAGGCTGGCACCTGCCAGCTCAACTGTGCTAGAATTTATAATTCTGTGCAAAATGGGTACAGGGCTGACATCTCCGTTGTTTATGGTTAACTAGTGAGAAGAAGAAACAGTTTTAATTTTTGTGGTAGTATTTTTTAGCCTTATCCTCGTACCAGTCAAATGAATCAAAGTTAAATTTGTCCTTCAACTAAAAAAGGAAATTAATTATTTGCTATTAAAATTAAGGGCAAAGTTATTAGCTCTCTTTGAATGTAAAGATAGGTAACAGTCCACGAGAGAGGGAGTCGAGACTGCCACACCAGTTTTGTAGTCTGTTCTTCATGCATGATTTCACCTTCTTGCATAATCACTCTTGGGGGAACTTATGGATAGGATCATTTTCTCCTTGCTCCATGAGCTGAAACAAGCTCGAGTCTGTATTCACTGAGCCACATCACTGCTGCTCTCTTAGCTTTGCTGCGGTGATAGGAAATGTCATAGTGATACATTGCATAATTACAGCCAGCCCCTCTCTGCATGATTATTGCCTTGCTGTTATTTGAGGCAACAAGAGATGGTGAAATATACCGGGTTAATACAATGTTATATCTGAATAAACTTGCGTCCATCTCAACTGCTGGCAATGCGAATTACATGGTACCACAGCACTGCATTAATTACACAGATTGTTGCATCATTTTCAGGTCTGTCTTCAGATAATAGAAAAAAATATTAAATAATTATTGTCCTAAAAATAAAATAATTATCCTGCATCAGAGCTAATCTGACGCAGGAAGCCTGGATTTGAATATCCTCCCAACTGTTGTGGTAGATCTAATTATGCCAACTGTGCCTAAGTAGTTCCATCGTTCTGGCTGCTGTACAAATATGTTGTTTCTTACACCCTGTGTAGTGATGAGTCACAATTCCCGTTGCCGATTTCCTAGGAAGTTTGATCAGATGTGATAATTAAGTGGTAGCTCAATAAGGAGGCTGGGGCTGGGGAGCGGTGCCAGCTGGCACTGCTGCCCCTCGTCAGAGGAGCCAGCATCGCATCAGCACAGGGGCAGTGAGGGCTGACTGGGACGGGGGGCCTGTCAAGGTGCTGCTACGTGGCTGCGTGTCGCGTGCTGATCTGGCGTCCCTGTGCTCGGCAGGGCGTCCTGCTCAGTTTCCAGCCCTGGGAGGCACGAGGTGATGTCACAGCGTCAATGATTTGAGCTGCCTGCGAGCTGCAGTCCGGGCTCACGCAGGCTGTGGTCAGCCTAGAGAGCCAGCAGGATGCTGAGGATTGAGATAACTTTACCAGTACCACAATCCTAAACCCAAGGGGAAGTTCCTTAGAGTTAAACTTTGGAGATATAATGTTCAAATATACAGAGGCAATTCCTGCACATCCTGGTCCATTTTCTCTCTATATATAAAATGTAGAACATAAATCTTTCACAATTTAATTTTTTTAAAAAAATATTTTCCTCTTATCTGCCTGGTTTTTGTGGAGTTAAAATAGAACATTCAACATGGATATAATATTCTAGCAAAGTCAGGGCTTTATCTTAATTAAATTGAGATGTTTACAATCATCACTATTCTAAAGGAGTAGCTTGATCTGTAGAACACAGAAGAATGAAATAAAACAAATGAAGATTTCACATAATGTATGAAATCCTAACACTTTCATTTGGAAAGACTACTTGGATCTTCTTGCCAGGTCCTTTCTTTTCACATCAAAAGTGGCGATGAGAAGAAAGAGGTTTAGTGTGTGTCATGGTAAAAATGGAAACATTATCATTTCCTAATCTAGTTTAAAGAGTTGAAGTACTTCTTTAAGTTATGCCCACAGTTTTAGTTTTCTTCCTTCTTAACTCATGTATCAGTTAATTCTGAAAATCACTTTGGTAATCAAAATTTAGTATGAGGTCAATATTAGCTCAGTAATTTTACACCTTAATAATACAGCAGTGCTTTGAAAACCTATTTTGATTTGATTATTGTAACATGACTTTTTTAACATCTGTTTGCAGTTCGGTTTACATGCAAGGATTGACTTACAGTTGAAATATTATTATTCCATAAATAATATAAAGGCTTGGAAGAAACATTTGAAACCATTTTACAAGGATCAGTGGAAAGTTGTTGTTGGAGGCAGACCTTGTGTCGGTCTCTTCCTAGTACGGAAACCTGCAGCACGGAGTTGGCTTGTGGCTCTCTGAGCTCTTGAGAAACGATGCGTTCGGAAAGACTGAGTTCCTATTTGCAAATCACAGTGTGTTGTCAAAGAGTTTTCATTCTCTAAGGAGTCCATGAAGTTGTTCCTAGTTAATTATTCAAAAATAACTCCTTTGGGCTGTCCTTTTGTTTTCCAGGTGCTATAAACTGCAGATTAGAGGAAGAAATAAATTTAGATACAGCACAGTAGGCAGTTTTAAAAGCCAGCAGCTTCTGCAAAGGATTGTCAAGAGCAATCTGCAAGGAGACTGGTTTTGGAGTATAGATTCTGATCTGAAACAGCACAGGAGAGGAAGCACTGCTTGCCAGCTCTCACCACCATATGCTTTGTTGTAACGTAATGTACAGAGAATACGGAGGCAGCAGCTGCTCTGGAGGGAGGTGGCCACTTGTCAGGTTGTGAAACCTTACTGAAATGTCTGTTCAGTTTCTTTTCACTGGGATTTTTTTCCCTTTGCTTACGTATTTGCATTCAAAAGATGTTCACCAAAAGAAACCTATTTTTAGGCTGCAGTAAGAAGAGGAGGGAGTGATCTACTTTCTGCTAAAATAAAAAATCCCTGAAGGACTCTTAATTAAGGGGGTTTAAAATTTTTATTAATTTTTTATTTTTATAAATATAATTTATAAATTAAATAATATTGTAAATACTATTTAATTTTTAAACTGTGAATTTTTATTTTCTCAATATCCATATTCACATCAGGGCATGATGAAATGATGCGTATAAATTACCTAGGATTGTGCATCTTTGATGGAGAGGATTTCACAGTTTTCATTGGTTTCCCGCGTGCGTTTGGTGGTGGCTTGATCACATTCATGTTTAAGTCAATGTTCAAGATGCCAGTGGCAGAGAGAACTGAAGCATAAAGGAGGATCATTTTTAAATCTGAAATGGAAGGAGTTTGATGGGATGTGCACAGAGGAGTCAGTCGTTCCTAGCATCGCTACCCAGGCAGTGCAGCGCTTTGGGAAACCTGAAGTCCACAGCATGTGTCGCAAACTGTGTGCCTCGGTGTCATGAAAATGAACCTAACTTATTTAAACAATATTGTGTTTTACAGAGTATGTTTTTGACTCCTCACTGAGCTTTACATATCCACTGAATGTCGCAATCCTTCCAGATACACGTAACTACAAACTCTTGGGTTTTAAATTACAGATTCTTAAGTGAATTTGAGAATCCATAGGGAAGTTACATCACAGTATAATGAGATTATAGCAGGGAGAGTTGTTACAGTGTATCATAAAATAAATATATCATTAGCATTTTTGCTGAGTGTCAGTATTTTACACTGACCCAGGGGTAAAGATAAAATGTCATAGCAACATAAATGCGGCCCATATAACTCAGTAAAAATGATGGTTCACATAGCAGAAATTATAATTCTTTTTGGAAGGATAAACCTCTATAAGGCATAGGTTTTTAGATTATTACGTATTGCTTACCATACATGCATCTCTCTGAAACAGAAATGACATTAATCATCTGTCACCAGGTAAGGATTTTCCTGGTGATAAAATGACGATTCTTATGGAACAATTGTGTCAATTTGCTTGCTTCAATTCTAGACCAGATTGTTGTTCTCTTATCTGATCTTCATTCTTCAAACCAGCTACAGTTGGTGGTTACCTGGAATACTTACTTACTAATGCTTACTTAAAGGTCCTCTTTTCCCTTTTTGTGGTTTGAATTGTGGCAAGAGTTCAAATCTAAGTAGGATTAGTGATTTGCAGCTTTCATCATTGCCTGTGTTACCCGTTATCCTGCTGAGAGGTAATGTAGGGAATCCGTCTACTTAGGAATCCCTTTTCCAAAACAATTGGATTTTAAAGTCCATAGTGAAATTAAATGTGGATTCTGAATATAGACCTGCAGTCCTCATTCTGCGAAATACGAGGCAAAGTTTGTCACATTGAAAATTATGACTTACAGTCTTTTCTGGAAAACTTGTTTTCAAAACAAATTAAAGCTGTGAGAGGACTTTTCCTTCTGTTAGTTCCCATCAGCATAACTTAGCCCTAGCTTAAGCAACACTTTGTTCCAATCCTACTGAGCATAAGAAAATTGAAGTTACCAGCACTCGATAAGTTTGCACATGGGTCACTAAGTCAATCTGGAGTCTTGACAACACAGGAACTTTTTGTCCAGGTGCATGATGCCTCCAGAGGTTTGTAAATGAAGTGTTTGTTTGTTTACATTTCTAATGGGAAGGTAAAGCCTTCCTGGTCACCGGGACTGAGAATTGTGAGGAGCTGGAAAATACTCATCCTACCCCATGTTTTCTAACATATACAGCATTTATTGTCTGAAGCAGTGGACTGAAGGGAGGTAGTTCTAAAACAGGTGCTTTTAGATGTAGAACTGTTATTTTCCAGATTATTGGAAATACCTTTTCCACTGAGATTTACTGTTTATGATTAGATACAGATTTAGTTTTACATTAAAAATGTAAGATCTTCCTATAACTCACAATTATAATTATGAAAGTCAGCAAAACAATATACTTCTAAACGAGGAAAGGAAATGCTCTGTGACAAATGAGACTTAATTGTTTTTGAGCCTAAAGAAAGCCACTTCAGTTTGAACGACGCACTGCCTGACCATCCCGAGGCATTTTGACTGCAGATGGTAATTTCAAAGGAGGGAGATGCAGACAGCCCAAAGTAGCTGTTTGTCCAGAGGAATTTCCTTATGGTGGGAATTACTGCTTCCAGTCTGTTCGAGATCTGTGCTTTTTTTTGCTAACTTTTAAAATTTGGCAGACACGTGACTGCACAGTTAGAGTTTCAGACCTTAAACTGGATGCTGTAGCTTTGTGATCGATGGTTCAGAAGGCGCTGCACGCTGCTTATCGTTAGAGACATTTATACCTATTTTTGTCTTCCCTTTAGCCACCGGAAAAAGAGGGCGGCCTGCCTCGCCAAGTTGGCAATAAGACAGAGTGTGGCCTCCTGGGGTTTGTCCTGGACCTGAAGCAGGATTATGAGCCTGTTCGGAACCTCATCCCTGAGGAGAAACTCTACAAAGTATACACGTTCAACTCTGTGAGAAAGTCGATGAGTACTGTCATTAAAATGCCAGATGGGAGTTTCCGAATGTACAGCAAAGGAGCTTCTGAAATTGTCCTGAAGAAGTAAGTTCAGTGAGTTGGTTACCATGTTTCTCTTAAATGCAAACATTCTGACCCTAATAAGACATACATGGGAATTTCAGTATTTGGAATTCGGTATTTCCAGTAGAAACACAGCCCACTTGAGTAGTATAAACTGGTGATGTTCTTTGCTATTTTTTTTAAGTACTCTCTCTTGCAGAGTTGTTTGGCTTATTTTTCTTGTAACTGAGTAGCCAAAGAATTGAATCTACATTCAGTAGTTTACAAATGGGATCCTTATGTTCAACCCATTTGGAAAATAAGGATTTTTTAAATTTCGTTGTAAGCTGTCAGCTCGTTCATTACATGGGTATTTAAGGAAATAATGGATGAAGGGCTCTTAGTGTCTCTGTAATAAGTTACAAACAAATTCTCTCTGATATTTCAGTAGTAAATCTTGTTCAGCCTAGAAATTTAAAACTTGACATAAAAAATGAAAGTGTTGGATGAAACAAGCTGATAGAAGGAAATATTTTAGCAGCCATGCAAACACACAACTCTTATTTTTTTTTTTTTTCCATAAATAAAAAAGATGTTCCAGGATCCTTAATGCAGCTGGCGAACCTCGTATCTTCAGACCACGTGACCGGGATGAAATGGTGAAGAAAGTGATTGAACCCATGGCCTGTGATGGACTGAGAACGATCTGTGTTGCTTTCCGAGACTTCAACAGCAGCCCAGAGCCTGACTGGGACAATGAAAATGACATATTATCTGACCTGACTTGCATTTGTGTTGTTGGCATTGAAGACCCAGTAAGGCCAGAGGTATATTAAATTCTAATGTTATAAAAGCATTTGTCAGAGAACCGAACATAAATTGAGCTGCAGATTTCTTGCAGGTTTTATCTCTTTTTTCAGTTATCTCTGTCAAAGTTGGAAGTGATTTTTAAAAATAGACTGTACTTGCAAAAAGTCAAATAATTGGCTTGATAAAAATCAACTATTAATCAAATAATATTTAAATGAAAGAAAATATGGTTTTTTGAGCTGCAAGACTTAACCTTCTCTGGAGGAGCAGTCATACAGGAAGACTGATCAGCAGAGGTTTTATTATGGTCCCAGATATTAAACAATTTTCCTTTAAGTAGTGCAGTGATGTACAACTCTGAAAGTGGAGAAATGACTTGCAGTGATTAGAATTGCCATGGTTATAACTGCCATGTGCTCATTTTCCACAAAAATCACACACAGGCTTGGAATTTTGTGTTTTGCTGTAACATTTGCTTCTTTTCTGATTGTCCTAAAAAGGCACTTTTAATGTTGTATTCTGACAAGGAGAAGCTTTGCCATGGAGAGGCTGCAGATTTCATGGTTACTAATCTTAAATGACTTGTAAAAATATGATTAAAATTTGTGCTCGGCTAAACAGAGCAAACCAGTACCAGGTGCGCGCACTGGCAGCACATCCCTGTACTGCACTTGTCAGTTACGGAACTGCAGGAACACAAAGGGTGGATTAAGAGGTAGAAACTTTGTTTCCGACCTGTGTATATGATGCTTGAAAATTAGTTTTGACAGTGGGGAATTCATTCCATGTTACAGTTTAGAAACAGTGACAGAAGGTAGGTCCCAGAGTTGGCAGTGCTGAGCGTAAAATGCAGACATTTTTGCTGTTGTTAGTGCTTTTCTGGCTGACTCAGCCGTGCACATGTATGCGGCCAGCACTACTGTGTCGGCACAGCTGCAGCTGCGGGGAGATGCGGGAGCTCCTGCCCCAGCACCTCCTCATGGGGAGGCAGCAATGAGTGCTCTCCTGTTCTTCTCCAAGACATGCACTCGACGATCCTGCTGTTATTGCAGCGGGTGATTAATGGCTGTGGCTCGCTTTGGAGTAAAGTCAGTGAAAGTTCGCTCAGCTCTCCCTCACACGAAAAGAGAGGGCTCTGGTGCTGCGAAAAGTAAGTAGTTTGGTGCCAGTCTTTGTCTTTTATTCTTCTGTCTCATTTTACGTTTTTGCTGGATCTTTTTTTAATCACGTAGAAATTTTGTATTTGAGAATTGGTGGCAGTGCTAGACGTGTTAGGAAACGATTTTTACTAAATTATCAAAAGTATAAATCTGATTTTTCCCCCCCCAAGTCTTTTATAAAGTAGGCTTTCACATATTTCTGAATGCTGTGACTTTGGGAACCAGCATGATAAAAATTACAAATACAGATACTGACCACGTAATTATGCTTCGCATGATAATGGGCTTTCTTGGGTTTTTTTCCAATATCAAGAAGATTATATAATGAAAAGTACATCTTGGTTAGGTGAAAACTGTAGGATAGACTCCTTATCTCTGAAGTCATAAGATAAACGACATTCACTCTGTCAGTCGTCAGATGGTCCCTTACTCCTAATCCATCTGTCCCTGCACCTGCCATTGCATCTTTGAATTAAATGTCTAAAAACAGTCTTACAGCATTCTGCCTGCAACAATCCCTCAGTGCTCCAGCTCACATATATAGAAACTCAGAAAGTTTTTAACTGTCTGTGCCCTCTGGAACTGTGATCCATCCTCTTTCCTTCCCTCAGGAAGTTGATTTGTGATAAGTGTTGGTAGAAAATAGCTGTAAGTCAGGCTATGTGTGATGTGACGGACTGGGAAATGGGCAGGGGGGGTATTTGCAGTTACTATTCAAAAGAGCTGCAAACTATCCTTTCATGTGATTATTATGAGTTTGTTTTATAAGAGAACTGCTCTCATCTTGTAGGGAAAGATTTCTTAAGAGCTTGAGGAAAAAATTAATAGAGTTGCTAAAAATAAAGAGATTGAGTCTGGCTTCTGTATAAAGGATCAAAGAATATGAAGGCAGGAAAACACTTTATTTCTAGATAATTATTTGAATGCACTGAATTTTTGTAGTTTAACACCAGAATATGTGGTAACACTTCTTATTGCGAGACACACAGTAAGATGTTTGTTTTCTCAGAATTGTACCAGATGTTGGACATATCTACAGTTGTATGTGGAGACTTTGGGTTTTGGCCTTTTTTTTTTTTTCTCTCTGTCCTTTTGAATGTTTTAAAGTCGCAATTTAATCATTTCAAACAACGTTTAAATTATTACTACTCTACAGATTGATAAAAAGCAGTAGCAGTACCTTAGGAAAAAGAAATGAACCCAAAACCCCAAGCTGGAACAAAAGCATAAATTTCAGAAGATCTTTCTAGATATGAAATCCCTGAGTAAGTGGGAATATCATAATAGATGTGTATTACTGTGGTGAGATCTCCACTGTAGGTGTAAACAGTGCAGTGTTGAGCTGTTACACAGGACCTGACTTTTGCCAGAATTAAGCCCATGTAATAAACATAATGGCCACTGGGGTTTGAAAATGGTAGATGAGGTAATTCCAGTGAAACTGTCCAATGTTGCCATCCTGGCAGCCTGTATTTCCCTCTGAATCGCGTGCCCATTTTTCCTGGGGAAGGCTCAGTGTTTTCCTTCTCCCACAACAGATTTTGGCATTAACACATGACAGCCTGAGTCTGGAGTGCAACCACTGACACCAGGGCTTCGCACAGCGCCCAGACACTGGCTTACTCATTGGCAGAAGCTGTTTTTATCAAGCACTGACCCACCCGCTTGATATTTATCCTTTATTTGTTTGTGTGGGTTTTTTTACCTTTCATAAATCTACAAAAAGAGAACAAATAAAATGATGTTGTGTTCCTGTGGATTCCTCTGTTGATTTTGTCAGTCTTTCTGGATTGATTGTAATGAGTCTGTACTGGCTTATACTGACTTGCCAACGTACACCTACAATCTGGGAGATGAACACAGATTGCTTCCAAATGTCACCTATTGATTTGTCATCTGATTCTGATAGATATTCCTGCATTGGATAATTTATGCGAGCATGCATTAGAAGATTTTCTTTGCAGAGAGAAAATAAACCAGCAAATTTTAAAACGTCTACTTAAGCTCTGCAAAACTGATGGGAAATATCTGCTTCCACTGCCCACTCAGTCTGCCAACACTCTTTCTTCCTTACAGCAATAAAAAAAAAGAACAATATTTTAACTGTAATTACTGTACACAGTATTAAATCAGATACCACCCACCAGCTGTCCAAAAAACTGAAAGGAGAGGAAAATAGAATTAATTCTCTAGATATGTGTGAGTTTGAGATGTATTTGTGACTAGGTTGTCCTCCTGTGACCTTGTTTAGTAGGCCTGGCTCTTTACGTGAATAGACCTTTTTTCTGTTTGAGCAGTAATTTATTTTTCTCCTTCATTGTTTGTGTGCTGTGCTGGTTTTACAAAATGCCATCAAAATCTGTCATGTCCTGTGCATGAGGGTCATGACAGTTGAAGTGGATACCGAGGGCATTCCAAATTGGCAAATGAAACGTGCTCAGGATTATTAATGTGGAAACTGGGTAAATCAGGAGTCATTTGCTTAAGTGATAGATTTAATCTGATTGTCTGTCCCCCACAGAAGTGTATTTCATAATGTTAAAAGGCTTCAGGTCCAAATGGTGTTTCCAGGATACCACTTGTGGGAAGAATATTCTCAGTTCGTAGACATGAGGGAATGTGACGATAAACCTCTGTCTGTTGGCTTTGCTCTTGGCTCTGTGATCTGCAAGGAGAGAGTCATCGTGCAAACAGCGCCCGCTGTGGCTGCAGGTGGAGAGCAGAGTGCATGTTCTTCGCAGGGATGGGAGAGACGCTAGCCAATCCTCACCTGGGTGTGTGCTTAAAGAGACCTTTGGGAAATAGAAGCTTCCTCTCTACCTATAATAAAGCTGCAGAAATGTGGTGTGAAACCGTACTCGCTGATTAGATGGTCGTTGTGTCCAGTGCAGTTTCAGGGTGGATAATTCCAGTCCTGTGTGCGGTCGAGACAGATCACCTTTCTGGGATCATGGGGTGCCCAGCATTTGCCACACTGGATCAGAGCAGGGGTTGTCAAGTGAAAGGCAATGCCCTGCCCTCAGCTGTGCCACTTACTGGCAGCTATAGAGAAATCAAGATATCTAGAAATGTACAAAATGAGCAGTGGATACTCCAGATGGTGGCTCCTTTTCTTAATGTTTTTGTATTGATAGATGAGATGAATCCACTCCTGTTGGCACTGAGTTCTGCCATACACTTACCTGTGACAGAGGGTTATGATCAGCAAGCTGTGCTGAACTGGCAGTGGGATATAGCGAGGCTTTGCTATTGAAGCCAGTAATATCCATGTCAATGCCCTTTCTTAAATTAAATAGGACTTTTTTATTGTTTTTTGAAAATCTTTTGTGATTATTTTTAGATTAAAATTCTTTTTGTATTCACATCATTTGCTTATTAATTTGTGTCAGAAATCAGCATGTCAATGTACGTGATTGCTGACATGACTCATCACAGTCAGACAATCCCATTACTTTATCTGTGTCATCTGAAGAAGCTCAGCTGAAAATGCAGCAGCAATTTGCAGTTGGCCATCAAGGATATGTATTTGAGGAATTTATTCAAATATGGCACTGACTGTGTACCCAAGGAACTGTTAGAAGAGCTTAATTTAATTATTAGAAATCAATTTCCTACCATTTGCATATTTTAATTACATAAAACCTTTTTATTTTTAAATGGGCTATATATGATGCCAGTATACAGCTTCTACTTTAACGTCACAGGCCCTGTTACACACTGCGTTCTGTCTCACTGCTGTGTATACTCTGCAGCAGGAAGAGTTAGTCTCGTGGAGAAAGGAGTGTAACGAAAACCATTCTGCATTTTTACAGTTTCAAAATATATAAATTATTCATTTAATTTTAAATTAGCATACATAGGAATCCCTCCTGTTGATATGCATGAGTTATTGTAATAGCGCTAGTCCTAAATTACAAGAACTTTTTAGATAATCCTGTTGAAAGGAAAGCTTGGATCAATAGTGAGATGATTTTCTGTACAAATCACATGTATTCTCTGTTTGTATTTTCATGTACGTTGAGTATGTTAGGTGGAGCATACTGTAAATTAATGCTAACGATTAAAAAAGCTGCAGAGCACTCATTTTTATTAAAGTCATTAGAAACTTTAGAAAATTGATCTAAAAAACAGTTGTGTTGTT
The DNA here is from genome assembly GCA_033558235.1 of Neomorphus geoffroyi. Classification (NCBI taxonomy): domain Eukaryota; kingdom Metazoa; phylum Chordata; class Aves; order Cuculiformes; family Neomorphidae; genus Neomorphus; species Neomorphus geoffroyi. The sequence continues at coordinate 14,592,669 of JAUMJM010000050.1, forward strand.
CTTGCTGCAAGGTTTGTTATGCCTGTGGTGTGGCCTCAGTTATGTAAAAGCTGTAATCCATGCCATAACCTGTATGATTTCTCTTTTTGCTTCCTGAATTTCTTAGCCTCAAAATATCTTGATTGGAAACACCTGACTTGTGTTTTATCTCTTACCTAGGAAGTTTCTTTCCTGTTGTGTTGCTGTCATAGGTCCCAGAAGCCATAAGAAAGTGCCAGCGAGCTGGAATTACAGTCCGCATGGTCACCGGAGACAACATCAACACAGCACGCGCCATTGCCATAAAATGTGGAATCATTCATCCTGGAGAAGACTTTCTTTGCCTGGAAGGGAAAGAGTTTAACAGGAGGATCCGAAATGAGAAGGGAGAGGTAATTGATGTACTAAACCTGTACATATTACAAATAAATTATTAAAGAAACTTGCAGTCTGCACTTCATATGATGCACAGCTACTGTCAGTTCAGAGCTAGCCTAATCCAGCAGTTTGTGGAACCGTAGCACTGGTCTACAGGAAATCAAAACCAAGCACATTAAAGGCAAGTTTGTTAGCAAAGAGGTGAACAAACTCAACAGCAATCTGCAGCCCTCAGCCCCATAAAAATGCAGTCTGTACTGAGAATCAGCTCCCCTCATTTATTTTTTTCAGACCACTTTATCTCAGGTACTGATATGTCCACTCACTCTAATGATTTGCGTATCTTATTCTGTTCTTTGAGAGATTTTTGAATCCTCATGTAAAAGATGGAGCTAACACGCAGGCTGTTAAAGCCAGCTTTTAAAAAGAAGGCTCTGTGCTGTGTCTGAGTCCGTCATTGATGAATATCACAGTCATTTACTCTGTGCATAGATTGGTGGGATCCTGGGAACATCAGTATATGCATCAGATTTGTCCTTCTTGCTATTGGTATACAGAGAAAATTCTGCCATTATTTGATGCAAAATGAAAGGAAGAATTTAAATTCAAACATAAAATAGAAGAGCACACTTCTACTTGTAATCATGTTTGATCAGCTTTGGGAAAATCCACCATCCTATATCTAGAGTCATTGGTTCATAGTGGAATTATCTGTAGAAATGCAAAGAAAGGCTGATCAGATCTGTGGTAAAATACAGAAGTTTGAGCCAACAGCTGGGCTTTGGCAGTAGAAAACTGCCCCTTTTGACCTGGCTTTCATTTTCAGCATTGGTGGCTGTGGTAGGTTTTCTGTGCTTTGGGAGAAAAGTGGCATGTCTGAGTAGTGAAGTGAATCATCTGGCACACGGGCACGTGTGTATTTTGCATTTTGTTGATCACAGGCAAGCAGTTTTACTGTTTGGGTTTTTTTGTTTCCCACCTTCAGATTGAGCAAGAGCGGATTGACAAAATCTGGCCAAAGCTTCGAGTGCTTGCTCGCTCTTCTCCCACGGACAAGCACACATTGGTAAAAGGTGCGTGCAGCCTGCCTCTGCCCGTGCGGGCGATTAATGCCTCGGTTATTGAAGAATACTTTGCACATTATCTGTGTTGTAAAAATTTTACTGTTACAAATACATCTGAGTTGTTACCTTTAATTGCAGATCTATACATAATGCAAGGAAATTCTCTCCGAAACCAAATCTGCTGTGTTTGTGTTGGATCTGAGCCTTGAAAAGGAGATAATAGGGAACTTGCTGGCAGGAGTGACAGAAATACAAATAAGATGTCTGGCAAGTAGACATAGGCAAACTCGTGTTTCCCTTGTGACTTTTAACAGGACTAGAACGAAACTCCAGCTGGGAAGGGAAAATGTGTGTTTGTGGGTCAGAAAGAAAATATTGTTCAGAAATAGCTTGTTCTTCATATAAACCAGAGGGAGCATAGGTTTTGTAGTCTTTGTCTGTACCTCTTTATGAAAGAAACAACAAAAAGCTCATTTAGAATAAATCCGGTCACTCAAGTGCATCTCTTCTCCCAGAATTATTTTTAGAGAGTATTCCAAGATAAAAAAAATTTTTGTGTTGACAGTAGCAGTTATTGGAGATAACCTAACCAGGAGCTGTGCTCTTTAGCACCACATGTATGGAGACAGGTGTTTTAAGCCAATTCTGTTTTCCTATAGGCTCACTAATTGTGTGATTTGCATTGGCTTCTTCTGGATTTCTGGCTGTACTTCTAGAGACTGTTTCAGTCCCATAAAAACTGCACTCGCAGCCTGCAAGGCCCGCCGTGTCCTGGGCTGCATCAAAACCCTCACGGCCCACAGATTGAGGGGGGAGATCTGCCCCTCTGCTCTAGTGAGAACCCACCTGGAGCCCCGACGTTGGGTGCTTGAAACAATTTCACTGATAGGTGTTCATGATTCGAAAGGTTTGGTGACTGTTGGTTTGGACAACGTAATTATCAGCTCCCTAGGTCAGTGTTAAACCAGCACCGTTAGCTGGCATCCCCTCGTTGCCCTAGAACGTAAAAAATCCATCTGACAGCTCGTAGAGGACATGACTCATCCAGCCCAATGGTGTTTGTTTCGGAAACGAACAACATCGTGTGTTTCATTACGTGCATTAAATGGACCCTTGGGAGTACTCATTGGAATCACTTGGGGTTTTCCCTTAAAAGGAAAATGAAATCTTTGCCAGGGAAAATGAAATCAACAAAGAACTGAAGAAAAAGAAGCAGCAAATGATTGCTGTTTCATAGCACACACACTCTGACCATCCAAGAGACTTTACTAAATGCTGTATGCAACTAACACAGCTGATGTTTTAAAGATGTGACAAGGTCAAGCAACAGAGCGATGAGGTGTCTAACGCAGCTCAAGAACAAGTCAGTGGAAAAACATGATGGAACTTTTGGCTGGTACTACTCGAGGGCCATTAAAAGTTACAAGAAACTATTTAAATGTTCACGAGTTTTGGACCTCTTGTTAAAATGTTATGTTTTTCTCAGACACTTGAGGGATCAAGAGGATTTTCTCTTCTTTGATGTATTGTATCTGCTCTAGGGTAAAAGCACACATCACAAAGTAAACTTTTTTTTATATTTAATTTTTAATGACATACAGCTGCTGAAGGGAATGTTTTTTTCCTTAACCTAGCGCAATCCCACTCAGCAAAAGGATCATTTTTATTTTTCTTTTTTGTTTTTACTACAGCTAAGGGACTAGAGGAAGGCATGGTTCAGCATTTCAGGCTGGGCAGGCGGTTTCTCTCAAATATTTATGGCTTCGAAGTAGGGGTAAATTGAAAAAAAAAAAAAGTCAAAATGGTTTATCATCATAAACTGTTTCAGTAAAACAAAAATGTTAGATATCTCAGTCCAATAGAAATTACAATTCTTACAGTTTTTATGACATTTATTGGTATTATTTCATATTTTTTTATCCTATTTCAAATGCATATCATTTATACTGATGTGTCCTTAAAGTACTATTGCTGAAATCCTTCAGTATTGTCATATTGGTTTTTAAAATACGATGGGAAGCAACTGAGACCTGTCATCTTATCAGAAGGTATAGTGAAGACCAAGTAAGTGTTCAGTTTATCAGCTTTCCAATATGTTTAAATTAGGCTGGAATTATATATCTGTGATACTAAAATAACTATTCTTTTCTCATGTAAGGATGATTTATTAACAAGGAGAAAAAACTTTAAAGAAGAAAATATTTTTAATAATTACCCTTAATTACTAAAATATTTCCAATATTATTGCATGGGATGGTATTATATTCATGAACTCATTAATGTGGACATGTCATGAGACTAGGGAGAAGAACAAAAATACAAAAAAAGTGTATTAGTTGAAATTCTGAAATTACATATCAGCATGTTGCAAATTGCAAGTAGTTTACATTTTAGATAAAATTTTAATATTTACTTTAATTCAAATTCATAAGAAGAAATATTCAGAAATTTGATCTGATCTGCCCTGTAAAATGGTCAGCTTCAACCAACTCTTCTCCAAAGAGAAGAACATAAAAATGGTTTCAAGGAAGCTGCGTTAGAATCTGGAGATTTACTCTTGGCAAACAGCGTTTTGGTCTCTGTGTTTGAGTCCCTCTATGGGAGCCACTGATGCCTTCAGGCTTTCCCGTTAGTGTTTCAGGCTGTGCCCTATCCCTGCACTGACTTCGGCGTGTAAGTGCAGGGAACTTAAACTTTCTCTTTCACAAGACTTTCTAAATTGTTTTTAAATTAACAGGGAACTTCAAAAAGCTGCAAAATATTTAAAACCTAATCTGAACAGAACATCCCCATGACAATCTATCGCTTCATCTGTCTGTGTTTAGCCGATCAGAGAAATACAAACATGCTAAGTGTGCAGGATGGGCAGCTTTACTGCCGCTGCCACGTGGAGTTTTCCTGTCCACCTGTTTTGACTTCAGCAGTGGAGACAGAAAGAAATATCTAAACCAGTATGTATTTCTCCCAGAACCAACAGTTTCTCACTAATGAAACTCTAGGGGTGAGAATGCAAGTAAGAATTGTTTAAATAGAGCAGCATTTGCTCTGCAGTGAAAGGAGAACCGGAGGCTCTACATGGTGGTTTTGATCTGAGCCATACGTACAGATCGCTCCTTATAAAAGAGAAGGGAGACACGTTGTTGGTTGATTTCTTTACTATCCCAAGTGGATTTCATTTAATGCTTGCTTAATGTTGCAAGGAGGAGGGTGGGAGATAGAGGATGTCTTTCCCTTTCAGCAGGATAAGCAGTGCCGGTACCTTTCCCAGCAAGCTCACGTGTGTGGTGCCCCTCTTGGCAGCTGCGCGCGGCTGCTGCACGGATGATCTTTTCCCTCATCACAAACCAGCTGTTGGTCCTGACAAGCTCATGCCTTGCGCTAGCTGCCTGGCTCCTCCCCAGATTCCTGCAGTGGCGGCAGAGGCTGTGGGTGGCATGCGCCATGCTGTTACAGCCTAGGTGTACTCCTGTGGCTCTTGAGTTAAATCCTTTCTGACAGAAAAGTCATGGCCAAACAGCTTCAGCTAAGGAAAAAGACCAGTGAAGCCAGAGCAGCTGTTTTTGGGGGGGAGCTTGGCTGAGGTTTGAGAATTCCCCTACTACACCTTGCAGACCTGCTTTTGTTAAAATACCCTATGTAAGCATTTGGCTGGAGTAAAGCAGTTTATTCCAAAGGAATCTCCTGGCTGTTGGAGATGACTGAATACCGAAGCTGCTTCTTAGCTGTTGTGAGTGAAAGGCCAGCGCGCCTTAAGGAAACGGGCGCTCTCTTCGCTGGCCAGCTGGCAGGTCATGCCCTTGTTCCCATTTTGGCTCTGACTGAAGCAGTTGTTCCCCCCAACTCAAGCCTGCAGAGGGAGAGCACTTTCTTGGCATCCCTCCTCTGTGTGGTCTCCTTACACTGCTTGTAAAATCCATATGGGCAAATTACTCGATGCTGGAGAACATTCTGGAGGTGAAGCCTTGTCACAACAATTAATGGAATGTTATCAAAGAAAGAAAAGAAAAATGAAAGTAACTGCAGAAAGGAAGGAGGAGAGTGCTGGGATCAAGTCAGGCATTCCAAGATGTGAGGAACAGATTTGAAAGAGCCTGCAGGAGTCAGGGAGCGCAAGCATAGCTGTGAGAAAGCCTCTGAATCCCAAATAATCACTACTACTCCATTTTAGAAATGTCTGATGCACAAGTGGAATTGCAAATTCCTCTGAACAGCACTGAGGTCCCTTGACACCACCCTTGTGCCGTGTGCTGCTGCGGTTCTGGTGACACAGCAGTGGTGATGGCGATGAAGGGGTGGGGCTGAAGTGCTGATGAGAACGGAGACCAGTTCATCTCCGCTTCTCTGTGACTGCTGCCAGTGCAGTTCCGTGCTCAGGAGAGTTCTGGGCTCAGCAAGGCTGCACAGTTTGCTTTTAGGGGTACGAATGTCTGCTAAACCTCGTAAATCACCGAGCTCCATCCCACAGCTGGCTGAGCAAGGCAGCTCACACATCTGTCAGCAGGTCATTGGTTAGAGCCTCCTCAGCTTGGTGGGGGTTGTGTTCCCTTTTGGAATCCAGTGGCGAGAGGATGCTCTCTGCCTGTTTGGAGCAGTTAAATACCAGGATGTGTCACAGATTTGTTAAAAACTTTCCTGAAGCTTAAACTATTAATTTAACATCAAAAGATGTGTGTTAATAACAAGGGAAGACCAAGATAAATGCTTTAACACAGTGGCAGCTGGTGTTCCTGTTTATTTAGTAATACCAAAAGCAAATCGCCCCCCAAAATGGAAAACTCTAATTATAAGATCTTATCAGAATAATGTGCCGTTTGTCTGAGTTCAACCTGTGAATTCATTTCTTTCTGATTTTCATAAGACTGAAAAATGCAGGGCACTAACTGCTTCCACACTGCATTGCAATCTTCTGGGTACCTGATAAGCCTGCACCTTGCCAAGAAACAGCTATTGCTCTCTAATCTGCAATTTCCTATTTCTGGTTAGTTATCTGATATCAGTGTAGAATAAAAGCTTTGCACACTTGGTAGGTTTATATAATTGTTTGTAGAGGTTATGATTTTGTGCAAAATGTGTTAGCAAAAGGGATTTTGTTTTTCTTCCCTAAGTTGTTAATATGGAGAGGTGTTCTCACATCCTACACAACAGTCCTGTGTTCTAGACTCGTACTCAAATGGGCTCTGACGTGGAATTAAAAATACGAGTCGTGAATGATCCCTATCCTGGTAAAAAGCAGGGCTGCTTCTGTAACCTGAGAAAAATTCTTGGTTCTTTTCCTCACTTTCCCCATCTGCGTAAGTGGAAAATATTTCACTGCAGTGAGTACTTCAGCTTGATTCACCAAGTGAAAAGTGCTTTCTTTTCTCAAATGATCTCAAAATGAAAGTAGAAATGATTTTATTATGTCTATTTATTAAAATGTTTGGCTCCAAAATTTAAATAATTATTTTTTTATCTTCTTAATCCTTGTTTGGCAGAATTGAATATGCTCCGGCTAAATAAAATTCCTCAATGGCATTTGTTATCTTTAGGTTAAACTGATTTCCAGAAGGCATCCTAGTAGAGCAGATACTGTAGTTCATTCCCAGTTTAGGAGAGCTTTAAGTATGAACTTAAGTCTTTGACAAATCCTTTTCACTGATGTTTGATCAGAGAGCTGGGCTAGGTGGGTTTACTGTGACAGATAATTTTAAGTAGTAGAAATCTTCCAGAAGAATGTAATAGCTGATCTCATCCCCTCGACCTCTGTGCCAGTTTTGTTGGTGTTTGGCTGATGCAGAATCAGAATGTTCTGGGTAAATTCTGGTAGCAATGTCTAGTAACGTGTAGTAGTGATGGCATTGCATTCATCATTATTTTCCTTAAAAATCAGGTCTATTTAATCTCTGTAAGACTTGTGTGGTGTTATGTAGGCTATGTTACACAAGCCCTAATGTGTTTTAGAGGGCAGTTTTATCTTGCTGATGATTCTGTATGTATGTACGCATGCACAGACACACCCGTGTTTCGCAGGTATCATCGACAGCACGCAGGTGGAGCAGAGGCAGGTCGTGGCTGTGACTGGAGACGGAACCAACGATGGACCAGCACTTAAAAAAGCTGATGTTGGCTTTGCAATGGTATCGTCTTGAGCATATTTATTGACGTTTGTGCCATTATAATTTGCTTCAAGGGGGTTTTCGTTCATTAAGTGCTGAGTAAGTTTCTTAGTTCTTACTTGTCAGTCAAGCAGTATGTTGGAGGGGTGAGTTATATTGGAGTTACCTTGCTTCAGAACCCTTCACTTTGCTATGTGAGTTTTGATACTTTTTCAGGTTTTTTTCTGAGGTAATTGCTGGCTACATGCAGAATCCTGTGCCAGTACAGGAAAATGAACTGTGTTCTTCACAACAGTGGAGTCCTATTTTGGTAAAATCCATCTTTCCAATGTACACTGACTGGCGACATTAACATGCTGAGCTATGTATAAGATGCAAAGTTCTAGGTTTTGTTCGTGTATATTAATAAAATATCATCAATGATAAAAATAACTCAGAAGTTCAGTAGACATTAAGCTGATAATTTAAAGCACTCAAAACTATCTTCACATGAATTCCACTGCTATCAATTCCATTTCCTGCATCCTTATTCACTTTTAAAAATGAGCCAGATTAGCTGGCTTCCTGACCAGTCTGAAATGCAGATTATGCTTAGCAGTCACAGTTACTGTGCTGAGGAGTCTCTGTATAACTGTGCACTTTGAACGAGTATGCAGAGATTCATATCCTAACTGTCGCTGTACTTTCCAGTAGGTAATTTTATCTACAATTCTCTTTTTCAGGGTATTGCTGGAACAGATGTTGCAAAGGAAGCCTCTGATATCATCCTAACAGATGACAATTTCAGTAGCATTGTGAAGGCTGTGATGTGGGGACGGAATGTCTATGACAGCATCTCCAAGTTCCTGCAGTTCCAGCTCACTGTTAACATTGTGGCTGTGATTGTGGCTTTCACTGGAGCATGCATTACCCAGGTAAGGTTAACTTCAGGGGGTGCCTAAAGTATGGGGCCAAACCCTGCCAAGCTAGATTTTGTTTTAAGTTGTCGTGGCTCACATTTAATTCTTACTCTGTACAACAGAAACTGCGCTTCCTAAAATTCTTCTGAGCATTAAGAGTGTATTTAGGATCAAGCTGCTAAATGTTAAATGGCTGTTTTCATAAGGACGTGCACTAATCCATCTTCTCCTGGAAGTAAATTGCTTTCAGGAGCTGCTGGTGTTTGTGCTGCTCCCATGCAGCTCCCTGTTTTGATTACATATTATTGTCATGGCTGAGCTGAGCTTGTGATAACAGGACAGAAAATGTTAGGGCTTGGGAGAAGGAAGAGGTTATGTGACTTTGCCTTTTCCTCTCTGAATATTTCACTATTAAATCAATATTTCTTGATGGATTATGGAATGAGAATATTATTTTCAAGAGAGCAGTACTGACATACAGAAGTAATCCCAGCAGGGGAGCTTTTTGACTGATAGAATTATTTTGCTGCTTTCAGGCAATTCCTTTAGTTTCAGATGCAAATGAAAAACCAATGAAATGGCACATATAGTTGGACTTCGATCTCTTTTTCTCCCTCTACGTTAATCCCTCAGTGCAATCCTGGTGTGCGTGCAACAAGTATAGGTCTGTTACAAAAAGCAGAACCCAAATTTTTCCCCCCTCAAATTGCTGCTTTTTGATTGATAAAATTAAGTTTTCTTTTTCCTATAGAGAAAACAGGATGTATTTAGTACAGAATGAGGGGTTTATCCTTCATTAGGAATTGGCAAAACACTCCGTTTTTAGTGTTGTCACTCAAAAATAATACAGATTTCAGACACTGCAGAAAGGCACAGTTACAGAATGCCTCCTTTGATTCAGAAGCACTGTGGGAAAGCTGATGCTTCCCTGCTGTGTGCATTGTGCAGATGCACATTCCTGTTTCAGGAGGTAAATTTCACCTTACGCACACCTGAGCAAAGCAATGAATAAGTCATTAGCTCTGCTCTAGGGTAAACTTACATCGTAATCACGGAATTGATCCTTGAAACCAGAAACCTAGATACCTTTGCAAAACCGTGAGGTCAAGCTTCTCCTAAGCCTCGACAGACACTTAGTCACTGTTTTTGTGCAGAATAGGAGGAGTCTGCAGGTTCCCAGTTCCTGCCAGCACTGTGCCACAGCTGGGTGGATGGAACCATCCTCATTCCGCTCCTCTCAGCTACACAGGCAGAACTAGAGCTGGGACCCTCTAAGAAATCAGAAATGGCTGGGTTTGAAGCAAGTGCCAGCGATATTAACAAACAAAATAACTATTTTATTCTGTACAAAGGAAGCACTGAGACTGCAATTCACGTGTTTTCCAAGAAGGAAAAATTCCAAGCTGCTAAGTGCTTGAATCCAGCCACACTGCCCCAGCTCCTGACAATGCGTGGTGTCACGACTGAGCCTGTGCCGTGGGACATAATTACTGGTGTTGGATAGCTTTTCCTTTTCTCTTGGGAAATATTTCCAACCATATTGAGAAACTGTTTAGCTGTAAAGTGATCGTTGCCGGTAACAGAAGGTAGGTGAGTAAGGACTAAAACTCTGGAAGGTCAGTTCTCCTGGATTTCTATCAGTGATACAAAACCCTACAGAAAAAAGTGCTAATGGCATGTGGTAAGAGTGCCATCACTGGAACTGAGACCAGGGCTTCCTTTGAAGGCCCTGCATTCAGTCATTGCCTAGTAACGTTTATTTAGATTAATCTTTTTGTTCATGTCCAATATTTTTTCAATTGCTTCATGAAAGAATGAAGGGAAGTGTATTCTATTTGTTAACTAAGGAATTGCTGGTTTATTCTTGAAGAGGGCAAACATTACTGAATTGAGCACAAAGAATACTTTAAATCAAGTCTAAGTGCACGTGTAGTGCATAATCAGTGCAAGCATATTGCCCTGTTTAATTCTTCATCCTTCGAATCGTTCTGTTGGCTTCCAGAGGGATTTGGATCAAGCTCAGGGCATTTGTATTGCCCCAGTGGTCTGCAATACCATCACTGAGCCTGCCAAGTCTGTTCTACCACTTTACAGGTTTTAGTGGATACCTCCTGGAATTCCAGTGTTCCTTAATTCCTAGATTCTGTTCCTTAATTTGGCAGTAAAAATGCAGATCCAAAGGAGAGGTCTGAAAGGAACCAAAATTGAAATAGTAGCAAAGAGGCAGCAGTTATTACCATTGTAGATCTGATTGCACTCAGCAGCCTGGTTGCTGATAAGTAACTCTTGTTTTGGTCTCATTCAAGAAGAATCTTGCCTTGGAATAAACATTATTACATTAGGCTTTGACTCAAAGACTCTGGTCAGGGAAAGGGCATTCTGTTTGTTTGGCTCATGAGCTTTACTGAAAATTACACTTGAGAACATACTGTGCCTTCTGGTTGCAATGAAAATAACTCTAGCACAAAATGCATGAATTTACCAAAAAATTTTGCATACAGCAGGCTGATGCACACAAAGAGCTCTAAGTCTGCAAAACTGTGCACTGGTCTAAAATTACTATTTAGACTAGAAACGTTTAAGTTCTTAACAAACAAATGAAGCTAAAATCTATAGTTTCCAAAAGGCGATGCAGGTTTCTGTCAAAATTAATATAAAGAAGGTCCCTATTGAACTGAATTTTACTTTAGTTTTAGGTCATCAGTTTGACTTTGACTCAAAGAATATAATTTTGGTCCAGAATTAATATTCAGGTTAATAAATATTACACAGGCTATCCTTTTCATGATATTCCTTCAGATCTAGAGTGAGAAAAATTCTGTGTAGGTAGCAAGATTTCTTTCATACTTCTTACTGTCAAGTCTCAAAAAAATCTGTTCTGCCATTCGGAATAAGCATACTGGGATACTTTCAGTATGGAGCTTCTTCTATGCTTACCAGCTCATTTTGGTGTTTCTACTGTTTGTGCTTACAGGAAGTACAAAGATAAAAATCTTTATTTTGACTAATTTTCTTTAACACTTGGCTTGTGCTTGGCAACTAAATAGACTTAATTTTATACATCTTCATCCTGCAATTGCACTGGTGTACATGTAAATATGTGTATGTGCTCCTGTCACTGCAGGACTCCTAATGAAACCACAGAAGCTCTGTATTAATGAAAAGGTCCCACTGTGTGAGCACTGTTAGGAGCAAACCCAGACCTCCAAGGAGCACCCCCAGAATGCATTGTCAAGTAGGAGCCGTTTTCTTTGGTCCAGAGCACTGCAGGAGTGCAATGGGAAGGCTCAAGAAAAAGATTAGGTACAACCTGTGGTCATCTTAAGAACCTCCTGTGTTTTTCCCCAAAATATATAAATAAAATCAGTGTCCTTACCAATTCCACTTCAGGGAACTACTCTTTAGTATAACTGTTAACTTTAAGCAAGTAGTATTTTATTATTTGTCTACCCAATACCTGCTCCAAGATGCTGCTGTCAGAGAGAAATATCTATCATATCTGCTATTTCTGTTTTGTCCTGGTTTGCTGTTTCAATAGACATTTAACTCCGTGTACAAAGTTTATGTGATCCTACGTGCTACTCCAATGTTATATAAGGATTATAAAGGAGCCTAAATGAAGTTATAAATGAAGTCTAAACAGGACCAGTGCAAATGGTCATTTGCTGTTCTCTGTCCAGGGTCTCAGCATGAAGTTATGTTAAGGGTGACAGAAACCATGTTCTAAGTAGCAGAGGAATTGCAGATACCTGTTGGCAAGCTCAGCACAGCCGCTGCCAGAACTGAGCTGCCCACCACAGGGACCTGACTTACACTGGGCCCAGTTTCTGTTTACAGCAGCTCAGTGTTTAAACCAAGAGTTCAAAATCAAAAACTTAATAATAAATTTTTTGTGTTGTGGTTCTGTAATTATGTAAAGCACTCAGAAATCTAGGCCATACAAGCAAACCAAACTTAAAGTAGTCTCTGATTAAAAGCTGAATCAGGATTACTCAACCTGGGCTGTGCAGGTTCTCATCATTGTGTGTCCACCGTGTACGTAGCACCCACAAGATAGCAGCTGTTAGCACTGCTCACTCTGAGTCAGCGCAGCCTCTGTGGCACAGCACAGCTGGGCTGGACTCATTCACCTCATCTCAGTTAATCTAATTAATTTCCCTCTCGCTTCCTTCTCTCTGCTGCCCAGTGCACGCTCCTTCAGTGATCGGGCTGGGGTGATCCTGACCAGTTTGCTTTAATTGCCCTTTCTGTTTAGCTACCGTTACCTCAGGCTAAATCAATAATTTCTTTCCGTATGGGTTTAGAAGATAGACTCCTACATTCTGACTTCATTCTCTCAATAACACTTTTGCAGAGCCCTTGACTGGAGCTTTCTTTGGAGCTCTGCCTGCAATTACTGTGAATTCAGTACTTCCAATGAGTTATTGCTCCACATCTTTGGGTTCCATACAAAGTTCTGTATGTGCCTCCCAAAGTCGGGAGGTTCATCCTGTTTCCTGTCTGCAACGTATACAGAGTACCATGAAAATATTAACTCATTATGTTTGAAAGTGTTAAAAATAAGGCTATACAAAATAAGGATTTAAAAATGCAGTTCAGTTTTTCACTAGAACTGTAAAGCTAGCATGTTTATCTCTGTGCCAGATTTTTGTCTGTCTCCAACTGTTGAGACGACATAACTATTCAAAAAGGCTGCATTAAAGAAAGAAGACAAAGACTGTGTTTTAACATTTTACATTCAAATTATTGTTCTCGTACTTTGGGAAAAACTTAATGTTTTAGGAGACATTAGAAACTGGAAACAGTAACTCTAAGGGACATTATGTTTGGAAAATTAAATGTTAATTTAAAAGCACTGTAGCAATGAACTACCACATTAATCAGTTATTGTTTTTACAGATCTTGTTCAAAAAATGAGGATGTTCTATACTTACATGTATAAGGCCGTAATTTACATGGTTATAATGTTTTACTGCAGAACTGTATTTGGCAAATCCTAAAATAACAGCATTGGCAAATTTGAAAAAGCTATAATATAAAATCAAAGTATGTACTGTTCAGCATTGGTTTGGTAAGGCTTAAAGACATGGAAATGGAACTGAGGATGCCACTTCCATACGATTAGCAGACAGTGTGATCTGGCAGCAGGAGCAAGGGCTGTCATTTCTTTAATTTATGTATATAAAGTTACCCTAGCAGAAATGCTTATTTTTATGAATCCATGCATGTGTTCTGTGACAAGTGGGAGTACAGAAGTAAGAATGAAAATATCTTTTTATTCCCTTACAGCTTGTCATCTAAATCAAAAGTAACAAATCTAAAATTTGTGAGACTCATGTTGCAAAAGATTTGTAGCTTATTTCCAGCCTTTGGTGATTTGTACTTTTAAGTGTTTTCAAGATGTAGTATCACTTGATTTAAGGGACATTTTCTTTTTACCTCTAGGCCAATGCTAACCTATTCCAAGGTCAAGTGGAAAGAAATTTGACAAATAAGTGGTAATTTTGGGTGGTTTGCAGTTTGAGCAGCTTTCATCCCCACAGTTTTCAGAAAGTGAATTCAGAATTATTAGCTAGTCAGTTAGTGGCTCAAATGCAGTGAGAAGAACACTGAATTTCCATCCCACTCACATAAGTGACTAAAATCTGTGATGGAAGCCTAAGCTCCTTCTCTGATCTGTATTTTTCTCAGTTTCCACCAACTAATCAGAAATCAGATAGAGTTGCAGTGGAAATTTCATTCCCCTGCCTGCCCAGACTAATGTGTGTTTAATGTTTTGGCTTCAGCTTAGAATGAGCTTTCGCACTTGACTGAGCAGGGTAGCGCTGCCAATAATAGATAATTATTAGGGGCACCACAGCCACCCAAGGTGATTGGCAGTGTGAAATGATGAGAACATGTTGCTGCCAAAGCTGACAACTGCCAATTACAGTTGTGTGATTTAGAGACTGTGAAAGCATCTCACTTTTCGTTACGCGAGGAAGATGTCAGACTCTGATAGACACCTAAATATTTGACTCTATTAAGTGTAACAGACGAATTCAGTTTTATTGACAGAGAAGACAGCCCATGAAGAGGAAATTCAGCTATCGTAACATCTCAAAGTAGGGAATGTTTCTCGAGAAAACTTATTAATTTGACAGGTAAAAATACAACATGGAAAATTCTTCAATATAAAACATGTTTTCCTTTCTCTGTATGTGCTGTTGTACAGGTTTAGGGTCTCTGAGAAACAAACTGCTTTTAGTGCAGGTACTCTCCTTGCCCAGTTAATGCACCCCACAACCAAGAGATCAATAATGGGTTAATGCTAATCTTCCTCCCTTCCCTATTGTCAGACTTGGAAAGAGTAGGTTGCTTTTCTCCATCCCTTTCAATAAGCTGAAAATTAATGCTTCTTTATTAATAAAGTATATCAAAATATGTGTAAATCTTAAAAATACACTTTCAAGAGGAAATAATATTTTATCTGAAGGGAGAGTTGGAGTATAAACCAGATACACAAGAGACCAAACTGCTTACCCTTGTTCTCCATTTGTCCTTGGGATACTGAATGGATGTTGGCCCTCATTATTCTATAGTATTTCAATATGGCTCCTTGAAGGAATTGCATCTATCTGTCATTACAGCTGCCCAATGAATTACAAATCAAAACTTTACAATATTATAGTCGTCTCCTGAGAGCTGTGTTAGTTTGCTTTGCTTGTTTACTTTGGTTTTTTTTAAGCACGCCCTAAAGGCCTCTATAACACAACCATAGACTCTCTCTTGAATTGAGTGAGGGAGGAGCTCCTTCTAGTGGTTGGTGACCTGCCTCAGTAACCAAGGGCCTTCATCCTGACAAGTAGTAATGTGGGGTTTTCTCCTTTCCAGTTCTGTCATTTCAAATATGCTATCCTGCTACCCAGTAAAATGATAAAGGTTTTCTTACATTTGATACAGTTTAATGAGATTCAGAATATTTTATAAATTAAAATAACCGGCATTTTTTGGTCACTACTGTTTTAAAAAAATCTTATTTAAGTAAGATGTATTAAAATGTCTCAGTCATTGTTTCATAACTTTTTAATAATTTCAAGCTGTTTCTGAAAAGACAGAAAGGCAGGTTATAGTAAGAGGAAGGATTACTTTTAAAATTGTTTCAGTAAAATTTTTATTCCAGGGAATACACTTTTACCCAAATTCTCTAGTTACCTAAATCAGCTGAAAACTGAAGTGTGACAAGAGGGCATTGTAAAATGTATTGTAAAGTATTTGTGTTAAGCTTTGTACAACGTGTGTTATTGTAAATGTTTCTGGTGTCAGAAACCAGAGGGAAATCATTTAGCTCTGCTTACATCACTGCTCCCTGTGACTCTGGTCTCATGTAAGAAGTGTAAGAGAGCAAAGGTATTTCCATGTCCTGCCTTCAGCACCGCCTCAGGCACAGGGGAAGGAATGAAATCACAGGGAATGACCTGGCAACAATTATTTTTCGGAAATATGGATGTTTGTCATTTGTCTCCCCAGGACTCTCCTCTAAAAGCAGTACAGATGTTGTGGGTCAATCTCATTATGGACACCTTCGCCTCGCTTGCTTTGGCCACCGAACCTCCCACAGAGGCTCTGCTGCTACGAAAGCCATACGGCAGGAACAAACCTCTTATATCTCGTACCATGATGAAGAACATTCTGGGTCACGCTGTTTATCAGCTTACCCTGATATTTACACTGCTTTTTGTTGGTAAGAAAAATTGTTAGGCTTGTTGCTTTGTTTGGAAGCATCTAGGTCTTGTAGAATCAAAATACTTTAAATGTAACCACTTAATACATGTATATTAGGCAGCTATTTAATGGGATTAGAAACAGTAGGGGAAAGGGAACAGATGCAGTAGAGGGATTTAGGTGCCTTTCGTATGTGGTTTTCATTCTGTACTGAAATTTCATTTTGATTCTTGTCGGTTTTAGTAGACTTGTAATAAAGTGAAAAAAGGCAACACAAAAATAAAGATCCATTTTACCAACATCTGGAGAATCTCTCATTGGGAGCAAAATGTTTGCCATAGTCAAGCAATAATCCTGATCTTCAGTAATATAGATAAGCAAGTAATCAGTATTGTGTTCTTGTCACTATGTCATCACTGTTAAATCACATGTGTTGTCTTTCAAGTTTTTTTTCTTTATATACAGACTTCCATATAAGCTGTAAATGTAAATTTATGATTCTTAGGAGTTTTTTAGCTCCGCTGTGAAGGCCTTGCTCCGCCTCACTAACAACTGGCAGCATGTTTGGAGGCTCCAGGGAGATGATGGTCTGTTCACAGTGGAGCTGTTTAAACCAAAAGAATTGCCAGGTTTTGTAGAGAAATGATCTGTGATGTGGTTAGGCTGACAGTGTATTTTGAGAATGTTTGGGGGGGTCTAAGGAAATCATAATGTCATATTCTCTAAAACGGCCGTGGAAGGTCTGGGTAATTCAGGTGGTTGCTGATCACCTTGGAGTGAGGAATCCTATGCACTGTGTGGGGGCTCCCATGGGCGTTCAGGCTAGGGAAGAGAAGGTCCCAGCGAGACCTTATCATGGCCTTTCAATATATAAATAGGACTTATGAGAAAGACAGACTTTTTACCAAGGCCTGCAGTGACAGGACGAGGGGCAGAGGGGTTTCACTGAGAGAGCGTGGGTTTGGCTGGATGTAAGGGAAGAAACATTTTTACCATGAGAGTGGTCAGGCCCTGGCACAGTTTGCCCAAAGTCAGGCTAGATGGGGCTTTGAGCCACCTGATCCAGTGGGAGGAGTCTCTGCCTGTCGCAGGGGGACTGGACTGGATGATCTTTGAAGGTTCCTTCCAATCCAAACCATTCTAGGATTCTGTAAGAAAAGAGGTCCCTCAGGTACAGTTATCTTTTCAAAACTTATTTTTACAATAACTCATCATGGGTTGTATTTCGCTTTTTTTATTGGTCAGATGTAAAGGTGATAGTCAGATTATCAAAATAAAGAGCAGTGCCTGATGCTTTCGAAGTAGTTTAGCAGTTTAGATCAAAACTAAATCTACTGAAAACCTGGAATGTCTGTATTTTTTATCATTAATATATTTGAAGGCATGTCAAGATTTATGCCATGCTGGTTTAGCAAATGGGTAGAAGCTGCTAAAAAGCGGTTGCTTCTTATTCTTGTAGAAAATTGCAAACCTACTGTCAGTGGCCTCAGAAGAATCAACTTCCTACAACAATTATAATTTGGTTAGAGGAAAAGTATTACTGAAAACTCTTTGCATAGTTACACTCAGTTATTAGATAAACGTCATCCCCTAAGAAGTCTGTTGCTCGAAGTGTCTATGTCTTTTGCTCACTGGTATCCTGCCTATATTACAGTAAGTACAGAAAAAAAGATGGTAAAGCAAGAGCACAGGAGGCAACCAGCTAAAGCAAACACAGGAAATAAATATTTGAATTTGATTAATTTGTTCTAGTGGAAACCATTCTTTTGTCTTATACCTAGGTGAGAAAATGTTTAAGATTGACAGTGGGAGGAATGCACCACTGCATTCCCCTCCTTCAGAGCATTACACCATTATCTTCAACACCTTTGTCATGATGCAGCTTTTCAATGAAATCAACGCACGGAAAATCCACGGTGAAAGAAATGTCTTTGATGGCATCTTCAGAAATCCTATTTTTTGCACTATTGTACTGGGTACATTTGCTATTCAGGTAATGATTTGGGCAAGAATTAGTAGCTATTCCATCAGAAATTTACCTTAAGGGTTTTTTTCTGTGTGTTTTTTTGAAATCTAAATACTGTAGGAGGCATACTTAATAGTAAACCACCTCATTTCACAAATCTCAATCGATACAAGTGTCAATAATGGAAAATATTATGTAGCCATACTAATATAGCATAAATTTTGATCATTATAACTAGGTCAAGTCTCTTTTTAAAATCAAGTAATATTTCTTGGGACAACAGAAGGTTAATATTTCTATCAATTTTCCACTTTGTTTATTATGGTGTGGAAACAGAGCTTTGCATAGTGTTGCTTGCTGAAGCAATGCCAGAAAAGTATTTATTATTTTTGCTGTGTGTTTTAATAGTTGGATTTGTGAGGCAAGCATTTTATTTTAAAGAGAAAATTATTGTTTCCAAGAGCTTGGATTATGGAGATGGATATGGGACATTATAGAAGTGTGTTTATTTCGTATTTTAAAATCTCTTAGAAAGTGTACGTATACTTTTTAAGTTTACTGTACTTTCTACGAAGTACAGACTCAGAGACTTTGATATTTCATCTTTGAGTGCAATAGTTCTTTTCCCACCCTCTTTTTTCAACAGGACCAGATTTTGACATACTGTCAGTCTGGTCATGAGAATATATTGAAAAGCATACAATAAAACGTTAATTAGAGGGAAAAATGTGTTGTGCAGTGGGCTTTCCAAAATAAACTTCATCAGGGTCACCATATCCTCAGCTGAGAATGCTCAGAAGCTGGGAGAATACAGTCCTGATTTCTTTCTTTCTGGGCATTCATATGTCTGCGACTGTTGTTAGATATGTGGCTAAGGAAGCCTTACTCTCACATAGAATAGGTTTTTTGACCTTTAATTAATTCAGGGTGCATAAGTTTGTGTGTTTTGGTTTTAGTGACTGAAAGTCTGTAGCTTTTTCTGGATAGGTTCCAAAACAGTACTTCTGGTAGCATACCTTAGTGCCATCTCAGTGTCAGATGGTGCACTCGGAATATAGGACAGTATTTTGATTTTGGGTGTTTTGATTCAGAGCACTAAACTATATTTGACTATTCTACCAGTAAACCATGTTGGAATCAAACCAGCGGAGGTGTAATATGTAGAAAGATAAAGTAAAATCTCAAGTAAAATACAACTGAAAGTTGTTGGGGCTTTTTGTGGGGTTTGGGTTTTTTGAGGGAGGGGGTTTTGTTTTGTTTTGCTTTGTTCTTTTCCACAGAAAATATTTATCTTCTTTTTTCTTTGCTTGTCTTTGTAGATAGTCATTGTCCAGTTTGGAGGAAAACCATTTAGCTGTTCTCCCCTGCAGCTGGACCAGTGGATGTGGTGTGTATTTATTGGATTAGGAGAACTTGTGTGGGGTCAGGTAAGTGTTGAGAAATATGCAGATTTCTTTCTTTTGTTTTTGTGAACCAAAGATGTGATATTCATAATCCTTTTATACTGTTGGTTCCTTGGTCTCTCACAAAGTCCTATTTAGCACACATTGAAATGTGGGATGCTCTCTTGAGTACTTCAAGAACAGATGTAGTAAGGATAACTTATCCCACTGCTCCTTTTGATTTTTGTTAATTTTCATATCTCTTCTTTCCCTAAGCAGGGTGTGCTATCACCAAGGTCTTCTTCAGTTAGGCTTTTTTGTGAAACATGTTTGATTCATAACCTAATCCACTAGTCACAAACAGGAATGCAGCAAGAGCAAATGCCCTGTAACCTCCTGCAATACCACACCCAGTGCAGCAAGGGTATGGTCAGCCATGTCAAAGCTTTGAAACTGAAAAGAAGTTCCAGTTCTCTGTTAACCCACTTGTTGCCTTGCTGAAACTGCTGTTCTTTCAGTCCCTGGTAGCCTTGTTCCTGGCACAGGACTCCGTCCCTGGTGCATTTGATACATATCCACGGTGAACCTACATATCCACCTCCTTCTGTGTGCAAAGGAGGGAAGGGGGATGAAAGAAAAAGTGTTTTGTCCTATAACAGTCGCAGTTTAATTCCTGTGTCATTTTAAAATTCTGCTACAACCTGTGGCATCTTTAGCTAATATAAAATTATATACAGATGTAAAAACAAGTTGTGTGATTATGTGTCTGGAAGTAACAATACAGATATAGAATTGTTAAAACACAGCATTATTCTTTTATGTACAAACACATTGCAATATTAATAGTAATGTTAACTTTTTAATCTTTAAATGCATTGTTAAGGCATTAAAGTTTGACCCCACCTGACACAGTAAAAAAATGTGAAAAATGTGAAGTTACATTTTGCCTCTCATGTAAAGATACGCTGTAGATCAACTAGTTTGCCAGAAGAAACAGGCAATGGAATACTGAAATGGTTCTGATGAAATTGTAATGGATAGATGCTAGCTTTCAAAAGTGTTTATTTATTTTCTTATGGAGAAAATAACTTTTGGACAGTTAAGGCAGTTTTTGTTGAAGAAATAAGCTCAGAGTCATGGCAGCTTTTAGTGCCAATTTTGCTGAAAAACAGCACTATTGGATTGTAATTATTGCCTGAAGATGGAATTTGGTTTCTGACCATGCAGGGGAAAAACCTAAAATCAGTATGATAATTCTTTGAAAGAAAAGATCTGTTTTCAACTGACTGGACAATAACAACTTTGGTAAGGGGAGAAGAAAAGCAGGGAAAAGAACGACAACCCTAGCAGTTCTATTAGATCATTCCGCTGTGAAAAACCTCCCACAGCCTTTTTCTGTGTATTCTTTGGCTTCTGAATTTTGTTATCCGTGGCTATTACGTAACCATTGAAAACTCGTACTATTATCAGCACCTGTTTCCAATTTAAAGATGAGCATATTTGCCCAAGTCTTATTGTGAGAGCCTAGCCATTAAATTAAAACTCATATTGGAATATCACAGTGATTTTATCACTGAAAAGACAACAATTTTACATAAAACAAATACAGAGGAAAAAAGTCTTTCTCTTCTGGTCAGTATTTAGTGACCAGAAAAACACAATCTAAAGAAAAGCATTACTTCCACATTTATATGATTAACAGTCTGTGGCAAGTCCTCTCTTCATAGAGCTCTACAGTAAGAGAGACTTCTTTTCCTTTAGAAGAGGTGCTTCTCTTCCTTCTCAGCCTTTTGTTTCCTGTTGGGACTCATTCCAGTTCAACGCAAAAAAAATTGTTAACCCTTTCTTTTATCAGTCTCCTGAACCTGCTGTTCTTGTGAACCACCAAAACCAATCAAGGTTTTCAAGTATAGATGTTAAATTTGGCACTTCAAAAAGTGTTTTAAGGTGTAATTTCTAGGAAGCCAATCTGAGATGCTTTGAGGGACAGTTTTCTGAAAGGTGGCCCTTGTCCGGGTATTTCTAAAATATTTCATGTTATATTCCAAGAATTATTCATCACTTTCGAAAACCGCAGTAATTTCCCTGGGAATAATATTTAGTTCCTTAATCTACATCCAGTCTATTGATTCTGCCATTACCTGAATCAGGCAGGTGTCTGCAGATACAGAAAACAAATGAACACACAAAAAGACATGATAGATACCCTAAGAGAAGAATTAGAGCAGAACCTAGCAACCTGGCTGAGAGAGGGCAGGAAGGAGGTATGTTCTGTCACACAGAATCACTGCCAAATACAGTTGTTTCTATGTGCACTGGCTTGCAAGTACTTCTTCACCATCAGACACCAAACAATCTCAAGTAGCTTCTTCCTTTAGAGTGCTGGCATTGTAGTGTTTTGCAAGCTGGGAAGCTGAAGCAGTTTCAGTACATATTTAAATGACTAGCACTTACCTTTTCTGGTTTTTTCTCCTGTTCTGTCTTTTCAAGTTTACATTGTATTTTTCAAACTTCAGAGTGCATTTTCAAAAGGTTCTGTAGTAGCGTAGAAGCTTTTTTTGACATTTCTTTATTTGTTGTTAAAAATAATGTAATAGAACTGGAGTTGTGGATTATGACATTCAAGGAGACACTCGGCAAACTAAACAGTTTATTTTCATTGTCAGAATACTTGGTGCATTTTCATGTGTCTTCACTATATCCATTCCAGTTTTCCAAAACTTTTAAGATATATTCTCACCAACTTTCCTGCAACTGTCTGATTCTGTCTCCATCTTTCACACATTTGGGCTCCAGAGATGTGATTGTTCACTGCTGAAACAGACAAACAAAATGGGAAATTGCAGTGCTTTTCTGCTAAAAGGGTCTAACAGTTAATGTGTAGGCAGTGTTTTTTAAGAGTTCAATATGTTCCAGGTAATGCCTTGTTTAAATAGCCATCTGCTCACATTTTTATTCAAACTGAGAAAAGAAATCAGAACAAAGAGAAAATGACTGCCCAAGAGGGCAACACTGTCGTATTTAAAATAATTGTGTTTTATCATTGTCTAACTACAGTATTTGCAAATTTTCAAGATTATTAAGTATCTCCTGTATTACTTCCAAGGATCACTTTGGGGCACCAACAGAATAAGAAGAGAGGCTGAGTTAATCAGAATTTATTAGTAATAAGGACACAGAGTAAGAAAGAGCCCTGTAAGAAGCACAACAGGGAGAAGTCAAACACAAACCTTTCAGGAACCTCATTTTTGATTAATGTTGAGAAAAGCATTTGAACTTTTTGAAACAAAGGGAAGCTGAATATGTGATCCAGTGTAGTATGAGCAGAGTAGTATGCTTGAGCAGCCTGGTCCAGTGGGAGGTATCCCTGCCCATGGCAGGGCGGTTGGAACTGGATGGGATTTAAGGTCTCTTAAACCATTAAGAGACCTTAGCCCAAACCATTCTATGATTCTGTGAAGATTAAAGGCATGAGATGCAACTTATTTTCAGCTCTCATTAACATACATTAGATTATTATCAGTCATTAGAAATACCCAAACCCTAGTTGTAGAACTATCAGTCTTGGTAAGTTCTCTTTCATTAATAGCTTACAAATACTTACATCCTCTTATTTTTTTTGAGGAAGGACACTATTTTTCCAAGCCTCAAACTTGCTCTGTAGCTGTGTATTTGCCAGTGTAGTTTAACAGTGCAAGTAATGCTGATTGCTTATACAATAAACTAAGACTTTTGGGACTAAAATGGAGTTGTCTAAGTGTAAGGTATGGTTAAGAATATGCTTATCTTAGCTTTCCTGAAAGACTATAGATGTCATTAAAGTACCAGCATTCTTTTGTAATTAGCAAATCATTATACTATCATTATGAAACGAGGTTTATGTTTTCAGTACTTTTTTATAATTTTAGGTCATTGCAACCATCCCAACAAGTAGGCTAAAGTTTTTAAAGGAGGCAGGGAGACTCACTGAGAAGGAGGAGGTCCCTGAAGAAGAACTTAACGAAGATGTTGAAGAAATTGATCATGCGGAGAGAGAACTTCGACGTGGACAAATTCTGTGGTTCAGAGGGCTCAACAGAATCCAAACCCAGGTATGCTAGAAGCAAATGCCTGCATGGTCTAGAAAAAAAACACTTAATGTTTGATCAGGTCAAGATAATGCTGTAGGGAAAACCATGGAGCATCTCTGTGTGTAAACAGTGGTACTTGTTAATGGCTTTACTGGTTTCAAACGAGGAACAGATGAAATAGTAAAATAGGTGAACTGACCAAAGGAGATCTGTGTGTAGCAGAAGAGATAAAATGAAGAGTTCTGAAATGATAATATGCAAAAATAAGAATACTTTTTTGAAACAATTGTGAATGAACATTCTTTCTTTATTTCAGTGATGGCAGCTCATAGAGCAGTGCTACATGGAAAAAGCTAACATTGACAATGGCTACCAAAGTGTTACAAAGGCTCTCTAAAACATAGTGGATTATTTTGTAAAAAGTATAAAGTACCATTTCATAAAAAATAATCTTATGTGTTCTGGAACTTCCATATTTATATCATATTCAAAAGGAATTGATTTTCTTTTCTGTTAGGTAATGAAAAATGTGGTTCTGCATTTATTTTTTGTGGTGAGGACCTAAGCAGCCAAAATGTATGTGTTGGCTACTGTGGATGATTTCTTAGAAATATCTAGCTTTTCCTTTTTTAAAAAGAGAAACTTTTACTAGATACAAAAATCCACAGCATTTTTAATACACTGTTTGCACTGAGTCTAAATATAGTACAGATTAGGATATCTAGTAAAATATGTCCTGTAGAGCTAAAAAACCTACTCAAACTGTTTGGCCTTTCTCATTGCAGTGAAGTAGGATGTTTTATAGCATGCTAGTGCTCCCTCCTTGGTCTTTCTAAGATCAGGTATTTGTGCCAGCTTGTAGAGAGAGCAGCTGTGAGGCAGATAGATACTTGCTGTATCAGATGTGAATGTTTTACAAGAAAAAGAGGTGAACAATAAAGAAAAATATTATTTTTCTTTGAAAAGTCTTTGAAAGGACATTTTTATATCAGAAGGTTTTGATTTTTGTCTTCATTCAAGATAAACAGTCCTTTCTCCCTTTTTCCTTCTCAAGATAGATACATTTTTTTCTGGAGAAAGAGATGCATCCAGGCACTTTAGAAAGAAATGGAGTAGAGCAGAACTGAAACTGAACAGGTCTCTTTAGTGCATCCACAGTGCAAAAAGGCAAGAGGGAAGAAACTGGGTTTGGGTGAATTCCCAAGGTTCTGTGGTGAGTAATTAAATATAGATCTTCAGCTTTGGGGTTGTGTGTCTTGGTTCTATTGAGTCAGGAGCACTCGTCATTAGAGACAATTCAAATTGTCCCAGCTTAAAGGTGACAAACAGGTGCCCAAGTAATGGTGATCTTTATGACAAGATGACTTCTAAATGTGCGTTCTTTTCTTCCTGATGGCTGTAGGAGCAGTGTTGTCTGTTGGCATTCCTATCAGGATGTCTTTCTGGTTGTGGTGAGTGTAAACAACTGCAAGCACAAAAAAGCAAATTACTTCCTTCCAGTTCTTTGTCTAGTCTGAGAGGTAGCTTTTAGTTCTTCTGCAACTTTGTCCACTTAATTCACAGTTAAATTATTATTCTTTTTCACTATTTAAAACAAAATGAACTTTAATTATGTTTCTTTGCTAACATCCAACATCTTAGTTTCCTTTCTGCTCTAAGCTGTAGAAGCACCTTCGGTAGGATTTATCCTTTCTCTCCTGCCAAGAGGTGTCTGTGATGATTTGTTCATTTTGCTTATTCAGTGACTTTGATTTTGACACCCACTTCACATCTGTGGAATGATAAATGGGAAATAAAAGGAAATGGGCCAACAGAGTCAAAAAGAGTTCCAAGGTATCCATTGCAGTGATGAACTTCTAGGCAGGTCAAATTAGATCCATTGCTGGATGGACCTTGAACTGAGTGCATTTTGATGCGCTGTGTGTTGTGGCCCATCCAGATGAATTCATACACTTGTACTACATTTCTCAGGAAGCCAGCTAATGAAGAGTTGATGGAAGAAGATGAGGATGTCTGTAGCATCCTTGGGGAGATGGAGGATTTGCAAGAATCCTCTGATGTCTAATGCACTTCTGGAAATGCAGAAGAAGAAGGTAGAGCATCCCCTCACTTTGTATATATGAGGATGACAGTAAGCATAGGAATAAACTCTAGAGTCTCTCACAACTAGATTGAATATTCAGATTCTAACAAGACCAGTTTTCGCCATCACACATTTGTGTTGCGTATTAGATTATCCTTATTTTGCCTTATTTTCTATTCAGTCATTACTGAACAGACAGCTGCAACACTCAGCAAAAGCCTTCAATCCTAGAACAGTTATGAAGAATCTGTGATAGGATTTTTTCAGGTAACTGTCAGATCTCCCTTGTAACACTCCAATAAAAACTCATCCACACTGACAAAAACTTTACAGTACTAAAGACATTGGTTTTTGCAC
This sequence comes from Neomorphus geoffroyi, assembly GCA_033558235.1. Taxonomy (NCBI): domain Eukaryota; kingdom Metazoa; phylum Chordata; class Aves; order Cuculiformes; family Neomorphidae; genus Neomorphus; species Neomorphus geoffroyi. Next base: position 14,618,646 of record JAUMJM010000050.1, read on the forward strand.
CTTCTGTCAAAACAGAGGGATCCGACGTAGACACCAGAGAAGGGATTTCCTCTGTTGATTGTCTGTATTGGTACATCAGATGTATTTCTACAAACGCAGACATGAATTTACGTTAAAGAAAGGTGAATGAAAAATGCACATAACTAAGTCAAAGAGACTGGCTGTCTACTTCTGATTTTCTTTTTTTTATCTACTTTTGTTCATTTTAACAGTTTGTTGTCTTACAGCTATACTGTAGAGCTTCTCTGGATGGGTGCATGTTCTCTTTCTCTGAATGGAAGAGTGTTTCCTTACTGGATACCTCTCGCAGAAGCCCACTGGCATATGAACTTTCACAAATGACTCATCCCAGTTATGCGAGTTTCAGAAAGCCATAAAGTGGTCTCAAATTGCATAAAAGACAGGACTTTTCAACCTCTGCTAGCTTACAGCATTTTTTTCCAAGTCCTTCTTGCAGTTTTCACAAATTCTTCATTCTGAAGGAATAAAAGAGTTGAGAGAAAACTCATCTACCATCTTGACAGATCTAATAATTTTGGAGAAGTTCAGCAAGTTCACCTTCAGGCAAAACTGTATAACCTGAGTAGCAACCAGAAGACATTGCATCTTTTTTAATTGTACACTGAAAAGTTTCTCTAGTTATAGTGAAGTGTGGAGGTTTTAAAACTTTTCAAGCAACATGTCAGATGTTTAGAACACTGGGCTCGATTCTTTGCTCCTCTGTTTCATTCATCCCGTAATTCAGTTTGCTTTATCTGCTTACGGTGGGACGTAACTGTCCTGAAATGTTTGAGAGTAAAAGCCAAAACTTAAAAATATACAAGTGCCATGTTAATTGCTACTCCAAAAAGATTATTTCTCTTTAGATACTCTAAAGTACACAGAGGTGCTGTACTGCATTTTCTTTCCCTTCTTTCCTGAACCAATGCAGACCCTCCAGCAATGACAGTCACTCCTGACAAGTGGTTTTGAAATACGATAAAAAGCTAGCACCTGTCATTTATTTGTTTATCTATTTATATGAACCCTTTTTTTGTTGTTCCCTGATTTTGGAAGATAAACTATTAGGCCAGGTTCTTCTTTCTTGATTTCAGGCAGAACACAGCCCTGCATGTTCTGCTTCTAGAACTGAAAAGGTTTTCATCCTCCCGTATGAATTATATGCATGAAGATCTGTAACTCCTTTCTTCAGGAGAACAAGCAAATTACACGCCTGTAAGTCTTGTTCTCTGGAGAAACTATCAAACACAGATCTCCCTTTTATTTCTTACACTAAGGTCTTCCCTTGCAGTTTGTTAAAGACATTCATACAGCTAGAAACGCCCTTTGGTTTAGGATTTATCATTGGTGTTTTCCACAGTGATATGCACCTCATGCTCTCAGGAAGAGTCTTTAAACTCTTTTTTGAATGATCTCTTTTGAAGAGTGCTGTCTCACCTGGGTTAGATCATAAAACCCCAAGATCTGTATTTAATTCTACCTTTGTACAGTGAATATTGCAGGTGAGTATTTAACATGCCTTCCTACAGAACCATGGGTTTGAGCCAAATGTTTTTTTCTAGATGTCAATGTGAACCTTAGCAAATAATTCCTTTGCTCCCCTGTTCCATATGCTAACTCATCTCATATTGTAATTTTTTTTCTGTAGTATTTGTATTGGACATGTAATTCAAAATAGGTCTGCTGCAGAAAAGACTGAAAGCAAAGCTGTAATATGTTAATGCATTTATTAGCGTGCACGTTTAAATGGATGTTATAAATGGGAGTCCCACTGGTAATCAGCGGGTCAGTTAACAGACTGGCTATACAAACCACGTATATCAAAAGCTCGCTGTGACAATTTTACAGCAGTAAACTTTGATCCCTTTTACAGCTGGCTGTGATATGATTGTTCCCATAAAAACATGCAGGAAAATAAACAACAGTGTCCAAAGATAAAATTGTGAGTGAGGATACATCCATACTATTAAAGATGAAGCCATCTGAATTTGTTTATTCCTAAGATTGACCACAGCAGAAAATGTTACTCGATTTATTACAGTGCTTTCAACTTGGTAAAATCAGGAGGGTTTACACCAAGGTTTGTGCTGTTCTGATTGATAAGTGTACCCAGCTACTTCCTAGGCTATGTAACTTCATAGATTTGGGTTGTAAGATATCAATCTGGGACAGTGGGTTACTCCAGAGAAGTAGTTGGTTGAATTCTTCTAACGGACACAACTGTTGTTGCTTTGTCGTGTTGTGGTTGTTCTCTTTGTTACATCAGTACATCGGGGTGCACAGGGATTTGTAGCATATGCTTACTTTTTGATACCGTGTACTGCGAATCCCTGGCTTCACATTGGTACAGAGAGCCTGCTTGTTATTGGGTTACACTGGTGACAAAGAATGCCTTGAAATACTGAGCTCTTGTTTTAAGTTATCTTCTGTGGTTGATGAATAAAGTACTCTGGAAGGGAGTCAGGATGGATATGTAAAGCAGTGCATGCAACATACATATGAAAATAACGAGTAGAAAATTGTAATGTTTTTTTGCTGCAATAGTCAGTGCAGTTCTGCATCATTTTCTGTGTGATTTTAAGTGCTCTGTAGAAAGATTAAGTATTAATATTTTAAAATCTGTAGTTATGAAAGATCAACATTCATTATCACTATGCTTAATCTATACAAACTTTCATTATAGAAAAAGCCAGATAAAATATTGGAACACTTTCTATTTTATCTAGCTAGTATACTGACACCCATGGTTTTTGTAGACAAAATTGAGTTGTATTTTTAATATTTTAAGGCAGTTTTTTTGGTTTGTTATCTTCACCCTCTCCCCTCAAATTACAGTTTACTGACAGAATTTTCTTCCTGGAAGAACACCTAGAGAGCAATAACAAAGTAGTTTTATTCTCAGTAGGAAAAAAGAGGAATTTGGTTTTATTCACTTTATATACATATAAATAAAAAATTTTTAAACTTTAAAGATTATTTCAAATCTTCTAGTTGTTTAAACTGATGCAGCTCCACTGCCTTCTATGGAGCTGTTGCATTTTATCCCGCTAGAAAATTTGGATTACTTCATATTTAATAACATTAAAAGGAGCAGTTAACAGTATTTATTTCAATTGAAGTGAAACTGTTTGCACGATTGATTTGTTGTTTTTCATTATTAATCCTGTCAGTTATGCAACTGTATCCATACTTTAAGCAACTTGTCTCATTCTTTCCTCATTGCAGATTGAAGTAGTCAATACTTTCAAGAGTGGCACTTCCTTTCAGGGGGCTCTAAGGAGACAGTCCTCCGTCACAAGCCAGACCCAGGATGTAACCAATATTTCTAGCCCTAGTCACGTATCGTTATCCAATGCTCTTTCCTCTCCTACCAGCACATCTGCTGCTGCGGCTGGGCGTGAGTGTGTATTCTTAATGCATCAGACCTACAGAGATGCCAACTTAGGTAGCAGTCGTTTGAGACTGAGCTACTTTGCCCTTTCCCATTTTGTCCTGTAATGTTTATTAGTTTACAAGTACCCAGAAACACACAACAGTTACTTTGTGTACAGTAGATACTCTCCATGATTCACTGCAAGTTATGTTAACTAACTATTAGGACTGGAATTTCCAGTCGGTTTTTTTATCCAATTAACAGAAATTCTGATTTTATTTGAAGTTCCTGTGTCATGTTTTCTCAGTCTCTTTGGATATATATTCTGCTGCTTATAAAATACATACTTTAAATGATTCCACAAATACCTTATATTAGGCAATATAGCTTGTCAGATCATTCCATCTGGAAGATGGTGTGTAATACAGGTCACTCATGTCCAAGCAAGATATAGATATACTCTAATTAGCACATTTACAGGTGGGAATGAGGAAACGAATCAAGTTTATGGTGTTATGTTACGGTTTACAGGAAGGGTGAAATAACAGATTTGTTCTCTCTAAATTCAGTGGGAGATAAGCATTAAGGAAGGAGAGAGCTAGACAAGTTAAAGGGCAGTGTTGGAATAACAAAATAAATGTTTGTTTGAAGAAGTTGGGTTCTAAACACTGAAATCCTGACACAGCTCTCTTAGAGGTAAACAAAGGATCTAGTGAAGTGAATAAGAATATTGAAGTAGATAATAGGAAAGGGCTGCTTCACTAGCAGTGAAATTCTAGTGGCTCAGGAAGACTCTTGCACATCTAACTTTGGGGTTGTATGTTTATTTTTTTCAGGACTATAAGTAGATATTTTGTTTTACAGCATAGCCAGCATTGAAAGAAAGTTTAAATTTATAGAACTCGGCTTACAAGCTTGTCACTTACTTTACAAAATAATGCAATCTGTTCCTTGTGTGAGTTTTAGTGAATCCTGGCTCAACAGAAGCCAGGCTTGTCTGCCTGGCCAATGGAGAGGGAAGGCAGACGAGAGAAGGAAGTACAATTCCAGAAGTCCTGGAGAGAAAAGGGAAGGCTGACCTTTCCGTTCGATTTGAGTGCAGATCCCCTCACTACCTGAACATTGTTGGGATTAAAAGTCAAAGGAGAAACTTTGCTTTTGCCAAGAACCCAAAGAGCCATTAAGCTTCCAGTTTTGGCGGTTGCTCCCTAGAGAAAATGTGTCTCTTTCCCTGCCTTAGTGGACACTTGGCCTGCTGACTTTCACTCCAGCAGCACCAGCCTCTTCAGGGCAGCATTACAATCAAGAGAAGCGAAGACACTGCGCTGTGTGCCACTGCTGTGCCACAGCCCTGTAACCTGCTCCTGAGAGCCCAGAGCCCAGCTCCCCTCATGTCCACACTGAGTGGGACAGGGAACACCACACACAAACCAGGCTTACATCCAGAGGACCATTTCCCTTAGTAACGTTTCTGCAGCAGAGCAGAGGGCAGCTCATCCTGCTGTGCTGACTGCTGTAGTAACAGCCCACGTTCAGCAGTCTGAGAGGAGAGAGCTAGTTCAATTAAAATAGACAATTCGTCTTCCTTCTCTGCTCTCTGGTGGAGAAAAGAAACTAAGAATTGAATAGTCCTGTGTCTTGACAAAGGCCTTACTAGATCAGGGGCTGAAGTTAGCAGGAGCAAGCTCAATCTGCTACAGTCTGTGGTGTCAATTTGGAAAAATAAAACAGGTCTACAGAGCTCATCAGTGAGAACCACACACGTTCCATGAAAGAGAAACCCTGTGAGTGATCTGTTCTGCTACCCAGAGAGATGTGTCTCTGCTGCAAAAAAACAACTAGAGCTTGGGCCTTTTACAGTGGTTCTTCTGGACTGTTAGTATTTTATTACTTTAGTATCAAAAAAGTGTATGCTTCAAATCATAACCCTTAGGGAATGTTCGATTTATTAACACAATGACACAAACCTAATGAACGATGGTGAAAGAGCAATGAAAAAGCACTTCAGTTTTATTTTTGAATTGGGTACTTACAGTTAGTTGTTCATCTTCCAGAACCTGGAAAACCTTTCCTAATCCAAATTTTATAGAAATGGGGTATGTTTTTGTGAACTGGCATTTTCTGAGAAAATTCCATGCGCTCAGTGCACACCTAGGAGCACATTTCAGCTCCTTGCTTAAAATGTATATGGTGGGACAGGACCGACTGCTTTCCTTTTAGCTGCCCAGAATGCATTAAACCCAAAATTATTACCTTCTTCCTGTGAGGCAGGAGGGAATCGTGGGATAATTGTACTTATGCTTCTGAAGCCTTTCCTTCTCTTCAGGAATGTTAAAGATACTGCATATGCAGAGATATTATGGAGAGTGTCAAAGGAAAACTGTAAGGAGGTAACACAGACAAAAGGGTTTAATAACTGACAGGGCCCAGTATGAGAGACAGTCAGGAAGGTTCATTTGCAGAGAAATGATGATCAGCAAGTTGCAAATATCAGGATATTTCAGGTTTCATTCTGGGTGCCCAAAATACAGAGGTTCTGATATCAATATGTAATAAAAAAATAGGAGCATCACATGATCCTCTGTCAATAAGAAAATGTAAATCTAAAAGCAACCTTTAAGCAGTTCTTTACTAATTGTATAGATTTTTAATACATTGTGACACCTCACCAATCTATGAGACTTCTTCTGCAGATATTTAATAACATTTCAGATTTTTTTTTAAAAAATGTACTTTTTCTGGTATTTTTTGGCAGATTAGTGTTTGATTCAAAGGTTATCGAATGCATAGAAAAAAACCTGTCAAATAAGCCATATCTACAGTAGTTTGTGAAACAGAATAGCAAGTCATTACCTGACATTTTCAGCTATTCATAAATATGGACTTTCAAATCTTTGATAGGGTTGTGGAATACCTTAATTAAAAGCAATTTATACAAAGGAATATTTACTCCAGTACTAAAGTGTCCCTAGTTATGCTGATACTGACACAGTCGTTTTGCCAATTACAACAAATGACAAATTTCTGGATGTCTGCATTAATTGCTAACAATGAGATTCATATTATCGAGTCTCTTATCTCATTTGAAAAATGTTGCAGTTTTAAATAAAATTCTACAAATTGAAATCTAGCAGTTTACTTGCTCTGATAAAAGTAGAAAGTTTATTTAAATGCAAACTAAATATGCACACAATTATTAAAATGCACACATTTAAGCCACAGAAAAAAGCATGTGATAAATAGGGCTTTGTATGCAATGTGGTCTCAGCCATGTTCTCAGGTTTTGTCACAGTGTACATGAACACAGACACACAGATCTGCACACCATCTTCTATTGTTGGAAAGCTGTTCCACCATGTAGTTAAAAGTGGCTTTGGATAGCAGGCCATCTCACAACAGCTTTCATAGATATGTATTTTATATGCATTTCTTTCTACGTTTTATTTTGAGAAAACAAAATTGGGTCTAGTGAGGCAATGGATCATATTTTTTACTTTTGAAGCTCAGAATTAGTAACTGAAAATGTTAGTTTGTTCTTAATTTTAAGTGCATGCTTAAATCCTTTGGTACTACATTGGATAATTAGGTAGAAGGTGAGTATATCTAACTGTACACAAAGTAAATAAGTTACTCTTTATGATAATCTGTTTATATCGGGTTCTCAGATGTGTTTATCAGTAGGTAACCCCTTCAAAAGGACACGGTTTCACATTTTCTAAGACAGACGCATATTTAATATTCCTTTGTACCTGCTCATCCTCCTTGCTCCCATTCTCGTATATAGTTAATACTGTTCCCAAGTGGAAACAGCCAGAAATTGCAGGCCCCTGACCAAAAAAATTCCTTTCTTTCATAAAAAGTCATAATTGAAAAATAATGTTAGGTATAGGCCATGCTGGGCCAACAACAACCTAACAAAAACAAACGCTGCCAAAAGGCAACCTCCCAGATCACAAATCTACTGTAGTTCCTGTATTTGCAAGTTCTTTTTACTTTATTCTCTTGAGGTCTCTCAGTTTTGAGATTTTTAGAAGTGACTGATTTCATGGAATCACAACTTTGTATTATTTTAACAGTGGCCTCAAACAAGCCCCTTTTGAGCAGGACACAGGAAAAAGTACACAGTGATGACTCCGAATTTCATAGAAGCCAATTAAAAGCTTACCAATCACAAAATTCTCTCAGAAGTATTTTTCCATCATAGAGATCTCTGAAGGTTGTGTGGTTGGTTGGTTTTAAAAACGTTATAAAGCAAAGGAAGGGCATAGCACCCTTAAGGTTGTATTTTTGCATTGGTTCACGTTTGGAAAGGGCTAGTTTGCATGGAAAGACAACTTTTTTCATTCTCCCTCTAATTAAAAAATAGTTGAAATTTACCAGGATTACCTGACAGAGACTCTCATTTAGAAGTAAGGAGCTTCATACATGCAACATTGGCCTAGGAGTGGCACAAGGGTTTAAGAATCTGCAAACTGCGTCAAACTAAGCTAAGAAGCAGCTTAATTCTAGTGCGTATCACAGCCCATTTACTAGGAAATAATTTAAAAAGAGATTAGCCTTTTTTGGTATGTGATGTATGAAAATCAGATTCTTTTGTATCAAGAAAGATTATTTGCTGTTCCAGCAGCTTTTGCTTATCTATGTTTCATACATATTTAGTTTCCTGTAAACTTAATCATCATTCAGCTGTACAGACTTTACAACTAAAACTTCAGATAAAATCTTAAGTTTGAATCAGATTTTCTCATTATGAAAAGTGGGAATTAATTACTTAAAAAAAAAATTTAAAAAAACCTTCTATTTTAATAAATGTGAAGGCAAAAATCACTGTTCAGTATTGATCTGTACTCTGATCACAGACCAAGTGCGCAGAACTGCCTCAGTGAGGCTGTGGGCTGCTTCCTGTGGCAACTTGATGTAACTGTCACATGCAGAAACAGAAGAAGCAGTGCATGACATCAAAGTTCACACCTAAAAGTATGTTTATAAAAGTTGCACCACTTGGGAACATCATCAAACCATCACCTGACAGAGACGGATACCCTACTAACACTTAGAAGTTCCCACTGGTTATAAAGAAGATTTCACAGTCCTGCTGGGATACACAAGATCAAAGTCAGGTTCTTCAGACCTTCCCTGCAGGGCAACTAACTAGGTTTAAACTCTATCAAACCAGGTCCTCAACTGGAGATATGGAATGGCAAGAAGCTTTAGACTCCTAATGCAGAAATACTTTCTTTAGAAGGCTTATATAACATATCTGAACTTCGCCATATCTGATACAGAAGTGCCAGACTCCATAGTTTTGTCACAAATCCTGTATTAAAGGAGATTTGCTATGGAAAGTGGAAGCCGTGCACAGAGTTCTGATCTCATGCTCTAAAATCCAGTGGAATAATAGCGGTGGTACCCTTTTGTGAGATGAGACTCAGGCCTGAGGATTTCAAAGAATAGGTAGTTATTCTGTGTTCTCTTGCTATGTGGGGTTTGACTTTTCAGCAGCACTTACTGCATATTTACAAAGAAAGAGAGTAGCAGAGATAATGTTATGCATCTGTTTCGCTCATTAAAGCAGAAACCTAGAAATTATAATTTTTCTAAAATTTACTGGGATTTTTATGTTATCTTTGAGTTTGCAAAACTTCTGCATCACACAATCCAGAATATACCAGCCACAGCATTTACAGGTGACTCCAATACATGCAGTATTTCCTGTGGATACCTAACCCAACTTTACTCACCTGTAACTGGCAGGATTCAAAAATAAACAAAACCAGATATACTGAAGATATACTTTCTATTCCAAAGCTTTGCATATGCAAATAGCACTTGACCAAACTCATTTACCTTTGTACAGCTATAGTCTTGATCCTAGAGTAGTATCAGTCACACGTAAGAGTTGGCATCTCTTTGCAAAATTGACCTCTTGTTTACAAGTTTATACTAATCACCTTACTGATCTTTCAGTATTGAATTTATTTGCTTTTGCAGTGCCCTACTCTCTACTGTCTGAATATTAAATGTGTTTGTTTTCCCAGAGGGCTAGAGAACATTGGACAAAAGGGTTCAGCAGGAGAGAGTGAAATAAAAAGAGGTTGTGAGTCTTTAACCTTGAGCCTGAAATGAATGTGAACCAAACTCAAGATACTTGGCTTAGATGAAGCCAGGTAAACATTCGAGTATAAGCCCACACACTACCAACCATAGTACATCTGTTGGTGCTTAACAGGCCTGGTGTGTTTTGCCTAGATATTTGTACCTAGGAGTGAGATTCTGAACTTCATCTTTTTCTTCTGATGGGAAAAATTGGTAGTATTTAAAATCCTATTTCTTCTACTTTTCTTGCCTAATGCAGTTTACTAAATCTGACTTTGAAGGTGGAGTGAAACTGAAGAGTTTTTTCTATTACAGCTACAGAGAAGAAAGAAGTGGAAACTTATAGAAATGTCAAAAATGTCCTAAAGTGTTGTCCCTACAGTCTTTTGTTTAAAAGCAGTTCATTTTTTTCTGTTGTCTCCATTGCTGTGAGAAAAGGGAGCTGTATCACACTGTGTGTCTTCCTTTGGCATTGTCAGTATCATGAAGACATATCACTCACTACATGAACTCTACATAGTTCATAGTAAGCCAGCCCTTTGGGTTCTATCCATCATGGGTATGTCCCTGCTTTTACATGCTGTACAACCATAATGACATTAGATGAAGTTCATCCGCTTTATTTTAGCTTCTAAAAAGTAGTATGGGCTTTATTTCAGCAAAGCCACTAAATATTTTGACAGCAGATATTACTTCAAATTTTGAATTTAAGCATGTATTAACAGATTTTGTTGCTTTTGGGCCATGTTACTCTGCGTAAATATTATTTTCCAGTTCTTAGCTTAAATACAGTAGTATTATATAGAAATTAAAATGCCATCTTTGTATCCAACAAACGCTTTGCCTTTGTGTCCACTAACGTAATGAAGGAAGCAAGTTTTGTACCTGTAAGCAATAGTTTAATACACCAGGGGCAGGCTATGAACAAGAGTGTGAATCAGTGTTAATGCATTCATTCTGTCACTGAATGAGATGTGACACTAAAAAATAAATGTTTTCTTCTAGATGCAAAATTTAAACTTTACCTCTATTAAAAAGAATCCAGCTGGCAAACAGAACCTAAATCTATGCAATAGGTTGTGGCTGTAATCAATGAAATTATCGTTAGTTGCTCACATATAGCAAACAGCTGCAACTGAATCAGATGGCCGTTATTTTTTAGGTAGCAGAAATATTAGGTAGCTTTGCAGAAAATGTCACCATATCAGCCCATACTATAAAGTAAGCATGTTATTAAAAGTTTCCTGATTTAAAATAGGACAGTATAGTAACGTTTTTAAGATTGCCTTGACAAAACATATTATTTTTCATTGTTTAAACAAATTACTTTTCACTTTAAAATACAAGATAGAAAGGCAAGATAATAAGGGAACTAGTATGTCACCTCTTCTCCCCGAGTTCAAATCCTACCTTTCATAATGCAAATGAATCTCTTATCCCAGATTGTTTGTTCACTACATAGCACAGCACAACCCCAAGAGATTCAGTTCTTATAAAACCCTGGTTTATTCCAGCAGCTCTCTCAAAGAGGTGTCAGGTGCACTGTGTGATTGTAGCATGTAAAATTTATTATTCTTATCTTCCTCCTGTCTTGCACCTCTGCCAACCTCCTGACACCTTCTAGTATCCCAGGACCTGACCAAGCTGTTCTGTACCGCTCGAGACCTCTTATTTTGAGCACAGCAGTCACATGAACCCCTTTTTGTGCTGTGCTCTGCTGTTCCCAAATGAACAAGGGAGAGTGCTTGGGCCGACGGAACGCCACACACCTGAAAATGGCATAGCTGATTGCTGCTATTAGTGTTTTTAAAGGCTATGAATATTGAGATTCAGAGAATATAAACAAGACCAAAAGTCAAAGAGATCAAAATCCAACTCAGACTCTCAAATGTGCTGAAATTCCATACAACTCAGACAGCTCCCCCCACAGGGCCAGCTGGCTCCCACAGCCATAGTGCTGGGACCCCATACCATTATTAAAATTACTAAAACGCAGCCTGCCAATAAAAGAGGAGTCAAAGTTTTACAAATGTGTGGTGTCTTAGGCCAACCACTAATATGCAGCATATTTACATGTAAAAAGATACACATACCAACCACCAAACCATTTCTAATGTGTGTGGAGAAGCTTTCATGATGCCTGCTTGCACCTTTTCTGCTTCTGCCTGTGTTTTGGTCTCCCCTCTAAGAAATGCTAAAGATTCGCTCATGGACTACATGGAAGTAGAAGGATAGAACTCAGTCATAAAGCATTTGCCAACAGATCACCTTTTGCCATTCTGTTTTTTCCTCTCAGCCCCCTCCTCCCCTCCAAAAAGTTATGTTTTTTTCAGCAGTAAACCAGCACAAACCTTCACTTATTTTCCGAACTGGTAGGTCACTGGGATACAGGCAGCATCCTTCCCTTTGCCCACCCACGGAGGACTTTGTGTCCCTGCTCTGCAACGCTCCTCACTCTCTTCCTCTCCTTTCCTACTGGGAAAGCAATTCGCACTGTCCCCGACAGTCCGATGGGCTGAGTCTTGCAGTTTATTTTTGCCTGTGTTCTTACCGTGAGGCGGTTAATAACGTTAGATGGACCCTGGCATAAGTCAGCTGGCCTAGTTTTAAAGACTGCATATATGGCATAAGTTGTGTAGCTTTCAGAATTTAACTTTACCGTTTTACAACTGAGACACAGAAAATGAAAGAGCTTGCTGTTAAAAATGTAATTCAATTCAACCCAATAATCAATACATTATTTTCTTACATGTTTTATATCTATTTAAAAATTAAATGGCTAGAACAGTGGGTCTATACTCGAGTGTTTACCTCACATATGCATGAAGGAAAAATAAAAGTTGGTTCAGCAATATTATGTTCACATTATCCAGGCTTCCAAGTGTAGTTGTTGTGTGCAAGTTATCTCTGTTCATGTGGTAGCTGTGATTCCCCCCTCCCCCCCCCCCCGCCCCGTGGTCGCATGATTCTGCTTCGTATTTTGTCTGCTTGGCTTTTTGTGCTCTTGGCTGCATTCATTTAGATTTTGCTTTAAAACATTGATATTACTTATAGTTTTTTCACTTGGCTCCTGTGTGTCTCTCATACGTACCCATCCAACCGTGTCTATGTTCTGTGCTTTTCTGTTTGTGAAGTGTGATATGTTATGTGTAATGGTTTTTTAACAACACAAAAGAGACTTTTTTAATTAAAAAAGCCTTCCTACTTACTCACTGCAAAATATCAACATGCATGGGTTTACATTTGCTTTACAATTAACATGGCTTGTCTTTTAATAGGGATGTACCACACGAGTGGAAGTTCGCTTTCTTTAACCAGTATTTCCCATCAGTTCTTTGATGGCTTTAAACTTGGTTTATTTTAATATTGCAGTTGATACAGATATTCAAAATGCACATAACTGAGCCACTCGTTTATGCATATAACATCCAGAGACTGTGGACTTCAGCTGCCTGCACTGCCCTAACCATATGCTATATTTTTCACCACGTACTCTCTAACACAGCACTGCCCTTTGGAGGTGCTGCCTCTGACACACCTTTCCTTTTCTCCCACCAGATCCGTGTCGTCAAGGCATTCCGTAGCTCTCTCTATGAAGGTTTAGAAAAACCAGAATCTAGAACCTCTATTCACAACTTTATGACTCATCCTGAATTTAGGATAGAAGATTCCCAGCCCCACATCCCACTCATTGATGACACAGACCTAGAAGAAGACTCTGCTCTCAAGAAAAACTCAAGTCCACCGTCTTCGCTGAACAAGAACAACAGCGCTATCGACAGTGGAATAAACCTTACAACTGATACAAGTAAATCAGCTACCTCTTCTAGTCCAGGAAGCCCAATACATAGCCTGGAGACGTCACTTTAGCTGAAAAGGTCACTGCAAAAAAAAAAAAAAAAAAAAAAAAAATTGAAATAAAATCAAATAAAACAACCCACAGCAACCTAAATATATAAATATATATATTAAAAACATTGCTGGCTGAAAAGCTGTTTGAACTCTTAAATCACTCTGAGACAAGTGAATGAATTGTTGATCGCAATGGTTTTGGGGAAAGAATGAATGGCTGATTTACATACCCCCTTTGTGCCCTTTCCGAAAAACAAACAAAACTCCTCCTGCATGAATGTACTGTACGCTGCTGGCCCTTCTTTCTCTCTTTTGGTTTCTTTTTATTTCCTTTTTTTCCTCCTTAAAGCAGGAACTGCAGAGGACTTCTTTCTGAGGCTATTTATCCGAATCACTGGTCTGTGAGTTTTTTGAAATGCTTGTGTGGCATGGACTCAATTGTATAGATTAATTTAAATAACTTTTTTGAAGTTGCAAAGCTTAACTTGCACAGTAGATTTGCACCAGTTGGACAGAGGAACTTAAACATTTATGAGACTATATATAGAGATATATACATATAAGTATATACATAATTAATTATATATATGTATATATCTATCTATATATATATAGTTATATATATATAAAGTTTCTTTGTTGGCATGTTGCCTTGTTTCTGCTCAAATTGCTCTGACTATTTTAACTTATTTATGTCCTAAAAAAGAATGTAATTTGTTTACAAACCTGTAGATAATATCCTTAACTATTTGTAGGGTTAAGAAAGCACTTCCTGCCGAAGTAGTATAAAATGGCTCAGCTCAGCTCATTGAAAACGTCTGTAATATCGCACCCTGGATATTTTATTACAACTGTGTTCTAATTTCTGCCTGATTTTTTTTTGTTAAATAATGTAGATACTGCTAGTCAATAACAAAAGAAGCCAAACTATAACACATTGGATGTAGCATTGTGATCCTATATACAGGGAGGTAAAACAGGCTTCGTTTCAAATAAAAATCGAAATGATCAGGTTCTCGCTTTTTTTTCCCCCACCTTCTGATAATCTGCTTGAATTTGTTTTAGTGTAACATACAGTAACGGAGGCTGTGCCATTCATTAAACGTATGGCAGTGGCTTCCGAAAATATTTTTAAGAGAGATATTATATGAAACTGAGTTGGGGTGATAAAGATAATTTAAAATAAGTTATACTTGGGTTGTCTATATGGAGATAAAGCTATTCTTAAAATGTTGTGATATATTGTGTTAATCCTTTTCAGTTAGTAATTTAGGCGTTTATTTCCTTATTACTTGCAACATATGGGCTGTTGGCATTTTGGATCAAAATCACAGAAGGTTGTTGCTTTGGTATTTTTTAAAGAAAAATATAATTTCTGCACTGTTAGGTCTGAATGAAACTTTACTAATTGTACATTGAGATGTGCTTTGTGTGATTTTGTTGGTTTTTTATTTAACCTAGCTTGTCTTCCTGCAGTCACGAGGTAATACTGGAACACAGTAATATAGTATTTTAGCTTGAGCTTTCTATGAAGAAAGCAATGGTGAAAACCTGAGGGTATGGAGGGTGAAAAATATTTTTCAAGATGGTAACAGCCCTGATAACTTAAAATATATGAGCTTATATAATTGCTGTGTCAACCACTTGAACGCTAAGCACTTTGTGGATCACAGATTTTTCATAAATAATTTTTGTATTTAATATAAATTTTGCTTGGAGACTTTTCAGCATATGACCTATTCCATAACTGTACAGCTCAAAAGATATTTGGAATGAATACCATTGATTATGCTGGATGTGTTGGAAAACACTCTCAAACTAGCTTGGTAAATTGATTTGTTAACGTGTTACTGGTTGTCTTAACGTTGGCTCATAGAGTGGTGCCTCTCTGCAGTCACCAGAACTAAACCAAGCCAGAGCTCTCCAAAACATGATTGAACTCATGGCCAAGCCATGTTTCCAGGGCGCATCAAGCCTGTTCAGACAGGTAACGCTCTAACCAGCTGGAAGTGCCACCTCCCGGACTCTGGTGTAGAAGCATGAATGTTTTTGGCTCCAGCTCTTAGTTTGCTCTCTGATCCAAACTTTTCACTGAACACCAGAACAAGTCGTTCAAGGCACATACAACTTTCTCCAATAGACAGCATCACACGTTCCTTAACAGTAAGAAACTAGCATGAAAACAGCATTATTTTAGCTAACTCCTAGCAACAAAGTGATTGAAACACAGTCAGGATTGTTCTTTGCTTTGTAAATATGGTGATTAACTTTTGTATAACATGTATTTGGTTTCTATGGCCTATTCAGGATATTGTATTCAGAAGAAAAAAAAGTGTTACCTATTTACAGGGAAGCCTCTAGCTTTGGACTTGAACATCTACAGAAGCTGTTAATACTGGAACAGTTCATTTTCAGCATCTTTACACTGACTGCTTGCCTTTTTGTTTTCCAACACTCTTCATGTTTCTCCTTGGTTTCATTATTTTATATTCTCCTGTAGGAGTACCCCTCCCTAAGGTACTGTGCACAGACTTGAACACTGTTAAGAACGTGAACACTGCATTCTGTGTATATAGAGTAAAACATATATAAACTGAGATGCATAGACAACTTGGGCTTTTGTGAGCAGAGACTGTGCTTTATGTATATGATAAATGATAAGACTTTTTTTTTTTTTTAAAGCAGAATAGCTATGACCTTTCAACTACAAGTCGTGCATCACAATTCCTTTCTTTTATTGCTTGACCTCTCTGTGATGGGAACAATGGATCAAAAACCAAAATGATCAGTTTGTTACAATTCCCTGCAATATATAAATGCTCGCTCTCTACGTACTGTACTTAGCAGCATGAGATTTGTGGACAACAATACAGTGGTAATTGGCAATCCATCCCACTAGGGGTTATTAATATATGTTCATTCATCTGTTTTTATGAATTTTTTTATCTAGAAAATAATTGTAAATAAAGAACTTACTCTGTCTGTTCATTTAATACTATGCAAAAGGTTATGCTTTCTATTGTTATTCTTACTCCTACAGTGTGATGCTGGAATGTTTGTGGTTTCAAAAAAAAAAATCAACAAAAAAAAGACAAAAGTAAGTAAAATATGTGATGTAAATTATTTTATAGTTTGAAACAAAATGATAAAGTTCTACTCTTGCTGCTTTCTGTCTAATACATCTCTCTTGGCAGGAGCACGAGTGGAAAATTTAAAGAAATAAATTCACAAAGCAGCATGAACAATAATGGTCTGAACGTAACAGCTTTCTTTATTTTCACCTGAAGTCAGTGGATCTAGCTCTGGATTCCCACTGGGATATTCTGATGTAAAGGTGCATGGAACTCTGGGCTGGCAGGCAGCAGCCTGCTCACCACGCAGCGGTTCCACCCGCTGAGCCAGCCCGGAGCGCTTTCCAGTCCTTTCTGTCTGTGGGTCCATGCAATGCCCAGGCAGAGAACATGGTCCATGCCACGGTGATGCACAGTGGTGGGAATGGCTTATGTGAATACTGCAGGGAAGTTGGCTGAAATGACTGAATACAGACTAAGTAAAACAGATGAAGCCCCTGTGAGTCTGCTTGTAAAATAATTAGTTTAATAGTGGTCCTAAGTCCAGCAGACACCAAAGTATGTTTTCCTGTCACTGTGGCCCATGTGACTTACCCCTCCATTTATATATATTTTTTCATCTCTTTTGCCCTCTGTCATGATCAGAAAAAATGATCTTTGAAACTTTCAAGGACTGGGGCATTCGGTCCAGGACCTTAAAACCACTGCAAATGCGGTGCCAAGGAAAAGCGAAGGAATTCCCATGCTGTTGCTCAGACCCTCAGCCCAGAAGTTCTTTCTTTTGTTTCCAGCTCAGACTAATGCTGTTGTTCCGTAAGCGACACGCAGCCTGCAATTGTATGGTATCGTTGCAGTAGCAACAGCAGGGGTTATAGGTCAGACAGACATACTGGGCTGAACTTCTCTCACACAGTATTAGGCAAAAGATAAAATGCTTCAAATTAGAGGTTTTTCTGTCTTCCCAACTAGATTTCAAGCTTTTACCCACAATTTCTGTATGACAAGAAATACTGATAGCAGCCAAAACCATAATAAATAGAGCTCTGTCTAGGCACCAATCTGAAAATATTTTTCTTCTAATTCTCTGTCACTTGTTTACACTCGCCCTGCACATGTAACTGTATTTACAGCCTCGATCCAAGGGCTTCAGGCAGGACTCTTCTCTGCACAAAGCCTGCGTGTGTTGAGATGTTGGTAAGGGAGAGAACGAGGATTGTGCAGTGTGTTTTAAGCATAGTGTGGGTGTTAAGCTTCTGTCAGCTTCAGAGATCTATTTTAGGAGTTGCACCCTTTCCCAAGAGTGATTGTAAAATCCTCTCATAGTACTGCACGGATGTAAATTTAGAGGAATAACTCCACTGACTTCCTACTCTTCACACCAAATTGAAGACTCGGAAAGGCACATAGTATTTGAAGTTATTCATCCATCATAGTGCACTAAGAGTGACATCCTGATTGAAATTAAGACTGTCAGGTTTTATTCTTGCTATTCTTTTCTCACCCTTATATACCGCTAAGAAGACAGAGTAGTCATGCATGACTAGACAGAAACATCAAGCGCTGATTGTACATGTGGATGCTGCACTAAATGCCACTGGAGGTGTTTGTCAAGAGATGCTGTACTGGTATAGAATGGGGGAAATTGTTCATAAATAGCAGATGAAGGGCAGGCAAAAGAGAAAAGCAGGGAGAAAGGAAGAAAATGCAGTTGCATATGTAGTTCACCATACACTGAAATGAAATAAAATCCTAATTGCTTATTATTGGCTTTACCTAGGCATTGAGTTCTGCTACAAGAAGTACTGAAATAGTCTCCATCTACCAGCCTTTTGCAACTCAAGTCTGTATGCATAGTTGGGCCAAGGTTCTCAAAGTGAGGTCTTGCTGGAAAGCACTCATACACAAAATACCTGCCCAGCTGCTACCCCAGACCTGGTGTCTGCCTGATCAGAAGTAGATGATCTCCAGCAACCCCTTCCAACTTATTTTTTCTATGATTATATGATATGAAAATAAATTGCACTTCTTGTGGTATTGGTTTACTTTCATGTAATAGTGCTACTCACACAGGCTGTAAGAGGACCAGGGTTCAACGCTTCACCCTTCCTGTTGGTACTACATTATTATTAGAGTTGCTTTTGAGGAACCAGAAAAAGGTAAGCAATAGACATTTCCTATTTATGTCTTTGTTCTTGCAACTGTGTGAGACTGACATAATAATAAAAACTACATATTTATTCATGGCCCAGATCAGGACTAGGTTCCACATGTAAATTGCCCTATAGACTACAAATCCATATTTCTAATTTTATCAGTCCAGTAAATCCTTTTAGGTAATGCTTAGTTTTGTTCACCAGTGCATTGATGTAAGTACTAAATAAGACAGAGAAGTGTCTGACTTTGGTTTTCTTTTTACAAACAGGTATTAACAGGCATGTTATGATCTAACCTGATGGCAACTGAAGAGAAGTTATGTAACAACTTCTTTATTAAACAAGGCAGACTGTTGAAAACACAAATCAAAGGAAATATTTACATATTTTTCTCCTGTATGTTCAAACAAAGTTTGATTATCTGTGTATCTGGGAGACCATGTTTGCCTGGTACCAACTAACTGAAGTGTTAAATTCCGAGCAAGGGAATGCACTTCTTCACTTACTCTGTGATGGATTCATTCCGTTTTCAAGCACATTCTAAAGCCCTTCCCTCTACGCCTTGTGTGTGCATTGAAGAATCATTGGGAGCTGAGCTGGTATAAACAGTGTTGGTGCACAGCCGACGAAACTCATTTTTACAAGACAGTCTACAATTATGAAAATCAGAAAAACAAGTTCTCTAGCTTTCTTGACAATACCTTAAAAACACCTATGCTGTCTGTTTAAGGTGACTCTATGTGTATGTGTAAAGCCTCCTACTGCTTTCACTAGTGGGTTGTTTCACATTTCAGAGTAAAGTTTCACAAGAGGCAGTTTAAATGTTTTTCTAGAAAGATTAAAGAAAATAAGAAAAACATTATTTGGTGACAAATCACGAGTATGTTAGCAATGTTTTCTCATCAAAGCATGTTGACTGGGAAAGCTTTCTTTTGTTTACTTTGCATAGATTCAATTAATTGCCATTGGTAATTTGACCCACTTGGCATTCTTGTACAAATGACAAAGATTACAGGAGTTGCAGAACATAGCTATCTGTTATGTACTTAAATTGTGCTTTACATTTGGGAGGTAACTGAGCTAAATGGAATGCTTTCTGTATGAACATGCCGAATGCCTAACACTAGTCCAGAGCCACAGAGGATAAACTTACCACAAAGCGTCACACGCTTTCTTTGTGCCAGCACTGGTGGTTATGTAGTTACGTGGTCTAGAGCAGACTGCTTATCAACTGTTTTGTTATTGTTGGGTAATTTTGGTTGTTTGTAGCCAGTTCCATGATGGGTCTTTCTGCGTGATGTGTTGGGGACTGGTGCTAGCATAGAGAAGCAGCAGCAATAGCATGTCAGACAATCAAGCCACCATTATTTCAGATTAAAATGACTGTTCTACCAAACCTACAACAAAGGAAACTGAAAAGAAGCCTCTAAAGCTTCCCATTCCCAAAGACAGAGCAGTAAGTGCTCCTGACTGTCTGTCTCACCACTACAGTACCGAGCCCATCAGAATTATGGTTTCAGGAGCAGAGGTGCAGAGTCACTAGCATCTGCTCAGTCGCTGCTGTAAAGCAAGATGAGTTTCTGCCAGACAGATGCTTGCATCTGACAAAATACCGTCACGCTTCACATTAGCTGACATTCTTGCTTTAAGTATGACAAGGCTGGGGAGATGTACCCTGTTACAGAGCTGGAGGATGCGCAACATGGGTTTTATCTAGGGAAGTCATTCCTGATTACATACATGTCTGGTGGAGTTTAATCTACCATGAATTAAAAGCACTTCTAGTTGGTTTTGTTATCCTATTTTGTCTACTTGTGAGGGGTTTGGATATTTTCAGTATTTTTCTACTACATTATCTGTGCTATTACTTATAATCCTTAGATGATAAAAATTATCTCATGCCTCTTTACCTCTTTCTTTGTGTTAATGTCAATAGCCTCCTCTATCCCGTGGCTCCTGAATATAAATTGTATTTTCACTGTATGAGAAAACACAGACAAAACCCACACTGGTAGAGTATGCTGTGGGGATAATTCAATTGCTTTGCTTTTCATTTTCATGTTTAAGGGTGGAAGCACTACCTGATAATGACAAAGCATTTGGTCTCCTCAGTGTGCCATCCCATATGATGCTGCCAGTACATTTTTTTCAGGAAATTCTGCAGGCTGATCTGTGATACCCCCCTGGCAGAGTATCCTTATGCTAACAGTGAGCTAGTACAGCAGAGGAGAAATCTGCCATCCCTCCAAACAACAGAAACTATAAATAAGAGCTGATACAACCTTGATTTACCTCATATCTGAGGAATACTTTGCTGCCTCATTATAGTCAATAAAATATTTGCTTAAAATTTACATTCTTTATCAATGAAGAACACCAGCAGTTTCACCATACCCAAGTGTTCATTTGTATTCAATTGTATTTGGATTCAAATCCAGGCATGAGATGGAACTGTAATTACAATTCGAAATACCTTGTTCAGTAGTTCAGGGAATGCACATTCTGCATTGTACAAACCATATCTTTTAAAAAAAATAAATAAATCCAAAAGAGACTCCCCGTGGGATCCTCCTCCACAAATTTGGTGGGGGATTCAGACTGGTAGTTAAAAAATCTCATACTGAATGGTTTCTCCTTATAAATTAGTTCCACAAAA
Organism: Neomorphus geoffroyi; assembly: GCA_033558235.1. NCBI lineage: Eukaryota > Metazoa > Chordata > Aves > Cuculiformes > Neomorphidae > Neomorphus > Neomorphus geoffroyi. Next base: position 14,639,847 of record JAUMJM010000050.1, read on the forward strand.
CTTCATTCACAAAATGTTATCAAAGCAGAATAAAAAAAAATAAAAATGAGACTGGTTTTAGAAAACAGCAACTAGTCATCAGACCTACTTCGGATGTTAAGAATTTGCAGGCATTATCACAAAGGACAGGGGAATAAATCCTGCTTTTGCCTTGCTAGCAAACTTAACGTAATATTGTGTCTGTTCCTGAGGCTGCAAGGACAGGGTGTTAAGAGTGCCAGAAAACGCAGTTTCACTCTCTTCATTAGTTCTCACTACTATAGCCCTATGAAAATGAGCTTTCAAACTGTCACATGAAGTAATATGCAAGTTTGCCTCAAAAAAAACCACTTGAACTCTTTATGCTTTAATTGGAAATTAATATTCTTTAAAAGATAGGTCTTCCCTTTTTTTTTTAATTTCTGAGAAGTCTTTTTTTAAAACATCTTCATAGCATTTATAATTTCAAAGACTTCTTGCAAGCAGATATGCTGAACTGAGAATGAAACCACTGTACTTGTCCTCCCTTACAACACATACAGGTTCAGCTTCCTTGATGGCAGAGGTGATGCTATGATAGTGGCACCAGTGGGTATAGGGTATTCTCCATGGTGTTAATCGGGCATGCTGCAAGAAATACTCTCTTTCAAATTGAGCTGAAAATATTGCTCATACAGCCCAGTTGTGAGGAACACGTTATGAATAACAGAGGGTGAGACTGTAAAATCAGTAGGGCTCCAGTTCTGCACAGACCCTATAGCCCACGTTGTCCAGCATCACAGTGCAAGTGTCCAGCCTGTTCCTCTGCAGGTTTAATGAGCACCTACTCGCAACAGGTACTGCTACCACAGCGACTCTTCTGTATCGAGCATGAGATATTTACAAATTATCTAAATTCAATCTTCGAAATTAATAGTAGTTATTTCTCTAGAACAGAAATTGTGTTCATTCACCTATTCTGGATGTCCCCAGTGTAGATTAAAATGCAGCTATAAAGTTATATGACATTAGAGCTGAATCTCATTTACAGCATTTCATGCAGTCCCCCATACTGATGAAAATAGCAGGTTTCCACTTGAAATGCTCTCCGCAAGCTTCAGTAATTCCCAGAAAACTGTTGAGCTCTGAAACAGTCCTTTCTATGTTAAGTTGTTCTGATCAAAAGGAAGAACTGTTTATAAGAAGTACTTTGCTTTCTGAAAAGGTCCTCCTTTGTTTATTCTTTTCCTTTTACCTGTTTTTTGTTGTTGCGCTTTTTTTAATTTTTAAATTTTTTTTAAAACTGCTGTGGGTGGCATTTTGGTTTTGGCAGCTAGACTATCAAAATAAAACAATCAAAAATTAGACCATTATATTATACACCCATTCTGCAGTGGTTGGTTTAGAAAACCCCAAACAAACCATGCTCAGTGGCAATGCAGATGGTGATATAAATGATTATTTTTTTCTTTTAGAGGATTCTTCTTTCCATTTGGCTTAAGTATGGCCACAGCAAAGGCTGGTAACAGTCTAATGACCAAGTAATGTATTTTTAAATATTTAGGAACAATACTTAAAATATTTCTACAAAAAAAACCTAACTGAATCATCCATCTTGAGGATAAGAGAGGTAAAGAAACAAGTTCATCAAACCATTTTTATCTGTGCATTGAGCTGAAAGACCAGTCTTTTTAAAAACCCAGCAATTCCTGTAGGGGATTCACAATCTTTTGCGGGAGCACTTGATCTGCTAGTAGCACAGATAAGCGTAACACACATCACAAACACCTTTACAGAAGAGGGAATCCTTAGGACAAAGGACAGAACAGTCTGAGGCATGACAAGGAAGGTGGGCTAAAATGTTTGGGAAACTGCAAGTTGTTGATGCAAAGTATCTTTGTTAAGGGCGATAATTGTTTATTGGCTGGCATAGCATACAGACTTCAGGCCTTCCTATAGCCAGAATGTTGTGCCCCAAGTACAAGAACGCAATGTTTCTACATATCACATAAATGTAGCTCTAAACACAGAGCTGGAACTCTTCTGGTGTCAGGGACATCAAGATGTCGGGCTAGGCATATTGCTTGCTGTTTGTTTCCCAGTAGCCTTAGGAAAATACAGCTGAGGACAATACAAAGAGAACAATATCAAAGAAATTCTATAAATATTATTTCTCTTTCTAAAAGTATTAGACCACAGTCTAACTCTTCTATCCCTTTTAATGCAGAGCAGATATACTTTCAGTGTGATCACATCTTTCCTTGTTGCAAGTACTTATGCCTGGTGAGTCTTTGTGAAAGTTTACAGCTACAAAGCTCAGCCACTTCATACATCACATTCATAAAACCTGCTATGCTCTCACCTTGCCTGTCTCGCATTAGAATCAAGAGGGTAGATCAGTTTCATTCTGAGTTATTCCAAGAGGTAACTGGCAACTGATAGTTCAGTGCTCAGATTAGCCACATAGTGTCACCCTAGACCATCAAAACGTCTAATAAAAGGCATTCTGCCAAATCACTACTTTTGATAAGGTGTACTGGCAATATTCTGAGAAAAAAAAAAAGCAGCTGTTTCTCACTACCAGGATACAAAGCAAAGTCACAATTTAAAAGTGAAGGATATTTATAAAAAGAGTTTACCAAGTTTCAGATATTTTGGTCAAATTTTATCTTTCTATAAACAGTACTATATTAAAATAAATTACTTCAGAGTAAATCTGACTCAGGGGTTCCAGATTCTTGGGTCATGATGGATGTGCACCTTGCTTTCTCAAAATACTTCCTAGTAGTCACTCTGATTTTTTTTTTTTAAATAATAAATCATCCATAACAGAAATTTTCCTTCCAAAAAAATGCAAAGAATTGAACAAAAAGCACCATCTAGAGACAGTAATTCCATAACATCTTTGTTCCCTTGGAAACTAGGCCAGTTCCATCCCAAATATAATTGAATTATTTTGACCGTGCTATATATTTATGGGTAGTTAATTTTAGCATAGATTTATAATCCCTTCTGCTCATCCTAGGTTAATCATTGCATATTTGTAAATATAAATCAATGTCAATCAAGTGCAGCAAATTACTTGGGTTTATGTGTTAAAAAATTTTCCAAGGTCAAAAAAATTCCTGCAGTTCATGATGGGCGAGTATGTGCTCAGCATCATATTTGTTTCCTTAGAAACTAGGAATCATGTGGTGCAGAGTGCTAGTGGAACATGCTCAGTGTAGAACTAAATCAGGCTAGTTTGTAGTCTTTGTTCTGAAATCTACTCTAGTTTTCCTGCTGGCAACTGCAGCACTGAGAGCTGCCTCATTTGCCTCACATGTAAAAGCATGGTGCAGATGACTGGCTGTATTGCAGCCCACTAGTGCTGACATCCTGATTAACGTGGACAAAACAACACGCAGTTTTTCCTGTGGGAAAAAGTTCCGCCTCTCTGCATGTAGACTTTCACAAGAAATCTCAGCAAAATCAATTTCAGCCTATTAAAAGGGAAAAATTAGCCAAACAATAGATCACAGCAGCAAGCAATTATTGGTCAAAAAAAGATAAACTAGATTTTTTTCTCCATCATTCCAATTCTAGTTGTGAACTGTTTATTTTTTTTCTTGTATATAGCCTTGGTATTCTGCCAGTACTTTAATTGAATGATGAGAAAATCTCTACCATTATATGAGGAAAATTTCACAAAATAAAGTACTCAGTCTTTGCAGGATTTATTTATTTTTTTTTTATGTTTTTAGAAAGGAAATCACTGCTTTAAGATAGAAGAGGAATCTGATCTCTGTACTGCAGTTCTGTTGGTTGGCATTCGTACCTAACAGTGTCTTGAATGCATGATGAGCCATTCATAGACTACCACAGGCTGATGAAGTTTAAATCTGAATTTATTCAAGTCCATACTCAATCTGATTTCCCTAAAGAATAAGACCTCTGTTGGAGCATAATTGAATCACACTTGCTTTTCATTGCTAAAATGAGGTAGATGTTTCTGATGATTCTTTAGAAGTAGTCAAAACTGGGACACTCTCTCTCTCTCTCTCTCTATATATATATATATATATAAAATTATATATATATATGGTTTTAAATACAGATATCAAAAAAGATATATTTTTTTAAAAACCCCATGGAATTGAACTTATAATTCTTTTGTCCCTGGTTCGTGTCTTGTCCTTGCTGGACTACAGTTTTTCATAATTCTTAACATTGCCTTACCATATTCTTGAATCATAATAAGGAAACTAAGAAGAACCTCCTGAAAAGGTTTTGGTTTACATGAAAAATAATTACCCTTTTCTTGAACCTTTGTTGTTTAGCACTTCCTTCGAGCTTTAAAGCATATGCATTCGAAGTGCATCGTTTTATAGAGACATCAGAAGTAAAGTAATGGAGGAAAACTCTTCGTGCCTTTCTTCCCACCCCAGTAACCCAGCCATGAGGGCGTTCATATTCAAAGGCTATTGAATACGCTGAGAAAAACTGGGAAGTGTGGTAGTGCTGAACACCCACAGAGAAGGGAGCTGCAAGCAGGTTACAGAGCTCAGTGCAGTGACAACTCGCCAGGTCTGCAGTCACCTCACAGGGGCCCCCTTTTGCCGCACGAGCTACAGGCACTGCTGTTCACAGCACAGCAAGGGCACAGTGCGAACCGGGCAGCGCCAGGGACTGAACAAAAGCAGCGTTTCCAGTTCTTGTCAGACATTGTATTCCCAACGCCATGAGAGCCGTGTTGCTGCAACAAGTACGCTCCCTGCTGGGCCAAGGAGTAATCCAAACGGAACGAATGGAAGAGAACGGTTTGAGATTTGTCACTCCTACCAGCCCACACAAGGGTCATCAAAAACACCATCTGTTACCACGCCACCCAGTTCTCTCAATTCAGACCAATGCTGCTGTGTTTTGATGGAAACTGCAGAGGGTCTGGCAACAGCTAACTCCACAGCAGGAAAGTGAAGCGCCAGCAGAACTCTTTGCATGTTCTGTACTGACCAGCATAACCCAAAACATGGCCAAAAGGATCTCAACAGTAAAAATGGAAATAGAAGCAGCATTCTGAGGGCAATGGTAATGTCTGAAAAAAAAAAAAAAAAAGCTAATTCTAAAACTTTTTCCAGACTTAATTTTCCTAATAATTTTCAGCTAAAAGAGTAGGTTGTACTCCTTTCCCCATTTAAAAAAAAAAAAAAGGGGGGGGGGGGGCAAAAATACAAGAAAAATAAAATAGTATCCTGTATCCTAGAATTGCTGAGTAAGTGTGGAATAGGTATATTCATCACAAGTGTGGACACTGGAATACCACCGCAGCTCCTGATGTGGGTGCTGTAGTTCATGCCTTTCTGGCTATGAACCAGGCTGTGGATGTGGAGAGGAGAAACATCTGAAGTTCTTTCTGTTGGAGCAGTCTCACACTATGTAAAATATTTCAGTCTACGCTGGCCACCAGCACATGCAGAGTGCCTTTTCAGCCCTTCTGATAGGACTTTGAGCAGGGAGTTGAAACCTTCCTGTTTCCTGGTCCCAACACAGTGGCTGTTTGTCCATACAAAGTCCGGTAACATCAAAGACTGACACCTGGTACCTTCTTTCCCCTTAGCCCCTCAGAACACACTCCAGCCCGCAGACCGGAGTGTATGCACACGTGACATGTCAGGTCCTCCACAGGGAGAGGGATTTGCAGCTACCCCGGCGCAAATCCTGTAAACTCTGTGAAGGGAGACTGCAATTCCTTTCAGTTCCTTGTTTCTAATTCTTACAAAATATTTCATGAACTATGCAGGGTAAAACCATATACTTTTAAATTTTTCTTTTTTCCAACAAGGAGCCAACTTCTAGGTTGTTTTCTGTCTGTTCATTTACATAAGCAAAAAAAACCCCACCCCACCCCCCCCAACCTATTATTGATCTGTAACTCCCGTAACTTTAAATAGAAATTGTAATTGCTTTTAAAAAATTTCCACCCGTGATGGCTTGAGACTTTTCCCTACCATATTTATGGATTTGCTACATGCAATTGCAAGGGCTGCCATCTGTGAAATTATGCAGTGGTCCTATAAAACTGCTTGTCCAAAGGGCACACCTGAAACAAAATGTAGTCCTGTATCAATTAGTCACAAAGAAAAGGTAACGGTCTTACTGCTGTTCCATGGTTCGCAAACCCGCAAAGCTCCACTGCTGTACTCAAGGACTGCAAAACGCATAAGGACTGACAACAATGTTAATAATGAATTAATGATTTGTGATGCTGGTGGCTCAGCTCCAATATGAAGCCATTCACGCATCTGCAAAGTCAAAAGCCATGTCTGCTTTTGCAGCTGATTTTCAGTTTCATATCTATCTTTAATTATTTGCTCTGTAGATAATCACGGTATTGTGTTCTATCTGTACTGACACTTGTAATTTTACAAAACTATTTTCAATTAAACTGTCATCAGCGATGAAAACTTAAATTGCACATATTGGAGGGTTATGGTCTTCAATGCATCAAAACGAAAGCAAAGGAAAATCAAATAGATGGTTGTCTAACACAAACACCACAACAGTTTGGTTAATGGAACAGCCATAGCCTTCTCTCAATGAGTTTTAACGTTATCTAGAGTTAATTTAAGTCTTTCCTCAGCATAAGATAATTAATCAAACCTTTTCAGTTTTCAAATAATAGCTTAGTCTTCTGGGCTTTCTTAATCAGGTATTCAAGAAGAATATTCAGCTGTTAAAGCTAAGTGGCCTTTTTTAACTTGGGCTTATCCAAAGTACCCAGATTTTCACTACACAACAATGGAATTACTACCTGTATTAATACAGGTAATATAACATATTTTAAAATAATGTATTTAAAGACAATTTCCATTTCAGCAATAATTACTTTCTTTTGTTAAGCTGCTCCAGCCACACTGATGCTGTGAAGACAACATTTCTCCATGTCTGAGGTAGCTTTTCTAGCCTGTATCTTTAATACATAGTAGGCAGTAACTGTTACTCATGACATTTTTAGGGGATTCCAGAGGTGAGGCCTTACTACCATATCTTCTTGAGGAAGTTATCCATATATCCGAGCAAAATACGTATCTAAGATTTAGATAGTACACACTTCTTCCAGGACGAAATTCTCTTTTCTGGAAGCATTAAGCCCAAACAAAATCCACAGGTTCTTAAAAGGCACAGTAACTCTTAGGACCCTCTCTTTGACACTTCTGCTTCTCCGCTCCTTAGAAAACAGACTGGACAATCGCTTTTTCAGTTGTGCTGCTCATTTACCTCTAAATCGTGCAGAGCACCACTGCCACAACGCAGAGATCAAACCTGCCACCCCCTCTGGAAATGCCACAGGTCTGTCTCTTCTCTCTGCCTCAGTTTATGAACATACTCTGATTCTCTTCAAACTTATGCATCTATAGATCTTACAAAACATGCCTGATGAATAGGAAAGTATTTCTCTGTTTTACTGAATGCTCAGACTAAAGGTGATCAGGACTACTGCAAAATAACCTTGTCAGGTCATCAAAAACTCTGGAAGAAAATGGAAGGAGATTTGTGCATGTACTTGGAAGATGATTACACCCACATATAACATGTTTTTAAAAGATATTGCCCATTTGCTTCACACAGAGATTTCATCTTTCCCTCCTCCTTGGTCTTTGTAGGATGGTCAATCTTTCTCTTAATTCAGAAATATTATACCGGAACCTACCACTGTATAAAAAATACATTAATGTATTAATGAAAAACTAAATTTGGGGTTGCAAAGAATCACAGTCAAATAACGGAACAACTCCCTAGTGACATATCATCCAATCTGTGACAAATTCACAAAGTCCTACCTCACTTACACTTCCATGTTTTAACCAGAATAGACTTTTTTTCCTAAATCTGGTCTTTAATTCAACTATCATTTATTCACTTTGATGCAGTAATTACCAGGAAAAACAGATAGCTGTGCTATCCACTTCAGTTGTTAGAATAGATTATTATACTCTGGCCAAAAAATTGGTTATTTTAGCATTTCACAATATAAATACAGCAGGCAAATAACAAACTTTGCGGAGGAATGTTTTCATTCTTGGAAAACTTCCACTTTTTTTTTTTTTTGAAAGAATTACAATTTTATCTCGGTGCATGCTTGGACTTGCTCCTAATATGACTGACCGAGGCACCATGTAGATAGCAAAGGTGACAGCCATTCATCACAGCAGCATTATTTTCTTGCCATGACCTTATTGTGCTTCAAGTCAATATGCAGTTACATTTTCAATTACTATAAAATAATATGTAAATCTGAGTTATTAACCAGCATGCTACAAATGGCTAACAATTGCATTTCTAGTGGCATTCTCATCACTAGTTACTGTTCTTATTGCAGTACAAATTAAAATAATTAAGATTCAAGCACATGACATTACTCCTCACTGGCATTTGGCAGGTTTGTTCTACTGAGCAGATGCTGCTGCATCATCAGCAACATCCTGGAAAGCCACCTTCTGAAGACCCCGCCCTCACTGGCACAGGACACCCAGGGTAGCTTCTGCCTTAGTTACATCTGTAAGGTGTACCTCTAATGTTGTTAAAAAGAATCATCATTTATAGACATAACAGCATATTTTATCAGATTATCAAAATTTAAAGAGCATGCTCTTATATACCTCCATTTAAAAAACGCATTCAACAGTATGGGAACCCTGAAGACAATCCCAGACAGAGCAACCACTCCTGCCACCACTATGTACCTCCCAATATTTCTGATGATGCCACTGCCCCCTTTATTGGCACATACAGCTACTACAGGTAGTTTCAGAGCAGACATCTCTAAAGACTGGAAAATACCAACAATTTGCTTTGGTTTTTTTGAATTGGTGTCTAGTTCAGGGGAATCAGAGAGTAATGACATAGCTGGAAATTTAGGGATTGCAAGTGCAAAAGCCGTAAGCACCGCTCTCAACTCTGGGTAGACTTCATCTGGCAGCTCTCAGAATTTTTATTCAATGGCACTGGTGATGCTGTAATCCCCCTGTTCTGCTACAACACTCTTTCTGTTCTCACTATGACCTCTCCTTCCACCTGCTTTGGCTGGAGCTGGATGCCATGTAGAGGAAGTGAACACAAGAGCAGGAAAACTCAGCTGCCATGGTATTACCATAGCTGCAAACCCAGTGTCTGGCTGAGTTTCACAGCAGAGGTACTTGTCACCGCATCTCTGCTTCTGCTGTCATTATTAGCTATTACTTTATTAAGTAATGGCAAAATGTAAAATTTCAGCTGCAGGGCATCCTTTATAGCTCTAAATACTACAGCATAAAAAGTAAAACCACGACAATCCTGAGAGGTCTCAAAGTGAATTGCAGTCTTTTATGCATGCTGTACTTTCGATTTTGATTTGGCAGGCTACCTGCCTTCTGGGTGGTCTTAACATCTCCAAATCCTCCAGCAACTGAATGGACTTTCTTTCGAAAGCAACTGGCCATATCCTCTTTTTTTTTTTTTTTGACGTTATTATTCATCCAGTTAGTCCTTTCAGTTTCACTCAGAAACTCAGCCCTAGAAAGACTTTTGGTGGTTCTTAATTCAAAAAGACAGAAAGTTTCTAGTAACCCTGCATTGTGAAAAAAATCCCCACATATCCTGTGATGACCCTCACAAGGCAAGGGATAAGGAGCACAGGGGAACCAAGTCCTGGCAAGTGATGGCAGTTCTAAAAGTACCAACAGAATGGCTGAACAGACTTCTAAATGCACAGATTTCATTTTTTTATCTCAGCAGACAGGACATGCAATGCAGATAGAACAGCAAGTGAGGTGATAGCTTGAATGCATTTGCATACTACAGTCCTGTTTCAGGAAAGAAATGTAGGGAAAACTCCTACTTCGCCAGACAAGAAAAAAAGCCAAAAGTTTGTAGGATTATAGATGCTGATGTTTTAATTCAGTAGCTACTGCAGAAAAGCAACAGTCTTTCTTTCTTTTTTTTTTACACAGATTTACATTCTCTGATTTGACATGTTTGTAATTATCCAAATGTATTTCTATTCCAATTTGCTATTTGCTGTCTTTATGCAGCTGCATTTGGATTCCCACCAATTGGCCATCCCAGACTGTGAATAGCCCAGTTCCATTTATGCAGACAATGATTACACTTTTTTTTTAATTCAAAAAATAAAAACTACCAAACCTGCAAGTTATTCTTGCAACTCATATCAGGGCAAACAGAAGAGGAAGAAAAATATATGGCTGAAAAAGAATCAAAGAGCTAAATAAAAAGTAGTTACATCAGGGAAGGCTCCTGGTATTCATCTTTCTTGTGTGAAATATCATGTATCGACTCAAAGAAAGAATGAGCCAGAGCAGTGTAACAATCTCCAGTTCCATCTGTAAGTAAGGAATTCCCCATCTTTCATCTGTGACTTATGTGGCATTAGAAGGGGTGCAGAACAATTCTTACTGGCATCACACATCAGAATGGAAAAGTCATGGGAACCAATTATGAAACTGACAGTATTCTTCCCTTGAAGTTTTTGAAGTTATCCCCAGCTATGCAGGAAAAGTGAATCTGACAATTGTTGAGAATGTGAAGAACAGAGGTGCATTTTATTATATAGCATCTGCAGTGTAGACAGCTGGAATGCATTCATCTCTCTCTAACCCATGCACTAAAACCAGCAACTCTACCCATCTGTGAACAGCATGGAGTTCTTCCTGCTACATTTTCATGAAGAGTATTGACTCGCTGAGGCTTAACACTGCTCTGTCTTCTGTTTTCTCTAGCTGACCATTAACATCTTTGGAGTAAATATCATGTAGTCATCTCGCTGGACGTAAACACATGCAATGCCCAAGTTGCCTTTTGCCCTGGATCTCACACACATGCAGTAAAGGCAAGGGCTATGCTTCAGGCATCACCCAGGGTGAAAATGAAAGAAGAAAGGGCCGTTAATGCAGATGTACTTGCTAGTCTACAAAGCATGACTGCACGCAAAGTTTGAGGGGCCAAATGATGCTATCACTATACACAGTAATGACAGCTTCATTCTTTGCATTAATCTGATCAAAACCTGCATGCCTCAGTGGAAAAGGGAGCCCTAAAAACGATGTGCTTTAATAATTCTAGTAGCTTTTTTGGAGTACTCGCTCTGCCTCAGAGTTAAGGCACAGTTGTGACAAGTACAGAGACCTTTAGGCTGCTGCAATGGATATGAATCTGTAAAAAGATATTTTCTGGAGATAAGAAGGAATTGTACTACATTGAAGATGCAGAAAAATACTCAAGGCCTGATTTCTTGTCAGAATTTGAATCAAGATTATGTAAATTTTAGTGAAGGAAAATTACCTAGATCTTCAGCTTTGTTTTTCTTGTTGAATTTTTGCTGCCAAAGCTGCAAATGGAGAAAAGCTTAGAACTAAAATGATATAAAGTCAGAAGAAAGCAGTACTGTCAAAAAGTCAGTCTTTCATTGAAGCCTTAGATTCTACCTGGTTTCAGGGACTTAGCTTTCTTCACCTGGAAGCTTGGTGTTTTATGGAAGAGATAGAATTCCAGACATGGGTAGAAAAATAAAAGTCTCAAAGGATGTATAAATAATGATTAGGTCATCTGAAACCAGCAAAAGAAACGTACCATGCATTTCACAATATCCTAAACTTGATTCACTGGGGCAATGTTTTAAAATCCTGCATACCTGTGAAACTGGGGTTCTCTTATTATTTTGCATTTCTTTGTCTCAAAGAGAGGAACTGTGAAATTGTGGCAGTTGTTGAACTGGGTGTTAAACTCTAAAGTTTAGAGATTTTAAATCCTTTTGTTCTATTTGTACTGCATCTAATTTGCCTTTTGCAAGTATCCTAGCAACCATTCCTCCCACCCCATCCCCCCACCCCCCCCGCCCCTTCTTCAGTACTGTAAAGGTTAGGTAAGGATTCTAGAGAGATTTGCCTAAACTATAAAATAAACTGACAGAAGAATTTCTTAAAAGCACAACTTGCTTTATAAATATTCTGATAATTCTAGCACATTTTGAGGGGACAAGAAGCAGAGAAACAATCCTGCAACATTTCCACAGTTTGTTATGCTATGAAATATCAGACTGAGTTGAGACTTAAGCATCAGAAAGGGTTACTTTGGAACTAGACAACACGCCCCAGGAAGATTCAGGGACAAACCCTTTAATACCATAATTAGTGAGATGAACATCTGAAGCAAAACGAAAGTTGAAATGTATGCAAACCCAGAATTTGTTCTGCTGTGACAAAATATTTGCAGCCAAAATTGGGTACTATTGAGGTCTCTCACTGCTTTTGCAGTTCTGATAAGACTTCTATCAGTAACACAACATTTAGATGACGCTAACAAATAACATTTCCTCATTTCCTGTCAGTGTAGGCACCAGGAGCTGTCATACTACGTTAGACTTCACCAGTGCTAACTGGAGTCTGAAGGAAACTGTACGGGATGTACTCAGGTTACCTGTTCAAGCAAACCACTTGCTTCTGCCTTGCTCCAAGGTTCTAAACCAAACCGCAGTTCCGAACTAGGAGGCTATATTTAGACATTTATGAAATTTTAACTACTTAAGTCAAAATCTGGTAGGTCTTGGGATTAAGGCTGAGCAGTCTGGCACAACTGCTAGAAGATGTGTTAGTTATACAATCCTCTAGGTTGTCTGTTGGGGTATTTTTTTTTATTTGTTGTGGATTTTGTTATTCTTTTTTTTAACTTGGAGATCTTGTTGAGCTACAAGACTTGCATGTCCAAGAACACCTTTTCCAAGCATTTATGCTTTTTGTTTGTTTGTTCTTATAATCTTTTAATCTTATATTCTAAGCCTTATTTTATTTTTGTATCTCCATAAGTAAATACCTACCATGAAGTAATTACAAAGATGGTTGTTACAGTATCACAGTATCATAAGGTTGGAAAAGACCTTTGACATCATCGAGTCCAACCTATGACCCAACACCTACACCTGCTCCTACTTGTCCACATACAACAGGGATGGAATTAAAATTAAGAATTTTTTTTAACAATATGAACTAAAATTACATTCTTTTACACTTATGTCTATTTCAAAAGGCTTTAAAACCTGAACATTTCTGTAGGATTTCACAGTTTGCATAGCAACAACAAAAAGCCCCAAGTCTTTAAAGTTTCTCATAGTAAAAGCACTTATTGATCAACGCTTCACAGAAAACTTACAGCTTCCTAAACCGACATGCTTTCATACATAGGTTCTACCAGGCTAATTCAAATAAGTCAGATTGCATTGAATCTTTCTGAGGGAAAAATGCTGTCATTTAAGGAAATGACCCACCAGAGGGAGCCTGCGTTGCTGAGCTGGTACAGAAGTGTTCCTACTGGCACCACGAAAAATTTAAAAGAAATCAAAAAAATTACCTTCTTTGCTATGAGATACAACATCAGGAATGAGCCATATTCCCCTGCTCCTCACGCCTCAAACTGTAAGCCAGGTGCCACTGCTTGTCTGCAGCACGGCTGCTCACACTGTTCCCTAACCAACAGTTTGGAAGTGGTGTAGAAATCCAGCTGGGAACAGGTACTACTACCAGAAAGGATTTGGGAAACCTTCTCCCTCTCACACGCATTTCCAAGGCATCATTTGGGTAAAGGGAAAGTGTGGACTACAGAAATGTCTTGATACAGTGCAGATGACTTAGATTAGGCATTAGGAAGAAATTCTTCATGACAAGAGTGGTGATGCCCTGGCACAGATCGCCCAGGAAAGTCGTGGCTGCCTCATCCCTGGAGGTGCTCAAGGAGGATGAACGGCTGTGGTTTTGGTTTTAATCCTCGTGCAGCACAATGTACAAACTCTGGTAAATCTTTAACAGCTGAGGTTTTCTTCTTTATGCTTGAAATTTAACGACTTTGCTGTATAGCAGGTTTAAGCAACCTTGCTATAAGATAGACAAACAGTGAATCGTGACTGAAATACGTCCTTTAAAAAGGCTTCAGAGTGGAGCCCCTTTTGCTGTGGTCTTTATTAAATAGAGAATCATGGGCAGGGACACCTCCCACTGGATCAGGTTGCTCAAAGCCCCATTCAACTCGGCCTTGAACACCTCCAAGGACAATTCATCTAAATCAAAGATCCAAGTCTGACAAGATAAAGAACAGTTCCTCTCTCTCCAGCACTGAAAGTGAAAATACTGACTCTCCTAGGCAGATATCTCACTACAAATGTCAAGGAAAGGATGGAAGGGCCTCATTTTATGCCACTGAAAACAAGAATGGTTAACTGTGATCTGGAATGGCACTGTCCCTTCTCCTTCTATCCTTCTATCAGGGTTAGAAATAAGCAATTTCAGAGCATCTTACTTAAGGCTGCTAGTATCTGGGATAGAACAGACAGCTGAACAATTTCTCTTCACATTCATTAGGACTGAGATTAATTATTGTTAATATCAATATTTTATACTAAATGAGAAAGGTTTCTTATTTTCATCTTGCAATAGATGATCCAACTTTTAATCTGTTTATTCCCAGTTTGCAGTTCAAGGACTGTTGCACTTGGTGCATGTTCATAGAGCTTCATATGCTACCCTCTAGGTCAGGCCGAGCTTCTTCCAGAAAGGCATGACAACTCCTTCCCCAAACCAGACACGCACCTTATGGCTGGAGTGCTAGGGCTGTGAAGACAACCTCTTCAGCCTGGGAGGTTCTAATAGAAAGGAATGGGGTTGCTCATAGCAAGACCGAGATCCAAGGCAAAAATCTCCAGGGTGAGGGAAGAAGGTAACTTTCCAGAGATCTCTGAAGAGAATTACGAGTGCATTTACATTAGCAAGTCAGTGTGGTGGAGGGATTTTGAGGTACAGGTATTTAGCGTGAGGCTGTACTTGGTGGTAGCACTCAAACCCATTACTGTTCCTCTTGAAGAAGTTCTATTCTTTGTGCAACCAAGAATGAAATTGCACACTGGGGACTGTTTTGAGTGCCAAAATGGTAATGTGAAGGCAAGGTCCTCCAGTAGGTACAGGTAATTTTCTTTTAATTGAATGCCTTTTCAGTGATGCCAGCTACCTATCCTCCAGATTATCGTTTCTCTTCCTGCCAAGAGGACAATCTGTGTTTAAGCTTCTCTTCCTGTAATAAGCCACATTAAGCCTCTCTGCTTAATACACTCTTATAGTGTATTCTCGTTCTGCCTTTCTTGGTAAGAAGTGCTGGAATGAATACAAAGAAAGCTATTTTGATGTTTTCTTTTCTCCAGTATGTTTTCTGGCAGCCTAAAGTAATTTCATCATTTGCATTACAGCCTTCCTGGGCAGTTCCAGTGCTGATATGCATTGTCACTAGTGGATCCCCTGCCCGCAGGCTTCACAAATGCATCCAGTCTGAGTGTGACATATTGTATTGGCTCTGGAAATGCAGAACAAATTCTTCTGATGATATGTTCTGCTTCTAAAAATAACTACACATCAGGTAGCTAGCCATATTTTTTTCCAAAACCTAACTCTAAAACATAGTAACATGACTTACCGTTTCCCTATAAAGCTACTCCATTTCCTCTTTCTAGATAAGAGATGTGGGGAAGAAACATTTATGAAGATTAATACAGCTCTAAATTCTTGACACATACGCATTGTCTAATTACAGAGCAGTAGCAAGGCTTAATTAATTTGTTGTTTCTTGTCTTGGTGATTCCCAATTTCTAAGATTCGTTTTGTTTTGTTTTCAAAAGGCCTGACTTTTGATTTCTAGATCTTACATGTTCAGAAGCCAGATTATTCAGCAAAGAACATTGCAACATATTTCTCTTTTTTTCTTCATATATCAGGCATGTAATTGGATCTGAAAATATGTTGAATTATGTTATGAGCACAAAGCACTGGGAAGTCTGACATTGTTGTGTTCTAGATAATGGAATCCAGCGATATGTAGTTGCTCAGTTTAGACTGTTACTAAGATTAACAACAGCAACAAAATGGGTGGTATTGAAGAACAGGCAGATTTATTACTGTTTTCCAGCAATTTTGTTGCTCATAGAAGTGATAAACATAGGAGCAACTTTTCAGCTCCGGAATTCAGCAGGAGGTGGGGAGGCTTAGGCAAAGGGACTGCCTCTACTGTAACTCGGCAGAGAAAGTGTATTTCTGTAACAATGTACCTACCAGAAAAGGGGTTGGGAATGTTAATGACTTCAGTAGGTTTCGCTCCGTGCAGTGCACGCTCTGGTCAGTGTGTAAGAGGATGCTGCTTCCTGGTTTTACATGCATTTCCATTTATAAATGGAGGCAGTGGCATCCTAGGTGGTCCAGTGTTGTGTTTGGTTTGCGTTGATTCTTTTATCTTCCTAGGAAGTAGAAAAAGTCAAAGAGTTAATGAACTTATTTTAAGGAATATCGAGTAGTGTTCCAGCCAGATATTCAGCTCTTACAACACTGTGTGGCTGAGCCAAGGGCCTGTTTTGTTGTCATCCACCTCCTGCTGAGAAACCTATTTTCTAGACAATGGAGTAACCACTCAAGAGCAGAAGCAAGTGGAGGAAGGCAACAGTTTTGAGAGATCTGTCACTGGAGCAGTGTTAAATAGCAGCACGGAGCAAGTGAATTCTGCAGAATTACCAGCGTTGTGTGGTATCTGTTAATAGTGCAGCAAGCTGTTCTCAAGGAAACAGCAGTGATACGACCTGGTTGGACAGCTGCTAACTTTAGCTGCTGTAAACCACACACTTAAACAAATGTACCTTTCCATTCTGTCAACACACAACACTTGGGCAATACAAGGCTTTTTTTGAAAAATAAATGACATAACAAGGATTTAGCTATAAATTGTAGATCTCAGCCCTTTGAGAGAACAGTCATAGAATACATTTCCTAAGCTGTTCTTACAGTCAGTGGGAGATTTAACCAGCCTTTTCAAAAAGTAACACAGCAGTCCTGTTGAGGCACTTCTGGTTCACCCAGGTGAAGAATGATGCTGTGGGTGGGGAAGCTCACTCTCCTGAGCATCCTTGCTGCTACCTCTCTCCTTGATCTGCTATTGCACGTTGCTGTTATCTTAGTTCATCATTTGCTTTCTGTCTAGATAAGGCATCTAAATTAGTCGAATTTTGACATCAGATAGCATTGAAATACTGATGAGAAAACTCAGCTTCAGCCAGAGGTGTGCCTGGTTTTGACACAGAATTTACTGTCCATACTGATCCCTTTGAAAGGTTTATGATATCACAGTACATCTGGGCAGAGTTCAGAGCTGGTAATGAAACAAGCAAGTCTGGCTGGGTTTCTTTCTTAACTGCCAAAATTTTGTTCAGCTCCACGAATAATTTCTTACAGTAATTAGACATAGTGTTCCCAAGCTAACAACATAAATAAACAGAGCAAAATTTCATTGAGGAGTGGACTTCCTATGTATAGCATGTTTAAATTCTTCAGAAAGCACCTGTGGAAATGGTGTAGAGTAGCATAGGAGACTGTAGAAGTACTCCACATAAAAATAGCTCAGTATCACACCTGGAGAGTGGTGCAAATACCCAGCCTGACGTGGAATATGTTGTAAAAAGTTAATCAATATTTATTTAAAAAATACAGTGTAAATGGGAGGGCCATTTTAAACTCTGAGCTACGACATTAATTAAACTCTCTGTACCGACATTCTTTCCCATGCCTGCAAAATGTCGAGATTTGTTCATATTTGTGAAGATGTTTTGAACTAATCTGAAGTGAAGGAAGTAAATGCAAGTATCCAATTTTTCATTTAATATCTCCAGGATTTGTCTTTGGCTTATTTGCTGTAGGAACTTAATTATCCATCTGACAAAGAGAAGTATTGCTCTTCTAATGAAAAGTACAAAGTTTTTAGCAGATTTCAGATATTTCCTAATCTTAACAGTCTAACCTACCAGTCCTCTTAAGTGGTTTGTATATTGCCTTCATGCCAATATGCAATTGATCTACAAGGCAACAGGATTTTGTCCTTAATCTTGAAATTAACTTGAACAATGAATTTCATTAATAGAATTATAATGCTAGAGTTAAAGATGCAGAAAAAAAATAGTGTAAGAATTATATTTAGAGGTAATGCAAGATTTTTTGAATGGCAGAAACTGTAGATTTGGACACATTTTCAGACATTTTAGTCTACCTGACAGAAGCTAACAATAACATTTATGTTAGAATAATGTCTGGTAAAGCAGTAGTCTTCATTTAGAGGAAAATATCTATGAAAAAAAATGAACCGTCAACTTAAATGTGTTGCATTTAGCTACTATCACTTCTCCAAATAAGTTTTCTTGAATGTCTAATTTGTGTTAATGTGAAACCGTAATTTATATCTACTTCAGCTAGGAACAGAGTGGTAAATTTTGAAGGTGTTAAATGAAGTTCCTGGAAGCTCCTGCTCTGCCATTATACAGATTAGGTGCCATTCACTATGGTATTTTGACCTTTAACATCAGATTTTGAATGCAGCTCAGGAACTCTCTTTGGCTTCTTCATTTTAATGCAACCCAAACACTTCCTGAGCAAGCCATTAGGCAGCAGCCAAATTTTGGTTTAATCAAATGGACTCATAGATGTGTTGTTTTCTGTGTCTGGCCAGGATTCTGATTTCCAAACATAAAAGAGACTCAGAACTTCAGGATGCTGTTAGCGAAGTAGCACTGAAACAAAGCAACTCAACGAATTGTGTAGAGCCACCGTGTTAACAAAACCCTGTACACATGCAAGTGTACAATACGAACACTCCGTAGCCCTTATCAGGCTTCTGACCTCTCTACCAGCAAAGCAGGAATCTGCCCTCTGGTCTTCATCCCTTTAGACAGAGCTTTGCGTGTAAATGTGACGTATGTCTTTTTAGCTGTAAGGATCTTCTCTCATTTAGCTTCTTTGCTCACTTTTAACAAATCATTGAGATAAACCATTATTGGGCCAATAAGGGATTATGTAAAATCTGGTACACTTTTACCTTCTCCATTTGCTCTCCAGTGTGTCAGGGCCCGCTCCTGCCCCCAGGTCCTCTCTGCCAGGACCTGCTCAGTCAGAGAGGGAAGGGTCCTTTGGTGTCTGCACAGTGAATGGGAGACCCACAAATCTCCCAGGGTAAATTCAAACACTGTTCATTTTGGACACAGTCAAAACAACAAATTAATATTTTGGGCACAGCCAAAATATCAAATCAATACTCGGGCACTCTCTGAGTTGCAACATTCTCAAAGTTGCAAACCCAGATCCAATTTGTTTGGCTCCCACTCTGATCCCCTCACGGCAGCTGCACGAAACAACACAACTCGAATCCGATTCGATGCACAGTAGCCCCGTGGAAAACAGAGGGAAGGAAAGAAAGAGAGACAAGAGTAAGAGCAGCAAGGGGCAGAGGGAAACAGTTACCTCTCCACGGGCCTCAGCAGAACGCGGCCCCCAGCAGCGCAGGGCCCTGCGGGCTCCTGCGGCGCCCCCAAACGAGTCCGGGGCGGAGGGCGGCTTCCGCTCGCAGGGAAGACACCGCGCCCCTTGGCGGGCTCCGCTCGCAGGGAGGGAACCGCGCCCCTTGGCGGGCTCCGCTCGCAGGAGCGGCCCTAGCAGCGTGAGGGGGATTTGGCTGTGAAAGGCAGAAGCGCCTGTGGGAAGGTTCTGGAATTGGGTCTGGGAGCTCCAGGGTCACTGGCTATTCAACAGCCCCTGCCAGAATCCCCTCTGCCGCAGCCCTCTGGGTCCCCGTGCCCAGTCAGGGCTGGGGGGCACCTGCGGCGCCTCCTCCCCCTGCTTTGCAGCACCCCCAGCAGCACAGGAGCCGCAGTACTCGGGAGGTGTTGAAGACAATGATGCAAGGAGAGTCGGACAGTGTTAACGACAATACGAGCGGAATCAGCCGATGCTTAAGGGCACAAGAGAAGTGGAGTCAGTTTGTGCACAGTGGATTAGAGTCTACATTAACAACTGCTGCCTCTTTTAACTGTGACAGACTCGGAGGTCCATGCATCAGGGCTAGCAAACCCTGAACTCTTCAGTAATCGTGTATTATAACATTTGAGAGTATTCTCTGTTTTGTTTCTTAAAATGCTGAGATGGTGGTGTTGCCAGGTGCAGTGGGGTGGGGTTTTAAAACAATGGGTTTTTTCTAGTCTACCAGCTGTGTTCCATTTTGACCCAGTCACAGGTCCTGGCCTGATATCAGTTAACAGCTGATTTTTCTCACTGTAAAGAAAGTATTTTAGTAAGAAGAGTTTCTTCAGTACTCAAGTACTGCAACATCTTGGAAAAAAACCCCCCAAACTTAAAAGGAATAATATATTTATGATTAAAAATACAATTATATAAAGCAAAGCAGTAAAAAAAAATCTTTAGGTACTTTTAAGCAGTGCACTTGGCTGAAAACTTATGCAGTGCCACATCATCTGCTCTGCAGGAATCTTGTTGAAGGCAATTAATTGTTAATTAGCAATGTACCAGCAGACAGCTCAAGAAAGGATTGTTTGATGAGTTAGTCTAAGTTGTCATATGTAATTTATGTGCTAGAGTAGCTGCAGTAGCGTAGTGTCTGTATGAATACACTAGGTCTGCTCTAGAGAACTTCACACATACTGCTATCTCTAAAACTGTAAAATGCTTGCAGTGCTGAAATGTAAACAGATCCTGAATATGATAGAGTGAGTTTGAGCACACAATCATAGAAGGGTTTGGGCTGGAAGGGACCTCAAAGCTCATCCAGTCCCACCCCCCTGCCATTGGCAGGGACACCTCCCACTGGATCAGGGGGCTCCAAGCCCCATCCAACCTGGCCTTAAACACCTCCAGGGATGGGGCAGCCACCACTGCTCTGGGCAACCTGGGCCAGGGCCTCCCCACTCTCACAGGAAAACATTTCTTCCTAAAATCTCATCTTAATCTCCCCTCTTTCAGCTTCAAACCGTTCCCCCAGTCCTATCCCTGCACACCCTAATCAAGAGCCCCTCCCCAGCTTTCCTGGAGCCCCTTTCAGTACTGGGAGGCTGCTTGAAGGTCTCCCCAGAGCCTTCTCTTCTCCAGGCTGAACAACCCCAACTCTCTCAGCCTTCAGATTATCTTCATGGCCTCCTCTGGACCCACTCCAGCAGATCCATGTCAAAACCTTACAGTCACCCTGTAGAAATATTTTTATTGTTGTTGTATTCAGAAAAGCAGTGCCTCCATGTTTACAGTTGGAGGCCTGAGGATGCTTTTTTTTTTTTCATAAAAATAGCTTCTTGCTTATTTGTTTTCTTGCTGCTCTAAGTACTATTGAAAGTAGAAACTTGCTTTTGTGAGCTAAATCAGCAGATCAGGCTTTGATAAGTCACAGGAAAGGCCTCTCCCCAGTTTGGATAGGTGACTGCTAACTCTTGTAAGGTGTGTATCAGCCTCACTGTTAGAGATTCCCTCCCAGTGCTGTCTGTCGGTAAAACTCATGTTTAGGAAGCTGAGGATACTATCAGCCTCTTTAGCAGAGGAGTGTCTCCACAAAACACAGTGGGAATGGTGCTTGCCTGTTTTCATGGGACATTAGATCACCTTTGTCATGTTTTAAAATACACCAAATGACTGGCAGAAAGGTCTGTCTGACAGAACACACTGGGGAGTCCTGCGAGGGGACTGACCTTAACCTTCTCAGAGCAAGATGTTCCAGAGGCAATCCCAAGATGAAGACTTGTTAGCACAAGTCTGTAGCAGAAAGCCCATGCTGTGGAATGTATCACACACTCCTCCTTAGACGATAAGATCGTCTGGAAAATAAAATGCTTGAGCAGAAAAAAAATATGTATCTCAGACTGACGAGCAAGGGACAAGAGAAGGCAACATCAATAGGTGAAAAGGTGGGTTTAACATCTCTCTTGAACTGTAAATTCAGCCTTGCAACCACTGTGAGGCATGGGCAGTAAATTTGAGAGAGATCTGCAGTGATAGCTGTTAAGCCTTTCTAAATAGAAGCCAAACAATCAGGTGTTACTTAACTTGAAGTTATAATCTCCAACAAAGAAATCTTTATTTTCCCCATTGCAGAAAACTGATGAGGCACAAATCAGCCTATTGCTTTTTGACTTAAGTCCAGTCTAATATCATAGCTAAAGGTGCCGTGCAAATTGCTTTGTGATCTTGGGCTTTTGATCTGAAGTATTGTGTCAGATCACTATCACTAATGAAATTCTTATTGTATGTCTGCTTTTGTGTAGGTGTTTACCTGTGAAGATTCTAGCTTTGTAAAATCTTTACATAAGGCTTGTGCAAGTTTGTCTTACATCAAATATAAACTAAAGCTATTAAATCTGGAGAGGATTTTTGTTCCTCTTTCCCTTCAATTATATTGACACAGGGTTCTATGTTGTTGAAATGACACAGAAATCAGCAGAATTACAGTGGCTTAATAAGGAAAATAAATGTAGCCAAGCCCATGCCTTTTCATTTCCAAAGCTATATAACATGACCTTTGCTGACATTAAACACTTGCATGAATGTTACATTGATGTCTCTATTAGGAGGTTAGCTCTATTCATGGTAGCTTTAATTCTAATGAGAATTCTGTTTTGGACAGCTGTTTATTGCCTTTTTTTTTGTTTGTTTTATTCAGGAAAAATGCAACACTAGAGTATGTGGACCAAAAGATAACACACTGATACAGAAAATGAGGCATCCTAACAAGGATCAGAAGTGCAGGATAAGCAAAGCATCCTGATTTCCAATGAAAGTTATACATCCAAAGCGTGAGAAGCAAAATGTTCAACTGTATCATGCAGTTTTCTTTACATACCTTTCCAATTATGTTGGGATTGGGCACTAAGGAGGACAAA
The DNA here is from genome assembly GCA_033558235.1 of Neomorphus geoffroyi. NCBI lineage: Eukaryota > Metazoa > Chordata > Aves > Cuculiformes > Neomorphidae > Neomorphus > Neomorphus geoffroyi. Next base: position 14,662,552 of record JAUMJM010000050.1, read on the forward strand.
AGCAGAAGAGGTAATCTTCCTCATGTGTTGGTATGTTTTAACACTGTGCATTTGTGTCTTGAAAGTATGGACCAGGTAGAAGTCTTGGAACAGAATACATGAAAAAATAGACTGAATATGAGTTTTGGCAGTAACCAAAAAAGCTTGGGTACAGTGTTATTTTCCTTGGTGCACCTAGGCCACGTATCTCAGCATCCTAGCAGAATTCTGTGGGAATGCAGCTTTTTGTTGGAGGTTCCTTTCTCAAGTTACTCTATATATCAGTTCCTAATCTTCATTAATTTTAGTTTGTAAACCTAAATTAAATGTAGTCTTAGAACATTTTAGTACTTCACAGCACTATTCTTTGTCTAGCAGAAACATCTGTTTTCCACTCCCACCCCTACTTTCTCTACGCAGAGTTTTAAGGGTTTCCTTGGGAGTATGGAGGTAACCCTGAATAAGGCAGAACTCCAAGTGCTTCATTAGGTCACACCATTTTAATGTGGGACTCGAGAGGAACTACCAGGAAACTTACTTCAGAGTTGGAGGCAGCAATTCTAAATGCTTCTGCAGAACTGATGCTACATTATCAGGACTAGAGTAGACAATGCAGAAGAAATCTGCTTGACATAACTAGATTACTCGATGTGTGATGCTGCTAGCCCTTCTGCAGAATATATACTAATTTAGTTATTTAACTATCATTTTTGTATTAGATATTGGTTTTACTAGTAACAGACTTCTGATATTGGTAACTCTTAGTTTCTTGTCTTGCAGCACAGCCTTGTTGCAAGGTTTGCTCTTATCCCAGGCCCTGAACTGAGCTCTGACGACATGTCATGTGCAGATCTCCCAGCAGACTGGCAGCAGCAGGCATGAATTTGTGAGGAGCGTGAGATACATAAGGTTAGCACGGGAACTGAGATGCCTGTAATCAAAGAACTTTTTTTTCAATTTAGAAGAGGAAGCTCCACCAGGTTACAAAAATTGTTATCAACCTATTTTAAAATTTGGGAAGTTTTATGTTGCAAACAGTGTGCTACATTCCAGTACAGTAGTCACAAAGATTAGCAGCTAGCAATTACTTCCATAAACCAGTTGGTAAAGACTGAATAGGAATCAGTGCAAGAATACAGCAGTGGATAATATACTTGTCACTGGGAATTAATAATTTCAAACACTAAATAAATGAGCAGTGATTAAGCACTGCTTCATCTGCCAGTCACCCCATACACTGCTCTTTGGAGCAGGCCCATTCAGTTCGGTACCGTAAGTCTGAAGATGACTAGTCTCCCGTGTACTGAACCATCAGTCAAATGTTCACTGTCTCTTAGCTTCTTTCCATTTTTAGAATTACTCTGAGTAATGAAATGAGAATTCCGTTTCAGCTTTGATGTTTAAGTGTATCCTGTTGAGCCTGCTCAGCCTGGCTGGAGAATAGAAAAACAATGCCTGTTTTCATCCCTGCTGAAAACTAAATGAAGAAGCAGGGGGAAATAAAACAACAGAACCCTCTCAAAGTTGAGTTTGGTTTGTACAAAGCCAGGTTGAGAAAAATGAATCTGTTCCACCCTCAGTTAATGAATACCAGCAGCATTAAAAACAAACCCACAAAGAAGACCACCCAAATCCAGCCCCAGCTCTGATAATGGCATCTAGGGGGGATATCTATGTGTAGGATACTTCAAAATGAAATATAATCAGAATTCTGCGGTTCTATCATAGTTTTATCACTGGCAGTTTTAATTTTGCAGTCTATGTTTGACTTGTGCTGTGTATGATGGTGTCAATAAGAAAAAGGCCTCATCCTGCACCCATTAAGTGCAGGGGTTTCTGTGATACGTTGTTGGCAGAGAGTGTAGGGCGAGGCCCCAACACCTGCTCTGACCACATGCAGAATTTAAAATCAAAATTCTAAAAACTTTGATACCAGTCAGAGCTTCAATGTGTAAGCACCGTGTGGCTGTATGTGTGAGCAGGGTGTGAGCAGGCTCCAGCTTCCAGAGTCAGCCCAAGTTAATACAAAATCTGTGGGCATCTCTCTATTGTCTTCAGGGAGCACTGGATAACAGGTTTCCTGGGGGAAGTCTAAGGAGCTGGAGGGCAAGAGGGAGAGAATTCACACGGAAGAGTATGCTGTCTCTGGGACAGGATCCTCCAGCATGCTTAAATGTGATCCAGGATTTCAGAGCCAGTGTTGCAAAGTGCATCCTCTGCAGCTGCAGAACAGCACACGGGTCATTACAGCTGCCACGGAGAGCTGGGTGCAAGGGAAGATGTGAAGATACAACCAGAACTGGGGCTTGCGGTTTGCCAAGGAGATGCTGTGGACATGCTGGCAAAGGTATTTAGTTTAGGTTGAGATACATGGGGTGGAAATCATTGACCCACTGACCTGCCAAAATGACAAGGGGGGGGTGTGAGGAAGGGAGGAATTAGATGGAAAAAAATTTCTTGATTTGAATTGCATCATTTTTTCCTGTTCTTGCTCCTATTTAGCTTGAATTCTAAGCAGTGCGCCCCGGTTAGGAGTGCCCCGTTTCTGCATTTTCCCTGTGTAACTCTAGAGCTCCTACATTGTTCCCACTTTCCAAGTGTCCCCGCGGTGTTTTATCATCACCCCCTCTCCCCAGGTGCAGTGACTGCTGTCGGGGTTCCCGCCTCTCATTCACCGAGCCCGCCCTTGAACTGTCCCCCCCCCCGGCAGTCCCGGAGCTCGGGAGCTGGGCCCTGCGGCCGGGCTGGGGCGCGGCCGTGGCCGCCTTCAGGGGAGCCTGGGGCGGTCTGGGGAGCGCCTGGCGCGGGGCTGGGGCTGCTGGGCGGAGCAGGAGGACGGGGAGCCGGCGGGGCAGCCCGGGGTGGGCGGGGGAGGAGGCGGTGTTACCCTCTCGCTCCAGGAAAGGCTCTGCATTTGCGGATTCGGGCTGCAGAGCGCGGGCAGCATCAGTCCCCGCGCAGCGGCCGCGGAACGGGACGAGGCTCCCCGGCTCTCCGCTCCGCCCGTGCCATCCCAACCTCTCCCGCCGTGCCGCGGGCGGTGCCGAGAGCGGCGGCCTTCCCGCATCCCTGTCCGCAGCCGCGTGCCTGGAAGGTGCAGGAGATCCCTCTCCGCCGGTAGGTCAGTCAGGGAAGGGATTTCTGACAGGCTTCTCTGTCTGTCTGCGCCTTAGAACAGTGTTGCGCTGCTGAGTTGTCTGTCTCGACTCAGAAGTCTTCTCCTTCGCCTGTAGGAAGCTTCTCTTACCCCCTACCCCTTCTTATTCCCTTTTCTCTTCTTTACAACTTTTCCAGCCTTACAGAGCTGCTTCCTTCACTTCCACCGGCAGATTTATGTAGGCAGTACTGATGTGCTGGGGGCCTTCGTTGGTCAGGGTAGGTTATTGCTAACAAGTGACTTAAAACCTCTGTATGTTCTTCTGTTCCTCCCTAGGCTGAGCAGTCATGACAGCTGAAAAGACTATTCCAATCATTAATGGCAAGCCAGAAGATACGTTGGACCAAGAAGCCTCAAGTACCAACCTCGTCCACAGCAATGATAAGAAAGTTCATGAAAGAGGTCACTGGAACAATAAGGTTGAATTTGTGCTTTCTGTGGCAGGGGAGATTATTGGGTTGGGAAATGTATGGAGATTCCCATATCTTTGCTACAAGAATGGAGGAGGTAAGATGGTATCATATGTTGATTTACAGCTTGCCATAAACATGTGAGAAATAAACAGTTAAAACACTTTTCAATGATTTCTTGCACTAGCAAGATAAATATGAGGATTTCAGTGTATGTGCAGGTAGAGAAATACTAAGCATCTGATAACTAAGAAAAAATCACGGTGTGTTTCTCTTTCCTTCTCCTGCCCAAATATTGTGTCCTTTACTTTCAGAAGTTTCTTTTCTGTTAGTAAATTGACATATTTAAGATTTTTAATGAGGAAGAAGCCAGTGTTCTGTTACAGCAGTATATTCTGTGTTTTCTTGTAAGTGAATACAGACCTGAGTAGACTTAAATGAGTTTGTTTGAGGTAGAAAAGAATGTAGCAGTTTATTTTTCATAATAGTATACTTTGGAGAGGATGAATATTAGTTTTAGTACAGACTACAATTTTTTTTTTTCTGTCATATGAAAATTTCATCAACTCAACCATAGTCTTTTTTTCTCATTACTTCCCAAATCACTACACTAGAGTAGGGGAGGTGTAAAAGCTGCCTATTACTTAAAGAAGAGAGCAAAACCTATAATATTTAGAATAAGACTCTTATTTGAGAGGGACAAGAACTTTTACATGTGCTGGTTTTAATTAAGTATTAACTATGTTAGATACGTGACAGTTAAGAATGAGCACATCAGCTGTGGCTTGAGAAGCAGTGAGGAAAGAAAAGTAAATGAAAAGTTTAGTTCTTTGGACTGGTTTCAACAGTCTGCTCTCTTAAGGCCTGTGTTAGCGTAAGTGTATAGTGGCTGGTATGCAAAGGTGTGTTCTTTAATGGGCTGGCTTGCTAACAGTGCTGTGCCAAGCTTCTTTCCCTTGTCCCTCCAAAACTAGGTCAGTTGTCTGAACTCGGGTGTTTTGGGCCCATCTTGTCTACTGTTTCTTTAAGGACAATGCTACTGTACGAGATGTGTTCATGGTTCGTAGCTCCGTTCTTTATGTATCTGTACTTTGGCAAACTAAGGCAACAGGAATTCACCTGTTCACAGAATGATGCTGCCAAGTACTGTTCCTAGTATCTCAGTATTAGTATGCTGGCTATGCATTTTCTTGTTGATTTTTCAAAGAGAAATTTTGGCAGAGGAAAGGACAGAAATATTTTTTTTCAGTTTATAGTGAAGATTTCCTTGTTCATACAGTCACTTTTATATGCCTATTTGTATATATGTGCTAGCTGGTCACAATGTGATGCTGTTGTTTTTGAGGTGATACCATGTTTTTGGGTGATTTGGTAAAAAAGTAATTACTTAAATATCATACTTGATCAGCACTCTATTCTTCAATAATAGAATTAATGTGTGTGGTTTAATTGGCCATCGCCTGGCACCGTGGGAAATTTGCCATCAATTTCGGTTTTATTCAGTGAGGACTTGATCGATGACCGATGTTTTTGTAAATCTGTGGAATTCTTTGCTGGAATTAGACCAGAGTGGGACTTGTTTAATGCATCAGATGTGAATACTGAAAACTACTTAGTGTGTGGCGAACGAAGACAGGGGTAAGATATGTGAGCTAGTTACGAAATAACTTGCTAGATACAAGAAAGATCTGGAAGCAGCAGCATGAAACTTCTGATTTCTGACCTCTGGTACTCACTCTGAGTCAGAACAGGTAGGATATGCATAGGCTTCTATCATTTTAATTTGTTCTTATAGCTATTTAGTGGGTTTTTTTTAAGGAAAATTAATTTGGTTTTGTGTTTCAAGTTAGATATTTCTTGGAATGTTATCTGTTTGCAAGCTGGGAAACCTGATGTCCTCTACTTTTCATGATGTATACCTGCTGTATGACTGTTTTGGAAAAATAATCAAAGCTAGTACTTTCGATTTCAACAAGTTGACATGTTAAACTCACTATGATTGTGCTCATGAGTGGGCCAAGCTGGATGTGATGCTGACTGTTCAAACTGTTTGCACAGTAAATCATCCAGAGAAACCATGTTAAATGCAAGGATTCCATACTGTTTGAAGTCCACATTTATTGTTTTGAGATATGGCTGATTCAGCTGTAGGCAAATTGTCTGGCTAAGGGAAGAGACAGCTCCAGAAGGTGCTGGGTCTGAGGAAGCTGCAAGTGAAAGCAGCTGTATTTAGTTGCCTCAGCTTTCTAATCAAAGTGACTAAAGTATGACAGCGGCAGCAGATTGGGGTGCTTGAGTTTTGGTGTGTTGTTTTTTTCTTTTTATGATCATGAATGGGTACCTGTTTGCTTTGTAGTTGTAGAAACTTTCCTGAAGTATGTCCAGAAACATTTTGTTCATAGTTAATATCCTGACAGAGATTTAGTATTTGAGAGGTAGCTGTTAAGATGCTATTCATTAATGATCAAATTGGTTTTCAGTACTCCCACTGAAGGCAGAAAATGCTGTTGGTGCTGGTACTCTAGAGAACCGATCAATGCATGTGATGGTGGACAGTAAAACATATCTTCCTAGGGAAATACTGCCACCAGAAATTCTGTGTTGGTTTGAAATCGAGTGAATGGTGGAATGCTCGCATCATTTAATGGGAGCTTTAAATGAAGTTAATTAGTGTTATGGGATTATTTGTTTGGGAGCAAGCAGGTTGAGGCCTGGATATAGCACACTGTGTGTGTTGTACCAACATTTTTGTGGTTTAATTAGACAGTTAATGCTTTGGAATTTTCCTACACCTTCAGATAAATTATTCTGTGTAGTTCTGTGCTGTGTTAGTCTGCTGGTTAAGCCAGTAAAACTTTCTCAGTGTAAGTAAGAGTGGCAGAATCAGTTATTTTTGTGCTTTCTTCACAGTATTTATTTGCTTCTTTCAGTCTAAACCAATATAGTTGCTTGCTTTCCACTTCATCCTTTGGACTCATCATAAAGTCTGAGTACTTGGGAAATGAGGAAAAGCCCTTTATGCCTTATATGTTAGCGGATTCTCTATGTAGTCAAAAGGCTGTATTTTATTCTCCATTATTTAGGTTCAGTTCTAAATGGAATATCTAAAATCTACATTATTAGCAAGTGACATTATGCATAGCATACCTATCTTCTCTCATGTCTTTGCTTTGGCATACTTCACAGCCGTGTTCTTCAGGTGCCATGCCTAACAACACGATCAATCATTAAATAATGCGATCCATTTGCTGTGTGTTAATCAGATTTTGTTGTTGTATACAATGCTTCAGTGCCAAATTATACTATTCATAATCTGTGCTGGAGTTTACTGCCAGCATCTAACAAAAATGTTGATGCTTTTATTTTCCTACAGTTTCCTATTAATGTTTCTAGCTGATAAGGCCAAGTCCTGCTTTCCTGTAGTTAATCATAAGTTCATTCTTCTAACTTTGTTTCATCACTGCCTTTCCATGATCTTTGTCAAGCATATCCAAATAATGTACAAAGGACTTCTTGGATTTAATTCTGTAACACTTTCTTCATTCCTGCTTTCCTGAGGAAAGCAAGGAAGATGAGATACTGCAGGCTGACTTGATGATGGTCAGAGCAGAACTGTGTGGTTGAGCAAGACTATGGTGTCCTCTGTGTTGGAGAGACATAAGCAGAATTCAGTCTATACTGAGGAAGTTTGGTCTGGTCTTTGTTAGTCCATGACATTGGCTTACAGGTTAATGTGATATTTGGCGCCAGAAGTAAACACTTCCTATGCTTTCAACACAAGGCCTAAGAGGTAACTGGTAGCTGATCCTTCCTTTATAAAGAAAATTAATTTCTCACTATGCTGTCAAGGAACTGTATTCATTATAACCAATACCCCCCTCAATGTTTGTTTGTAGGTGCTTTCCTCATCCCATATGTGGTTTTTTTCATTTGCTGTGGAATACCAGTTTTTTTCTTGGAGACGGCCTTGGGTCAGTTTACCAGTGAAGGAGGCATTACATGCTGGAGGAAAGTTTGCCCTCTGTTTGAAGGTAACAGTTCTGTGTTCTACTGCAAGAGAATGTGTTAGATTTGAAGTATATCTTAACTTCACATAGTAAGCATTTGTTCTAAAGTTACCTGAAAAGTAAAACCTTTCTGTTGTGTCTCACCTTTTCTCTAGGCATCGGCTATGCTACCCAAGTTATAGAGGCGCATCTAAATGTGTATTACATCATCATTTTAGCGTGGGCTATCTTCTATTTGTTTAACTGCTTTACTACAGAGCTTCCTTGGGCAACCTGTGGGCATGACTGGAATACAGGTATGACCTCAGTAGAGATGATTGCTGTCCAAATACTTCCAAGTAATTGATTCATATATACTATTCTGGTAGAAAAGTCTGTGGAAGTGGGCTGGTCACATGACACTACACCATCACAAAGGAATCCTGAAGGCTTACTCATACCTTTTCAGTTTAGGTCATTGTATAAGCATTTGTTCCTGCAGAATATGATGTCACATAGCAGAAGGCAACTTTGGATTTTGCTAATTCTATAAGGTATTCTGGCTAAGTCTCATTTGCAATCATATCTATTCTGCCTGAATACAGTAAGTGAATTCTGAAGAGCCGATGACGGGTTAGTCTTGCTTTTTCACTCTAATGAAATCAGGAGGAAATTTAAATGGAGAAGAAAATATTAAATGTGGAACTCTGGATTCACTCTGTTTAATACTAGATGTGTAGAGGCAATGTTCATCAAGCTACTTCTGAAAATTTAGTCAGATAAATAATCCTTCCTCCATGCAGAGCAGCCTCTTAGATGAAAGATGAGTTGTGTGTCCATAAGGTTTAGCAGTGTAGGGCTCTGCAGCTGTTCTGTCATGGATGTTTTTATCTGCAATGCCCTGTTTGTTGCATATGAAGATCGCAGGTATCTGTGACAAGAATACGCACCAATGCCTGTATTTCTATGTTCCTGAAGTTTTTGCATTTACTTATTTGTTTTTATTACTGTCTGATATCACATCACATACCAATTGCACTGTCATGTGTTTTTGTTTCGTTCTCATGTTCTTTGAGCACACCTAAAGCTGTCTGGAATCTTGAAGCTCAGGTTAGGTTTAGGGCACTTATCTTGGGCCAAATGGATGTGGAAGGCTTCAGTATCAACTTTGGCAGCCAGTGTTGATTAACATTCAAATGTGTCCTCAAGAATGTTGAGCTGCTTTCATCTCCCTTCTCTGTTGGAGATCATCCTAATAAGCTAGAGTGACTCTCCCTGTGCCATGTTAAGCTGGAGTGGAAACTCATTGCTGGCAGGATTTCAAAAGCCAGTTGTTACTGTTGGCCATTGAACCGGCGGTTGGGGTAGGAGTATGTTGTAGCTCCCAATCAATTGCCTCAGTTTCTCAAAGTGACCTTTTCTCTCCGAGATGTTTTATTGGCCTTTGCCATTGCAGCTGTGCCATTATAAACTGTTGTGGGGGAATGTAGCACACTGCATGGATATTTTTCTGGGCTAGATCTCTGATCTGGTGCCCAAAATACAGTGTTACAGAAGTAGCAGCTGTGGCATTTCAGTGTACCCAGAAATCCTTTAACCACATAGCAGAAATGTGTTACAGAATGGTGGCTTTGCAAGATGCATAAACTAGAACATGCACAAGAAGAAATGTATGTACATGTCAATAGAACAAACTCTTTTTGTTCTTTTATAGAAAACTGTGTGGAATTTCAGAAACTTAATATGAGCAACTGCAGTCCAGTCTCCTTACAAAATGCCACTTCTCCAGTGATGGAATTCTGGGAGTAAGTGCACAGAAAACTTACATTTATCAGACTATTCATTATCTTCTAGTATTTTGTTCATTTACACATGATTAGGTACCATGAAACCCTATAACATGTAGTGATGCAAGTTCAGATGGAAGTTTTCAGCCAGGGAGAGTCAGGGTGAGAGTTTTAAAATTATTTTTTTTTTTATATTTTTTTTTTTTTTTGAGGATACAAGGAAAGGAATTCCATATCCTGAAAGACCATAGAACAAAGTGTGCCACTTGCTTGGGAGCTTGGCTCCTGCTCCTGGAGGAAAGAACCTCAAACCCATACTAATGAGGAGGCAGAAGTGAAAGAAAGAGAATGATTTTAAATGTTTCTTGGTTGTTTTTCCAGGATGTTTCTACTCTTAAGAGTTTTTGAGATTTGCATTTTCATCCTTGTTTGAGCTAGCTGATACTTTGGCTTCTGTATCTCATTATGTTTTTAAAGCACTTATGTTGGTGTTAGTTATTCAGCTGTAATAATGGGAGAGTTTAACTCTGTTGTGCTTCCTTGATCCTAATTTGTAATTAGAGTAATAGAGGAGAATTACATCTCTACAAAATATAGCCTGCTTTTGTGATGACACACATTTGTTTTCTTACTATAAAAATTTAATCAGTGCACGTGTAGTCACATATTCTTTACAGGGTGTATTTGTGTTAAGACAGTGAAATGGATTGTTACTTTTAATACTAAGTCATCTCAATAGAATGTGTTACAAAATTCTGGGTTACTAAAATTTCTTGAGGGTCTGTTATAATCTCATTAATGTTGTTGTTAAGCTAGAGCCTTATTCTGAGGCCGTATGTCCAGAGCTGTGGTTTATGGTCAGGACAGCAATGGCTACACTTTGAAAGGACTGTGAATTCAGACTGTCTTTGAAGGGACTCTCTATGTTGACATGATTTTCTTGAATGTTAGCACGTGCTGTTGTCTTTGTGTCTGAACCTCTTTGTCTTGCTACACCAGTTATCTTCACTTTCGTGGGTGGTAGTTGTTGCTTCAATAAATAATGTTTTGTTTAAAAATAAGAAAAACCCAAAACCAAATTACATCTGAACGGGGCATGAAAATGCATACACCTAACATGTGACAAAATATACCTACTCTATGTGCTCCCTAGCTAACTTTTCAGAATAAACAAGCATTTAGATGGTGTCTCTTATTGCTGTGAATTCATTGTTTTAGCAAAAAATATCTTACAGTTCTTTGGGATCACTCGAGCTAAGATTACATATAGTTAGAGTAAATCAACAAAGTATTTCCCAGTACCAGCCTTACCCACTGTGAAAATGAATGTACACTCTTCCTGCCGATGAAGGTGTTTGCCTTGTTAAAATTTAAGATGATATGATGTTGCATGACTTCTAAGATAATTTTATTTTTGGGCTGTTTTAACTTTTGAAGTGGAAGAATGAAGTTCATTAAATATCAGGACTGATTTTGCATTAAAGTAACTAAGACAGTAGAGGGCTGTGTGTAGATGGACAGTGCAGATCACAGAGTAGGTACTACGTAGTAGATGTATTACTTGACTGGTTAATTTGTCCAGCAAGTTGTCTTAGAGTTTGCAGATAAGTATTTCCGGAGATGTTATTTCACTGAGCAGGAGGTCTCGTTCATGTGATGTTGCTATACTGATTTATAAATTCTAGTGTCAGGAACCATAGATGTATGGAAAAGCTCTTTGTGAAACCTGTAGTAAGAGGAGAGTTGATAGGGTTCAGATGTCTGCTGCTGTTTTCAGAACTCCCGACAGCAGGGGTTAATCTTCATTGCTGCAGTAACCAATCACAAGATGGAATTAATTTGCATAATGACCAGGTCATTAATTAAGTTGATGCCTGTGAAGGGAAGGAGGAGGCTCTGGTTTTCTTCTGAACAATCGCACCATTCTTAACCTTTACTCTTTGCTCTCTGCAGTATCAAGTCTGCAATTGAAATTCCCCTAAGTTGTGGCCACATGAAGCCAGTTTATCATGTAAGGGTCAGCTGGGGCAAAGATGTTTGTGGGTTTCATTTGGTTTGTGTATTGTCTGTTACCATCAGCTCTTGAGCTGATTTGGGAATTAGAATGGCAATTATTTTGAGTAGTGATCCTGTTTGCTTACTATATGTGATCTCATTGCATGTAGAAACAGTTTGTAAACTGTAAACAGTTGGGCCGATGTTGCAGCTTTCCTTTGATAATTGTATCACATTACCACAGTCTTCTAGAGTAGTCACAATATCTTCAGATTTTTTAAATTTCAAAACAAGGAAGCAAACAAACCCAAAAATTCAACCCCAAATGCTTGGGTAAGACTCTGTACCTGCACAAATGTGTGTTTCAGCAGTGCGCTGTGTTTCAAGCCCAGTGCTTAGAGTTAATGATGATGAGGGACAGACAGACTGCTCTACAACAGACTGACATTATGTAAATACCAACAGAGGTCAGTAGCAGGGGCAGAAGTTGGATTTGGTTTTGTGTGTGTGTGCGCATAAATATACCAGGTCCCAAAGAATGTCTTCTGGCTTTGAAAAGGAGTCTTTTTTTTTTTTTTCTTTCTCTTTCTTTTTCCTTTTTTCCCCCCTCCCTGCTTTGAATGAGCACTGCTGGATCTTTTCCATCATCTCAACTAGAAGGCTCGGCAAATCTAAAGCCTCAGTTGTTTTGAGGATTGTGAATAAAGGCTTCAGCCTCTCTGCTGAAATATTTCTAGCTGTTATTGCCTCTGTGGCTACTCCTAAAGCTGAAGAGAAACTCACCCAAGTGCAGTGATGACTGAGAGTGTACTTTGCAGTACCATGAAGCTTTTCTGGCACACAGATAAGTAGCTACCCTTCCTCACGTCTGCACAGAAGATTGTTTCCTTGCTGCCCTACCAGGTATGAACTCACTTCCTCCAGTAATCCAACACTCCACCAGCTCTGATGGCTGGGTCATGCAGAGTGAAGGCCGATTCATTGTCAGCTATGCATTGTTTGTTTGTTCAAAGAAAAAGAAAGTGAAGACTTTAGAGAGAAGTACTGCAGTAGGTTTTATTTTCCTTTTGGTACACTCAGAAGAATCTCATTGTATGTGCAAGGACCTCAAAATTTGAAATATGTTTGCAAGCCTGTAATTGCTAACAACTTACCTGTAGGTCTACAGTGAGAGTGCTCTGAACCTGCTGAAGGAGCAGTAGGCAAAGTCTAGGTGTTTGGACTCCTTTTTCTTGTTTTCGTGCTTAGGAACATCTGTTGCTGTTAATGATTTAAAAGTTCATTTGAGTTAGCAGACTTGCCAGTGACTACAGCCATCAGTGTGGATAACTCGGGGAAAAAAACAGGAGATTGAAAGATTTCTTACCTTACTTAAAAAGATCTTGCAAGCCATAGCCCTGGTAAGCGTCACATTCCATCTACATATACAGTTTTCTAAGATAAGCAGCTAAACTGTTCAAAACTCACTTCATATTCTGCAAACTCTGATGCTGTGTTCCAAAGAAGGACAGGTAACAGCCTGAAAACTCACTTTCCATTTCTTACTGGTGCCCAGCGTTCAGGGACTGTCCAGTTGCACCTTTTCTCTCATCTGAGTCATACAGTTTGATCAAGGGTTTTCTAAGAAAAATAACAATCATAATTTCAAGGTACAGGACATGGAATTTTTAATGATCAGACTTCACACAGTTAATAATGATAGATGCAGTAATAATAGAGGGGTTGATCATTTTTGAAGGGTTTAGACAGTCCCATGAAAGTGAGGTGTGGCCATGGATGAGGCTGCATTTATAGCCTGGGCAACAGAACAGAGGAGACAGTGCTCTGCTCCCTAGTTCGGTGTGCCTCCCTAGGAGAGGAAGTGGTCTGGCAGGTATGGGGGCAGCAGCCATGTCTGTGTGTGCTTTTGACTGTTCCTCCAGTCTGTCACCATGGGCAGACTGAGGTTTCAAGTGACTGGGAAGGGAGCTGGACAGACAGAGGACCCATGGTTTTGTGATTGATTCCATCTGAATAGTTCTTTATTGGCTGTGTAACAACTACTTAGTCCTCTGTTAAAGAAGGTCCAGCCATTGGCCTGTCATTCCCTGGAGGAGGTGGCACATCCTTAGCATTACCAAGTAAAGCCTAGGGAGAAGAAAACATGTCCAGGGAAAAGAAAAGGGACTATTCTGAGCAAAAAGGAAAAGACATGGCCCCTTGCATTGCAAAGTCAAAAAGAGTTTTCCTGTTTCATTCAGGCTGCAAATGACTGCAGAAGCCACATTGTGGTTAATCCCCACTGTCCTATGAAAAGTCATTAGATTAGCAAGTTGGGCCTGATCCTGCAGTGCTCAGTACCAGAGACCTTCAGCACCTCTCAGAACTGGGCCTTTTGTGCATGGCTCGTTAGGACATCAAGTTGTGCCAGACTTGCTTGTTGCTATTCAGTTCATAAGAGGCTGTGTGAAAATTGCTTTTATTTGAAGTCGTGCGAGGTCTTCATCTGGTTTTGCTTCACAAATACTGACTTTGCCTGGTTTTAGTTGAAAGAAGAAATTGGGATGGGGTCAAAATGCCAAACCGATTTCTTACTATTGAGGGATAAACATTACCCTAAACCAAGCAGATGAACTTCCATGTTCTTTGTGCTTTGTCTTGAACGTTGTATGTAATGTTTTTACTGTGGAGAAAAAAATACCTTAAGAATTGCAAAGTCAAGTATTTGAGTATTATTAGGAAATCCTAGAAGTAAGGTCGTGCAATTTTCAGTTCACTTCTTTTGTGGATATGATCATCCTTAGTTGAAGAGCTTGCCTAATATTTTTTCAATAGATCTGCTTTATTCCTACTAGAGAATGGACTGGGAGCAAGCACTGTGCAGGTATTCAATGGTTTATTGTTATTTGTTCATTTTCTTACGTTATATATTCTCATATAACTCATTACTATTGGGTTCCTGCTCTGCTGACAGTTATTAATTTAATCAAGATTTCCTAGGGTGCTTATGGTGTCAGTGGTTTTGCAATCAGTTTTCTTGATTACTTACACATTAATTTATCTTCACAAAATCCTGATGAGGTTGTTATTTGTGTTTTACAGAAGGCATTCTGAGCTACAGAAAGAATAAAAGTGCTAAATAGGAAAGGCCCAAGACATTATTTCATGCTATTTAGCATTGGGGTTGCACAAATTTTATTTCAATTAAGTAACAAGAAAATGCGTGCAAGTCACCTTTGTCCAAAGATAAAAAGATACTGAATTGAAGGCACTATAACGTTTGTTTGAAACAAGTAATTGCTATTTCATTCCAAACAAAACATTGGATTTATATACTTGCATGAACATTTGAGGGAATTACTAAAAAGAAAAGCAGTAACTTTTTGTTATCTTTGTTCTGATGGTCTTCTAAGGGCTGAAATATGTCTTTCTAATCATTGAGCACTGATGGCTGGAGACTACGAGTGGGTATCCAGCAATAGCTGATGAGGATTACTTGTAGCACTGCTAGAAGGCTTGCATGTATGTTATTTCCTATTTGAGTGTTTACATACAACCTTAAAAAGAAAGTTTTGTACAGGACACAAGTTCTGTATCCATTGTAGATTCAGCACGTATAATTTTCAGAAAGGTCAGAGTGTTAGCTCATGTAGACTTCCAGCAAGAGTTCAGCACTCATATACTCATATGTATCCACTTAGTGACTAAATGTGCTACATACTCATTGGGAGGTCACCTTTATACAACTTCATGATTGTATCCATGCTTCTTCTGGAAGTGTTTTAGTGATTGCCACACTGCTGCACTGGAAAAAAACCCTGACACAGCCAGCCCATTTTTAGTTTCCTACGTGTTGGACTCTAGAGGGGAAAACCAACTTTTTTAAGGCATTCTCCTTCTTGAAGATCCAAGCCTACTGTGTGATATTAATATGATCAATGTTATTCCTTCCGATGCCATCATCACGTAACCAGAGCTCTGCAGGGTAGCCAGCCAAAGGAGGGTTCATGCTCTGGCCAGTTGTGCCATGCCTCTTCTAAACGCTTGTCTCCACTGCTTCTACTAAGTCTCAAGATTGTATAATATGCATCCAAATAAGATCAGAACCAGTTTAGTATGCAGCCCGTGTCATATGTGTTGCTAAATATTGACATTAATTTAGGCAATGCAGTGTATATTACATGCAACACGGGAGTACTTTGTAGTATATATTATGTTTCAGGACTTGTAATTATCAGGGTTATAGCTGTTAAAATCTGTTCCCTTTGGTAAAAGGGAGAGGTCTCCCACACGTTTCTGTCAGTCCTGCATCAGGTAAGTTCTAACCAAATTTTTTCTTCATTCTCTTGATCATTGCTCACTCAGAGCTCAGAAAATCTCTTTTACTACCTTTTAATATGCAGTCCTGCAAAGTATGGAGCAGGGCATTTGCTTTATGTTTTAAAACTGAGGAATGTTTCACAACTCATGTTGCTGGTACATGGAATTTTGCTGTACCTGTTGCCTGAGACAGCGTTGTACCATTCTGTATGTTTTCTTGTGTCAAGTGATAATGAACCACAGCAGTGTATGTATATTTTGTGAAAAATCCCAAGTCATTTACAAAGTGAACTGCCAGCCTTTTGGTTTCAGGCTTTTGTATCCTTTGCATTGAGCAAAGGTTTTGTAAGTTTACCATGCAAGTACCATTATCAAAAGTTACGAATACGTGGGACAGTGGAGAACACTATCTTAAATATTTAGCACCTTATCTACCTTGTTTAGTACTGGCATTTTTACCCTGTGAGACAAAACCTTTCTGTATTCAAAGAAAGGTGGGAACTCACCTTCTCCTTACTTTGTGAGAGTTCTGTTGTGCCTGGTAGGGAGCCTCCTGACTCAAGCAATGGAGCCTCCTCTGAAATACCGCTGCTTGTGTGTTTGTGTGTTATTATTGTAATAAGCATCCTTTCAAAAGTGTTTGCCCTCTTCAGCTGTTTATTGTCTGCCTTTGAGTTACACAGTCTGGATGCATGGATCTGCCTCTCTTCCACGTTAGACACCAGACCAGTTAGCACAGATCAGCCAGCCGCAGGGAAATGTCACAACTCCCTGAAAAACATTTCAGTCCAGGAAGGCTTCTGTGCTGTTCAGCAAGGCCTCGTGGTTCCATAGAATTAAAAGAGCTCTTTCACTACCTGAGAGACCCTTCAAAGCTGTTTGCAATCGCAGGAGTTAAGGAAGAACTCCTGGGAGGTGCCTGGGGAGGGTGTGCTGTCACGTGAGCCTCAGCATTCAGGTTTTTAAATTCTCCATCAGATGGTGGAAAAAACGCAGTGATTCAGAGAGGAGAGAACAAACCCTTCTGCTGGGGAAACAACCCAGAATAGCTGTTTGGAAGCCATTGCTATGGGTGTCTGTTGGGCTGCGCTTACATTGGTAAATAACGTGTCACAAATACACGAGATAAGCAGCTGCCTCTGATATCTGACCAAATGAATGCAACTTCTTATTGTTGTGTCCCTGGCAAACATCTCAGCCTTCCAGTGTGTCTGGGAGTGTTATGGTCAAGGGAGCCTGATTTTTGTGGCTGCTAACTATAGCATCTTCTAATCAGCATATGAGAGTGCAACAATCTGCAGTGTAATTACCAGAACCTTAGATGCTGGTAGCTCTCTGGTAACCACAGAGGATTCTGGTACATGGAATCGAAATCTCACCTTTTTCAGAATTTAACTATCTGCTCGAATGTCTGCGTGTCAGAATCTGTATACTTGCACACAATACTTGAATGGATTTGGGTGTGAAATATATAAGCCAAAAAGTTCTCACAAAAAATTAAAGAATATTAACTGTATAAAATGCAATGAGGGAAAGAAAGATGAGGGTTTAGAAAACATGTCTTTTGATAGCAACCTAAACTTATGGGAATAAAGGATGTCTGAAAGATGTTGATAATTCTGTAATGAGCTGATGGGAACTCTGTGGAGTGCTGGCACTCAAATATGATCTGCTTTTTGTACAGTGAGCTCAGTAACAAGACTTGCAAGGTAAATATGGACTGGGTCTGAAAATCTGCAGGGATGAAAGGAGCATACCCTAACATGTAATAAGAAAGGCTACTGTACAGAAGCAGAAGTGGCTTCATATTGTTTTCTTTCCATTCCCCACAGAATGCTCTGAGGACAGAGTCTGGCATAGAGTAAAAAGGAACATTGCTACCTATGCTCCTGGCTGTACACATACAGAGGGAGAAGTGTTCTCGAGAGGCTGCTTCCTCTGTTTGGGGGAGGGGGTTGTTGTTTTGGGTTGTGGGTTTTTTTTTTTGAAGAATAATGTCTTAGAAACTGCTCCAAATCAGAACGAGAACATGAAGGGATCTTCCTCAAATAGATGAATCTGTTCTGCAGCTTTCCAGATCATGAAATAATGCAATAAGTACTCTTGGCATATTTGTTCCACAATGTGTTCGCAGCAGTTAATCCTCTTTCTATTCAAGAGTGTGGGACAGCTCCACATATTGGAACACTTTATTAAAGAGGCTCTTGCCCAGGAAAATGCAGTGTTCTCTTAGCCAATAGTGTAGTGTAGTTTTCAAATTTGGATGGAAACAGTTACTTTTCAGCTAGGAGTTGTCAGAAGTAGCAGTTATCTCATAATATGTCCCTCTGCAGCAGTTCCAACAATGGAGGAGCCTACATCCTGACAAAAGAACTGAAATGTTGCATTGAAAGGTGTTTTAGAATAACCTCAAAATAAAAGCATTTGCATTAAGAATATAGTATTGTTTGAAATAATTTCCTCATGGGATTTGATCTTTCTGAATGTTGCTAGAGCATGAACGTGTGATGGTGTTAATTGAAAGAGTAGAGGTAGCCATTAGCAACAGTCTGCTCCTGGAATGCAGATAGCAAAGGGTTGTAGGATGCTGTCTGTTTTATTGCTATGGATATTTTATGTTTAAGTAAAGTATGCTGAAATTTTTCTGTATTATCCCTTCTCTTTCCCACACTGTCCAAATTTATTTGCTTTTATTCATACTTCTTTGTGGATTCCAGTTAAACTGTAAGCTTAAACAGACTAACAACATTTAGTACTGTAAGCTGTAACCAGAGTAAATCTGCTGTAATAATAAAGTCATGATTTGTTCAGTCTTATGGCCAAACATCAGCATTTCTGACACCTAACAGGAAGCATAAAGAATGCCACCCTATGGGTGCGTGCCCTTTTATTCCATTCAAATTTATCTTTTATTCATTAGATTCTTGTAACTTTTTATCACTTTTTCCTGTCTTATGTATGGGAAGAAAAGTAAAGATCTTTCATTAATAGCATTTATTTGAGTTACAAATGTTTGACTAGATGTAGTGAAACATTAAAATGGTGTGTATTGTGTGTGAGACGCATTACAAACCACTCTGGTTTAAATTCCATTTTCTATTTATAAGCAAAATATTCTGTGTAGAATTAATAGTTTGCTACTACTGAATGAAAAGCCTTGCTCTGGTTTCAGTTAACCTTTGCATTCCACAGTAACCCGAACACCAACGGAGCTTATTTCCCTCAGTATTCTGTTCAAGATGCTCCTGATGCCACCAGTCCCCTGCCTGCTTTGCCAGGCTATTGGCCAGTTCAAGAACCTGAGCTCCTGTGTATTTTTAAACAACAAAACAAAAAGCCCCTAAACAACTGCAACAACAGAAAATCAAACACAATACCTACAATACAGCTTTTCAAGCTTTCAAGCTGTCATTGCTTTCTGTTTTCTGAGATCTAAAAATAGTTAATGATTGGTATCATCAGGCTCTGTGCAGGACAAATCATTTTACAGCAAGTGTTTCACATAGTCTGAAGCTGTTGGCAGCAAGCTTGGTACACTCAAAGTTATTTTGCTTAGAATGGCTTCGTAGTGACCAATGATCTTGCAGCCTGTAGTAACTCATCTGGTTACATACAGCCACCTCTGGCAGCTACAGGGATCCTCTGGTTTCCTGGGCTTTTGTCTATCAGGATTGGTAATTATTTTTATTTCTTCTTGATTTCTGGACATTTGCATTTATTAGGAGAACATTAGATAACCTCTTCCTGAACACGATGTCTTTTCTCTTAAATGCCATGTGAGGTAGAGGAATTTGCAGTGTATTTTTGAAGTTAGGCATGTTTCGGCCAGGGGCCATCGTGAATTCTAGTGATGAAGTTACAAGATGTTCCAATGAAATAGCTCTTAAGGTATCTTTCCTCATTTAATTTTGTCAGAGTTCACTTAAAGATCCTCAGCTCTAATAAGTCCCAATACAGGTGTGGAAAAAGTTGAGGTTTTTTACACAAGTATGAACCAAACCAGTTGAAGTGACAATGAGCTCTCCAGCTTCTGTCTGTATTTTTTAATAGAGCTGTTAAGGACAGACAAGCATGATTCCTTTGGAAAAGTGTGCAGAGTTCAAGAAACAAAATCTGGGAGGCAGCTACTGAACGTCTCTGCTTTTCCATAGTGTGTCTGGCAGGTAGTGATACCTTTGCGAAGTCACATGGCTGCTGCGTTCTAACACCTCCTGGGATTTTCCCTTTTGACAATTGAAGAGTTTTTAGCACAAAGAAATGTCTTAAACTTGTGCGTTAACCAACATATCTGATTCTTGATGGTTCAGTTATAGAAATTAGCTGTGTCAGTTAAATCCTGTGGCTTCCTTGAAACTGTTTGGCTTCTCTAGTTATTTAACTAGGGTGCCTTGTGCTTTGAAGATTGTTATTTTTTCATTTTTACTTCTAATATTGCCTTATAAACCCACTGTGAGTTTGTAGTTTGTCTCAGGATCTCAGTACCTTATTTTACAAGACCATGCAGTTGATACCAGAGGATGCTTAGGGTGGCACCGATACCCTCTGTTCAAGAGTAATTTCATTTATAGTGTTCATGAGGCGTTCGCAAGCTCTTTCCATTGCAGTCTGCATAAATTACTCCCTTCTGCTCTTCTTTACTGTCTGCAATCACTAATGCTGAAACACTTGTGCAAACAACCATCACAGGTTTGGCTGCTCCTGGCTGTCTTGCTGTAGAACTTCTCCTTTCCAAATGCTTGTTACTTCAAACCGAGAGAATTACTCTCAGTGCTCATTTTACTGCTCTTGCTTTTTCTTTCTCCTTCCCTGCATTAAGAGATGAGGAGAACAGGGTAGCATAGGACACTTGCAGTGCTGAAAGAAGAAGAGGAAGACACAGAAAAAGCTACGCCATCTTTTTGTTGTCTGTGTCATTCATGCAAGGTCGTGGCAGCTTTTAGATAGAAGTTGAGCTGCTAAGGAGCAAGGAGGTCTGTTATCTTCTGTGCAAATACTGTACTTGGTGGGGAGGCCCTGGCCCAGGTTGCCCAGAGCAGTGGTGGTTGCCCCATCCTTGAAGGTGTTGAAGGTCAGGTTGGATGGGGGTTGGAGCCCCCTGATCCAGTGGGAGGTGTCCCTGCCCATGGCAGGGGGGTGGGACTGGATGGGCTGTGAGGTCCCTTCCAACCCAAACCATTCCATGATTCTGTGTTTCTATGATATATTTATGGAAACACACATGGAATGAGCTGTGGCCAGTCCCTGGAGAGAATTGATTAAGCTGATAAAAGGCAGAAATGACTGAAACAAATCATTCTGTGTGTAGAACCAGCAAATAGCCAATTGTGGGCTGTAAGTTGTGTAAAAATAATGAGGTGTTTCTAAATCTGAATATATGGAATTTAATTCCATATCAGCTTCTGACTGGCATACCAGTTAAATCATGCTTTTATTTTTGTGGAAAATTGTGTTTCCTGAAAAAAGTCATTCAATTATCTATAGAATATATTTCAGGCTGAAGAGCAATTGAAAAATCTCAAGAGAATTCATTAAATCACAGAGCATTATAGGAATAAATTTTTGCCCTTGCTTTTAACGTCATCCATACAACCAGGAGCACCCATGTTTTATTGATGGGCTGGTAAATAATTTACATTTTCTTTAATTTGAGTGTTTGTTTAAAGTAAAAATTAAAGGGCAAAAAAGGACAGCACGTCTCCCAGAGAAGAGAATCATTCTCAGTTAAAAAAAATGTTCATGTGAATTTCTTCCTGAAATCTTGTTTGTTTGGTGGGTTTGTTTGGTGGGTTTGTTTTTGTTTAAAAAAAAAAAAAAAAAAAAAATGGTTGTCACTCTCACTTGTTCTTAATTACTGAGAGAGTAAAGTCTGAGCCTGGACTGTGAGCCAGGAGGGATTTTCCTAAAATATATGAGGACTTGCGCTTTTAGAACTGAGTGGCTGGTGTTTCTATTTTCAAATAGTAAATGAAATATATATTTTTTCAGGCCACTTTTCACCAAAAAAAGTTTGATTTTCTTAATTAACATTTTAATGTTACCATTTCCTAAATGAAAACTATCTGGAAAATGGCACGATGTTTGACAGTTCTGAAAAGAAATTTTTTTAAATTATAGATTCAATTAGAAAAGGAAGTTTGTGACAATAAATTTTACAAGGCAAAAATAAAGATTAGAACTTTTTTTCTGTAAATAACTCAGTAACGAAAAAACATTCATTATTGAAGTGTTTCATTTAAGGCTTCCATGTATCAGTTATTAATTCTTTGACTTTTACTTTATATAAAAGCAATATTTAAATATTTTATATTTTGATTTGACCTGGAAAAAGTAAGCATATGTTAGTTTTTAACCAAGTGTAAAAATCTACTGAAAAGATTTTGTTTTTTCCTTCTGTCTCCTCTTTCAGCATGGTGCATGTTCAGTATTGGTAACCAGGAATCTCCTTGCTTGGAGTCGGTTTGTTTTAGCCCGGTGTTTTATATGTGGTGCTGGCTGACTTTAATATTGTCATCTCATTCTGTCTTTCTTTTTCTTCTTCCCTTTAAAGACGCAGGGTGCTGGCTATATCTGATGGAATTGAACACATTGGGAATCTTCGCTGGGAACTTGCGCTGTGCCTCCTTGCTGCTTGGACTATCTGCTATTTCTGCATTTGGAAAGGAACAAAGTCTACTGGAAAGGTGAGGCTAAAACTCTGTGCCAGCTGGATTGTGACTCTTGTATTCCAAGCCTCTGTCAGCATTTATATTTATTTGAATGGGAATGGTAGGATTTCCCATGCATCTTGTGTTGCTGTAAGTAACTGTATTTTGTGGTATCTAAATTGTTACTGGATAATTAACAGTCATACTTGGTATTGTTTTGTTCCTTATGGGTTTAATGATTTTCTTTTTCCCTAATTCTAGTTCTTTCTGGTTTGGTTAATTTTGCAGACTATGATACTGGCCAATCTTTGAACACTGAAATTGGGACGGGGTTGTGCTGGTTTCTGTGCACGAGGCATGCAAAATTTCAGCTTCGTCGCAAACTCTCGATGACACGTTCTGGATGGAATATGTGATTAATTAACTGAACAGAGAGAGGAAAAGAGTAATGGTTTTGGAGGAGGAGTCTAAAAAAAACCACATTCTTGGAACCAAAGAATACAAGGAAAATATTGGTGGATTGAAACATTTTATGCATTCAGTTTTCAAAATTGGATCAAAAAATGATTGGATTTTTTTGTTTCTGGTTTAGCAGTCTGCATTTTCAAATGAAATGTTTGAAATGAGCGGTTTCTTAATATAGAAAATACGAGAGTGAAATTTTTCAGCTTTCTCAACCACGTACAACCTTCTGATCAAAGTTTTGGCTGAAGCTATTTGCTGAATTCTGTCTGTGTTTGCCAATTGTGCCAGCCGATCTGGTACTGCATTTCTCATTTCAGTATTTGCACACAGATTTCTGCAGCTCTACTTTTATCAAGTCACTACAGGAAGAAAGGCTGAGAAAGACTGTCTGGGGATACATGCAAGCGTGAATAGCTTAGAAGAGAGCAAGGGGAAAACCTAAAGAGAAAAATCTACAGAAGCAAAGGTGATGTAAGGGAATGATGAGAGAAGTGTCCATGTGTCTTTGAAGCAGGCACTCCAGGGAGGTACGAAAGTGGTTTAGAGCGTCTAAGGAGCTACAGCTTGCAGCGGAGAAATGAAACGGAGCAGATCTTGTTTTCTTTTTTCCATCAGAAAGAATGTCTTAATCTTTAGATCTATTCTACCATAGTATAATTTGACCCTAGGGTGGTGGAAATATGTGTACTGGGAACGCACATGCGTGCCCACAGGCGAGGCTATGCAAAACTGCACTGTGCTTCAGAAAAACAGTCCTGGCAGAAATCATCTGTGGACAAGGAGAGACTGGTGGTATCCGAAAGGGAGTGTTTTATGTTTCTGCATTCCTGTGGTTTACATCCAGATTATTATTGTTCTTCGGAAACGTATTACATGAGATTCCTTCAGCTTATACTTTTAGATGTATTTAAGAATTTTTAGTATTCTTACACTTGCCACTTATTACAGCCAAACTTCCTGGAAATCTGTGCCATTTCCCTGCCTCTTTGGAGCAGCAAGGCAAAGACCTAGCAGTCGTGTGTTGTAGATGCTACAAGGGAATTAAATGCTCTGAAATACAGATGACACAGCAGTCTTCTGGGCTGCAGGTTCGATTTCTGATATGTTGGCATTCCAAAAGTTCATATTTAAGCTCATCCAATCATAGCTGATAGCACAAGATTGAATTTCTTATACGCTAATTTCCAGGAAACATTTCAGATTCACTTCTAGGTTTTTATCATAATAGCAAAAGTGGTTTTAGGCTATTTTGCTATATACTTTGAATTGAAGTAATTTCAGTGAAATAACAATTTACTCAAAGCAGATAACTTCTGAAGGTTTTATTGCTTTTGGAAATGTCTTCAAAGGAAGGTGTGGGACAGAATAGCTAGAGAGAGCAAGGACAGAGGAAACAGACAAAATGAAGAAGGAGAAAGGAAGACTTACTGTTTTCGTACAGCTGTGTTCTGTGAAGTATTCAAGAGGCTGGTTTACTCTTTTCCTCTTTTTGCTCTGCATCCTAATTCATAGTGGAAAAAAAAAATCCAAGTCATAAAAGCTGTCATAAAATAAAACTTTCACTCTCCAGCTTGCACTACCGCAGAACTCACCTACTCAGATTATGAATATTTAATAGTCTAAGATATTTAATATATTAAATCTAACAAAGTTTAACTCCAAACTAAGATCTTATGGTACTGTTAATGAGATGTTTCAAACTTTTCCATCACTGTTCTCAAGTCATCACTTTCTCACAAAAAATTTTAGTTTTCGTTCCAACAGATGTGTAATATCAGAATAATTTCAGGTGTTTCTGACAGCTTTCAGGAGAAACCTATTTGTGCCTTTTCTGGGGTTCTTTCCACTAATTATCCAGTCTTAGATCTGAAGTTATTTCTATGCTAGCTTTCACATTTATGATAGAATGGTTTAGGGGGGAAGGTACCCATCGAGTCCAACTGCCAGCAGTGGGCAGATCTGCAGATCTCTGTTCATTTCACAGTGTCTTGTAATTTACAGTTGTGCAAAAAGGACTGGTGTATGGACCTAAACTAAGGAAAATAACTGAGAAGTGTATATTGACTGGTGGAAAATATGAGCAGAAATACAACCCAGTGCATCGAGATCAATGCATGACAGAAGTGGACAGACTGCTAGGATTAGGATGTTCCTTTTCCTTGAGCTGATTAACAGCAAGGCACTGCAAGGTATCTGTTGTGCTTGAAGACCCCACATTTGGGGATGGACTTTTTGTGCCTTTTACCCCTCATTTTCTCTGCCCTTCCATCAGGAGTTAAGCCTTTCTTGCCAGCAGTTAGGACTCAGTCACTAGTCCCGAAGAAAATTTATTTCTCAATAGCAGGCTATATAAAGACCTTAATGGATTCAATGAGGCAGAAAGAAAGAGTAAAAAGACAGAAGAAAAAAAAAAAAAAGAGAGAAAGATGTGTGGAAGAGAAAAAAAAAAAAAAAAAAAAGAACTGGGGTCCATTGTAGGAGCCCAGGAAAAGGAACTAGGCAGCAATGATTGTATCTCCTGAAGTGTCTTTTGTTTTAGCCTAAAGTAATAGCAGAGAATAGCCCTTCATGGCAAGGCTTTAGCACTGTCCAAGACTGATCACCATATTCAAAGGGGAAAGTAGAACATTCATGAGATGCATGCAGAGTTCCTGCTATCCGCCTCCGCTGTGTGAGGTTTGAAAACAGCTACTGCAAATTTTTTTTTTTTTTCCTCTCTACGGTGTACTGAGCATTTAAGGACACCTTGGATTTCTTAAAAAAGGAAATCTTTGTGCCTCTCTGAGTGGTTTTCTCAAACTTCTGTTTGGCAGCTGGGAAGAGTATGAAATAGTATACTGAAATCAGAGTTGTATCTTTATGATTTTATACCTTCCCTGGTGCACCTTAGCAGTGGAGATTCACTTTTCTATGAGTGCCTGCTTAGACTGGATCTAAGCCCTGGTCCGCAGGCCAAGCAAGTCCAAAGCATGTTTCAATGCACTGCAGGACAGCTCAGGGCACATGCAGAGAGTTTTGGGGAATACAAATCACCTGATCCGTCAACCTAATGCATGAAAAAGTGGGGGCGAAGAAGGCAGAAAGGCAGCTGTGATATTTGCAGTGGTAATGCAGTGAAGTTTGCTGGAAAAATAAAGGTGAAGCCAAAAGGCATGGATAGACATTGAGGCATCTCTATAGGAGAAGGGTGATTGGCTAAAGGTGACACATACAGGTTTATTCTTTCCATTGGGATTGCCAGGCAATTTTACTCATCAAAAATAAATACGCTGACCCAATGAAAAAAAGACTTTAGAAATGCAATAGTTTGAGTCATTTGTTCTTATGTGACCTCCTCATATTTAATTTCTCCTTTCATAGTTATTCCTTACCAGTTACTTCATCCCCTAGCCCAAAAAAATCAGTGAACAATGCCACACTAAATCAAACAGGAGCCAAAATATGAGTTCTGTTTACTGTGGCTGTTGTTGATGCACAGGTGTCAGGGCTAAAATGTTACTCCTTCAGGTATATGACACTGCCTGTAGCTGTTGAGGTTTTACGAAGCTGTGTTTTACAAAACTGTGTGGTTGCCCAAGTCCTCATTGGTTTGTGCACAGAAATCCCTATAGATATTGCATTTGTTGGATCTTAGTTCATATAGTTGGAATATTATTTGCATCTTTTGTTCAGCATATAAGGTATCTCCTTGCTCCTTCAACTTGAATAAAGATACAAGAGAGCTGCTGTCCATTTATAGTGCTGATTCTTGTAGTGATGCTTCCATTTCATATTTCTTCAGCTGAAGTAGAATAGATAGAACCCCCAGTTCTCCCTCAGGGAGTTTGTCCTTAGCTAGTGCTACTCTGTACAGCTTCACGATTGGCTCATTCATAGCAGCGTACAAAGCAGTTCATAGCTCTCTGTCCCCATAGCACTGCATGCAGAGGTTAGTACTGCATCAAATTCCTGCCAGTGGGAAGGCAGGCTTTTTAGTTTCTGCAGTCAGAAATCTACAATGTAAAGATGTCTTTGTAGTAGAAGGTTTGTTTACAAGGCTGTTCTTGTGAGATTTACAAACTTTAATTCTGTATACCACCCTGGTGTCAGCTAGCATGGATTGAATCCAACCTCAGAATCGTGGTGTACCAAGTCTCGGATGAACCCAGTTAGATGCCTGTCTTCCCCAAAGAGCTTTCCCTGACATCTGCACAAAAGACAGTCAGAGATTTCTGTTGAACAGAAGAGATGAAGACAGAGCAGAAAGATCAAAGCATTTGCCTAAGATAGAAGGATAAATCTGTGGCTGTAACATATTCTTAAGTCATGCTGGCTTCCAGCCCAATGTCTGCATTGTGTGATTCCTCCCGGTCTTCCTATGCATCGTACCACCTCTTCTTCCCAGACTGAAACTCGGCTCAAAAACTGCCGCACACTGTGTCAGGTCAGTGTCCTAGAGGTCAGCCTTGAGATGACACAGGGGCTGGATTTAGAGGCTATTGAGTAGGGAAGTTGGAACGCAATAAGCCTTTAGGTAAAATAAAGATGTGACTGACTGCATTATAATGGATGTAGTAGCCGTAGGGAATGGAAATGTGGAGAATTAGAGTTTGGAGGGTAAGGATACTTGTTAGTTTAGGTGATAAGTCTATTTATTATGTTTCTGTTGTAGTTATTATACTTAATACACAAGTAGTATTGCAAATGCTTTATGGTTAATACATCTCTCAGATGTCACCATGGTGATAAGGGTCTGTATTCCTCAGTGGATGGCAGAAAATTGTCATCCATGTGTGCAGACACATAACCTTTCCAATAATAAACAGTAAGTTCTTCATTTTCCTCTTAAGTGTCCTGAACCTCCTAATAGAATCATGGAATAGTTTCAGTTGGAAAGGACTTCTACAGACCACCTGGTCCAATACACAAGGCAGTTTCACAATTACAAAAATTATCAAAAGAAAGAATGAATGAATGTGGTACAAGGATGTCTTTTTTTTGCCTGCTTGTTCACAAATCACTTTTTTTTCCAGCATTTAACTGCCCAGCGTTAAATAATGCTGTAATATTCCCTGAAAACTCTGCAGGACTGACCGATAAATCATTTAGAGATGGCCACCAACATATCTGCTTGGGTGCCTGGAAGATTGGGAGAATGCAACATAGCAAAAAAAGGTTCATGTGTGGCTAGTTTTGGTGCAAAGTTCCAGCAAAATTTCTAATTGCTATTGTATTGCTATTTCATGATTTTAATATTTGCATTGATGATTTCTGATGTAGTGATTGCATTTACTTGACGACTTCTCAGGTGCTGGCTACAGCGCCTCGTCTCTTATCTCCTTCCCAGCAAAGGTGCTTGTGCAGACAGGACACTCTGAATACTGTATTGATCTTCGCTGACCTTTCTTGGCTGCCTGAAGGAGGAGAATCTCTAGCTACAAGCCCTTACCTTCCAATCCTTCTGGTTGGTAGCATTGTATACACTTTCCAGACTGCGTGCAGTCATCTTAGTGTACCTTAGTGGAGGTGGCCATCTGGGGAAAGAAGGGGTGTTGTGGTTTTTTGTTGTTGTTGTTGTTTGATTTATTTATTTTATTTCTGTAAAGACAATGAAGAATCCCCATCAGAACAGGCTGCTCTAGTTCACTGGGAAATGTTGATTCCCTGAAACTAGTCATTCTACAGAGCAGCTGGTAAGTGCATGAGGAGAACATTCCTCTGGGAAATCCAGTTTCATATTCTCCAGTAAGGAATCTGGGGGCAAATGAACCATGGCAACAAATTTTGAGTTCATTCCAGTGCAGATTTAAGATCTGACAGATTTTTCTGTGTCAGAAAAATCTTCTTCTGTCCTAACCCTTACATCTTTATCTGCTTTACACGTGAAACATTTCTAGATTATGTCAGAGCCTACTGACTGGTACCTCAGTGAGACATGGAAGGCCTGACTGGAGCAGCTAAGAAATCAGATTTATTCAGTGCCTTTTCTGCTCCCCAGTCCTGCCTGTGCAAACTCAGTAATAAGACTGGAAATGCAGGTGCTCATATGGGATAATCCTGCCCTCTGAAAATTATTTTCATAGAAATGAGATTATCCTGTATCAGGAATAGTAATCCCATATTCATCGTATTTTAAGCAAAATTCAGGTTTCTGTGTGTATATGTAATTAATACCGGTATCTGACTGGTTGGGTGTAAAGGGAAACTAGATGGCATCCAAATGTCTGAAAATCCTAGAAGGTTCTGAAAAGGAGCAGCCTTGATTTATAAAAGCTTGAACTTCTAAAAGACCTTTTCAAAATGAAAAAAACTTCAGTTGATTAATTAGTTCTAATTTATATTTAGAGTTCTTCCTGATTGATTTTTAAAGTTGTCTTTTACTTGATTAAATAGCAGTCTTTGATTTTGAGATATTTGTGGCTCTGCAAATTCCCTGCTTGATGGGAGCTCTCCATAAACACTTTTGCTCGCAGTGATGAGCTTAGCCAAGATGCTGAAGTTTACTTCATCTCTCTCAGTTCTCCACTCCCTGCCCAGAGCCACAGGGCAGGTCTTCCTCTTTGGGCACTTGAATGTTGGCAAAATCAATAAATTAACTTTATTCTTTTGAGTTACTCAGTTACAGGATAGCATTACTTCATTTGCTGTTCTAGTTGAAGCTGGCCAGTTTGTAGTGGAGATAAAATAATGAATTTAAATCAATAGTTTCTTTGGGTTAAGAAACCCCACCCAAATCGAAACCCAAATTAAAAATCCACTGCGCCCTGCAGGTACTGGGGACAATAATGCCCTGATTGTATCATCAGATGGTTTCTTTTGTATGTATGCGGCTTTATGCAGAGCTGTAGCTGCTTACCAAATTGTAGTGCTCATTTTGCTAAAGGTCTTCTGCAATGTTGTGCCCTTGACAATTAACACTGCAGACCCCCATTGCCTCACAGATTATTTTGGGCATGCTGTTTTTACAACTGTTGGAATTTTTGCATTGGAAGTACTAACAATACATTAACAATGTGACAGCATGCTTTTAGGAATGTTAGTGTTTAAAATTGTGGCATCCTTTACTTTTTTTATCAACACAAATCCTCTGAGGACACTCAGCAGTTGCAAAGTATAGGATGAATATCGAGTTTGGACAACATACTCTTGGAGACAGGGAAATAGCGGCAGTGAGAGGATGCAAGTCATTGCACCGAGTACCTAAGATTTCTCTGAGTTGCGTTTTGCTGTATTTATCTAGGAAGTAAATCTTCCTGCCCTCCTCCTTGGGCACTTAATGACAGCAAAAAAAATGCATCAGCACTGATGAAACGGTCTGACAACAGTCTCCAAAAACTGTTGGAGGCCTATGCATAGACTTGTAGACTGCATAAACTTAGTGTATCCATGCAAATGGTTCTCTGTAAGCCGAAGTCTAGAAGAAAGTGAGTCCCTTCTCTTGAAGCCCTGAATCAAATTTTACAATGAATTTCACCAAGGCCATTCATACTGGAACGAATTCATGGAACTATGATTGAAAGACATTCTTTCAGGATCCAGCCCATTTACTATGATCAGTCACACTTTTTAAGGTGCTGTCGGCATATTCTCTGCAAGCGATGAGCTCATTAAGTTGTTTGTGCACATGGTCAGCTTTTTATGTGGACTTCGATGTGTTCCCTTCCCTGTGGTTGGGCTTTCCTGACTATGTCTGCACGGAAGGGGAAATTCTTCTTAGTTTGGGTGTTCCAGATGTATGGATTGGACAGTCTCTGCAAAGTCACTGAAAATCCCTTCTGTTCGCGTAGCAAGATTCATTCTGAAGAAGACATGGGAGCTGTGCACCCTCTTGTTGTACTCAGGTACTGAGTCAAGAAGTGGGGATAACTGAGGACCTGGGGTGCTGCTGGGCTGTGGTGTGATGTGCCCCAGCTCTGCAGTGTAGATACAGCTGTGTTCCAAGACATTTGTCTTAAGATCTCTTAGGCCACATCTGTGATCACTTCTGTTTGGTTTCTCTTGGCAGTCTAACAAAGGAAGGTTTTGGGGCAGCAGTAACTATTAAATTAGAAAGTTTTTACACAAACATATGGAAATCTATCTTTGCATGTGATCTAAGCAGTTAAATTTTTTTATTAAATGAAATCTATAAACCCCATCAAATTAACTAGCAAGCTTGAAGAGCAGTTTTAGCAGAAATAAGACAGACCTTGATTTCAGTGGTCCTGGGCAATCTGGAAACAAAGCCAGCAGTGGTAATTAGCTGAGAAGTAATTTCAAGTAGCACATTTGGAAAACTTAATGCTGCTTAAGGAATGTTTATAGGGAGAAATAGCTCATCGTTAGTGATCACTTCAGCTGGGAATATGAGCTGCTGCAGTGCATTGACATAGTCTGCTTTTGATAGTTTGTCATTGCTTTCTGATTTTACCTGATGCCTGGATTGTCCTGGTAGAGGCTATTAGAGCACTAGGGTCCAGCACTGAGTCAAAACTCCCATCATGTTTTTCCTCCTCTCCTTTTGGAACTTTTGAGTAGAGGTGGGCTGTTTCTTAAATACAGAATATGTTGAAATGTAATTTGGGAAGTGATGAAAAGTTCATAAAGTCAGCTCCAATGTAAAGAATAATTATTGCTGAAAAAATGGGAAACAATCATTTTTCACTCATTTTTAATATTGAAATGAAGCTTATAAATAATGAATTTGGCTTGTTAAAGCATTTTTCAATTGAGAGAGATCTCCCTTCCTACCTTTCAGTAAAAAGAATGGAAAAGCGAAGTGGAATAGGATGTTGTTGTTTTTTTGGTTTTTTTGTTTTGTTTTTTTTTATTGACTCAAAATGAATTATGGAGTTGAGTTTTCATTTCATTGTAAAGAAATCTGCTTCAGCTTGACTCACTTTTATTTATTTACTGTCTTCACCACAACATGGATAAAAATAAGGACTCTCACAACTCTAATGAAGATTTTTCTGTGTCCCTGCCAGTGACCTCAGTGGGATGTGGTATTAAAGTTTTTATTCCTTTCTGCTGTTACTGTGACCTGCAGAAGATTCTACTTCCTGTGGTCGCTGTGCATTTAATGAGGTTCTTTCACACCTTCATTAAATGTCCTCTCCTGGCCCCTATTTTCTTGCTCATCTTGCATTCCTAGTGAATTTTTTCCTCTCTGATACTTACCTCTTGGCTCTCAAATCTCATTAAATTTTCTTAGCTGTTGGGTTTTGAACTCATTCTGCTCTAGGTAAAACTGTCTGCACTCATGCATGATTTGCTAGTACCATAGAAGAAATTCCACAGTTGGTGAAATATCTGGTTAAGGATCTTTCACAAGATTATTCTGGAGCAAATTTTGTTCTGTGGATAAACAAGACAAACAGAAGATGATGCTAAATAAATCCGTAAAACACACAGAGAAAATAGAAAAATCAGCCATTTTGCTGATTCTGCATCCTGTCCCCCACTACAACCATACATTGCACAAAGCCACTCATCTGGTATCTGGTTGGGGTTTTGGTTTTGCTTCTTTTTCTGCATGTAAAGTTCTAGCTTTAAAATGTAGGTGGATCTAGAACGTTTTTTTTCCCCCTTTTGACATACTGTTTAAAAACTTGTGAATCAGCTGTCATTCCTTTAATTGGATTTACAAGAAAAAAACCAGTACAAAACAATATAATGTTGAAAATATCTCTCTTCACTTGTCACTTATCTATCTGTAGATGCTATAGCGTCCTATCAGCAAGATTTTTTTGAACAATGCTATATGGAAAATTTCACAGCATACCATGGGGGCTGGAAAAGAAAAGCTTATATATTTATCATCTGCTGTTAACTTCTAGGCAGTTAGAATTTGTGAAACTGGAGAAAATATTAGTGGAGCCAAGGTGTCCAGGTTACCTATGGCACATAGAACTCTCCTTTAAATGTTGAAAATCATGCCCGTATTGTTAACACCTGGGTGTGCCCACAGAGACACCAGATCTGCCAGACAGGGGTAAGATAAGTAGATTTCTGTAGTCACACTGGTATGCTTTACTGCATCACTGCTGTAAAGGAGCATAACAATTGTCCTGTTCCTGTCACATCACTCAGAAAAATTTTTGTCCCAAGTTGTTTCTCCACACAGGGGTGCACTGCAGTGTGGGGATAATTTTTTTTTTATGTGTCCTGTGTAGGCAAACCTTGTACTTGACTGAGATCTGAGGATGGCCCAACGGGTTCCTCTTGACAGAGGAAGGTGATAGTGTCTTGTTTTTGGTGTCGCCTAAACAGACAGGCTACGGAACTCGCCAGTAGGATAAGAACACTGAACAAATGGTAGGGATGAGCAGGGTGTGGGGTCAGGTCTTATTTTCCATGTACCTCTTCTAACATTGAGGTCAGGCACACTGCAGGCAATTCCTGCAGTGTCCCTACTTGTGTTTATAGCCTAACAAGCAATAGAGGACTTGAGGTGAAATTAAATGACTCTGTTCCATTTATGAAATACAGTTTGAGTCATCATAGTGCAAACAAACTGAAACATCGCGGCTTGCGAGAAAGAATTCCCTCCGCTTCCCAGCCTCAGAAAGTTCTGTTTTGTTCACTGAATTGTAGCTAAGTTATGTTCTGAGTGAGAGTCACACAAAGGATTGAAGTTCACTGCCCCTGATTTGTGACTTGCCTGACAAAGATGCTGCTATGAGGTAGCATGTGAACAGCAGGCTGGGTCTTCTGTAGTAGCTGTAGCCTGAGAAATCTGGGCTTAGGCTTCCACATTTATGTGGTTGTGTGGCCGACTTCATTGCATGTAGGGCTCCTTCCTTGTTCTCAACAGACCTAGCATGTATTTCTTACACGTTTTCTCACAAGCCAAGCCACCTTCATTTGAACCTCTAGGGCATAATCTGGACAGAATGCTCAGAAAAGCACCTTTTCAGTTAGGACAAGAAGTTCAGCAGTTCCAGCAGCCAGATTGGAACCTGTGCACCATATTTATGCTTTAAAGATACTTGGGTATCAGAAGATGGAAACTGGCAGCTGGTTCAGTTCTTAACATCTTTGTGGTGCCTTACTCTTGAAATCATTGCATAGATACCTAGATACCTTTATAACTAACCTTGGGTGATAGAGCCTTTTAAGTGTCTTAAGACTTTGGTATTTAAAGCTCCAGTACTTGACTTTTAACTTACTTCCAGTGTTTCAGTACTAAAGTTCATGACAGTCAGTGTTCCCAGGATCTTTGGTCCTAATCTACTTTCAGTTAAGTGCCTAAGTATGCTTAAGAGCTGTTAGATGTCTCAGTAGGTGCCTTTCCACATACTTGTATGTCTAAATGCCTTTGTAAATTTCTCTTTCAGTTATTTTATAGTAGAACTTGATACAAAAACTAGCATGCCAGAAATTTTGTTTCCAACTGCTTGAACACTGGCCTTGCTCTGACAAGGATTTAAAAAAAGCATTTGGAGCATTGGAATGCAAATTAACATACCAAACAAAGTCAATTAAAACAGGATGCAGTGTAATTAGAAACAGTTGTGTTCACATTTATATTCAGGGAGGTTTGATGTGTTGAAAGAGAAGAAAACAATTCAGGAAACTTTTAATGCCTACAGATGTGATGCTGATACTAAGAATGGCGTTTGATTTCTAAAATGCCCCATCCTCCCTCACCTCCAGGCTCCTGAGAAGCACAGCAGAATGAGCAACAAATGCACTTAACGCGATGGGATGAAGTGGCTCAACATTCTGGGAGACTTGCACACCACCTGCAAGCGGTGGCTGTCCCTCCCTGCTCTGAACACCATGCAGAGATCCGCTGCAGTACTGGTTGGGTTTTAGCAGAACTAACGTGGATCATTTGTCAGCAATGTCAGTTCACTCAGGAAGGGTTCTCTTTCCCAAACATGTTTCCTTGTTTTCCCTTTCATTGTTGTTCTGGATATCTGCATTAATATTTATTGCCAGAAACACTGAGCTAGTTGCACTCTATTTATATCCTCTTTCTGCATGGTAACCATAAAGGAAGGAGAGTTATGATTTCTCTAAATCTGAGGCACAGCTATCCTCATGGTAAAAAAATTTGCTAGAAGTCATGGTTCTGGTGCTTGCAATACTGTTAATTGGTGTTGGCAGCCTGTGGAAGGCATTTGGAAAAGCAAACAAAAACCGGAGTACAACTCCATGAGCTTGGATAGCTGCTGCAGGCTTACAGACTGCTCCACAAGGGTCCTTATACCTGACCAGCCTTGGACACAGAGATGGGTGGTTCCAGCTCTTCCTTGATGGAGCTGAGTGAGGAAATACACCCAAAATAGACTGGAAAGAAATCTGCCTGTACAAAATTGCAGTCTGTTCAGTGATGTGAAGCGTCTCAATGCAGTATAGCGGACTGCGAACAATGCAAAAAAAATTTGTTCTTCCGTGTCATAATAGATATTCAGATGCACTACCTTCCATACCATCAAATGTATGTGTCTGCTGACTCTCCTCTGTTAAAAGCAACTCTGAATTTAAAAGTAAAGAAAAATAACTGGCAAAGAATTAAATACCAAAACATGAAAACCAGCTGCTGGCTACTTCATCCTTTCTAGCCAAGACTCTGAGCAGGACCTTGTCTATTCTATGTGTTTCTTGTTTACATCTCACTGACTGATGATCCATTTTATTTAAAACCTAAGTGTGAAGAGCAGTCTTTTTAAGACAAGGTCTGTTTGAACTCAACCAGTCACATCAGTTTCTGTTTCCACTAACAGTCAATGATGATAAACGTAAGCACTGGGATAAAGCTTTCCATTCTGCATTTTATTGACCAATGAATTTATCAGTTCAGGCTTCTGAGACCTGTAGGAAATGGTTGTCTCCATTTCCTGGGAAAATCATGGCTTGTATTTTCCAAAGGGGTAAAACACCTGAAAGATATGTAGGTGCTTCCTTCCTGTAACGTTCGGTCAGAGCAAAGTGTCTAATTATGTCTTGTGCGGTTAGACCTGTTTGGAAATCTGCCCTGTCCCTGCATTTCTGGGTGTGTCGGCTGGGGCACGTGTGAGGTGATTCCATGTTTGGGGTGTAACACTCAGCATGGTCTGAAAATTGGAAGTCAGTTCATTAGTGATGAAACTGTGTTTGAGAATCCTTTCATGGATGTGTTCTCGGATGTATCTGTTATTTACATAGGCATGAGACAGGTAACGAACTTTTGAATTTAAAATGCTTATTTTTGAGGACTATGCAGGTTATATTTTTCACCATATAATTTTCCCTATTCTTGCCGCTTGCTAAGTACTTTTGACTTGCTTGAGGCAGATGTATAAGATTATCATCTTATGTTAGGGTGTTTTGTACCTACTTCATACAGGCAGAAATGACTATAGAGAATGATGGGGTGTTAAGTTTAAGGTATGTTATTATTTAAAGTAAATATTTATAGTGACTTGGAATTTATTTAATCCATCTCCAAGTTTGAATTACCATATACTGTTCTCAAGTTTGTGATCCTAATATGGCATCAATTCTACTCAATATTTCCTTTGGGGAACAAGACTTGCAAGTTTCTAGAGAAACTCAGCTACTTCCCACACACAGAGCAAACTGATCTGAAAGTAAATGTGGCCATGTATGTGAAAATAAAAATTGCTGGGCTTTGAGGCCTTTGGAAATCTTTACCCTTAGGAAAGCACCTTCAGGATTGAAGCAAACCTTGAGGAGATAAACACAGCATTGAACCGTTAGGCTTGATGAAATGTTTATTCAGGGATGCAGGCAAAGGAGGTTTATGAGAT
Source organism: Neomorphus geoffroyi (assembly GCA_033558235.1). Classification (NCBI taxonomy): domain Eukaryota; kingdom Metazoa; phylum Chordata; class Aves; order Cuculiformes; family Neomorphidae; genus Neomorphus; species Neomorphus geoffroyi. Next base: position 14,698,992 of record JAUMJM010000050.1, read on the forward strand.
GACAGTTTAGTCGTTATTGGGTGACTGAGAATTCATTGCATATGTTATACAATACCCATAATATGCTGCAATTAATTCCTCACTATTAGGAGTCAATTTCGCTGTGTCTGTATTTGGAACAGCACGTGGTGTAGCGTACAGGTATGCTGTAGGTTTTGTTGCAGTTGGAAGAAAATATTTTTCTAATGTTTTCTGCTTCTTGCTAGGTTGTGTACGTAACAGCCACGTTTCCCTATATCATGTTGATGATTCTTCTGATTCGTGGAGTAACGTTACCAGGTGCTGCCGAGGGGATAAAATTTTACCTGTACCCTGACCTTTCACGGCTGTCTGACCCACAGGTAGGACCATGGTATATGTGTTTTTTTCCTCTTGGACTGGGAAAAACTGCAAGTTTCTTGATTTTAAACTTTGAATACAGGCAATTGCTGGACAGCTGTTCCTTGGTCGAAGTTTTGAATTGTGGATAGGACTTTAAAGCCATCACCAGTTATATGTCTTGGAATATATTATGCATTTATTACAAAAGTACCTTGATTAATAAATCAGAATTTTGAGAAGTGTTCAGTTGCAGTTGCTGCTTCTGAGGAGCCAAGAGTGTTGCCACTGGTTTCAGTGGGAACAAATTTAACTAGGACTTACCCATTTCACAGTTCTTTGCTCATTCCAGATCTCAATCTCAATCAAGATTAGTAGAGAAATTAATCATTCAGATGATTGTTGTCTTTGAAGAAGGCGGCTCTATATGCAATCAAGCACGAATGAAGTACTCAAACCAGGAACTCGGTCTTTTTTGTTGTTTCCAGAGTAGAGTTGAACAAGGAGATACTGGATTAAGTTGATTTTTTCAGTGACAGATGTGAGTACAGTAAAACAGTTATTATATATAATTTGTCTGATATTGAATGACACAAGCTCTACGAAACCTGATACGTTGCAGATGGCATTTTACTAATCAGGTTTGGCAATGTAAAAGGTGTTAAACAGCTTTACTCCTAAGACTGTTACAATATCAAAAGAGTCCTGGGATGGAGACAGAAAGGAAGTTTGGGAATATTTGTCAAAATTAATTTTTTTAATCTGCTTACTGAAAATGTGTCAGTGTGATTTTTTTTTTTTTTTTTTTTTTTTTTTTTAACCTTGTCTTACTTAAAATGTGTCATTTTTTGCAAAAGCGAGTAGAGGGGACCCTTCAGGTTATTTCTTTAAAGCATCTGTAATGACTGATGCACGTAAAGTTCACTTTAAACCAGTAATATTTGTACTCAAAACAGCAGGTACAAAGAAAAAGTTCCCTTTAAAAAATTGAAAATACTGTGTTGCCACGTTTGGACTTGGCCATGGTTCCCTCATCCTGTGCCAGCGTAGATGGGAAGGAAAGAAGAGTTGTGGAAGTAGTGTGAGAACACCGGCGTGCTGTGGCTTTGCAAGGCTGACTTACTTAGGGGTGGCCTTATTTCACCTGAGGAATGAGCTTGATAACAGAAAACCAACAGGATTTTCTGGCACACTCCTGGTTGTTTGCAGTGTACAGTAGTGCAGTAAATACTGCAAGCCAGTCCCGTTTCAGATGAGCTCATTTTAGCAGAGACAAGAAATGTGGTCCTGGACTTCAGAACAGGGATGGCACCTGTTGGTGTTGTCCAGTTCTAACTGGCTTTTCACCCCGCTATGTGGTCCTGACAGCTCATTACGCACTGCCTTCACGAAGTAGTCACCAAGCACTCTTTTCTCGTGCTGCACTGTGGTGATTCCTCCACCCGTAAAGTTTATTGACCTCGTATGAGTCAGAGATGGTCCTGCTGCTAGAGTGTTGGTTCCTTCACTGGTCCAGCGGTGTGCGAGAAGGCTGTGAACAGGATCCACCCTGTGGGTGGGTTTTTCACAAGCCAGGGACACCCTTGCTTCTGTTTGTCACTGAGGGAGGGCATGCAAGCTTAGGCGACATCGCTGTCAGGCTACAATGGGTTTTTGTGCCTATTCACTGTACTGTCGCCTTTTCTAAAGAAATATACTGTTGCCATGACAATTCCCGAAGCGTATAGTATTAGCGCAAGCAGTCTGGGAGGTACAAAGAACTTCAGACACGTGTGTGCGTATCCGTTTGTCCCACACGTATAGCTCAGCTGATGCTAGAATGTCTTGGGAAGGCTTAACGGATCGCTGCAGCCAGCCAGCTGTCTCCTCCAGTTCACTGGGACATCACTGCAGTGTTGCCGTACTTCAGCCTCAGTGTTCAAGCACACTAAGAGAGAAGCTGAAGTAGAATGGACCATAATAGAGATTGTGAACACCAAATCAGGTAATTTAACTGTAATATGCATGGTGAAATGGCTTTAGGGAATTTTTTTTGTGTTGAAAAAATGCTTTTTCATTAAAACGAAAATACTTTATTCAGACTAATCAAGTTTTGAAGAAAGATTTCTGAGTTATGGGGAGGATCTCTGGCCAGTCTTCAAGAAACAGAGGAAGCTTGGCTTCTCAATCTTAAAAACAGAATTTAGCACAAGTCGTTTTATTTTTAAAAAATAGAATGGAATTGTTGCAGCTTTATTGCAACTTTTAATGGTAACAAGGTAGATGTACAAACATTTTCCATTTGATGGAAATGTAGAAATTAATAATGTACAAAGCCACGCATTTTTGAATCAAAAATCCCCATTCCATAAGCCTCTTCTCAATTTGTTCTGCAGAGTTTTGCCAAGAAGCAGGTACAGGACAACTAAAGTAACCCTGACGTTTCATCTTTACTCTCTGTTTGTTTGGATTTACTCTCTGATATCAAAGCATAACGCATGATGCACGTGTACTGGCAGAAGTTGTTTTCCTCTTCAGTTGGAGGTCTGTTTAAATAAAGTTCCAGGGACACCACTGTGTCTGTGTGAGGAGAACGGTATTTGAGCCACAGTGCCAATGATGTTTACTGTGGATTTAAAAAAATTAAGTTTCTCTTCAAGGCTCGCTTTAGTTTAAAGTTCTTGAATCTTTTGTCTTTGTGTAATTTGCATTCCATGGTTTGTTATAGCTTTCTAAGCAGCTATTCATCTGTCTTTTCAGTTCCTCTTAGCTTTCAAGTGCTGTGTTCTCTGTTTCATTTTTATATTCTATCTTTTCAGCAGACTGAATCCTCCTGGTTTGAAAATGCCATCTTTTGTCCTGTGTATCTGTCAAGCTCATACCAATCACTTTTCATTATAATAGTGAAGTAGTATATTTAAGCATCTGAAATGCTATTTCTTCAACGGTAAAGGTCTCTATAGCCTTCATGCTCAAATTGGCTTGAAATATTGGCTCCTCTACCCCAATCTGGAAGATACAGATGCTGTTTATATCTTAAACATGGGGTCTTCCCTAAGTTATAACTCACACAAAGTAAGTATTTTACAGAGTTAACAGGATTGTTACGGGTTTTGTGTGTAAGTCAGACTCAGAATATGGCTCTGGTTGTCCCTCGACAGATTTACGTCACTTAATATGTAATTGTGCTTGTCTGTGGTACTTGCTGCTCCTTTTTAGAGACATCATTTGGTTCTTCATAATGGATTTTCCAAACATTTTTGAATGGAACAGGTTAAATTGGTTAGGGACTAGTAGACATACCAGTTTGATGGATCACAGGGTGATGTTATGGTCAAGGATGCGGAAAATACCCACAAGTAAATTTAAACCTTGCTATAGCAGTGGATTCTTATAATACTAGTATCTGTAGCGGTGAACGTGTCAACACAGAATAGTAGTCTTCGGAACAGTTGATGCTTACCAGCATCTTGTTCAAGTTTAACTGATGTGGATTTGGCAGATGAGTTGCACGTGAGAACACATTGCTGTATGGAAGGAATACGGGTTATGCTTCATTTCCAATATACTCTCCTGTGAATGTTAAACATGATAAATGAATGACAGGGCAAATTACATATAGGGTACAGGAAAATCTGAGCCATTGCAGTTAGAATTGACTTAAAATTTCTCTGATCTTTCATATGCAGTGGGAAAGTGTTACAATGGCAATACAATTTCTGATGGCAGAACCATTTCTGGAGCTGATGGGTAGACGAGTTTCTTAGGGACATGGTTTAGCAGGGAGACAGGCACAGTTGGACTCAATTATCTTAGAGGTCACTTCCAACCTTATGATTCTATGATTCTAGTAGTTCGGCTGTGAGAATTCGGCTGTGAGGTAGCCACGACTGTGCAGACCGTCCCACTGTTTTCTGTGGTTGCTCTTGCAATGGGTTCTCCACCCAATTTGAAAATTGCTTCCAGACAGATTTCTTCCATAAATTTCCCTGGCACTGAAATTTGGTTGACTGGCTTGTAGCTCACTGGATCTTCCCTTTTGTCCTCCTTAAAAATAATTACCAAAACAAATACACAGCAAAGAGCATCAGCTTAACCTGAAAGCAGCAGAGAAGTCTTACAGTGCAATGCTGGCTCTGCTTTACATTGCCCTCTGCTTCAAAAATTATCAGTTTTCCTGTGTGGCACTGAAATGAAGTTCCATGGCCTACCTGTTTATAGGGAAAAAGAATGTTTTGGTACATGGGCAATCTGCTTTAGGGAAAACACTTCTTTTGGCAAAATATGACTTAGAATAAATGCACATTATTTTGGTTTTTTTTCCTGAAAATTTTAGCTTTCATTATACGCTCATTGTTCAGATTAGCATGAGGTTCTTTTGCTAGTTAATCACTTCTTCCTTAACATCATCACAGTATGTTTGAGCATATGCACGAAGCTGCATTTTAAAAAAGATGCTACTCACCAAAGCTGTAACCAGTTGCTGTCGGATTAGTCTAGTTATAATACACATATGTGTGAGACACATTTGGGAATGCTGTATAGGTGTAAAGATAATGTTTTCTTAAATCCTGCTCTGAACATCCAAACTGGAAAGGCATTTGAGAATTCATCTTTCCTGAACACTTTATTTCTGGTGATTGATAACACAGAGTTATTTTAGCTCTGAAAGCTGCAGCAGTGCTGCCACTCCAGCCCTTCACCTAGAACTCTCTTCCTGGAGAAATGACCCTGCTAGATTCAGCGTTGGTCCATGCAGCCTTAGGAATGAGCAGCTCTCACTGTTGCATTGCCACTGCGAGGCTGGATGGGACCTGGGTATTCAAAGGCCGACCAAAATGAGAATTCTCCCCTGGCATTCACAGCGAAGGGAGCTGGTGTGTTCAACAACAGTGTTAGGGCTCGGATTTCTTAAAAAAAAAAAATGCTGTAGAAGAAATTGTGATTTCATTTTTGGGTGGTTTCATGCTCAGAAAATGAAGGGAACTGTGGATCCCCAAGTAGTGGATTTTAGACCTGTACGGTATCTATTGAAGCATATTAATTCTTAACGTGGAAACCTAGAAACTGTCACACGTTGGCAATGAAATATCTGATTGCTAGAGAATTTTTTGATGCTTTTGTTTGGAATGTGACAAGTGAGAAAGTTGCAGTCTAATGAGGGCTTTGCTTCACAGGACATGTTCAGTTCTGGAGGGGAAGCCTGATTTTTAAGCCCTTAGAGAAGGGTCTGGGAAGGGTCTGAGAAGGCAGGGCACACATCCTATACCTTACCAGCCTTACTGAGACCCCTCAGTCTAGAAACCCTGCATTTGTGACTGTTAGAACTGATTTCGTGCAGTCACTTAAAAAAACCCCAAAAGACTATTAACAGGGAGAAACAGTAGTAAGGAGTAGAGAAGGACATCCAGTTCCCATCACACCCATGCAGTTCTTCTAACAGCTGTGGTATTTACTTGTATTTTTCCTACCACTTTCTCCTCATTCTCTGTATTGTTTGTATTCACTTTCTGAACCAGGCAGTTGCAGTGCCCCCATGTGAGTTGCAGTAGATATAAAACAAAAGAGTGAAATGCCAGAAGTTTGTACAAGAGCCATAGGTATGAAAATCCTTAGCTGAATTCACTGTTGATATAACTACAACTCCAGCTTTATGCAACAAACAAGTCTTTGTTTATTTGATACAGAAACTGAATTTGAAACTGTTCATTCTATGAAATGAAAGCAGTACAGCTGCTGATTATGAGGCTCTCGTGTCACTGTGGAGTAGTAATTCCCTACCTGAACTTTTTAAATTGAAACTTGAAAAAGAATTAATTGTTCTCAAAGCCTACTGTTTGCAACATCAACACAAATTACTGAGATTTTAAATTGCAAGTTAAGCACAGGATATAGGCTGATGCGATGTTTAGAAACACTGTGCTCTACAATGCAGTTTAGAATTTCCTTGATGAGGAACTATTTCATTTTGCTGTGTACTGGTGCTTTGGCATTACCATTGTTTAGGTGGTTTTAAAAAACAGGTGTAATGTAGTGTTCTTACTGAAAGGGCAGAGGTGTTTAACAAAGCCATAAGTTGCTCCTGGGATGATACTATTCCCATTTTCCCTAAAGAAAGACCACCCTTTACTTCCACATGGAATGGAACGCACACACGGATCTCTCACAGTGACCGAGCTCTTACATTACAAAACACATGGGCTGAAAACATGCCAGGGCTTCTCCTGTGACAAAAGGTTACTCTGCGATGCGTGGAACAGCTTATTATTTGTTCTCCACACAAGTTATTACTCTGTGCAAAGATTTTATGTGTATTTAGGTGTGCTGTGGGAAAGGCACAGTCTAAATTGAACACATAATTGCTAAAGCGCTGGTGTCTGAGTGAACCTGGCAGGCCTTTTTGTGTCTCCATATACAACTGTTTTATTCAACAACATAATATTGTGCCTATTAATTTTTATGTAGCAAATGTGATTTCGGGAGTCCAGGTATTACTTTGGAGAGTTATTTCCAGCCCTGAACAAATAGCTTGCCTCCTCCCTCCCAAGGTTTTTCCTTGTGTTTCTTGATATCGCTACACAAGGAACAGCAAGCTGAGCAAGTAATAGCAGACTTAGGCAGTTAGAAGAGTCTTGTTGAAAGAATGGGGTAATTTTTTAATTTCCCTGGGACTTCTAGGCCACGCAAAATCTCTTCCAGCTATCCCTGCAACCCCTTAGCAACCTTGACAATGGGGAGACATCATCTGAGTTTCAGGGAAACTCTGATTGCACTTTAATATTAGACTTTATGGCTAGTGTGCTGTGCCACTGGAGGGAGACAGGATCCACACATTGGCTCAGTGCATTGGCATAACAGGCACTGATCTTTCACTGTTCACAATGATGGCACCTGCAAAGAAATATGAGATAAACGTGAGGAGCCATTTTGTGCATAAATTAATTAATATTATCAGGAACATTTCAGTAATTGAGAGTTATATCAATGACTCCAGCCTGTCAGCTGCTGTAGGAGCCATCTCCTACTAAGAGGAAAGCTGTTGTTAAAAATCCATTTGTTTCAGATAACATTAAAAATTGGTACAAAAAATACAAAGTGATATAGGTATATTAATGAGGGAATAACAGTATGGACCTTTTGCACAGTGAGAATAGTCAGTGAAGGAGAGAATTATTATATTCCATATAAACATATATATATTCCATATATATTCCATGTTATATTCCATATAAACAGAGGCACTGGGAATGTATTGTTATTTTAAAAATTGGTAATAGGATTCTTGTTAATGCTGTTATTCTGGAGGAATGAGAGAAAAAGAGAAGATTATTCCACTAGTGGCATATTATACACCTTGCAGAAAATCTGTTATTTACCATTTAAAAAGCTGAGTGCTCCTAAAGATTATTCTTTGAAGACCTGTACAAGTGCTCTCTAATCTCCTAGACGTTTCTGACACTCTTTTATTTCCATCCTAGAACTGAAATAACACTTGAATTCTCAAAACAATCCAAAAAAAAGAAGACTGGACAAACCTGTGCAGAAAAGTAGTGATGACTGAAGCGTATTGTGTGCACCCCACTAACTGCAACTGGGGAGGTGCCACGCTGTCAGGGTTGACAGCCTGGAAAAGTCTCCTGAGGGCTTTTACAGTCAATAGGGCTGGGTTCACACACATTTTTCCCTTAGGAGTAGCACAGGAGATTGGTACAGAAGTTCTCATCTGAAGATATTCTCCGAACTAATGGAAATACAAAGTGAGGAGGAACAGGCAGGCTGGGGGGACTGTGCTGAGCTCTGGGCTATGCAGACATCTTACACCTACACATGCCTTACTACTGCTCTTCACTTGCCTTACCATGCTCTTTGTACCCACTGGCACAGAGAATGTGTGACAGAAGTGCATGCAACTGTGATTTATTTGCTAGGGCTGTGTGGGAAAGGAAGGGAAAAGTGACAAAGTGAGGAGCGGAAAGCTGGGAGAAGGTGGGAGGTGATTGGTGACAGTTGCAAGCACACTGCCCTGATGTGCAGGTGGGAAGCAGGCTGCCTCTCCCATCATGAACAGCCACCAGCTTCCAAGCAGTTCACAGCCATGATCTAGATCCAGAAGAGCGAACGAGAAAGATAAGATGTGTGTTTTGGCAGCTGCGGCTTTCTGATGCTCTGTAATCTGAATGTCTGTGCTAAATTGTTGACCCTTCCTTATGCGTAAAGTAACTCCATTCATAGAGCAGTTGGGGTTGAAAGGGACCTTAAGGATAATCCAGTTCCACCCCTCCTATGTTTTTTGTTTAGGCTGTTGAAGCTGGATTGATTGTCGACTACTTTACCTGGCATTGCATAATTGTATTTTTCTTATGCTTGATACAATTTGTATATGCGTATGCACACACATCTGAACACTAAAGCTACATCATAGAAATTGCCTGTGAAGATAAATGGCAGTCAACATTTCCTTAACTTCAGGTGCTGCTGTGGTGCATTACATGATGTGGTGTCCAAGTTCACTTTTTCTTCTCTGAAATAAGAGTCTTTTAAGGAATAAATTTATTCCTGTGTTAGTGTTAAATTGCAGATAATTTTGCAATACAGGAATTCCTGCAAAGGTTGTTAATATTTTTAAATATATCTTCCTTAATTGTATTCATACTGTTTTCCATTTGTTAACATATTTTTCCATATGGGTGTTTATAGCAGCTACTTTAAATGCTGAGGCTCAAATAAACTGAGCATTCTGTGACCATTTGCAGCAGAATCCTAGCTGCAAGGATACTGGAGAACAGAGGCAATAATGTGTTATGTCACGCTGGTGCCAACCAAACCCTGCTACTTCAATCTAGGACTGTAAATAAGGATAAGCAAAGAAAGCATCTGACTGACACAAAGAGAGAGGCAATAAAATGCATTTAGTCAATTTGTTGCAAACTTGGCAGCAAGTCATGAGATGCAGATGCAGTTTGGAATACGGGTTCACCAATCTTTTGTTTGTTTGTTGTCAACCCATGTGAACTTTTCAGAGAACACTGGAATCAAGAAAGCACAGCTGAATTTTTAAAGAATGGGAGGCAGGATCTGCTTCCTGGTGATTTTCCTCTTAAGTTCTGTGTTCACATATTGATGTTTTAGCAGAAAAAACACAAAACATTTCACTCATAGCAGAGCTTTGAAAGTTTCTTTGTTTTGAAGAAGTGTTTTCCTTTATTCTTATTACATTTTGAAACAAAATCTTGTTTGGGAATTAAAAATCAAGTGCTTCATTTAAAAATTGAGAAATAACATTTGACTTCTCAGACTAACCTTTCAGGGATTTGGGGCCCTTCAGTACAAGAGGGACATGGAGTTGCTGGAGGACGTCCAGAGGAGGGCAGCAGAGCTGGGGAAAAGTCTGGAGCACCAGGGGTTCTGCGAGTGGCTGAGGAACCTCGGGCTATTTAGTCTGGAGGAGGCTGAGGGGAGACCTCATTGCTCTCCGCAGCTCCTGGAAAGGAGGTTGTGATGAGGTGGGTGTTGCTGTTTTCTCCCAGGTAACAAGCGATAGGATGAGGGGAAATGGCCTTGAGTTGCACCAGGGAAGGTTTATATTGGGTATTGGGAAAAATTTCTTTATGGAAGGAGTGGTGAAGCACTGGAAGAGGCTGCCTAGGGCAGTGGTGGAGTCTCCATTTGTGGAGGGGTTCAAAAAGCGTGTAGGCGTGGCACCTGGGGATGTGGTTTAATCAGGCTCAGAGGAGTTGGGCTGATGATTGGACTGGGTGAGCTTTTCCAGCCTCAGTGATTCCATGACTCTATAGGTTTTGGCCAAATGCTTTTAATGTTTGACACAAATGTACAAATAATGTAAATCAAACTGAATCTTCATTGTTCTGCAAAATTAAACATTTGATCAATGTCACTATTTCAGTAGCCCCTTTATTGTCAAAAAGTGCAGATCCTAAATACAGTTCCTAAATGGCATTTTTTTTATTCCAGCACTTTTTTTCTTGTATTGAACTCAGTTTTAATTTCAGTTTCTGCCAGCTCTGTGGCATAAATGAAAGGATTTTCATTGCCCAACTCTCTTTAAAGAGGACTATGTTCACAGCAGAATTTTAGTGAGCATTGAATGGCTTGTTTACCAAAATTTTCCAGTTGGGTATACAGTTCCTGTCACTCTAAAACAACTCATGCTTTTAAAATACTCTAAATCCCTCTGTGTGAAATAATAAAACACCGTGGTGACTCTGAAGGATGTTCACAAAGATATAGTGAAAGCTGCTTCTTTCCCAGCCTGGAGGTCTGAATGAACTTGTTTATCCATCCATGAAGGTGAGCAGAACGTGAGTGGGAAATGATTGCAACAGTTGAAGCACTGACAAAGGTATGGCTGGGACATCAGCCTGCAGGGAGTTACTGTCTTATGGAGTAAGGCTGAAAATGGTGCACGTGATTAGGGATTAGAAATTAAAACGATCTGTTCTGTATCTTGATCTTCACAGCAAAGTAGATAAGGTGGTCCAGAGTCATCATACTTTACATTGTGTGTGCAACTGGCACGTGTAAGCAAGGCGCCAGCTTTGTAGATGGCTGTCTCGTCAGTGGAGAGAGTGAGATGTCCCGCATATGTAGTTCGGTTACTGATCATTTGCCATCAGTCTTATAAATTCCCTTTTGCAGAAATTCTGTAGAGCACTTGGAGTGGCCCTAGTCTTGCAGCCAGTGCAGAGGCAGGTACCTCAGCTCAAGTGAACGAGGCAAAGGCTAAATAACACAGGGGTTAATTTACTTCCCTGGATGATATGAAACTGACTGGCAATGATTTCAGAACTGGTATATCACTGATAACTGTATTTTTGTATTTATATGACTTCACTGACCTGCAGATTTTCTTGCAGTTTAGGTCACAAGAGGGTAATATATATAATAAATAGAGTCACTGAATAAGTCAGTTTTTAAAGAACCCAGTCTGTCAAACAGAACTCCAAATATTAATATTGCACTCTGGGTCCAAGGGATGTGGTGTGTTATGTTGGGATTTTTTATAGACTGGCTTAAATTTTACTTTAGCTGCATAGTCAGGAGAGTACAAGCAGAGATAGTAAGAACTGAGTGTGTATTACCAAAATATAGAGTTGAAACATGGAAGACTGAGCTGGAAGCAAGTGATAAAGAGGTGGAAATAAAGCAAAACATGGTCTCTTTTTTACTGAGTACTGTAGATGGGAGGTACCAGACAGGAGCAAATCATCCTTCAGATGGAGGGAGGACATGCAAGGAGTGATGCTGGGAGATAGACACAGCATCAAAGATGATTGTGGGTTGGAACGACCTATACATCAGTGCACGGTCCTGGTGGGGCATGAGGAAAAATACCTGCCAGCACCATCAGTTCTGAACATTTCAGGTACGTGTTAAGCCTAGGATATCAGCAGTACAGTGGGTTTTTTTCTCAAACTAACTTCTCCAAGACAGCTCTGTCATGGGGAAGAGATGGCAAGCTTATGCCTGAAGGTCGAAACCACATTTGCTTCGTTACTTTCCCTTTCTCCATCCCCCCCCTTGCATTTAATTATAAAAATTGTCTAGGGAACTCATTCTGATTTTTATACATGTTGAGCCCCTTGTGGAGCTGGATGTTGTCAGTAGCTCCTTGCTGAGTGATGTAAAGTTTGTTAAGCTGGCAGGTGGAGCCTCAGTGACTTGTAACTGAGATCAATCAGAAAACCCAAAATGCACCTAAAAAAAAAAAAAAAAGAAATCTTAATATCTGAGATTGATTGGATAGGTTGTTGCTCTAAGAGTCCTAAAGGAATCTCAGAGATTCTTGGCACATAACCCTGGGTAGGTGCCAGGCTCTCGGTATGGTTCCAAGCAAATTCCGGCTACCATGCACCAGGAATTCACTCTGAGACACATACTAAATTATCATCTTTGCATCGGTGCCCTGGCCACACTCATTCACCCACAGGATCAGGTTTGTCCCAGGCCACAACAAGTCATAGCTGGTCTGCCAACCCTGCGTACCAGACCCTGTTCCTTCTGGGGAGTCTTGGTCACACGCCCTTGACAGCAGCGCTTGTTGTCTCCTGCAGATGCTACCTGGCTGTTACATTTTGGGTTGGAGGCTTCTGACACACTTGCAAGTTGAGAGCATGGGGAGAGATTAAATTAAAGCTTAAGTTAGTTATTGTAGGATTCTATAAAATGCCTTAAGTTAATGCCTATTGCTTGCTCGGTACTTAATCATTGATGAAATTCAGGGAGGAAGAGGGACAAAGAAGTAGAGTTTCTGCTTGTGACTATGGAGTCTGCGTGGCTGTTGTGAATAAATATGTGTGGCTTTGTGGCAGATGCTCGCTGAGGAGGCAAACAGTAATGTTCAGTACTCCCAAACAACTTACTGCTGGGCAGTGCTGCAACAGAACTGATGTTCTGAAGGTTTAGCCATGAGGTAACCTTAATGGATCTTGCTTTTACTTCCTAGAATTGCTGTTCTGTTTTGACTGGGAAGGATAAGTAATGTGTAGCCTTTTAACACAGTTAGGTTTGCTGTGTGCAGTGGGAGTGCATCCATTGAGCATTAACTGTTGCTTAAAGGCACTTACTGGCTTTTCATCTCTATGTGCTTCCTTGGGCTGGGATGCAGACAGTTCTGTGCATCCTTGGCTCATTCCTGCCACCTTCTACTTTCTAACAAATGGATGAAACTATTTGCAGTGTGAATGGGATCGTACAACACGGCAGAAAGTACGGCCCTCAGCACCAGAGCACCTTTCCCACTGGCAAAGGCCAATATGCTGGGGCCCTGAGACTTTCTTCGAGCACTCCTGGGGCCAGGCAGTACCATTAGAAGCCCGATGGTTATTACAAGTGACCATCAGCCAGAAAGGCCATAGCAGTGGTAAGGGAGCTGGGGGGCTCCCAGGCTTCCTGCACAGACAATGCAAAGCAAAAGCCACCTTTGGAGAGCATTTCCATTGCATTGTGCTCCAGTCATTTGAACAAATAATGTTATAGAACATTCTGGTACAGTTTAACTAGGTAGAATAAAACTGGAATTAATTGTTTCAGTAAATGTTTGCTGTAGTCCATCCCTGAGCATCTGGTTTTGGTGATAACTAAAAGACGACAGTGGACTGCCTTTGCAGTGTTGGGATGTGGCCATACTTATGTGATGGATTTATATCCAAATAAGTTTCCTCTGTACATAAGTAGCTAAAGAGAAAAATGTTTGTGTTTGACTGTCTTGATCATAATTTTAATCCTTTACACTCTGTTGTCTTAAGGCATATTAAACAGAAAAGGACAGTTTTCAAAAGGGGATTTAAGATGTTTTAGTAAAGTGGTTAATGATCTAGATTAACCATATGGCTTTTCTTAGTTTTCTGGGGCAATTTTTGCTGAGTTAGGATGGGTTATGCAGACCCATGACTTTGTTGAAAGCAGAGTGACCAAAATGTGATTAAATTATAATAAAATTATATACTTCCTTGTCTGTCATTCTGTATTCTGGACCTATGCTGTCAATAAAATATTTGAAGGAGTATGTTGCACAATATTTCAATTCACTGTGTTTTAAGATTACTGTTTTTAAAAGATAATTATATTTTAATTGTGTCTGTATTATTTATTCTGCCTAAGCATTCAGGTTTTATTATGCTTGTGAAGGGCAATATTTAGATTGTTATGTGGGCAGTGTGAAAGCAATGCTGTCTTCAGTTAGGCATTAATTTGTGTAACGGAATGATAGGTAATAAGTTGTCACTTGACAACTTTAATTGGTTTTTTAAATGCTGGGTTTAGTTGAGGGATTTTGTAGAGGCGTTCCTGTTAAAAATTAAAAACATTTTTCACTTTCCCTTTTAGTCTTCAAGTAATAAATATTTTTTTAAAACAAGCAACCAACGGTAGAGGTACTTGGTGGATGTTTAGCAGGAAGCTGGACTGCAGTTCTAGTGGTTGGAGTGGATTTTCAGAGAACCGTATCATATTTATGATGCTCTTCAGAAGACTGATCTGCTTATTAAGAAGCAGTGGTAGCTCTGAACGGCAGTATGTGGCCAACAGTCACTGCTGGAGCTCTTTGAAAAAGACAACAAAAAAAGGCTTTTACACACTGTCGGACCTGAAACTGAAGCACAGCTCTCCCGGTTCTGCAGCCAAGGCACCATTCCCTGTTCGTGTGGCAGTCAGCCAGTAACTCAGGAGGTCCTGCTGGAACCCTGCCTTGGGTTTGGCAAAAGTCTATAAAAATGGAGATGTAGTAGGTTTATAAAAAATCAAAAGAATGTGCTATTTCACACAATGAATAACTAGGTGGTGGAACTCGTTGGTAGAGGATGTGGGAGGCTGAAAGGATAAATTAATTCAATTAATTACAGATTGGTCAATTGTGAACTCTTAAATACAAGAGTACACACATAGCCTTGTTCTAGCTTGTTTCTGCTGGAGTGTTTCTGTCCAGCTTCTGCTGGCATGATCCCCATCCTGGGGCGTCCATCCTGTAGATGCCATGTCTATAAAATAGATGAAGTATATGCCAACTAGTCAGAACATGCTTATTTGAATAGAAGGTAACATATTAGGAGCTGACTGCTACAGATTCATAATTTAACTGATACCTTTAATCCTTTGACAGCAATTATTCAACATTTTCCTTATCCTGTGCATGGATTGGTGGGGAAATTGTGCCAGAAGTTGTACAGGCCTGGAAACGTAATCGTTCTTGTTTGGGTACTGGTGTTATCAGGTGACATTAAGAGAATCATAAAAATGACTGTAAGAAAACAACTGGATAATATTAGTGGAATGGACAGTCAACTCAACATGATGATTTCTTCTGCAGAACAGGGAGCATTAAAAGTATGCATCAAACAACACAGTATTGGCTTGAAAGTGTGTAAAATGATACTTTACATAAAAACTTCTGTAGAACAGTGTTCATGTAGCACAATGTGCTGTCCCCAGCAGTGGACCTAAGAGGATTCTTAGGGGAATATGCAATATTTGTCCCTCGAACTCTTTGGACAGCCAGGTATTTTCAGCTCAGGTGATTTTTCTGAGGCCTGTGTGGCTTTCTGTCTTCAGAAATCCTCAATGGATTTACCTTCCTTTTATTTTTCTGATCTCCCCTGGAGCCCATGAAGACTTCAAGTATCCTCAGCATCTCTTGGCAACAAGTTCCACAGGTTTGCAGTAGTGTCAGGAAGAGCTACTTGCTTTTATTCCTTTTGAACTGGTTTCCTAGAAACTTTATCTGATGATCCAAAAGTTCTTGCACTGGCAACAAAGTACCTTTCATTCATGACTTGCTAAACTGCACTGACATCCTACCTCAGCTTAAGAAGGCCTAGCCCATTCGATCTGTTTTCATACAGAATCACGGAGTAGCACCTTTGAAGATTTCCTGGTTCAGCCTCCCTTCCCAATGGAGGTTCAACTAGAACCGGTTGCTTAAGACCATAGAATCACTGAGGTTGGAAAAGACCTTTAAGACCATTGAGTCCATGGTCAGGATGAGGTGTCATTCCTGCTGGCCTGGGTAACTTTGTGTCACTTCTTTTTGGACTATTACCTTTGCTAGTCTAATTAACTTTGTGTCACCTCTTTTTACTCAGTGACTTGTGAAGAAGCTGAGCAGCAGAGGCCTGGGGTCATTGTAGCATTCCTCAGTGGCCTCCCCCCACTGGAAAGATGATTCCTTTTCTCTTACCTGGTGTTTCCTGCTTCTCCTTAGATATTTTTCTGGCAACGCCTTTCTTTCTTAAACCGTAGGTGCTTGGTTTCCTAAAGAGCTTTTGGTGACAGATTTTTTCCAAGCTGCTTTTGAAAATCTAGATAGGCTGACATCACCTTCAGCCACACTGTTGCTGGTCACTTACAAAAAATTGAGGAGCAATAAACTCTCTTGTTTGGGGTTTATTTTTCTGTAGTTTCTAAGCTTTACCAGCAGCTTCTGTCATGTTTCCAGTGCCAAGGATAGAAGGGACAGAAGGAGCAGAGGGAACAGGCTCTGGAAATAGCGATGAATTCTGCATGGGTAGCTCTATAGAAACTTGGTTGGTTTCTTAATTTTTGAAATGCAGCTGCCAGTGACACAATTACAGCAGCCAGGCATGAATCCAGCGTTGAGGTGCCGACCCATGGCACGATGCCAGGATAGTCGAGAGGGGAAATAGGTTCTTCACTTCTTGGCAAAGCTACACTCTGCAGGCTTTTGCTTCGTTTGCTGTTGGGCTTTAATGCTCTTGGTAGGGGCTGGAGAAGGCAACGCTATGGATCAGAGAGCCATGCTCTTATGGCTGCTGCTCTGCTTTCTGCGATGAGCTAATAGGGACAGAGCTCGTTCTTACAGTTACTCGTTGACTACAGTCACCAAAAAAGAGGTTGTGTGAGAAGACATTAGAGCTGTAAACAACATGAGTGAGACTCAAATGCCATCTTCCTGACTGTTGGAAGAAGGCAGAAAGTGATGTGATCTGCTCTGAGAAAGTGTGAATCAAATGTTTAGTGGACTGAGTGCCCCAAGGAGCCTTCAGTGCTGATGCTGCTACTGTCGAAAGCGCAAGAACAAACAAAATGTATAAGTAATATCACAGATATATAATACACAAGATTTTAACTTCTCAGTCAAACGTTGCTGGAGTCAGGGTTTCTGTATCATTTTAGCATTCATCATTTGGGACCTGGACAGTGTCTAAATTGTAGAAATGAATGGGAATCCCATTGTGGAAAACTTAGTTTAGTGTGATGTTTAGACTGTTTTCAATGAAAAGAAGAATCAAAGATCTAATAATTTCTATGCTTCTATAACTGTATTTTCTTCTGTTTTAAACTGCTATTTTTAGATGCGTTATTAAAAGTATAGTTTCTAAGATAGGTATTCTTAAGAAGATTGCTTAAAAAGAATTCTTCAGAATTACTACTTTTAAACAAGTTAGGTTAAATGTTATTTAATCTAATGTTATATAACCTAAATACTGTTTCCTCTTAATTTCTGAGTGAAGTGAATTCTTTGAATAATGATTTATAACCAAAAATTCACACTTTGCAAGTGTTGCAGTCAGGGCTGAATACTGCGTTTAATATCACCGGTGTTCCCCAAGCTTTAAGGATGCTGAACAAGAATCCTGAGAGAAGGTTCTGTTCTGTCACTGTGATACTGCAGTCAAGCAGCTCTCTTAATTGCAATTAGGCATCTTGAAATGACCGGTTTGGTGGAGGTTATGGAACCCCGTTACATCTGCTTAAACCCCTGTCTCACCTTCCCCCAAAAACCTAAGAACCGAACCAACCCTAGAGCCCTGCTTTCTGGCACGTGTTATGCAAATGGAATACTTGAAGAAAAAAGACTGTGAGAGCATTTCGGTTTTAATTCGGAGTACTCCAGGAATCAGTCAGGATGGCCTCTTTCATCAGTGCTTCAGCACAACTGGGGGTCAATATTTGGGGTCTCCTCTGGCTGTCCGTACACATTACAGAGTCAGTGGGGGCAGCTGCATGTGACACTGAGAGCGTTTGGTGATGTTGCCGTAGGAAAGAGGAACACTAATCAACATTTTAGAAATTAGTTAACTGCACTTCCTGCATTTATTTTAAAAAATATTAGCATCTTTATTTACCATTTACAGCAAATGATACTGAGCTTGCCTGAACCCACAGGCAGACCCAAGAAACACCTTGCAAAGCCTAGTATCTCTAGGACACTGAAAGTAGACTCTATTGAAAAAGGAAAGAAAGACAATGGCTATTTTTTTTTCTGCTTTTTTGTGTTGTACACAGAATGAAAAAAAATTAGATTTTTTTATTGCCAAATGCCTGAAGCTTTATGTAGTGCAAATGTACGAGAAGGTAAAACTTCTGGTGCTTTTAAGGCATGCTACAAGAGAGCTGTACAGCACAGCTGGAATGTACGGGTGCTCTGGCAGTCAATAACTTCACCTTTCCAGAATGCTGGATGGTTTTCAGTAACCCAAAACTGTCAATACAAGCAGGCTTCATCACAGAGGAATGATGCAGACCATCCTGCTGGTCTGAACTCTGTACACATTCAGTATGCAGCTACAAGAAATGAGTCAGTGAAAAACAGATGCTGGTCCCAAGAGATATTGGGTTTTAATGATGTTTTTGCTTCTTATCAATACCTGTATAAAAGATTTCCAGCTTTCCAGATTCCCAAATTGAAGCTGCCAGTTTACTGAAGACAATTTTCATTTCTTATCGCTCAGGCACAAAAGTACTGTTCTGTCTACCTGTGACTTCTTTTTTTTTTTTTTTTTCCCCCCCAGCAACTGTATTCCTCACAGGGACAAAAATGTTTTTATATGAGTACCGTCTCCTGAATATTTCTTTCCATCTTTTATTGGCAGCCATCTCCTTACTTGGTGCTCCAAAATTAAAGTAATGGAAACTGGTGTTTATATTTCAAAGGAAAACTCTGTTTGAGGACATAACTCTCTCTTTACATGTGTGCTAGACAACTCTGTAGCTATCGGCTGTAGATGAAAACAGACAAGTTTTATGATGAAGTCTGGCCTCGGTACTGGGGAAGGTCATGGAGCAGATTGTCTTGAGTGCTATCACACAGCACACACGGGACAACTGGGTGATCAGGCCCAGTCAACATGGGTTCCTGCCAGACCAATCTGACTGCCCTTGGTGTGGACAGGCACAGCCTCTGCTGGGTTAAAAACTGGCTGGATGGCCAAAGGGTTGTGGTAAATGGAATTAAATCCAGTTGGAAACTGGTCACGAGTGGTGTTTCCCAGGGTTCAATACTGGGTCCAGTCCTGTTTAACATCTTTATCAATGATCCAGATGAAGGGATTGAGTGCACCCTCAGCAAGTTTGCGGTTGACACCAAGTTGGGTGCAAGTGTGGATCTGCTTTGGATCGATGGGCTGAGACCAACGGGATGAGGTTCAACAGAGTCCTCCTCTTGGGTCACAACAACCCCATGCAGCGATACAGACTTGGGGAAGAGTGGCTGCAGAGCTGCCTGGCAGCGAAGGACCTGGGGGTGTTGGCTGACAGCAACTGAACGTGAGCCAGCAGTGGCATCTTGGCCTGTGTCAGGCACAGCGTGGCCAGCAGGAGCAGGGAGGTGATTGTGCCCGTGTTCAGCACTGGTGAGGCTGAACCTCGAGTTCTGTGTTCAGTTTTGGGCCCCTCACTATAAGGACATTTTGGGGCTGGAGTGTGTGCAGAGAAGGGCAGCGAGGCTGGTGAGGGGCTAGAGGGAGAGCAAGGGTTGTGAGGGGCGACTGAGGGAACTGGGGTTGTTTATCTTGGAGGAGGCTGAGGGGAGACCTCATCTCTGCCTACAACTGCCTGAAAGGAAATGGCCGCAAGTTGTGCCAGGGGAGGTTTAGACTGGACATTAGGAAGAATTTCTTCACTGAAAGGGTGGTCAGGGATGGGAACAGCTGCCCAGGGAGGTGGTGGAGTTGCCATCCCTGGAGGTGTTTTTAGGACCATAATGGTCTCCTTTTACAGCACTTGCAGGCAGAACTGCCCTTAGGCATTGCTGTTTGTGAGTCAGAGCATGCTCTTAAGGTGGTTGCGGCTTCCTGCACTGTTCTGAGCTGCCAGGTCTGTGAGTTGTCTTTGTGGAGAAAACACCATGCAGAAACCACAGGCTTCCAGGTCTGCCTTGTGGAAAACTGGAGTCACCTGAGTATTGGATGCTCAGAGCTCTTCTGAGGTCTGAGATGCCAGTTAGAAATGGAGGCAATGTAGAGGCAAAAAGTACTGAATGCATCTGAGCCTTGTACCTGCCAGAGTGTGGGTGAAGCAGGAGGCAGATATTGGGGTTTTTTTTGTAAATTAGTTCACAGTTTATGAAATGTAACGAAATAATAGATTTACGTTTGGGAGTTGTTACCGTCAATGTTCAAGTTGGAGGTGAAGCTGTGCAGATGTGTGGGGTGTGCAGGGAATGCAGTGAGCTGTCCTTGGCATTTGCCAAGTGAGGGAGACAGCTGGTACAAAACTAGGAAAATAATGATGCAACATGTTTAGCACCTTAGTTCTTTTCAAGTTGGAATTTCTCTTAATCAAAGTGCTAGTTTGTGTGTTTGAATCCTGCCATCAGGATATGCTGACTGGGAAGTGAATCCAACACCTTGGATCTCTCTCCTCTCTCCTGTTGGATTAATGTCATACTGAGTGAGGAAACCAAGGATATAAGCTGACAAGGCCATGGTCAAAGTGAGCTGTGGGCTCGGAACTCTGAGATCAGGGTTTAGAAATTAAAGACGCTGTTCAAGATCACACAGAACTTGCCTAAGCTCACCACCCTTCCCAGAGCTGCACATGCATGCCTTCTGTCTGGAAGGGGCACTCAGCCCCGAGTTGTCTCAGCTGCTGCTCTGCTGAGAATAGTGGGGTTTGGATACTATTTATTTCTTTTTTAATGAAAGTACACCCTAAACTACATGAGTGAACTCGGGATCGTACAGATTGGGATGTACAGTAGTACTTGGTGGCTGCTGCTTCTGGAATTGTGCCAAGGCAGTCAGCTTATCTCCTAAATTCTGGCTTAAGGAGTTGAGGAAAGTAAACCAGTCTCGTAGCAAACATCATTTCAGTCGTCATTTCAGAGAGAGTGAAAGAGTTCCTCCTTGGAGCCCCAGGAGCAACATCAGTATGATCTGCTTCAGCACCTGACTTTCAGCATTGGCTGGTGACCCAGACACATGCTACTGGTGTGGCTCCTACACTGAGCAGAGTCCCCTCTGCTTTAACGGGATGGTACTTGGCTAACAGTTACACCTTGGAAAATTAGCATTCAAATATATGCAAAGTAATCTCAGCTATAGTGTTGGTCTCCAAAGGCAGCAATGAATAAACTGAACTTCAAGTATTTAGGTCCTTCTCCCCCTCCACTCACCATTCTCATAATGAATATCCTGCATTCATCCCATCTGGAAGTAACATTAGCAGAAGGTAGGAGAGAGACTGCCTAGCAACCCACAGAAATCCCAAAGAGAGGTGGAAAGGAAGTGATTTTCATGTAATTATTCACTTCTACAAAAGCCGTTGTCAGGTAGACACTAGAAACATAGCTGTTGTATTATTCGCCTAACCTACTTTTAATCTTTTGAGAATCACTGCCATTAAAGAGAGGGGAAAAAGAGCTTAATTCAGCCATTTTCTGCCTGGCCGTTTAAGTTGTGTTTTCGTGCTCTAATGAAGGCTCAGCTTTCAGAAGCTGTGTTGTTTAACAAACCCTGGGTAGTAAACTGCAGAAACAAACCAACTCCCATATCCAAAACTCAACATTTTTTTGCTGCTTCTCTACAATACACAGTTCATAATTTGGTTTGGTTTAGTTTCCCATTTAGTAATGTTTCCCATTGAGTTGAGAGAGTAGCAAGATAATTTTTCTTTATTTTTTTGTTTTCTTTATTTTGCTCAGAAGGCATTTGGGGACAGAGGGCAGGGGTTAAAGAGCTTATTTATTTTGGGTAACACATTTAGTGCCAGCACACTTGGATCCAGCAGGTTTTTTTACTTTACTTTTCTGAACAGGAGGACCCCAGCTTTGCCGTCCTGGGAGGTGACTGAGGCTGCTTGGAGATAACTGAGGGATATTTTAGTCCTCTTCTTGCCATTCAGAGAAGCCTAGGGGAGCTGCGCTTCACTTGTAAAACATGGTGCTAAACTCTGTTTTACATCCACCGCTGTCTGAACACAAAGTTGCCACTTTCAAGCAGCCTGAGGACAGGTGCATTTTCAGTGAATAATCTGATTTACAGCCTTATTTTTCTATATCCCCCTTCTAGCACAGATTCAATAAGTGTAGACTGGATAACTTTAGACATTGAAAGTTTTCTTTTGAAGGAGCATAGTTAATGGAATGTAAGTATATCAAAAGTATATTCAACTACTATTGAAAGTATATTGATTGAGGCAACAACTTCCGGAATGGTTTATCATGAAGATCATCACAGAAGTTATGAGAGGCTTTAACCTGTTTCTTTAGTTAAAGTCATATTCCACTCAGAAAAGTTTAAGCAGCAATTTAAGGGATGTTCTGGGAATGGTTTTCATAGTTGCACATCACCCTACACTGTGTTGGCACACTTCAATCCATAGAACAACTCTTACTTTCCCAGTGACTTCAGAAGTTCATCTTAGTGATAATATTGTCATTTACTAGACTGAAAAAAATAGTCTTATAAATGAGAAATGGTCACTAGATGTTGGGGTGTGAGCAGGAATAATGGATCTATAATATCAACTGCATGGCTTCAAAATGTTGACATGTCTAGGCTTGCAACAAATATACAACGGACTTAGTCCATCTCTTGTGTGTTTTTCCAGCCACAAGAAATCTGTGTTTACTTGAATTTATCTGAATTTAATTCCCTGTTTGCAATGTTTTACCATTTCAGAAACCTGTCATTGAAATATTTATGGTCATTACAAATTAGATGTCTTGAGTACCAACCTCAAAAAAGCTACACTTATTCTATTATTCCATTATATATAAAATTAAAATTACTTCCTTCTTCCTGTTTAGACATCTGGTGTTAAGTGCTGCTGGAATTTCTAGATTGATGTCATGTAGTGTGACAAAACATGTGAACATTTGCTCACAGAACATGTTTTTTATAAAGTATTTTCCACTTTTGATGTTGAACCCCTGTCAGGTGTTGCAGTCCTTGCACTCTTTGAAGGAAATGGCATCACCTATGGCCAGAATGTTATCTCTTTCTCAGACTTGGCACACAGGACCTCCGGAGGGATTTGCTCTCTGCTCCTCTTCTCAGGCAGCTCTGGATGTTCTCACTTCAGGGACCAATTCTTCCTTGCCCTCGCTTCCACTAGGACTTGCTGTCCAAGGAATAATCAGACTTATGTGGAGCTGGCGTGTGCCAGCAGGAAAGGCTGTTGCTCATCTGAGTGCGAGGCAGCACGCAGCAACAACAGAGCCTGCAAAACCTGGAATGGAAGGAAACGTCAGGCTCCATGTGTGCTGATCCAGCTCCCTAGCTTTTGTTTGTGCTTAAGCAGACCGTGCATTTTCAGCTGACCTATGCTACTTACAGCTTTTTAGGAGCTTCCAATCTTGTTAAAGAGCCTGTCTGTCAAAAGGCTTTCTCTGTGCGGTTTTTCCTTACCGAGCAGTGAAACTTTGAGATGTAACCAGCTGATTCTTATTCGCTGTGACAGCAAGGAAACCATTGAGTCCACTGATGCAAATCAGATGTGATCTTAATGTTATTGCTAAACAGAAATACTTTCAACAACCCCAGAGACCACGATCTCACTTGATCACATGTAAAACAAATTCATCCCCTTTGTATATTTATGAATATTTGATTACTGTTATTAGTGTTACTATTATTAGTCCTGAAGAAATCTTTACCTGCATTACCTCTTCCCTGTCATTAGAGTAGCTACTGGCTACACAGCCATTGCCTCTGATTATTAGTGCATTGTTACTGCTCTGAAAAGCACTTTGGTTGCTCTACTTTAAGAAAACCCCAAAACTTAGAGAGCACATTTACGTCAGGAAACCAGGAGTCAGAATTTATTGGACTGGAAGTAACAGTGCAGCTGTGTAGTTGTGGGTTCTTCACATCATTCTGATGGGAAAATCACACATTAAAACAGTGTATTCACCTACAGTAATTGATCCAGCCTCTGGCTGAATGAAACAAGCTGTTTTCTTGGAGTGTTTTTAAAGTCAAAAAAACCTGCTTGTTATATGAATGCCCTGATATTGCTGTGAGGAGAAATCTTGCAGTGTTACCTCATGCTTCCTTTTTTTTTCCTCTGATTTTGAATTTAATATTTGCATCACTTTGAGATATAAATGATACCATCAAGATATCAAAGGTCTTTTCTAGCCTTGTGATACTGTGATATTGTAAAGCTACTTACTTGCTAAGCTCTGCAGAACTTTTATTTGTTAATTGTATTGTGACTAGAACAACCATGTTGGTGCCTGACTGGGGCCATTAAGTGTTGCTAAAAAAACCCTTCCCTTGATAAGTTGCCTCTTCTCTTTCCCCATCTTAATTTGTATATTATCTATGAATGGCATATTTTGTCTTTAGAATATTTTTTCACATTAAATTTTTTAATTTGAATAAATAATTATTAAGTGAGAATGAGATAAATGCAGATGGTTCTATTTAGGTTGCAATTACTAACACCTGATACTGTTAATGAAACTGTTAAAGAATTTACACTGGGTGAGGTGCTTCTCCAGAAATTCTCTCTCTCTCCATAACTTAGGTTGAACTCTGAGACAGAAGCCAGTTACTCCTTGTTTATGCCACTGCGAAGGAGGGGGGAATCTAACTTGCAGCATATTTTGTTTTAAGGTTGTACCTTACAAAAGCTTTGCCAGACCCTGTGCCGTTGCCTCTGCAAGTTCCTGTCAATACACACATTAAGGTGATTCCTTCTTTGTTAACCAGTCCGTTGTTTTCTCTCTAGGTATGGGTGGATGCTGGTACACAGATATTTTTCTCTTACGCGATCTGCTTGGGGTGCCTGACAGCCCTGGGAAGTTACAACAACTACAATAATAACTGCTACAGGTAATGTCTCCTACACTTTAGTTTTGCATGGTTTCAGTGATAGAAGTGTCCACGTACTTAGCTTCCCTCAGAAGTACTTCTCTTTTCCTTTAGCTTGCTTGCATCAGTAATTGTAAGCACAAGCACATGTTTTTGTAGAACACAGACATATAATGTTTTTAATAATTGTTTCAGAGGAACTCTTTTCCAAAATTTGGAATTTTCATTCCTTTTGATCATACCTGACCCTTGCACAGCCACAAACCACTCAGTGCACATACATATACGCACTTGCATATACTGTATTTCACAGATGTATAATTGATATGTGTGCAGTATTTGTGTAACATAAATCTGCTTTAAAAAAACCCTACAAAAGAGTGTTATTAAACTCACCTGAGTTTGGTCTATGCTACACCTGTTACTCTTCCCTGTAGTTTGCTGGCTGCCACTGAGAGCGCAGTAGAAACGGATAGCGTTACATTTCTTGTCTATAGAAATCAGTAAGAAAACTACTAATGACTTCACTATGTTTTACCCTTTCCTGAATCAATTTTGAAAGGCTATGACTCACAGTAAATCCTCATTCCATTTTACTGGCATGGGCAGGAATATGAGCACTACTTTTTTCTTCTGGCATTAGTAGTTATTGAATTAGTTTTCCTACGGTTCAACGGCCTTTAATAAAAGGAAGTAAGTGACTGATTGTACTGTGACTCCATTAGGATCTCCAGACAAAGAATTAAAATTCCATTTTTCTTTAAAGGCAATAATAGAGCCCAAAAGCAAAAGAACCCCAAACATGCCACTCCTGAACTCCCAAAAGTGTAAGTATTTAAATTCCAAATTAGAGTTTACATCAGAACAATTGCAGTAGAAAATAATGACATATTTTAGTGTGAAATGGGAAAATCTAAACTGCACGTGAGCTTTTTTTAATAGCAGCCCGATCTAAGTCATTAGCATTGTAAATGAATGGCAAACAAATTGCCCCACATCTTTGAACAGGAAATTAATTTTTATTGCCCTTATCTTTCATTGTAATACATTAATACAGATCTTCCCTATATCTACAGCAGTTTATATCAAAAAGGACTCTTATGAAAAGAGGAAAGTAATGGCAGTACCGTCAGCAGGCAAGGTTTTCCCCATATCAATATAAGAAAATCTACTGATGTTCCCTCTACTTTTCAGCAAGCTAAGAATTCCTGATCCATTCAGACCTTCCAAAGGGATGAATTAACTTCAGACACCCTCAGCAGACAGAAGAGGAAAATGTTCTTGCTCCTGCTGATGTGCTCTCCACTTGCAGAACTGATTCCACCCCCTACGTGACCCCGTGCAGTTCCCCATCAGGGCAAACACTGTATGGTTTCCCAATACTGCTCCTCTGCGCCCGTGGCTGTGACTCAGCTGGACAGGGCTTGTGTGCAAAGCGGGCTGAGCTGCCTTTTTGCCACTGTTGCGCAGGAGATAAATGGGTGATTTCACACACTAACAACAAATGGACAAAACCTTTAAGAAATGAAGATGTGTCCTTTATTAAGCTTCAAGTCTAAGAGGAAAAGAGGTCTTGAGGGAATCTACAAAGGCAAGGAAGTAACTGGAGGGATGCAAAAGGCTCTGTAGGCTCTTTTCTCTAATCAGAGAGGCTCCTTTAGGAAGGCAGAATGAATTTTCAGCAGTATCCGGCATTCCAGGCAGGGAGAGGATAAGGGTTGTATACCTTGAATTATTCAGGTGATTGGCAAGACCCTAATTTGCAAGAATGCGAAATTTTCATAATAATTTGAATAATAATTTGAAGTTTTTCTTTCATTTGTTGTAAGTTTGGGCTTCATTCAGGCTCTGATGACTTCCTACCAAGGATGCTTATAAAAAATTGATAATTAGATAAGTTCCTGTTCCCTTTCCAGTGGTTTTTGAGCATTTGTGTTTTAAAATCCATTGTTTTCATAATGGATCCAGATCCCCCTCCCAGTTTCCTTTCCATAGTAGAAAAAAAAACCTGAAGTACAGTTACACACTTGTATCTAACAGCAAAAACCAGAAGGAGTTGAGACGTTAGTAAAATTCCTGCAAAGATAAAGGCAGGATGGAAATTAGCACCAGGAGGTTGTATTTTTGTTAGGACAAGGAGACACTGCCAGTTTTCTGGAGAACCAAGTGCTCTGTCTGTGATGTGTAAAGAAATGAGGGAGCTGTAGCTGTGCTATGTGAAAAGATCAGGAGTCTCACTACCTGGAGATGGGGAAAATCCACTTAAGTTCACTTTTGCTGATTTCATTGGGGAAATGTACACCTACCCAGAAACTGTTTTGCAGCACAGCACTGTGTGGGTCTCCGAGTGAGTGGATTAATGGCTGTGCTCCACTGGTTCACACTGCGTTGGATTGTCCTGCTTAACCCTCTTGGGCCTGGCCCCGGGGACCTTCCTTCAGGAGGAGGCAGCAGAAACCAATGGGGCCTCTGAGGTGCACGGAGAGCAGGCTGCCTCCACCTCAAGCCTTTTTCTTATGGTTAGGAACCAGCAGCTCTCAAATGTCTTATGCCACACCATTCACCAGAAAAAACATCTTGTTTGTGCTACATTTGAAGCCCAGGAATTATTTAAAATCTTATCTGCAGAAAACACGCTGTTCTCAATGGACTGGTGAGCAGCCAGATCCATCCCACTGAAGTAGCATCTTTTTTTCCCCCCAAAGGACTGAAAAATACCTGTTTCTGACACCCAACAGGGTGTCACACTTAGTTTTAATTTCTTAGCGCTGACCTCAGCAGTTTCTTAGGTGAGATGAGCTGGGGTGAGAATCTTTCCAGAGCTATTTGAGTGCTGAGAATCTACTGAGAATGGTTAGGAAGATGAATTTTTTCCTTTGTTTTATGGCTTTGCAAAGCACAGTGAGCTCTGTGCTCCTAGTTGTTTCCTTTTAGGTTGCTATTTTGCTGTAAAACATCCAAGATGTGTGCCTGGCTGCACATAACTACAGGAAGCCATTTCATATGAAAAGCAAGTTAGTAACAGGTTAGAATTCTGTTTTCAGAAAGTGTTCTAAAGGACCTGTTTACCACTGTTAAGGGACAAACAATGTTAAGAGTCCACACATGAAGGAAGTGTGAACATCCCTGGGCTTCTCCATGTTTGAATCTTGATCTACAAATGGGAGTAGTCAGTTCTTTCATTTATGTCAAATGTTAGCAATTCATTGATAATGTGCCATGTAGATTTTTTTTACTACCAAATGGTTATGGAAACATAAAAACATTTTCAAAATAATGGTTAAATCAACTATAGACAAGGTGATGAGAGCAAGCCAAAGCCTCCTGTGGTGCAGAGGCCATTGATCAGCTGGTTGTTCACTGGCAGCATTGACTTGTGTGCCTGCTGCCTGCCTTTGGAGTGTGTCAGCTTGACACTAAGGTAAGGCACAGCCAGGAACAGGAAGCACCTGGAACACATGGGGAGGCAGTGCAAGCTCGTTAGTGAAGGAAGAAGATGCTGAAACTGGTCACCTCACTTTCAACTTAATGAACTGATGAAATAAAGTTACAGGATAAAAATCCCAAACAGGACAAGCACCAGGACAGAGAGATTATGTCAGGACTTGAAAAAGTCACTGCAAATCTGTGTCAAAGATGGGAATGGTGGTTGCAGATGTAAGTTTAGAACCTGTTAAGATTTTAAAGCACCAGTTATTCTCACAGGTAGTTTGCACAGAAATTTCCTTCTGAGCTGTAGTAGGATGGGGATGAACCAGACTATGCTGTAGACTTGGCAGAGCTGCAGGCTTGCCTTGCATTTCACTGGTTTAGAATCCTAATTTGCTTTCAAGCATCTACATTAGATTATTGATTTCTCAAGTGTGCAGCTGCCTCTCATAGCAAACCATCTTAAAAGACTGACTGTCATGCGAAATCATTCCCACCTCATCATTTGTCAAGCCTGAAGTGCTGTCTGGAAGCAGGATGAGCAACGATATTTCACTGAGCTCTGAGGAAAGACTGCACCTTTTTGAAAGAGTATTTTCCCTTTTTTTAAAGTGACTTACTATTGTGACATTTCCAATATGGAAAGATAAATATTTCTTCTCCTTGGCTTTGCAGTTGTCATTTGTTGATGTGCGGGATACATAGGGCTGAGAGATCAGTGTCCCTGTGCTGGTTTTGCCTGCTTGTTAGCCAGTTTTGGGGGGTTTTTAGATTACATATGGTGCTTTTCATTACCACAGCTTCTAAAAAGAAGTTTATAAACCAAATTGGAGTTGTATTTTGGCAATACATACCCATACATGCTGTAACTGGAGTAGAATTAGCTAAGATGTGACTGTAGGAATGTGACCATTCCAGGAAACAAATTACTACCGTTTTTATGTAGTTTATAAATGATTTCATATCCTCTGGAATACATTACTACAACTACTATAGAAAAATGATTCTTAACACTGTTCTTATATGTTTTTTAAAGACTCTATCAAAAAATAGTGAGTAGCAACAGGTTTGCAATTCAACCAGTAAACACAAGCAAGGGTGTGATGATATTATCTTCCTGCAAATGGCTATGCCTGACTGATTTCTCTCAGGTGTGATATCAGTTGGGAGCTTACTCTTAATGAGCAACTTCATGTCCATTCGTGCAGCCTGGGGTTCTCTTAGTCCTAGGCTCAGTGTATGAAAGAAACCCGGGCTCTGGAGATCAACTGCAGTGTTTTTTATTTATATTTTCAGAGACTGCATCATGCTCTGCTGCTTGAACAGCGGCACAAGCTTTGTTGCTGGTTTTGCTATCTTTTCAGTTCTTGGATTTATGGCTTATGAACAAGGTGTGCCCATTGCAGAAGTTGCAGAATCAGGTGAGTTCCAAAAGCAGTTTTCTGAGTTAAGATAAAATGCCCAGAGGCTGCTGTCAGAATACTTAGTCTGTGCTGTCTTATGGATAAGTTGACTGTTTTGCAGCTCGTTTTACAAAACTCATTACCCGACTTAACTGCTATAAGAGTTCTTAACTGTTTTTATGGTCATGCATTTCTGTGGGAAGACAACTGATGTTACTGTGTGTAGCACTAGGCTGATAGTCAAGGAGCTACTGCAACACCAACTTACTCCAGCTGAGCACCCACAAGATTGTTCAGCAGAAATCCATTGCTCAGTTATGCTCCCCGTAGTGCTATATCCTCATGAAGGGACCATTCAGTTTCCTTTAAATGAGACCACATAAATATTTGTTCCTTCTGGAAAAAAAAAAAAAGAAAGAAAAAGAAGACGACAAATGGTATAGCTGTTGAAGTAACGAGAAGCCAGCTGTTTAAGAGAAATCTTCGGAATATCTTAATGTGTACTACCCAAATCCAGATCTCTAACAGTCAGACAGCTAATGCCATCTCCTAATGTCAGTAAGTTTTTCTCCCAGGGACACCCACTGAGACACTCTGGTTGATGAAGTACCAAAGTTCGTGTTTTGAGTCCAGAAATGCACAAAAGCTCAGCTTTATGAGAAATGAACATCTAACATTCATTACCATCTCTTGGAGAGAGGCAGCCAGTGGAAGTTAATTGCTCCGTATCACCTTTGTGACATCTTTAAGCATCATTTTAAACTCAGTAGAAGAAAAAGAACAGGAGCTGCCCAGAAAGAAAAGCAGTAGAATGCTGAGCTGTGGAAAAGGAGAAATACTCTCATGAAGTTAGTCAAGGTTAGCAGGAAATCTGCAAAGCAAGTGAGAGCTTCACTGATATTATCACAGAAAACATTTCTCTTTTCCTAAAGCCCTCAAGATGACCAGCTTACACTATTACAGAAACATATAAAAAGGTTAAAAAAATGGATAGTGTCGGATACAGTGCATCTTACGGAAAAAAAAAAGATACTAGAATATGTTAATAAGTTATCTAAGGCAGTCACAGGACAACATACTATTATTTATTCTGCTTTGCGAGTCTTGCTGTACATCCACACAAAGAAGGAGGAGGACATAAACTACAGTGATATCTTAACAGAAGGCTGGACTGTCAGATGTTTGGACAGGATGTAGGTGCTGTTGATGTGCCCAGCAAGTCTTTGTTAGTGATGAGCCTCATCATCAAGTATTGAGGCTGTTAGAGAGATGTAGAGTTTGTCAGGGTTTTCTGTCTGGTGTTTCGTTCCTCTTATCTGCCGTAAAAGAACAGTCCAGTTATGGTGAGTTGACCCTCACCAGCAGCTAAGCATCCACATTGCTGTTCACTCACATGCCCACCCCAGGATGACGGGGATGAGAACAGGAAGAGGAAAAGCGAAAAAAATGGTGGGTCCAGACAGAGACAGTTAATAAATGATGCTGTGTAAACACTGTTCAGCAATAGCCACCGTGGTGTCAGCAGTGCTGTTCTACCCACAAATCCAAAACACGGCAACATACAGGCTGTTATGAACAAATTTGGTTCCGTCTTAGCCAGACCGAGATACAAATATAAACCATTTCCTTCCTTTTTTTCCTTTTCAGGACCAGGACTCGCATTCATTGCTTACCCTAAAGCTGTTACCATGATGCCTCTTTCTCCTCTGTGGGCAGCTCTTTTCTTCATGATGCTTATATTCCTTGGATTAGACAGTCAGGTATGAAACAAATGCCATGTAACTATTTTGTCAGATTTATGTATATCAGTGTGAAAGCTGTTTGACAAAATGTAAAATAGCTGGCGTTTTTAGCATGTTCTCAGCATGATTTGATTCAGAAAGATTATGACTGTACACTCTAGAATAAAGCTCTTCAGTGCTTATTTTGCATGACATTTCCAATCATTAAACTTAAAATTTTAATAACTGCTCTTTCCTAACAAAATTTTTAAAGTCTTTTTTTAAAATGACCAATTCCTTAATTCTACTCTTGACTGTTCCAATGAAGCAGCCTTATATTATCTAATTTGGGGCATTAATTTTGGTGCCTGCTTTAGAAACCTTGCTTCAGACCCCTCACTCAGAGGCTTGGGCCTCAGATTTGTAAAGTTAGTAAGAACATTCCTTCCATCCTCTAACAGATGTACTTGGCTCGGGCCCTCGATACTTCTGTGGAACTTCTCTCTACTGTAAAACGGAGAGAACTTCTCAAAAAAAACAGCGGTTCATTTAGCAGTGCTTGCAGGTGCACAGCACTGCGTGTCCTTCAAGTGACAGATGCGCAGGATGCTAAGTGAAATCCTGCTGCAATCCTGTGAATGGTCCGTACATTATTTAAGTCCCATTCAAGCCAGATTTGAAAGATTTTATTTTTATAAAATCCATCTGCTACAGGGCAAATGCACTGTGAGACAGTGAATTTGGAGGTGGACTGGAAATCCATAGCTTTGGCCTTGTTAATTCCAAAATGACATTCCTCTCAGTTTGAGCTTCTGCTTATAGTGTCCTCAGGGATCATTTGCTTTCTGTGATGAGAACATAGAAGGATAGAAGTGTTCTGTAGCAAATCCAAATCACAGATAAGACACATTTCATTTGTACTTTCCTATAATTTGTTCTAGTTCGTGTGTGTTGAAAGCATCGTGACAGCTGTTGTAGATATGTACCCAAAGATTTTCCGAAGGGGCTATAGAAGAGAGCTGTTGATTCTTGGCCTTTCCATTGTGTCTTACTTCATTGGCCTAATAATGTTAACTGAGGTAAGATATGCTTTGTTGTACTAGTGCAGAAAAAAGGGAAATTGGTTTCTGTTTAAAATTATAACAGGTAAATGCAAGAACATTTAACACACACAAACTTCACTGTCAGGAATATGACTACAAAATACTTGAGAGACTGTTCTCATTTAGTTTGTGACATTTGAAATGTGAAATGTATCCTAGTTTTTCAGCTGAGCTTAGGAAATATTTGAATCAAAGTTAACGTAGCCCAGGAAACTCCATCTGCTTTGCACCAGCCAACCAGATACACTGATTGTGGTTTCTGCTTGATTACTCCAGGCCGACCAGCCTGAAAACAACTACATTTTGGAGGAACAGATCAAGAAGGAAGACGAAGTGAAAACAGAAAACTCAAATGTTATTTATTTTTATATCACCAGGCCAGGTCAATCAGTACAGCCAATCTCTGAGCAGAAATTGCTTCCCTAAGTATCCTTGGGACTTGGTAGGAGTTTGGCCTTGCTGCTCAGTGCTTGCCTTACAGTGCGAGTTCTACCACCAGTCCTCCTCTACTTAACGTTCCCTCTCCTCTGCCCATATGCTGCTACTGGGCCATCAGTCTCCCTGTACCAGGGAGCAAGGCAAATAAAACGTTTCACACCTGAGAAGCTGTGGAATTACACTTCTGAGGAATGTTTGTCCAGGGCAGCCTGGCTGTATTACCCATGAAGGGCCACATCGTATCTCTGTTGTGCAGCATGGGCAGGGTTTCCCAGTGAAGCAGCCTCATGGGGCTTCTTGGACTCATCTGGGGTCACTTAAATTCCCTCTACAGAGATCCACAGTCCTTAGACTATGTGCTTTTCAGATTGCTTCGTTACCGAAAATGAGCAAATTTCACCTGAAAAAGGCATTAGGCATTTGTAAGCATGTTACTCAGTATACGAGTTTTTACAATGAAGAGAATGAATCAACTAATGACAATACATTGGCTTGAGATACGCTTTCAAGGAAAGAATAGCTACAGATGGGGAGGAAGGTGGAGACTAGGACAACAGGAAACTTTTACTGTTTTTTCAGCGCCAATTTGTGCCGGGCCAATTGGATAGGACTCTCTAATCAGGCTAATCGGGTATCTCTCTCTGATTAGAGACACGACACTCTGTGAAGCACAGGCAGTTAAGCAGAAGTTTTCTGTACTTTGATGAAGGAACTGAAAATTCCCCACAAGAAAGATTATTCATTTAATTCAAAAGATCTGGTGCAAGTAACTGGACAAAGGAGAGAGAATGGCTGTCAGTGTTAAAAGAGACAGTGGCTGCAACAAGATTCCCAGTAAGGTTACACAGAACGCACCTGGCAGCAGTTTGATCAGTACCTGTAGTCGTTGCTATGGAAACAAGTCACATCGAGCCACTGGCTACACGCAACCGGCTCGCTGGCAGTGTGTTCCTTCTTCAATTGAAGTTTTGAACCCATTGGCAGATTTGAGTCAAAGATAAATCTCTTTCCATGAAAGTTCAGCGTTCATGGAAGTTGCAGCCAGATAGAGAAGTCCTAGGAGTCCTTATTCAAAAGAGCAAAGCAAACAGATTAAAAAAAACCAGAGAAGTCACAAAAAAGCCATAGCGTAATGAGTGCAGGAAGGCCAAGGGCTCACAGTCATCTATAAGATTAAAGTCCAAATCAGGCTTCATTAGCTTTGATGTTCCTGGGTCACAGCAGAAGGCACAGTGATAGGGGAGGACTGGAATGTTAAAGAGGAGCTGGACTACAGCAGCACAAGGTATAAAGTCATCCATATAGGAGTAAACTTTTCTACTAGCATTGAAAACAGATAGAAAAGAGAAGTATCTGAATGTGAAACTAAGCACTACAAATATGCTGTAGGCATAAAACTACATGTCTTAGATGTTTCAGAAAGGTATTCCCAACTGAGAGGTGGGACTAGGCCCACTGGAATATTATGTATGACTCTGGATGCTTGTAGGCAGAACTTTGTAGTTCAGTTTATATGCTTCACAGTCCCTGTCCTACTGGAGAGTGATTCCATTAGCTACAGATTTTGCCTTCTTTCCCCACATTTAAGTAATTCTTTTACATATTAATAGCACAGGCAGAGAAACAAGATCCTGCATCTTCATGTGCAGTGATCTGGAGATCAAAAGCTCCTGTAGTTACCTATGGCTTGATGGGATAAGAAATGAAGTTGAAAGAAAGCATGGACGTGAGTGAACGTTTTGGAAACAAGCCACATGTAGTTCTCTGCACTCCAGGATTTACTGCCTGAAAGCAAATGCAGTTTTCAGTTGGCATAAGGAATGGTCTTAAGTTCTATGGAAGAAAAAAATCTTTCACAGTAACAAATCACTTAAAATGTGATTGTGAATGTGAATGTTTGCTCAAGAAGGAACCCGATTTAATAGGAAGACTGCCATGGAACTGACAGATTGACTGTGTAATTAAAGTCATATTTGCTATGAAATATTCCTACTGGTGCCAACACAATGTTTTTTCCCTTTTTTTCTGTGTTTGCCTTTCAGGGTGGGATGTACGTCTTCCAGTTATTTGACTCTTATGCAGCCAGTGGCATGTGCCTTCTTTTTGTTGCCATATTTGAATGTGTCTGCATAGGCTGGGTTTATGGTGAGTTGCTGGAAATTACTGTGGGTTTGAGTTTTTGTTAAAGTTTTCTCTTTGCATGAAAGCCATGTGAAAGCCTTGTACCCTGATGGAGTGGGGCCCTCCACATTCCCAAGCCCTAGCGAAAATCAGGAATGTCTTTTTTTCCACTCTGAATAATAAAGACAGTGGAACAGATTCCACACACACACCTTGGTCCTTGTCAAGTTGACCTCCAGCTTCCTTTGCCAAGGAAGTCCTTAGAAAGTAGGGGTGGCAACGAGTCTGTCTGCTTTCACGAAGTGCCTGAGCAGGGCACATTCCCCATCACTTCTTGACACCCACAGATAAATGCAGGGAAATGGGAGTTCTTGCCTCATTCAAACAGAAGCAGTGTCGCTAACTCTGCTCTTCCTGTCTGCCAGCAAAGCCAAGAGTGAACCCCTCCCGTGTGGGTCTGCTCATGGTGGCATCCTTGGGTGGTTCTGCCCACAAAGGACTGACAGTTCTACTTTGTAGAACAGCACATGATCTTTAGATCACACATGTCCCAGCTATCCACGGATTCATACATGGGCTTGCAGCATGTACGTACTCTTTACTTGGGCTTGCTCTGACCAGGAGCTGTTTCTATTGGACACTCGCCCACTCCTACTTTTGTTCATACTGGTCAAATAAAGACGTAGGCAGCAATCTCTGCCACAAATATGAACAGTGACAGAGAGGTGTGTGTGTCAGGAAAGAGACAGCAACTGTATCAGAACCTGGGCTCTTTTCTGTTTCAAATACTGACCTGTACGACTGCTTACCTCTACATTCTACATCTGGTTCTCATTGTTCTTTTTGGAGCAGGCAGCAATCGCTTTTATGATAACATTGAAGATATGATTGGGTACAAACCACTCTCACTGATTAAATGGTGCTGGATGGTCTTAACTCCAGGTATTTGTGCAGTAAGTACAGAATATCCAAATAGCTTGTTTTAGACATAAAGAGTGTTTTCTGTACACGTTTTTTTGAAATTTGCTGCTACTAATAGTTCACAATGGTTGAGAAAAATGCCTGTTGATTTGTAGCATATGTTTTAATTAAAAAAGTGCTCTGTAGGAGCTTTAAAATTGATA
This sequence comes from Neomorphus geoffroyi, assembly GCA_033558235.1. Classification (NCBI taxonomy): domain Eukaryota; kingdom Metazoa; phylum Chordata; class Aves; order Cuculiformes; family Neomorphidae; genus Neomorphus; species Neomorphus geoffroyi. The sequence goes on from JAUMJM010000050.1 coordinate 14,735,143, forward strand.
AATATTCTGTGAATTGTGAGGAATCCTAGTATTTACAATAATGGGAAAAAAATAATCTAGGGACCCTACATGAATAGTACAATGGAGACTTTTTTTCACTGCACTACTAGTGCACCTCATGTCTACCCTGCATAACTCAAGCTCCTGTGGGCTTGTGCTGGTTTCATTGCTGCTCTGGTCTCCTATTTCCTTACCTCTCTTTGAGTGAGTAGACGTTTTTCAAAGACTGGACACTTTTTCTTCTAGCAAAAGTGGAAGAGGCCAGAAGAACATCTTGTATGCCTGAAGAAGGGGAAAGACTTTGCCTGAGCAGAAGCTAGGACTGCAGCCAGGTCTGGCAACCTGCTCTGGCTACAAAACAAGGGCAAAATTCTAAAAGTAGCATAACCAGATTACCCATAAATTTGATCAGAAGTGCTGGAGGATGAGAGACTAAAACCTTCCAGTTGTCCCATATGTAAATGATAGCAACTGGAAAACTACCGATGCTGGGGCATCTGGAATTCCAGGTTCCTTGAGCTCTGCCAGTTCATTTGCAAACATGGGAAATTTTCTGATTCATTTTCACCAACTCTGCAATAAACTTTGTATCACCTGCTCTTGTACGCTGTCTTCACCACTTTGGAGAAGAGCACACAGTAAACTGTTCTGTATTTCATACATTTAAATGGTCCAAACTGCTTGATGGGACTCCTGTCAAATTCAGACAGGTTTGAGCTTTTGTGAGGACGAAAGAGCCAGCCTGCAGAACTGCAGATACAGTGGATTAAGGCAATTCTGAAAATTTTGGCTTTCCTTTTTCATCATGACAGGTCAGAGAGAATACAGTTTCTGTTACTTAATCACAGCTGGTTCACGGTAGTAAAACTTAATCTTTCCTGCCCAGGAAATGTTTACCATCAAAGTGCAGGTTTTATTGTCATTGAGAGGTAAATGGGATTTAAACTTGAAAGGTTGTCCATTTCTGTGGAAGCTACTGAGTCATGTTATTTAAGCTCTACATAAAAGATGATATTGCTGGAAGTTGTTTGGTTTTTTTTTTGACCACTTTCCATCTTTATGGAGATTGGCCTTGCCTAAATAATGAATCATTCTCTTGTCACGTGGGCAGTATTTTTTCAAACACCACTAATATATTTCTCTGCTTACTTCAGGGAATCTTCATCTTTTTCCTAGTGAAATATAAGCCTCTGAAATACAACAATGTATATATATACCCTGACTGGGGCTATGGCATAGGTTGGATGATGGCACTCTCTTCCATGATCTGCATCCCTTTGTGGATTGGTATTAAGCTGTGGAAGACAGAAGGTACTTTCATAGAGGTAAGGTACATTTTCAGATTAATGATTCTGAAAAAAGAAGTGGGAAGGGAGTGCGAGTATCAAAAAATCAATGTCAAGTGTTCCAGTGGCAGCATGGGGGAAGGCCTCTCCATCACTACTGGAGAGAGGCATCTTTCTTCTCTATTTTCGTCTGAGTTTTTTTTTTTTTTTTTTGGCCTTCACTGACTTCAGCCTGTGGGAAACCAACCAATACTAGAGCTCTAAAGTGTTCTGTTCCTACTCAATCTGTAGCTTAGAGTAACTGTATCATCAGCTAAATCCCGCAAGAAGGTTTCATTCATTCAGGTCAGCCTAGTTCTGTCACCTGGAGTTACTTAGATACTAGTCAGTATTGCCTTCTTCTATCTCAGCATACATGGAAGGGACTTATTCAGTCCCTTTCTTGCTTTCTCGGTCTTTCTGATGCTCACTAGGATAATGCCAACATGAAGAACAAGACAGTAGGAATTTCTGACTCTTGGATGCCTAGGGCTCATTAACGCATTTGAAAGACCTGCCTCTCAGTGCAGACCTACACTTTCAAAATTATCCTCCACTTGGAAACAATGGGTATGACTTCTTAATACGCCCAAGTGTATTCCATGTAAGAGTCACTGCTTTCCTGAATGGAGAAGCTAACATGCAATTTATTGTGCCAGCTGATGGCAGCCCATACCGAAACGACTCCATTAAGCTGATTCAGTACAGCTCGGAGACTCCTAGGAACTCTTTCTTTGGGTGTATAAACAAAAGAATAAGTTGTACATAATAAGATTTTCTTAGCATGTCAGAAAAGTAAGTTCTGCACAAATCTTACCAGATGTTTCCGCAATGCATCGATCTTACCTGGTCTCTGCAAGTAAATGAAATTTTTTATAGAATCTTGTTTTGCATTGCCTTGTAGTCAAAAGCAGTGCAGTCAGGTCATCATCTTTTCCATATGTGAACAATGGGAGGGTTTTTTAATTACAGTTGGAAGCCAACTTCCTGCAGCATCTCTGTGACGTCTCAGGCTGTGAGCAGCGATGTTGCTAGTGATGTTATTGCTACGAAAGTCCTCAGCTGAACACATATTTTTCTTTTGTTCTTTATTGTAGCTTAATGCACTTCTGCAGCTTCTTGTTCATTTATTTTTGCAGTGTATAGCCTTTGATGTACCGTGAGAAACAAAATGTATCCATATAACAGGCCGTTGTTCCGAGTTTCTTCAGGGAAGGGATTGTTACTCTAAATCACATGAAAATGTACTTCAGCTTTGTCTTCTCCTTCATTCTCCAGCCTTTGGTCTGATGTAATTTGTGAAGAACTGCGCAGCACGCAGTTTTATGGATGTATATAGCAGGGAAATGAGAAGCAGATGTGCAAGAGAAAAGGGTTTTATAGTCAATCTGTTCAAGAAATGTGTGTTTGTGACCAAGATAAAGATCACAATTTCCATTTTCTCAAATTTTCTAGAAATTCAGGAAGTTGACCACACCTAGTTCAGATCTGAAAATGAGAGGGAAACTTGGAGGAGGAGCCTACATTGCAGCAATAAATGACTGCAATGCCAAACTGAAAGGAGATGGCATCATTTCGACGATTACAGAAAAAGAGACACATTTCTGAAAGAACTATCTTGTTTGTTTTTTATAAATAAGTAAATAAATACACTTAATTATAGGAGCTGGCTTGTTTTGCACAAAATTTTATTAACCTGTTAATTTTAAAGTGAAAATTGTATACTTGTTTAAAAGTGATTTTTTAAATTACTATGTAAGTAATGATTATGTAAAAGAAAAGAAACAGTATTATACGGTGTGTTAGTGACTGCTTCTTGTAATATGGTGATTTCAGTAAATGTTTTTTTAGAAGATAGGGGGACCTGTATAATGTGCTGTAAAACTTTTCTACTTTGATTTCTGGCAGGTGTAATGTTGTATAGCTCTCTGCGTTCTAATCTGTGAGCATTTCAGACCATTTCAGCTTTCGATGTATGTATATAAAGGGGACCAGAATGTCCTGTTGTTCATACTGGAAGAAATTGACAGGGCATGGGGGAAGACTATTAATGGCCGTTGCATTGGACGTTCTCTAAATGCCGCTGTGTCCAATGCCCACTGGAATGAGAGGGAGCATTTCCGGTAACTTTGCACCAGGCCACGTGTCATTCAGCCTTTCCCTGAACCAGGGCAGCTGAGGTCTGCATCGAACAACGCTCGTTGTTGAGGGTGAGTGTTGAGAAACCGCCAGGAAGCACCACCTCAGCTGCTCCTATCACTTTCCCTCCACCCTACGTTTGCTTGTACATAGCTGAAAATGTGGTGAGATGGACCCACTTCTGAGTAATTGTTTTTCTGGAGATTGTATAGAGAATGTATCTTACGAGCTATGAATTTTGCTGCTGTAAGTTAATGGTGTCTAAGATGGTGTGCGCTGCCTCAGGAGACCTCCAAAGCTTTCACATTTTCTGTAGTGTCTGGGTGGCCACTACTTCGTTCCGCTTGACACTTCCCATCCCCTGAAGTGAAATGCATTTGTTTGTGCTTGTACAACAGGAGATCAAGTTTATTTTATAGATGTGGAATTGTTCTGAGGAAGAAAAGTGCAGGTTTAGAGCTCTGCATACCTTGGGCTCTCTGTCTCTTTATCTGTTTGCCAGTTTGTCTGTACATCTGCTCATTCTCCCTAAAGAAACCAAGGATCCTGTAATGACAACATGTAGCACCACAGAGCTTCTCTCATCATCAGGGCACTTTCTTGAGACTCGGATGAGGCCCTGAGTGCTATGGAGGGTTGCACTGAAGTCAGACTAGGAGCTGATTAATTGGTCCTTAATTATAGAATCATGGAATACCAGGCTGGAAGGGAGCCCAAGGATCATCTGGTCCATCCTATCTTGGCAGAAACATGGTCTCAACAAGAGGGCCCTACACCCTGTCCAGCTGACTCGGAGAAGTCTCCAGTGCTGCGAAACCACCCCTTCTCTGGGGATGTAAATCCCTGCAACAGCCCCAGGAGGTGATTTATGTATGGTGCAGAAAAAGGAATTCAGACAGCGATGTTGCCACTTCCCTGTTTCACAAAAGGAGCAGTATTTGGCTTGTGATATCAGCCCATTTTATTCTTGTCAGTGGTGTGAACTGACTTCCTCTGATTTGAATCGGATTTTGTATGTGACCTCAGTGGGTGCTGGTTGTTATCATGAGGTATGCGCGTGCTAGTCCCAGTATCCAAAACTCTAGACCATCTTCTGGATTTTTTTTCTTCTGTCAATATTCCAAACCTTATTGTTCTGGACAATTATTTTTGATTCTTGTCCTGGTTTTTTGTTCTGATGGTCATACAAGAGACATATGGAGGAATGCTGTACTACACAGCACAGTGTGCAATGGGGAGAGACAAGGAACAGCCAAAACAGCTCAGAAGAAATGTCACAATATCCGCTGTCTTCCCTTGCAGTTCAAAATCACCAGATCTCAACTACCAGCATCTGGAGTTGTTAGAAACAGGAGTGGCTGCTGGCCTGCTATGGAGGAGAGCATTTCACTGGAAGTCACTAGGTGTATCTCAGTATTAAATAGAGCTGTGCATGGAGTCAGCATTTCTTTGAGATTCTGAACTTACTTCTTAAAAAAGGATTTTCATAGAATCGCTTTGTCTCAAGACACATTATTACATCTAATAAGTCACTGATTTTAGTTCATCTTATTGGTATTTGCCATGTGGTAAAGTAGAATTGTAAGAGAGAACTCTACCACAACTCCACTTTTAAGTACTGAAGTCCTACTTCCTTTGCCTCCATCGTTAGGTGCTTAGGGAAGGACATTTTGAAGAAGCCTGCCTGTATGAAGGTACAGAATCATCATCTTACGAATGCTGGCCTGCCTCAGAGGGAGTAAGTCAGCTTGGCATCTAGACCTGGAAGTTACTAATGAAAATCACAGAACCATTGGAAAGTGATGCTTCTGGAAGAGAAATGCTCGCTGAAAGCACAAATTGAGATACCTAACTGCAGGAAATACAATAATGCAACTGAAAGCTACTTGTTGTCATTGAAAAAATGCCTGATTCAAAGCCTTAACATTTTTTGAAGTTCTGATGAGTCATAAATATTTCTATTCCAGTGCCCCTGAGTAGCAGAACTGAGGCCCGAAAGTGACGTATGGGCCTTGGGATGGATTATATTCCTTCTCAGAGTAAACATCAACATGTTTTGTTATCAGTGAAGGATGTGCAAATGTAGATGCACCGTTAGGTTACACTTGGCTTTGATTTCAATGTAGTCCTCTTCAGCAATCAGGACAGCAAAGTGTGCCAAGAGGTGGAACCCACACCTCTCAACTGGCTATCTTTAGACACACAGTGCAGGCCCTAGACAAGTCCAGATTGCCCTTTGAATCATAACATATGCTGCTGTAGCAGAAAAAAATTGACTTGTGCATTTTAGCTTGTTGGTGTACTTCAAACTGCTGCACTCATCCAAACATCTCCACAGGAACTATGTACTTCATATGGAACATGCTTCCTATTCTGCTGCTATGAATCACTTCACCGTAGCTTTATACACATACACAGGGTCTGGCATGGTCTAAAGGATTACACAGTATTGCTAATGTGCTGTGCTTGTAAATGTGTGCATTTAATATGTGACTGGTTAACACTTTACTGACTCAACAAACTATTTTTCTTTTGTGGGGAAGGATGGGGGAGGGTAAATTTCCTAATAGTATTTGTTTCTCTGAGGTTTTTTTTAAACAGTATGAAGGGGAAAATGCAAAATACAACTATATCATGGTGATTTTTTTATGCGGTAGAAACAATATTGCCCTTTTCTGAAATATCTGCAGTATTATTAAAAATAATGCAATAAAAATGAACAGCCACTAAAGTTTATGTAACACAAAGAAAGATTATGTTTGGTTTTGAAGGGCACAAGATTTCATCTACTTACTTGTTTTCAAAAATTAAAGGAAATGGGCAAAACACATTCTGTGTACTTCAGTTTATATCAATGTATTTTTTCCATGACCCTCGCCTAACATTCACAACTACCCTGTTAGGAGAGACACCTGTCCCTTGACTGTAAATGGTGGACTTAACAGGAGAAGGTGTAGCAACTTCTTCAAGCTCATCCAGTACATTTGTGGTCGAAACAATCTGAAGTTTCCTGATCTCAGAACTGAATTTCACTGTTATTTAATATAAACCCAGTTTCCTTATTTAATATAAACCCGTTTCAATGGAAAAGTGTAGGCCTACCACCACTTCCTTCTCTATCCCTCCCCACTTCTGGCCATGTTTTGCTGTGGCCTGTGTTATGTCAGGCAGTGTTGGGAGAGTGGTATAGAGCCACTGCAGGAACCACCTGTCTGCGACTTCACCCCACAAGGGCACACAGTCAGTTCTCACTAATGCTGGCTTATTGCCTGGCCACATGGACACCAGTGCCAAAGGGAGATGGGGAGGTGAATTACATCTTCCGGCTGCTAGATACATTATGCTGGATTAAAATAACGTTCCCATCACGGCCACCATGACAGGCCAATGCTGCCCCTTTGATTGTCTTTTGTACTATGCTTTTATGCTTTTATACTTTTCTTTCTGATGTCCCTGGCCTCTGTACAGGGAAAAATGCTGGTGTTAATGCATGACACACTGATTAATCTCTGAGGCACCCTATTACATAGGAGCCTACCACACAGGAAATTAAGCTCTTTTTGTAAAGTTTCTCATCTTGATTAGTGAAGCGTGGCTATAATAAGGAAAACGTGCCACAGATTTTTGACAAAGCCTTTCAGTTCCTCTCTGAGTGCACCAACTACTCTACCCAGCAGCAAAGATTCCACAGAAAGCATGGGCACCCTTCTCCCAGGGTTGATGTCCTTGTACCTGGAGCAGCAGCCCATGCCAGACACAAGATCCAGACAGACAGCATTACAGGGTTCTTGGCCCCATCTTGCAACACGGCTTTTAAAATCAGAGAGCCTGCAACTGTGATATTCCAGTTAAACAAGAGAAGCACAAAACCAGCCAAGAGTTCCTTGCTGTAAAGGGTTAGTGACAAAATATTGGGGTGTGCTTGCTATTTCTATCATCCTGCTGTTACTGCAGTCAGTCAGCCAGCTCCACTGTCCATGCCTAGCACTTACTACAGCCCTGTACAAAAGGCACAGCAGCTTTTCTTAAATGTTCTTGTAAAGCATCTTATCAGAAACACCGAGAGCTCTGGCTGATCTCTTTTTATTTAAATGAAAACACCCACTTATATGTCATACTGTACACCGATGAATCATTCCTCTGCTCTTCCCAAAGGGTAAAAATTGCAATTAAGGCATGCCATGCTCAGAAGAGCAAACTACAGCTAGTGAGGCAGACACCTCCAGGGTCAGTTCTAAGTTTGGTTGCAGCCAGTGATGTGGAATTCAGCTGTGCACTGGATCAGCACTGGCATCAGGAGGCTCTGATACCCATGTGCATGAGTGCAAGGTAGAACTGAGACAGACAACAAAAAGCACGGTAGAGGGATGCAGTCAAGACACTATACCATTTGTGCCTTCACAACTCTCATACACTTGGAAAAGGTATTATGTGGTTTATTTGCATGTGATGGGAGATGTCAGAGTTGTTTTGGTGTTTGCATCCTTCCATCTGTGAATCAGCACAACTGGGTTTGTCAGCAGGTGCAAGCTCAGCTGCCTGCGGGGCAGCTTAGAAGGTGCTGCTTTGAGCTCTGCTTACCTAGGCATGCCAAAACACTGACTTCCTTTCTCATCAAGCCCTGCTCCCAATTTAATTTGCTAGAACAGATGTATTAACTTCAACAGAAACGAGAGCTATTTTATGCTTCATCAGGTTGCTTGGCTTTAGTGTTTTGGTGGGCTTTTTTTCCCTTTCTCAGTGAAATTAGTTTTGTTGTTTCTGTAGAAATGCAGGCAAAAATTACAAGCCCAATAATGCAGTTATCAGGTCAGTAAGTAGAAATCAAGAGAAGAATAGGCTATTAACAGAAAAAAAAGGACAAGTAATCTCTGTATTGTCTGCAGGGATCAAAAGCATGATGCATTGCAAGGAACACAGAAATCAGCTTTTAATGTCTACTGTTTATTTTTAGAGATTCTTTCCAGAAAACTTGCCCAGGTTACGTTTAAAAGTCTCTGCCTTCTTGCCAAGTTTTTGCCTCAGACTTCATAGTCGGGTTGTTGGGGCACAGACTTCCCCTCCTCCACAAACTTTAGAGCCTACGGGTTCTACAGCCTTCCTCCTTCCCCTTCAGTGCGGGGTACAGTCCCTGCTTCTCAGCAGAAGGAAGTGATAGTGTTTGATGTGCTCTAAGATGAGCCGCAGGGGCAGATGGCTGGCCTGGATGAGTAAGGAGCTTCTGAAGGAGTTAAATGAGAAAAAGAGGGTGTATCGCCTTTGGAAAGAAGGGCAGGTAAGTCAGGTTGTGTTCAAAAATATTGTCAAGTCGTGTAGGAAAGAAAATAGGGAGACAAAAGCCCAACTGGAGCTCAAATTGGCCACTTGTGTTAAAGACAATAAGTGCTTTTTCAAATATATTAACGGCAGCAACAACCTTCAATCCCTACCGGACATTGAGGGAAATACAGTAACTAAAGATGAGGAAAAGGCTGAGGTGCTTAATGCCTTCTTCACTTCAGTTTTCAACAGTAAGGCAGACTGTTCACTGGACAACTGGTCTTCTGAAGTGATGGATGGGGAAAGGGTGCAATACAGCCCCCTGTGATCCAGGAGGAAGAAGTTAGAGACCTGCTGAGCCATTTGGATCCTCAGCAGTCTATGGGGCCAGATGGGATCCACCCTAGGGTGATGAGAGAGCTGGCGGATGAGCTTGCTAAGCTGCTCTCCATCATTTATCAGCAGGCCTGGCTCACTGGAGAGGCCCCGAATGACTGGAAGTTGGCCAATGTGACGCCCATCCACAAGAAGGGCTATAGGGATGATCCAGGTAACTACAGACCTGTCAGCCTGAACTCAGTTCCAGGTAAAATTATGAAGTGCATAATCCTGGATGCAATCACGCGGCACCTGCAGAATGAGCGAGAGATCAGGCCCAGCCAGCGTGGATTTAGGAGGGGCGGGTCCTGCCTGACCAACCTGATCTCCTTTTACGACCATGTAACTCGCCTGGTGGATGAGAGGAAGGCTGTGGATGGACTTCAGCAAGGCCTTTGACACTGTCTCCCACAGCAGACTCCTGGAGAAGCTGTCAGCCCGTGGCTTGGACCGGAATGTTCTGTGCTGGATTAGGAATTGGTTGGATGGCTGAGCCCAAAGAGTGGTAGTGAATGGTGTCTCATCCAGTTGGCAGCTGGTCACTAGTGGTGTTCCCCAGGGATTGGTGTTGGGCCCGGTCCTGTTTAATATCTTCATTGATGATCTGGATGAGGGGTTTGAGTCCTTCATCAGCAAGTTCGCAGATGACACCAAGCTGGAAGGAAGTGTCGATCTGCTGGAGGGTAGGAGGGCCCTACAGAGGGACCCTGACAGGCTGGAAAGATGGGCTGATTCCAATAGGATGACGTTTAACAAGTCCAAGTGCCGGGTTCTACACTTTGGACACAACAATCCCATGCAGAACTACAGGCTGGGGACAGAGTGGCTGGAGAGCAGTCAGGCGGAAAGGGACTTGGGAGTGCTGGTGGACAGGAAACTCAACATGAGCCAGCAGTGTGCCCAATTGGCAAGGAAGGCCAATGGTATCTTGGCCTGCATCAGGAATAGCGTGGCCAGCAGGACTAGAGAGGTCATCATTCCCTTATACTCGGCACTGGTCAGACCACACCTCGAGTGCTGTGTCCAGTTCTGGGCCCCTCAGTTTAAGAAAGATGTTGAGATGCTGGAGTGTGTCCAGAGGAGAGCGACGAGGATGGTGAAGGAGCTGGGGCACAAGGCCTATGAGGAGCAACTGAGGGAGCTGGGGTTGTTTAGCCTGGAGGAGGCTCAGGGGAGACCTTATTTCTCTCTACAACTGCCTAAAGGGAGGCTGTAGTCAGGCAGGGGTTGGTCTCTTCTCTCAGGTGACGGGCGACAGAACAAGAGGACATGGTCTCAAGCTTCACCAGGGGAGGTTTAGGCTTGACATTAGGAAGAAGTTCTTTACTGAAAGGGTGATTGGCCATTGGAATGCGCTGCCTGGGGAGGTGGTGGAGTCACCGTCCCTGGAGGTGTTTAAGGAGAGACTGGATGATGCACTTAGTGCCATGGTGTAGCTGACAAGTAGGGGGTAGGTGTAGGTGTTGGGTCATAGTTAGGACTCGATGATCTCAAAGGTCTTTTCCAACCTTATGATACTGTGATACTGTGATAATTGGTTGATTAATTAAAAGTAATTAACAGCACATGGCAAGCATGATTGGGGAGGGAAAGAGATGTGTTAGATTGTAAGGAGAAACTGTCTTTAGGAAGAGGAGTAATGGAAGTGCTGCTGTGGATGGTTGTTGGTATTGTGAGTACAGTGTCTGTGGCTGCTTCCTCAATCTGGCAAATGTGAGGTGGATAACAGAGTTTAATTTGCCTGTGCTTTTGCAGAGTTTGGAGGTTTTGTATAAAAACACCAAACGCTATAACAGACAGTTCTGTACCAGAAAGTGTGTGTTCTGTTTTGGGGAATAATATGCAGGTAGGATGGAGTGACGATATAGCACTGAGGGCAGTAAATGTCCTACTGCACCTCCAGAAAACATCTTGCTCTGCAGCCTCTCTACTGTGCTCTGCAGTGATGCAAAGGAAGAGTTCCCTTTCTCAGTGAGATGGGGGAGTTTAGCTAGCGGAGAACAGCAGCCTCCTGGGCTGTGAGGTACTCCAGAAAGATACCTCTTAGTAGCAGTTTCATCGTGCCATGGGGACACCTTTGATTAGAACTGGCCTAAACCTGGTGAGCCTAGGTGTTTGTATATGAAAACCACCTGCATATCCACTGTTAGCAGCAGGCAAGTAGAAGCCAGATCTGTCATTTTTCTCATTCTTTATGTGTACTCTGTATGTTCTTTACATGTAATTCGATCCACAAGTTGCATCTTTTTTTTGATACAGTTCTGATTCTTTTGTCAAAAGACTTGGTTTCCCGATCATAACATGGCAGCAAGTGCCAACATAAGATCAGTTTGTTCCCATAGCTCAGCAGCTACTCCGGTGACATGGAGTCGAGAGAGAGTTCCTTGGACCCTAACTGTCATGTAAAGTTTGCATTTATGGCCTTTACTAAGCAGCTATAAGAAAATTTCTTTTTTATTAAATATCCCCAAAGGTTCATGCTGAAGCTGGCACTGTGTTGTTAAATTTTTCAGTGAGACTGTAATAGTATAGATGTTTAAAGTAATGGGAATAACGTGGGGCATAAGGAGAAGTGACAACTCACAACATATTCTGTGGAAAAGACAAGGTAGATGTGCACAGTAATATTTTTTTCTCAGTAATTAAGAGGCATTACTACCATACCTAAATTATCTTACACAGTTGCTGTAGTATTCTCAGGATAAAAACAATCTTTCATGCTACATTGTGAGTGAAGAGCTATTCAGTACTTCTTCACTGGCCTTCACCGGAGGCATCTCTTCAAAGAATGCTACCAGAGATTGCCAGCTTGTCCATCTGTGCATACCTAAATGCAGGTGTCAGCTTGAAATGTTGAGACTTTTTTTCCACTTCCCCAAAACCACAATGTCTAGAGGCAACAAAATTATTTGTAGTTCTCAAAAATTCTTGTATTTGTAGTGAGTATAAAATAGATGGGATTTATTGAATATTATATGTTTGTAGACTCATACCAAAGCCATTTCTGACATCAGGATTGCCTGTGTCCATAGATACTCATGGCTGCTGAGGTCTACAGCAGTTCATTGGCATTGTAGGACCACAGCTTTCTTATTAGTAGTTGTAACAAATGAATTTTAGGCTGTATCAAACAAGGTTGAAGAGAACTATCTTCTTGTCCTGCATCCAGCACTGTTAAAATGCAGCTATGTCTTTAATGTTGTCACTTATTTAATTTGAATTTTCTTCAAGTTGTTATATTCTTAAATGTAATAAAATAAGTTAGGAGTTGCTTCAGATCTTTGGGAAAACTTATGAATCAGTGGATCTGAGATGAACCATGTTTCATTTAAAAACAAACAAAACTAACAACAAAACACACACACGAAAACCTAAACTAGCCAGTTCACTCAGTAAAAGTACATGCACTCCAAGGTTACTCTTTCACATAAATTAGATGTATGGATCTGTTGCTCAGGTCTCGTGACTTGAGCCTTGAAAATTTGAATTTGACTGCTTCTATTCTCCATGTTATTTTTTACTGTCTGAATCCCATCAAATATTTCTGAAGAACATCTTGGAACATATAGTCTTCCATGCACACAATTAAAATGTCCCCACTGTCAGCCAATCCTCAACCACAATTGTGGTTCCTATATGCTTCACTGAGTGTCTGGGAATCAGAGAATTAATACTTGAAGCAAGTCTACCTCCTTTTAAATTAGAAGAGGGTATAATTAATACCGGCAGACACAATTTTGTATACAGATGTGAGGTGATGAGGTGTATTAGATAAGCACCAGGCAAAGGAAAATTGGAACAAGTGCAGGTATGTATTTAATAGTGTGTGCATGTGTATGCATACAAACCAAAGCTTTCAATATGTCTATGTATTCTTTGTGAACAGACCTGAATAGTAGTTGTCTGAGAGGACAAAAGCCACCTGAGACTGGGCAGGACATTGCTAAGAAAAATGTCAAGCTCGAGAAAAAAAATGATGGAACAATTCACATTGAGGCTTCAACAGAGAGACCACAGAAGTTGGTGGGAGGTATCTCACTAAAGCAGCTACGCAACTTGATATTTGGTGGTCTAACAAGGTCCTTCAGCTCTCATTTATGACAGTTCTTTGAAACAGCTGATTAAAAACTGAGCTTGTGCCCTCAGGGTTGCCCTAGGGATTCTGTGATTCTTCAAAGTAAGCGGCGTTGCTGAACTTAAGTTTCTGCCAGTATCAGTTAAAACTGTTCTGCTTTGTCAATGCCCTCTCCCCTGTTACAGTTTCAAAATCTTTCAGGGAATTTTTCTCTCCCTTGCCAACACAGGGGGTTTTGGGAGCCAGGATGGGTGGCAGGGGTGTGTTCTGATTGCTCTGAGTTCCAGTTTGATGGCTGGGTGGAGGTGAGGGGGGGAGAGGTTTCTTCTGGTTGGTGCCAGCAGCTCAGTGGCTGCTGGGAGCGGGAGCCACCATCTTGCTGGACTAGTGGAAGCATCTTGGAGGGAGCTCCCTTTAACACAGCCCCCATATATATGTATATATATATATACATATATATTTAGTTAAAAACTGTTATCCTTCTCTATACATTTTTTCCTGATTAAAATCTCTTAATTTCAATGTCGTGATGGTTTCAGATACGCATCTTAGTTTTCCTTTAAACTGAGACATCCCCCTTCCCCAAACCTTGTTAATGCTTCCAAGTTTAATCTTTGATTGGAACCCTGAGCATTTTCAAATAATCTGAATAGTTTTGTCACCTCTGACTAGGACTTTTCTTTTTTCAGCCACAAATAAATATGTATTCCTTACAAATTTCACATGAAATGGTAATTATAGTGCAGTTCTGAATAAAGAGCCTGATTTGCAATCACAGGGAAGCCTTCACTCCATTACTGGTAATAAACAACTGCAAAAGACGGCGACTATTTAAAGCTCCAAATTTACCCTGCCTTTTTCCTGACAAGCTTGCACATTGATTCTGACATGCAGACTGACAGCTAGATGGCATTTTGGAATGCTTCTACTGCACTAAGTATGTGGTACTATTTATTTTAGTGCCCCCATTCCTAGAGCAGCCACTGACTCACAAGAAAAAGCTAAGAGCAATATTTGGCATTTGTTTCCTCTGCAGTACAATTTGCCTGGTTCATTAACCTTATTTATGTAGATGTAAATTCTGAGCCTGTCGTGGTTATTTTTGGGGCACATGTCAAAACTAGATTTGTCTGTCTGAGCAACGTTTGCTTCTGAAAATGTTTAAAATCCTTCAGCAATTTTGTCTTTTAAAGGAAATCTTGTATGTTAAGCTGTTTGTTGCATGTTTGGATTTCTAGCACCATTAAGCTTGTAGAAGAAAAGCAGGAGACAAAGGAGAGTGTATAAAGCACCAGCTGTATGCCATTATCCTGTACCTGCTGTATCAGAAAGAGCGTCTGCTCACACAACACAGTATCACTGCCAATCAACAGAGGCTGAACATCAGTTCTACTGTCACCTGTAAATGGGCTGGATTGGTCATATGCTTGCACAGATATGTAAAGAAGAGAAGAGGTTTATGTTCTTGTAATCATACGAGGAAAGGCTCTATGCATGTATGCTCTGTGTACATAATGCGAAATACAGCGACAACTAAATTAAGTCCCTGTTTCTGCTACAGATCCTTGCAGGACGCTTGTACACACAGTAGTGCTTTCCCTGTTGCAGTAAGAACATTTGCAAAAGAAATTCTAAACTTATGAAACTGCTGCATGTTGTGCGGTACTTTCCCTAGGATAACACCAAGACCCCTTTCAATTTACATAAAAAGATTGGGTTTAGGCCTATGCGCTGAAGACATGATGGAGCTTATGGACATGCTGAAAGTCAGGTTGTTCTCTACTAAGTTCCTGGCAGTGTAGAGGTCTGCCCATCTGCATTCTAGCACAAAAGCTTGGCTTGCATTGGAAATGTCTCCCTTTCCCTCTCCTTGTCCTTCAGAATCACAGAATGGTCAGAGTTGGAAGGGATTTCTGGAGACCATCCCGTCCAACCCTGCCCCCCCTTGGTAAGAAAACAGATATTGGTCTACAGCTATGATCTCTTGCAAATGATATCCCATCACATGGCAAATGTCAGGAATAAAATGCATGCCAAGAAGAATGAGATGTGAATAAACAGGAATAGGAAATTAATGGAGCAGCTATCAGCAATGAGCTTATTCACTGAAACCAATTTGATAACATGTTAATAAACATATTTTTTTGTGTTTTAAATCCCTCTTTCCAGTTCCTCTCCTCTGCTAGCCATGTACCAGGAGAAAAGGAACACTACTCTAGGACTGAACTTCTGTAAAACCGTCAGCACTGTGACCTCAGCTCAGCAGGGAGTGGATCTGCCAGCCCCCAATACCTTTTCTACTCTTTTCCCCCCATTGTGCCAAGAACAGTGCAGGGAAGGAGAGAGGACAAGAGAAATTCACTGGCCTGTTTGCTGTTACTTTTCAGGGTTTTGACTCATCAGTTATTCTGATACAATCACTGTTCCTCTACTCCAACGCCTTCTTTCCTGGAAAAGTTGATGCTCAAACGTGCAACTTTCCTCCTGCCTGAAGTACTCACATTTGGCCTGGGGCTCGCCTCATATGCACATTTTTCTTCTCCTCCTGACAAAAGAAATTGCATTAAGAATTAGATCTTCAGTGACCTCACGCTCAGTAGCACCATGCAGTTCTGTAGATATGTCAATCCTCTGCCATGGTAGACTGAGTCTCCAGCTGCTGCCAAGGTGAAATTGGATTTGTTTCATCTCATTTTCTATCATGACCTTAAAACTAGCTCCTTGCTTGAAATACAGGACTCATTTTGGCTTCTCTTGCTGTCTGGCAAAAATGTTTTAAAAGCACTGGAGACCAGGCTAGGAGGAAAATGTTCCCCATAAGTAAGGAAGTATGTAGTTTACTCTGTGATTTAATATCCTCTCCATGGGAGAAGTTAGTTACTAAGATCAGAAAAGTTGGCAATACATGAAATATGAACACCTCTGCCAGTTGTGCCTACTGAGCCAGACATTCCCTTTTTGTCCTTTCAAAGCTGTTCTTCGGACTACAAGTTTACATTAAGGGTCTGGATTCAGTATTCTCCATATCAATGACAAATTTGTTTCAAATAAAAAATATTTGCTGGACATAGCTTGGTTCTGCCATCCTGCTGTACAGGATGATATTTATGATCTAATGTTGAAATGGATGGAAAGACTGGGCATGTCTGTTTGTATATGCTGAATAAAACAATGACTCAATCTTAATATAAGCATGCAGAAGGAGGTGGCAGTAGTATAGACTGTAATTCTTATTGGAATGACAAAACCTATCCAAGTTGGTCCAATGCCTCCTTTCTGGCATGTGACTTCTACCTCAGCTTTGAGCTTTTCATATTTTTAGTGTGCCCTGTGTGGAGAAGGGCAAAGATGCCTTGGACTTGTTTTGTATCTCCCTGTTGGTTTTTTGACCAGAAAAGAATTAATTTAGATAGGCTTTCTCTACTGTTGAAACCGTGGTGGCTGCCTTCTATTGATAAGTACTAGCTTGGCCTGCAATCACCAGTGATTTTTCCTGTAAAATTGAACCTTCTGCCAAGTCCGCTCCCTGATTTGCCCTGCTAGGTTTCTTTTTCATAGATTCATCGCTTCATTTGAAAAGACCTTTGACATCATCGAGTCCAACAGTACCTGTCCACTACTAAACCATACCCCTAAGTGCTTCATCTACCCGTCTTTTCAATACTTCCAGGGATGGTGACTCAGCCACCTCCCTGGGCAGCCTCATCCAGTACCTGACCACCCTTTCAGTGAAGAAATTTTTTCCTAATGTCTAATTTGAACCTCCCCTGGGGCAACTTGAGGCCATTTCCTCTCATCCTATCACCTGTCACTTGGGAGAACAGACCAACATCCACCTTGCTACAACCTCCCTCCAGATAGTCATAGACAGTGATAAGGTCTTCCTTCAGCCTCCTCCGCTCTAAGCTAAACAACCCCAGTTCCCTCAGCTGCTCCTCATAAGACTTGTTCTCCAGCCCCTTCCCCAGCTCCATTATCTTTCTCTGGATGTGCTCCAGCACCTCAATGTCTTTCTTATAGTGAGGGCCCCAAAACTGAATACAGTATTTGAGGTGTGGCCTTACCAATGCTGAGTCTGAGGGCACAATCACCTCCCTGCTCCTGCTGGCCACGCTGTTTCTGATACAGGCCAAGATGCCATCGGCCCTCTTGGCTACCTGGGCCACTGCTGGCTCATGTTCAGTCACTGTCGACCAGCACTCCCACGTCCTCTGCCAGGCAGCTCCCCAGCCAGTCTTCCCCAAGCCTATAATGCTGCGTGGGGTTGTTGTGACCCAAGTGGAGGACTTGGCACTTGGCCTTGTTGAACCTCATCCTATTGGTCTCAGCTCATCGATCCAGCCTGTCCAGATCCCTCTGTAGGTCTTGGGGAAAATATGTGTACAGGGATCTACTTTTGAGGTTTTAATGCCTTTTATGTCAGGAAAAAAAAGCTGTCAGATTAAAAAAGCTGTGCCAGAAGAGACAGTGTTTTCTCAGGTTTTAATTCCGCAGTTCCCAGCAGAGTATCTAGTTATTTCATAAATGCATACATTTAGGAATTTTGTGAGTCGACTGTCCTAAAGCAGTCTTTGAAACATAAAAGCTGGAATTTTCAGCAGTGGGTACTGGATCAATGCTCTTCAGAATTTTCAGGTGTCCACAATATTTCCATAACAAAGTGGTGTGTTCTGCTTCTCTCAACACTAGCTGTTCATTTATATAGACCAGTTAATAATGAATTCACACACCCTACTTCAGGCAACCCATTCTGAGACTGCAGCTGATGCATTTTCTTTTAATGCCTCAGTTACACAATCATGAAAAGAAATGTTTTTAAAGCTGGTAAGTACACAAATAGATATTTATCTGCTATGTGCTGCCACAAGCAAGAAAACTTTATAAGCCACTGGATGTCACTCTAACAAAGCTCAAAGTACGTTGGCAGTACAAATCTTTATTCTTCCACTATAAACCAGTGTAGAGCCTATTAAACTGTGGATTCCTCAGCAAAAGGAGGGCAAAATAATGTGGAAGTTGCTGTATTAGCTGCCCCATGAAGAAGCCATTGACATGTCAAATGTTACATCAGGCAAAAGACAACTAACTTTCATTTATTTCAGTAAACTATTAAAGATGGCAAATCAACACTGATTTTATTACCTTGAATCTTTCAGAATTTCTTTTCTAGGGCCTTATTTTGTTGCATGAGTTGTTCGGGGCTTAGAAGCAAGGCAAATGTCAACTCTGACTATTTTTCTGTCCCATGTCCATATATATTCCGCACAGAGCTTGGAAGCTGAGTGTTCAAAGTCAATAGAGTCTAATCCTCTCCTCAACTTTCTATTTTGAAAGAGTGACAAGAAGTTGTAGGTCAGTTATCTGGCAAAGGATAAATTAGCTTAAGGACCAAGAATGCTGTCATTGTGAGTTCTGTATGTAAAATGTCTCAGTAGAGAAGGGACTAATCTGAGGACAGAACAATAAGTAATGGGACTAAGTTGCTGCACAAGGAACTTCACCTTAGCAGGTGCAAAGTAGCTATCTTCCACGATCCTCTACTCCTGGTATGAAAGAAAAGTTCTGGAATGTTTGCACAGAGGCTGCAGCCACTGCTTAAAATACAAATAGACTTACTAATTTCTCCTAAAATACATCTAATACCAAATACAGATAGCTAGAAATCCAGCAACTAATAAAGTACTAATAAAATACGTGCTTGCTATAGAAAACTAGGTAATTTCCACTAGATAATACCATGCAATAGAACAGAATATCAGGACACTGCACAAAAATTTAATTACATAATTAGGTGACTGAATCATACAACCTTTTCTCCTTTAACTTGAGCTTTATTATAGGTTGTTTTGGCATGTAGCAAACTATTTCTTGGCATTGTTTTATCTGGGCTGATGTTCCTCATGAATTTTGATACCAGTAGAAATCTCAAGAGGGATCATCCTAGAAATTGTGGTTTGGGGCTCTTTTTGAAGAGGTGATACAAAAAGAGGTCATGGTGACATTTGCATTGGTGATGTAAGGTAGATTCACATACACAGCTAAGATGCAACAGAATCATTCGGGTTTTTTTTGTCAGTAATGACCTGCAGTTGACTTAGTAGTTACAACTGAAAAGCTCTGAATTCCATTACCTGGCTCATCTATTTGAAATCAATGAATGTTTCCCTGAAGATACATAAACAGCTCAACCCTTTTAATAAGTGTCAGGAAGGGACCTACATTTTCCCTCTGTGCCTCTTTATCATTCATTTAAATGGGCAGAAAAAGAGTCCTCTTTGACACTTCCAGGTTTCCAAACCTCATTAATACAAAATGCAATACAGAGACAGACCTCTCCCCAGGCAAAGCCTCCAACTCCTATCTCTCCCCATTTCATGGGTGATAACTGCCATCAAAGATGGGACTTGCACGCTATTCTGAAAATATTCCTACCGAGATTTAATATTATTTCTCACTACTAAGATTGTCTCATTTCAAGGCCATGAGCTCTCCTGTAAAGGATCTATCTATCTGGATTGATGTGGTCCTCTCTACAAAAATGCCATTTACACCCATTTAGGAGGACTGGGTATGTTAGGCTCAGTTTCAAATTTAGGTATGGAAGTGAATGTGATAAGAAAGGAACGCTGAGAATGGAGCAAGACCTGCATGTTGTAGTCTTGTGAATCAGAATTCAGAGCAGAAATGCGTTCTGTGACTTTATATGGTACCACCTTCTGCCCCAGGAGGGGAGAGATTCAGCTATTTAACCTGGAAAGAACAAAAGGCTGCTGACAAAGTCCTCTGAAAGAACTGAAAGATCAATGATGCTTTTTTTACAGTATCACAGTATCACAAGGTTGGAAAGGACCTTTGAGATCATTGAGTCCAGCCTATGACCCAACAACACCACCAACTCATCATCTAAACCATGGCACTAAGTGCCTCATCCAGCCTCCTCTTCAAACACCTCCAGGGCCAGTGACTCTACCACCCTTCCATGCAGCACATTCCAATGGCCAATCACCCTCTCAGTAAAGAATTTTTTCCTAATATCAAGCCTAAACATTCCCTGATGAAGCTTGAGACCACATCCTCTTGTTCTGTCGCCGGTCGCCTGAGAGAAGAGACCAACCCCTGCCTGACTACAGCCTCCCTTTAGGCAGTTGTAGAGAGAAATAAGGTCTCCCCTGAGCCTCCTCCAGGCTAAACAACCCCAGCTCCCTCAGTCGCTCTTCATAGGCCTTGTGCTCCAGCTCCTTCATCATCTTTGTCGCCCTCCTCTGGACACACTCCAGCATCTCAACATCTTTCTTAAACTGAGGGGCCCAGAACTGGACACAGCACTCAAGGTGCGGCCTGACCAGTGCCGAGTATAAGGGGATGATAACCTCTCTAGTCCTGCAGGCCACACTATTCCTGATGCAGGCCAGGATACCATCGGCCTTCTTGGCCACTTGGCCACACTGCTGGCTTATGTTGAGTTTCCTGTCTACCAGCACCCCTAAGTCCCTTTCCGCCTGACTACTCTCCAGCCACTCTGTCCCCAGCCTAGAGCTCCACATGGGGTTATTGTGTCCAAAGTGTAGAACCTGGCATTTGGACTTGTTAAACTTCATCCTATTGGAATCAGCCCATCTCTCCGGTCTGTCAAGGTCCCTCTGTAGGGCTCTCCTACGCTCTAGCAGATCGACACTTCCTCCCAGCTTGGTATCATGTGCCAACTTGTTCATGATGGACTCAATCCCCTCATCCCAATCATCAATAAAGTTATTAAACAGGACCAGGCCCAACACCGATCCCTGGGGAACACCACTAGTGACCGGCCGCTGACTGGATGAGACACCGTTCACTATTGCGCTCTGGGCTCGGCCGTCCAACCAACTCCTAACCCAGCACAGAGTGCTCCTGTCCAAGCCACGGGCTGACAGCTTCTCCAGGAATCTGCTGTGGGAGACAGTGCCAAAGGTGCAGGTACACCACAGCCTTCCTCTCATCCACCAGGCAAGTCACATGGTCATAAAAGGAGATCGGGTTGGTCAGGCAGGACCTACCCCTCCTAAATCCATGCTGGCTGGGCCTGATCTCTCGCTCATTCTGCAGGTGCTGCATGATTGTGACCAGGATTATCTGCTCCATCATTTTACCTGGAACCAAAGTCAGGACCTGGACCGTCCCTACAGCCCTTCCTGTGGATGGGCGTCACATTGGCCGACTTCCAGTCACCTGGAACCTCTCCAGTATGCCAGGACTGTTGATAAATGATGGAGAGCAGCTTAGCGAGCTCGTCTGCCAGCCCTCTCATCACCCTAGAGTGGATCCCATCTGGCCCCATAGACTTATGAGGATCCAAGTGGCTCAGCAGGTCTCTAACTTCTTCCTCCTGGATTACAGGGGGGCCTGTATTTCATCCTGACCTCATCCACCACTTCAGAAGACCAGTTGACCAGTGGGTACTATGATAGTCTCTTCAAACACGAAATTGCTTGGGGGTAATGGTGATGGTGGTATGAGGCAGCAGTGACAAAAACACATGCCTCTGTTGCATTGTCTCAACACCACAGAACTGTGCTATTTTATTCACTGAACAGTGTTGGTCTGATTTAGTCACAAACATATTAATACTTTGCCTCACTTTAGTGACTGTCTCCCTAGAGCATTAAAAAGGTTGTATCTTTTACTGCACCTTACCATAGTATGATTAATACAGTAATAAAACAAAAATTAATTTGTAACAGATAGTTGTGGTCTCCATCAAGATGTTTTGGTTAGTTTACTGATTAGAAGCCTGATTATAATGGCTGATTGTTGGTGCATTTAACTGCAAGTGTTACAAAGCACAGCTAGCTTAAACTAATGGTCATGAATGTCCTGCCTAAGCAGCAATGGAAGTCCTTACTAGCAGCAATTTTAGGAAAAAGGGATCAGCCGCTTGCATTATTACGTCATTCTTGTCATGCAAAATTTTGAAGGACGTGAGTTGTTCTTTGTGGAATGTAGCTCTGGCTGAAGTATTCCTGGTGCAAGAGAAGTCCAGCCTGACTTGTTCTTTGAAACTATGTTTACTATTTTACAAGATTTTTTTGGTGACTTCTCCAGCTCACATTCCCTCCAGCAGACCTCTTTTAAAGGGCTTTAGGCAACTGAGCGGGGATTGTCATTCATGCTCTCTCAAGGAAGGTAGCTCTTGTATCAGCTTGGAAACGATACCAGAGCCTTGGGCAAGTGCAAGTAGCTTAAAGCCACCTCAGCTCCATCTAAACAGGTTTCTAGTACACATAAACATCCCCTTAGCTAGGATTACAAACAGAGCCAGGAAGGAACCAAGATCCCAACATGGTAAGGCTACTTTCTGCTTTAAGCGATCGATTTGCTAGCTCTGCTAATAATACCTGTCTTCATGCATATATGTATTTTCATAACTCTCATAAATCCGGATGAACAAATCTCCTAAAAAGACGGGAGTCTAGAAAGGCTTTCCATGAAAGGTTTCTGGTGATTTTATGAAAATCTTCTTAAGAGATTTCATGAAAATCTCCCTGCTTAATCTAGCAGAGTTCTTAAAGCAAAATGGCAAGATCGTGCTTCTGGAATAAGTTTAATTTTGTATCTGCAGTGGACTGTGAAGTGTTTGCTCCGGAATGTAAGAGGAGCTACAAATCTCCCCTCAGCCCCATCCAACCTAACCTTGAATGTTTCCAGGCATGCAGCATCTACAGCTTCTCTGTCCAACCTGTGCCAGTGTTTCACCACCTTCACTGTAGAGCCAGGACTGAAACAACTACTCTTGTTTGTTTTCTCTCTTATTTTCCTTAAAAAAAAAAAAAAGGCTTCTTCAGGGTTGACAGTGATGATTCTGATGATTCCCATTTGGGTGAGAGCCACTCTATATCCAGAGTGACTTCTGAGTGTACTCTGGAGCACGTCAGGGTCGGTGAGTCCCAAAGTCATGAGCACTTTAAGTACTCACTGTAACTTTCCTGAGTTGGTTCAGATCTGACACAGGACAGCCCTGTTGTGTTTAGATGTCCCATTTCCAGTTAAAAGCAGAAAATTATAGGCATTAGGAATTGAAATACCCTATTTTTAGATCCTTGCTATCCACCTATGGAAAAATACACTGTTCTTTTAGAATATTTCTGAATATCAGTAGAAGCCTAAACATAGGTGGAAGGTTTTGGTCAGTGTCTTGTTTTGTTGAAATGATTTGCTCACATCTAATTGTCTTGTCACTCTGATGAGATAAAACGGAAAAGGTGCTCAGACACAGCACAGGAAATGTGAGGTTATGCAGCATGAAGTCTAAACTGAAAACCATGCAAATGTAGGCCTTGAATGCCTGATGTGAATTCAGAGAGCAAGAATTTATCCTCATTCTTTTTCTTTATTACAAGTTTCTAGTTATTTGTGGATTTAGCTAAAGATTTCATGCAGCTCTTATCAGTGAGAGGCTGGCATTCACAGATAGCACACTGTGCTCTTCCAGAGCATAAATATTGGTTTTGGTAAAGCTTTTTGTATGGTTTGTCTTGTATTACTACACTTCAAACTAGAGCTGCTCCTCTTGACATAAATAAACAGATTGTAGCCAACTTTTTTCCTTTTCTAAAGCCTCTTCAGTGAAAACCTACATAAAAACTTGATTGACTGTGCATTGTGGTAAAATTTAGATCCTTAGTTTACTTTGGCTTGCTGTCTGGAGCCCATACCAACCTGTAACTTTAAATTTCACTGCTGAAGGCAATAGTTGCTTCAGGCTAGTCACACTGCCTGAGAAACAAGCCTTTCAGCTCATCATATTGACCTGTTTAGATGTCTTCATGTCTTACACTCAACTGTTGAAAATTAAGTTATATCAAAAGATGCTTAGCCAGTCTCCTGTGTAAGGTGACGAGATGCAAATTTTGCTTAGGTAAAAGGATGCTTAATCAATGAAAGCTCACTCGTCTAATGATCCCAAGTAAATTTGTTTGTTCACTTGGTCTCAGCCAGGATATTGAGATCAGTGCCATCAATTCTCTAACATCTCATTCATGTTGGTGCTTAAATTAACAGCTGTCTGCAGTAACTTTGGATCTCTCAACCCAGGACAGTGTCAGTACTGCCTTGGTGCATAAGCAGTTACGTGCAGTTTTCACTGGCAATACTGGAGGGGTTGCTTCCCTTCTTATAGTAAATCTTTCAGTCTCTTCCAATAAAAAGATAGTCGCAATCATAAGCTGGCCTCTGCCTACCAATTGGTTGGTGGTAGGCAAAGTCATAATAACTGGTAACACATGCTTTAGAAAGATGGTGAAGCTGTGTTTATCACTTCCCTTGCTAAGATACTCTAACAGTTGATTACTCTCTTATAATCTTAGAGCGTAAAGTAATATTGTTGTGACTACATCTCACAATCTAATTACAGGACAAGCATTTAAAACTCTTCAAAGTCCTTGTCAAATAGGATTTCTTTGCTATTTGAACTATTGATTTTTTAAAAAATCATTAAGATTTTAAATTGCAGTTGACTTCAGATTAAACAACCTTCTTTGTGGCAGGCCTTACATAAAACCAACACTGATCACTTTCCAGCAACAAATAAATTCATTTCATCAACACATCCTGGCTCTGTTACAGGAGTCATTCTGTAAGTATAAATGCTACCACTGCAGCGTTCAGGCTATCTACCAGTATGCCAAATGTGTATTAACATGGGGAAGGGAAGTAAAAATCCTAATTCAATAACTGAAAAGAGTCATACAATCATCTGGTTGGAAAAGACCTCTGAGATCATTGAGTCCAACCGTACCTGTCCCCTTACTAAACCCTGTCCATAAGAAATTAATCAACCTGTCTTCTAAACAGCTCCAGGGATGGCGACTCCACCACGTCCTGGCACCTGGACAGCCTCTGCCAGTGCCTGACCACCCTTTCCATGAAGAAATTCTTCCTAATGTCCAGTCTGAACCTTCCCTGGTACAACTTGCAGTCAATTCCTCTCATCCTACTGCTGTCACCTGCGAGAAGAGACCCACACCCACCCCGTCACAACCTCCTTTCAGGCAGTTGTAGGCAGTGATGAGGTCTCCTCTCAGCCTCCTCTTCTCCAACCTAAACAACCCCAGTTCCCTCAGTCACACCTCATAACCCTTGTTCTCCAGCCTTGTTGCCCTTCTCTGGACATGCTCCAGCTCCCCAATGTCTTCCTTGTAATGAGGGACCCAAAACTGAACCCAGCAATCAATGTGCAGCCTCACCAGTGCTGAGTACAGCGGCACAATCATCTCCCTGCTCCTGCTGGCCACGCTACGTCCAATACAGGCCAAGATGCTATTGGCGCTCTTGGCCACTGCTGGCTCATGTTCAGCCACTGTCAACCAACATCCCCAGGTCCTCCTCTGCCAGGCAGTTCTCCAGCCACTCTTCCCCAGGTCTGTATCGCTGCATGGGGTTGTTGTGACCCAAGAGGAGGACTCTGTTGAACCTCATCCCGTTGGTCTCAGCCCATCGATCCAGCCTGTCCAGATCCCTCTGCAGAGACTCCCTTCCTTCAAGCAGATCCACACTTGCACCCAGCTTGGTGTCACCCACAAACTTGCTAAGGGTGCACTCAATCCCTTCATCTAGATCATTGATAAAGATGTTAAAGAGAACTGGACCCAGTATTGAACCCTGGAAACACCACTCGTGACCGGTTTCCAACTGGATTTAATTCCATTTACCACAACCCTTTGGGCCCGGCCATCCAGCCAGTTTTTAACCCAGCAGAGGCTGTGCCTGTCCAGGCCAAGGGCAGCCGGTTTCTCCAGCAGGATACTGTGAGAAATGGTGTCAAAGGCCTTACTTAAGTACAGGTACACCACATCCACAGCCTTTCCCTCGTCCATTAAACGGGTAACCTTGTCATAGAAAGAGATCAGATTGGTCTGGCAGGACCTGCCTTTGGTGAACCTATGTTGGCTGGGCCTGATCACCCAGTTGTCTTGTGCGTGCTGTATGATAGCTCTCAAGACAATCTGCTCCACGACCTTCCCTGGCACCGAGGTCAGACTGACAGGCCTGGAGTTCCCCAGATCCTCCCTCCGACCCTTCTTGTAAATGGGTGTAACATTTGCCAGTCTCCAGTCCAGCGACACTTCCCCAGTCAGCCAGGACTGCTGGGAGATGAGGGAAAAGGGTTTGCCGAGGACCTCTGCGAGCTCCCTTAAAACCCTCGGGTGGATTATAATTGAATTGCTACCGAAATCATAATTAGAAATCATTAACTGTTAATGTGTTTGAAAGACTCAAAGAAATAATGATGGTGAACTACCATCCACCCGATTTATTTACATGCTAGACAAGTGGTAAGGATTTATTCAAGAGGGTGCAAGGTGACAGCAGAAAAACTAAGATAATAGTTTTCTAAGCAAGCTTTTCCTTAGTTGTTACCACTAGCTTTTTAGTTGGAAAAATTCCTTTTCCAAAATGCAAGTGATTCATTTCTGAACACTGAAGTAACAGAGCAAGCCTTCATTAAAGATTATTTACTGCTTCTTTATTAATACTTTCTGCCTAGCACACAGTTTTACTGATGTATCTCCACTGTAACCTACAGGTTAGATCTTGAGTTACCACATCAGGAACAACTACCTGAACTTCCTGTATCATAGAAGCATTTAGGAATTTGTGTTGGATCTTTTATGAACTTTTAACAACACAAAGTTGTTCTTCTTTGGTATATTTTGCAAACCGTGCTCCTTTAACTGCAGGAGTCTTTGCCAGGGACAGCTGGAAGGAGATGTAATCTTTATCCTGAACACAGAGTTAGATAACTGACCCTAGACTGCAAATGTAGAATATAGAAGTACCCCTCTGCAATGGGGTGGATTAATTTCTACACTTAAACTTGGTGTAGACCAGAGATACCTCTTCTTCCCTCACACTAAAGACATAAAGCACAAATTTCAAACTCGCACATGGAAGGAGGATTGCAAACGTACTGTTTGTAGGTGATATAAAGTCTCAGAAGTACTCAGCACCTGGGCCCAAATCTGTTTGGAGGAAATACAACCTAGGACCATACTTCTCAGTTGCAATTGGGAAACCCAGTGGAAGGCAGCTGTAAATGCTAGAACAGTGACCACAAATGCTGGAAAAGTGATGGGAGGTGTGTAGCAGCTGTCTTCAGGTGCCAGTAGCAAATGCAGTCACCTGCACACATTACTTAAAAAGGAATTAATTTTGCATTCTTATTCACTTCAAGCCAAAAAAGCACTAGATTTAGTAGCCTACCTAAACTGAGTTTTAGTCAGAACAGCTTCATAGCAATAAAGTAAAAAGAAAAAAAACCCAGGTAAGTCACTGGGATTGGCTGCATGTTTCTCCAGTTAATCTCTTCACAAGTTAGCCTGTGCAGTAATTGTTCCTTCTGTGTAATCGGTTGCTCTCCTGATTTGATGCACTGTTGTAATGTACTGATATCTCAAGGCTGTACATCCATATTTTCAAAGAGGACTTGTCTGCTTGTATTAGCCTTCCACAGAATTAAGATTTGTTGCTAAATCTGTTGTTAATATTCATTAAACAGTTGAGCAGACACTCTGGGTTTTTTCCTACTCCTTACTGTCCCTGCTTATTTCATTATACTTTTTTCTTCCATAGAAAGTGAACATAAATATCTTTCTACCCAAGTAGATAATGATATAGAGAGAAGTGAATTGATTATTTTAACCTGGTTGTCCTGCTTTGACAAAAAAAAAGTTGTGAATTGTCCTGCCTATCAATTCAGCAATAAAATCTTTAAATATGCCAAACTGTCAGTCACATAGAAAGCAGCTGTTAGTATGAGGAATCATAGAACTCCTAGCAACATGTTGCTTATTGATGAAAAAGCACTATGTTTTAAAAAATTATTTCATAAAACTTCAACAGTTTTAAACATCTCCTCTCTGTGTATAAACATTCTACTTACATGAATTGTAGGAAAGCTTCAAAAATGCCATAAATATCTTTTGCTTTTGGAACAATAACTGTGAGAAAAACTATAATAAAAGAGGGTATAGAACAGAAAGTATAGCTGATCTGGTGATCAAAAAATTCCACCTGAATGACTTAACATTGACAGTGCCCTTCCCATGAAAAAAAAGGGCCAAAATTGCACAAAGCAAAGTAAATACGGCACGGCCTTTTTGCAAGAGAATGAAACCAGTCAAAGTCACAATTTTGTTGGTAGAATATTCAATCGCAACTCTAAATAACTTCTAGAAATAATAAGTTGAAGACTGAGAAAGATGCAATTCAAAAACACATAAGGACCAAGGATGAAGGAAACTAGCTATAGCGCACCACAAGTAAATACAGTAATTAACACAAGATCATCACAACCTGTTGTATCTGGAAACAATGATGCAGAATCAGCCAGTCCCTAAATTAAATCCTCAATATCTAACATGGAGATCCTACAAATGTGCGCACATGAATAACTTATGGCTTTTGAGGTTATTGGTAGTTTCTCAAACAGAACAAATCCTCCTGCAGACACATGGACTATCTGAACTGTAGAAGCAAGGAGACTTACTGTTGACCAAGAGATGAATTTGCTTGTACTGAAACGTTTCACCCAAGCTGTGTCTCTGACCTAGAAACTGCTATTGGCTCATCAGTTGTTGTATTAAGTATCCAGCGGTTGTGGAGAAAATGATATACTAAACAATCCTCTAGCTACAGTTTAGAGAAATGTTGAAGTAAGTTTTATTTCTGGAAATGTATAATCTTCTTACATTAGCCTTCTGCCTTTGCGGAAAGGATTACTTGCTTAGAGTGGCTGGATCTGTGTCAGGTTTGCAAGAAGAGCATGGCAAGGGTGGTGTGTGCTCCCAAATTGCCTCCCCAGTTGCTAAGTAACAGATGTTCAGTTCTGGAAGCAGTTTGATTGTCTGGCTGAAGAAACTGCTGACTTCTGTATAGCGTCCTTGGAGAGTCTTTCTGAAGGGTTTAATAGTGAGGAGAGCCAAAATCCACTGCTCTGAAAATAAAACGCTTTATATACACATCGGTATAGCATGTTTTGAGTCTGTTAAGATATTGTATTAACACACAGTTAAGGTTGAAACTAAGCAACCACACCAGGAAAACATGGTGTTTCCTTGTATGGGAGGGAAGCAGTTCTTCTGCAGGGAAGGTTGGTGGCTGTGCACAGTGCTCTCTGTGGGCAGGTCTCAGATGCCAGGCAAAGCTGGCAGTGCGATGAAGGCTTGGAATGGGAGCCCTTTGCTTGCTAGCTTTCAAACTCTGGCCTTGAGTCATGCAAAGTATGAGAGCTCTTACTTGCCACGTTGATGGATAGTTAAGCCGTTAAAATTTATTCGGAAAAATGTGTATTGGGCCATAGTTCAACAATGGTCACTTCTTCAGAACACTCTCCTCTGATAAGCAAATCTAGAAATCACATTCTTCAGATGTCATTAAAGCTTGATGCTCTTGATGAGCTTAGATTAACTATCACTTCTAATGTTCTTGGCCATATGAAAAAATGCCCCACATTTGTGTCACCATCATCCATAGCATATGATAGCACAGCATCTTCCTGCATCAGTGTGGTTGAGCTGATATCTCTCCTCCTTTGCAGGACACCTTTGCCACTGCTAATCTTATCAAATATCCATTGAAGGTCACAGGTATTGTTCAGTGACTTTAGTGGGCATGAGGTCAGCTCTTCCCAAGGGTACCTATTTACACAAGATACCGACAGTCTGTGGGTTTTAGCAGAGAACTTTTCAACTGAGAATTTCTCTGATTTGTGGTTTATGAATGCAAAACTGTAACTTCTGAAGTTATTCCAGTAGGTAAACACATTACCAAAAAA
This sequence comes from Neomorphus geoffroyi, assembly GCA_033558235.1. Classification (NCBI taxonomy): domain Eukaryota; kingdom Metazoa; phylum Chordata; class Aves; order Cuculiformes; family Neomorphidae; genus Neomorphus; species Neomorphus geoffroyi. The sequence goes on from JAUMJM010000050.1 coordinate 14,765,126, forward strand.
CAATATAACTTAGATCCCAAGTAGAACAGCAGCTAAAGCTATAAAAGCTTCTACTGTTGCACTGATTTTGCACCAAAAGGGAATTAAAGATTCTGGGGGTTTGTGAAAAGAGTGAGATTCATCTAATCCCTTTATCTCAGATTGAAATCTTATCCTGCAACACCACTTTTATGACTGAATCAGACACAGCGGAAAAAGGAGGAATGTAAGGAGCTTTAACTCTGTGCTGGGTAAAAATAAATTCTAAGAGTTTGTCAAAGACATGCCATACATCCACCTCGAAGCGTATGCACCCCAAATAAAGAGCCAGCCACTTACAACTCCAGAAGAAAAACAGAACTGAGCTTTCGAGACCTGTTGTCTTATTGCAAATCCCATGAAAACAAATACTCAGTATAAATACCAGGCACACAGAAGAACACACACACGTTGTGGTGCAAAGTTAGCTATTTATTCCAGTTTAGTGAAACACTTCAGCCAGCATCTCATCAGTCTTGATGTGTATGTGAGGTAAAATGCTCCATGCTAGACCAGAAGAAAACCCAACCTATCTACTATTGTAGTAAACTGATCCACATTTAGGAATGAATATATGGTAGCCTAAGATGCTTTGGACGTATCCTTCCTGCCTCACCTGTAAATCACACTGGTGAATGCACTTTGATTCTCAAGGCCTAATGTAAAGTCCACTGAAATCGTTCAAGTATTTTCTTTGGGCTGTAGTCACGCAATTATACAGCAAACTGCTCCAAAGTTCATGCTGCTATCTGAGTTAAGAAGGGGAAAAACATATTTTAAAATGAATCCATAAGACAGCATTGTGAAGGATGTACATAACTAACGAGCAAGATGATTGCTCTGTTTCCATGCTCCAGAAGAAACACAGACCCTTCCTTTGTGTGACCTGAACACAAAACCAATTTCCAGTAAAGCTGTCATTCATTCTGGCTTGCATTAGCTACAAAGGATATCTGTTTACCTATGACAAAAGGGATGTACCCTATTGTTATCCCCTTGCTCTTCAAAATTCAGTACTGACAGGTGCTTAGTTGCATCTTTTGTTTAATGGCTAAGCAGGAGGAGCTGTCCCTATGGTGCTATTCAAAATCCTGATATCCCCATTCGGACATAAGGCATAGGAGTGTACACGACCTGTAAGTTGGATGCAGCTTTTGCTCCAAGGATGTAGTCTGTTCTCTAGTGTAAAATTGCCTTTCTTTTTTCTTTGTAGACATCTATTGAGAAATTGCTTCTAGGTCTTGGGTGTGAAAAGGAAAAGAAGGGAATCCAAACACACTGAGTAAACAAGTCTCTTGTGAGAATACTGGTGAATAAATTTTGATAGTAATAAAAAATTCGGATCTAACACACATGATGCGTTAGATGAAACATTTTATGACCATTTCTGTATTGGGAAAGTAAGGACCAACAATATTTCAACCATATATCTCCTGCTGAGCAAAACAATTTTAAGTACTTGAATAGATCCATAGGCCTTCAATTACCGTTCTTTACTACTATGAAAAATTCTGAGCTCCTTTCTCAGAGCTTTTACTTCTTATTTCTTCTAAACAGGCAAAACTCTCAATACTTCCATAACACACTTGAGGCATTATGCAAGCTATTTATAAATGTTTAAACAGAAATCACTTGGACAAATCTATGATGCAGAGACTTCCAAGAGGTAGCAGCAGAGGGCAAAGTTCCCCCTGCATCTTTTCTGTGAATCCACACTAGAAACTGAAGGGGCAAGTCAGGAAACTTAAACCCTGCTTAACACTTTGTGTGCAGTTGACAGCAGTGTGCTGATGAATAGAATCAGGTTTGTTGGTCTCTGCCTGAATTGCAAATTCTATTTGCAAAATACAGCCTTGTTTGGAATGAAAATAGAAGGTTCACCCACATATAATATTTTCAGAAGATGATGGACGTATTTAGTTAGAACAACCTAGTATAGAAATAGATTTCTAGTTCTTTTAGTTTGGTACAGAAACAATGAGGTGTGGGAAGAAGAGAGAGAGCCTGAGAAACTCATCATCAACTGCTCCCAGCTGAGCCCAGAGACAAGCCTGCAAAGTTGTATCCTTTCAAGTTCTCCAGCCAGAGGTTTATCTAAAAATGTCTGAAAACTTATTTATTTGCATCTTAGGTTCCTAAGAAAACACATCCTGTTAGATTTTGGCACTAATTTTCTCAGCATGCCCTCAGTAAGATTTGCACTTGGCAAAGTTCAAGCAGATACGATAGAGGAACAAAGAGCTTAAGACAGTAAAATTCCTGTAAGGTTCCTGAAAATAAGTAGTCAAGGAGAGAAGAGCCAACCCATTAAGGATGCTATATTTACAGAATCTAATCTATTTTATCAGAGAGTGAAAAGCTGCACTGTCATGTTTTGACATAAGGAAACTGACACGGACAATTAAAAACTTTCAGTCATGAGAAACTCTTGAATCCTTTTATGGCATCAAAGAAGCCAACCCTGGAAGAAACACGGAAATAACATACCTAGAATCACCATCATCTTTGCAATAGATCTTTTAATGTTAATTTACCAGCCGTTTCAATCAGTGCAATAGTATTTGTAGGAGAATGGGGATATCTGTTCCTCTGAATAATTTTTCCTTCTTATTCTCTATAGAAATAAATCACTTCTAGGAAAAAAAGAAAAAGCTTCTCAACATCTCTGTTTCAGTCCTAATATACAAGTGATACATAAAAATGTGAACTGGGCAACAAATCGTCTAGTTCAGTTCAAATTATTTCACACTTTTTTTGAATTCCTTTGTCATTAATGCTCTTGTGAGGCTGCTATCACTGAAAAATAGAGAGGAAGAGATGGATGTAGATTGCTAACTTCAAAGGAAAAATTGACCTCCTCCATGATAAATCCATCTCTGGACCTCTTCATTCTGCTGCCGCAGTCCAGAGAAGACAGAAAAGAATAATTGTTAGGGGAGAGGTCACCAAGTGCTTTTAAATGTAACCCAGTACCCAGAGAGTCCACATCCTTGTGTTTGTTTTGCACAGAATAGGTACTCTGTGAATAAAGTAGGGAGCTGGTCTTGTTTGTGTTTGGATGTGGAGGACTGACATGAGAGGGATCCAAACTGCCTTCTTTTCACCCACCTCCCACTCGGGAAAGCTGCTAGTTTCTTTATTAATTTCATTTTTGCTTCCTCACTTTTGTGAGAAATACATGAAATTGGAAATCTTAGTTAAAAAAAAAAAGGCATCTGAAATCATCATTCCACTTGGCTAGCACTCAGTCCCACTGCAAGTTTGAGTTTTGTACTACACTGTTCCCTTAGATCTGAGTTCGTGTTCTGTGCCTTGGGGCAGTGGCAACCGAGAATGAGTTGTAGTGTACCCTGACCTGACAAACACTGATCCTGCTGTGATGATCACAACCTCCTGCTAACCATGAGGAGAATATGTCAGGCAGTGACTCTGATCCTGCACCCCTCATTGCTTTGCTAGGGAGGCAGTCATTCCCTCTGTTTTGCAATACTCTGCATCTCAAAAGCACTGAAGAGGTGATAGAATCTCAAAGCAGCTTTTCTCTCTCATCTCCATAAGCAGACTCTCTCTTCTGAGTACTCTCTGCAAATTATATTCATTTAAATATGAAATGAACTTGGTGCATTAAAGAAAATTCTTTAAAAGCCATGAAACAGCGTATCATACGCATACATGCGCAGAAGCACATACACATGTCCAATCACACATGCATACACTAAGAGCCCTTTCCACTTTCCAAATAATTTTTTAAACACAAAATGAAGCATACATTTCAGTCTCCACTGTAATTATAATCAATGTCTTCTTCTAGGAAGATAAAAAGAGAAAAGTGGGAATCAGGAAAAGGGAAATGTTACAAGCCTTTTCATTAGGGTTTTATGTATTCAAAGAATTTACATTTTTAACCACTGGCAAATTTATTTCATACTACATAAGTTCTGAGGATCCTTTGAGATAAACAGCATGAAAGCTGTCATTTTAGAACAATCATCTATTTTCTGTTTATTGAAAGTTTGGTTTTTTGCCATGGTGTTTTGTGCATGGCTGGAAATATTTGTTCAAAATGATAATTGTCAAACAGCTTGTTCTGTTTGGAATTGATGAGTTAAAGAGAGTTGCTTCCATTATGAAAATAGAGGGAACAGTGCCAGTTGATTTCTTTATGCTGCAGGTTAGGACCTGGGGTATTGCCTGCCTTCCCTAAAGGTAGGTGTAAGGTTCCATAACAGCATGTCCTCCTCACAGCATCACACAGTATCATAAGGTTGGAAAAGACCTTTGAGATCATCGAGTCCTAACTATGACCCAACACCTACACCTACTCCTACTCATCAACTACAACATGTCACTAAGTGCCTCATCCACCTCTCCAGGCAGCATATTCCAATGGCCAATCACTCTTTTAGTAAGGAACTTCTTCCTAATGTCAAGCCTAAACCTCCCCTGGCGAAGCTTGAGAACGTGTCCTCTTGTTCTGTCATCGGTCGCCTGAGAGAAGAGACCAACCCCTGCCTGACTACAACCTCCCTTTAGGCAGTTGTAGAGAGAAATAAGGTCTCCCCTGGGCCTCCTCTTCTCCAGGCTAAACAACCCCAGCTCCCTCAGTCGCTCTTCATAGGCCTTGTGCTCCAGCTCCTTCATCATCTTTGTCGCCCTCCTCTGGACACACTCCAGCATCTCAACATCTTTCTTAAACTGAGGGGCCCAGAGCTGGACACAGCACTCGAGGTGTGGTCTGACCAGTGCCGAGTATAAGGGAATGATGACCTCCCTAGTCCTGCTGGCCACGCTATTCCTGATGCAGGCCAAGATACCATTGGCCTTCCTTGTCACTTGGGCACACTGCTGGCTCATGTTGGGTTTCCTGTCTACCAGCACACCCAAGTCCCTTTCCGCCTGACTGCTCTCCAGCCACTCTGTCCCCAGCCTATAGCTCTGCATGGGGTTGTTGTGTCTGAAGTGTAGAACCCGGCACTTGGACTTGTTAAACGTCATCCTATTGGAATCAGCCCATCTTTCCAGCCTGCCAGAGTCCCTCTGTAGGGCCCTCCTACCCTCCAGCAGATCGACACTTCCTCCCAGCTTGGTGTCATCTGTGAACTTGCTGATGAAGGACTCAATCCCCTCATCCAGATCATCAATGAAGATATTAAACAGGACCGGGCCCAACACCAATCCCTGGGGAACACCACTAGTGACCGGGCGCCGACTGGACGAGACACCATTCACTCCCACTCTTTGGGCTCGGCCATCCAACCAATTCCTAATCCAGCACAGAACATTCCCGTCCAAGCCATGGGCTGACAGCTTCTCCAGGAGTCTGCTGTGGGAGACAGTGTCAAAGGCCTTGCTGAAGTCCATCCACAGCCTTCCTCTCATCCACCAGGCGAGCTACATGGTCGTAAAAGGAGATCAGGTTGGTCAAGCAGGACCCACCCCTCCTAAATCCACGCTGGCTGGGCCTGATCTCTCGCTCATTCTGCAGGTGCCGCGTGATTGCATCCAGGATTATGCACTCCATAATTTTACCTGGAACCAAGGTCAGGCTGACAGGTCTGTAGTTACCTGGATCATCCCTACGGCCCTTCTTGTGGATGGGCGTCACATTGGCCAACTTCCAGTCATTCCGAACCTCTACCACCCTCCTACCTGCCACATGCAAAGGCAGAAAGGAAAACCTGCCACAATTTTCAGAATTTTGGAGCCTGAAAACTCTATATGAAGAGCTGGGGAGATCAGGACTTCAGTGTATGCAATTCACATGTAAGGTTCTGGATGGTCAGTCTTTTTACATGAGAACAAATTTGATTCCCACGTGGAATTATTGGATGGCCTCATTCTACTTCCCATCAAACAACGCTTACATCACTGCTACTGCAAAGCCAATCTGGACTGAATCTTTGGTGCTTTTTGTTTTGGAATATTTTTTAAATCATACAATCTGACTGTCAATTTCAAGTACACATCAGAACATTCTAAACTGAAAAAAAGAAGCCTCCTGACTTCTGAAATGAGACCGCTTCTTATGTTAACAGTCACAAGAATATGTAGAAGTATGGATGTCCCAAAACTTTGCTCAAGCACAAATTAAGACACAGTGCTAGGATCTAATTCACACCTTGCTGGTTAACCTGTCGATCTGTAACTATCTGTCTCTGTCTGAGTCCCATTGATTCTTATTGAGGTGGCCACGGGAGCTGAGAGCACCAGGATTTTCATCCATAGTTTGCATTTTAATATTGAATATTAATAGCAGAAATATATTTACTGTGTCAATAAGAGATATTCAGTCCAGCAGAAACAAAGAGGAATAAAGTCTCCTCCTCAGTTCAGTGATGGCTTTTCAATAGGGTAATAGGATCCTTGAGAATGCACCGCTGGGCTAAGGCAGGATGGAACACAAATTCACCATTTGTTAGCCCAAGAACAATACTGTGCTTTATTCAAGACACAATCTATTTCTGCCCTTGCCTTCATTCTAAAGTTAAGGGAAATCCATTTGTATGTCAATATGCATAAAAACGGTAAGACTTGTTATTGTGGAGCAGTATTGATAAAAACATTATCAAATAAGTGTATTCTTTAATGTCCAATTACTTCAACTTCTTGTTTGTTTGATTGTGAATACTGTGAGTTGCAATAGTTCTTTCTTTAACAGTTTTCGGTTTAACTAGTCAATATAGAACACAACTATTATGCATAGTGGTTATTGATATTGACTTTCCAAAACTCACCAACACAGACTGCATGTGATTGTTCGTGTTGTGTGAACTCAGAAGCCAGACCCAGCAATAGTTTCATTGCAAATAGTGATTTTTATGTAGATTTAAGAGAATCAATAATATCTCCAGATGCTGTGTGTTTGAAATCTATCGATCTTTTGATCAACCTATTGTTCTGTGTTGTTCTCAAATGCCCTAAGAGAGCTGACAGAATAATTGGACATTTTGGAAAGTGGTGACGTGCACACCAGTAACAGCATTAATTAAATTTTGGGGTAAGAAGAGAGAGGTAATAGTGTTTTCTTTGTTATTACAAAGCATTTTTGGGAATCAGACAGCAATGCAAAAATCAGTAGCAGGATGGTCCCAGCGGGCTTAGTGCTGTTGCTAAGCAACCCTTCACATTGGCTGTAAGACACTGGCACTGTGATGTGATTGGGAGAGAATCAAGCATTGCTGCTTTCTTTAGAAAAAATGATAATGAACACATTTGTTGGCATTTTGTGGGAGAGGGATAAGGAGACTGATCTAATGTGTACTGCAGCTAAACACAAGGTTTGGAAAGAAGCATAACTATTTCTGTGTTCAGGTAGTATCATTTTACTTAAGAGCTAGAGTATAGACCTGGACGTGTCCTCATCTGAACAGTATTGAAAACATGAGCAGTTCACTGATTTCAAAAATAAACGTCTCAAAATTTATTTCCACAGAGGAAAATTATTACTCATTATGCTCTTTCTCTCAACAGACTGATGTGCAAATAGAACCTGCAGAAGCTGTATACTGCTGTATGGGTTCTTCATGGAGGAGATTATTCCAAACAGTCATTGCTACATAACAGCGAAGCTGTGATTTAGCTCTGGACATAGCAATTTGTACTGATCTCATGAAAGTGCATACTATAGGCAATACAATTACTGCAGCCTACCTTCTACTTACAAAAGAGTAACATGCTGCTCTCAACGTTTAAAGAAACTGGGGAAGGGTGAAGTTGAAGCTAAGTTAATTAACAACTCTTTTCTTTCATCTTTTTAATATCTCATATTTTCCTCTGTCACATCTCATTTATGGTGCACTCTTAACTGAGTTTTAAAGCTGGGGGTGTATTTTATTGCAACTGCTAATCTTCTAAAAATGTCGTCCTAAGCTAGTTAGAAAAGCTCTGTGAACTGCTGTCTTGGAGTGGTAATGAAATAGGTTTCCTGCTACAATATATAGAAAAGATGGTATGTCAGTCTTTGCATACACATGATGAAATTTTGGTCCACGGAAAAGCCAGAAGATTCAAGTCACAGGGGACAAGTAACAGCACATGGGAATACTAAAGATATTCTCTTCTTCATCCTTGTAATCCCAAGTCTTTATAGTAAACACTGTTTGCTACACAGACACCCTTTTATTGGAAAACATGAAGGTTTTGGCAAATGAGATTGAAAATCATTGCTTCAGTGAAGGCTACGCTACTTGTGCACTCTGTTCCTCTGCAGAGACAATACCTTCCATGTTGGCTTCTGCTGCTGCTGGAATATTGAATATTTTGTTCCTTACCTGGCAATACACGAATTGAAAATGATCACAGGAGGCAGCTACAATAGCAGATATTCTCTCTTAATTGAAACAGGCAATACATGTCACCAACCTAAGAAATGCACTGCAAGCTACTTCTGACTTTATATTTTAAGGAAAGCATGATGAGAGGAGCATATATACTGCTTTTTGTGTTATGGATGGTGCTTTGGAATTAGGGCTGGTGAGTCTTTGGAATTGCTTTGCCCAGAGGCTGTGACTTGGGTCTGTAGCCAGCTTGCTCCTTGGGGTCTTTGATGAAATTGTCACCATGCCATTTTCCGCGAAGATCTTTACAGTGAACAGAGGATTGCTCCTAACTGAGGCAGATCTGCCCATTGAATGCTGGAGATCTTTAGCTGTAGTTAACTTTCAACTACTAGAAATACTATGTTAGAACTGGATCTCTAAGTTTTTTACAAAAGCTTGCAGTCATCCCATCTTCTCCAACCTCAAGAAAGTCTTCACTGCATTTCCTTAAAAAAAGAATACATCAGAATTCTTCCAAGGGCCATAAAAATGATTCAAACCATAGAAACCCACGAATGTCAGACTGCTAATGAAGCAGATCTAGCTCAATGTCCACGTCGTGGATCTGATTCTTCTCTTAAATAGCTAGATTTCTGTGATTTCTTCTCTTGCTCTGTCACCTATAAAGAAAGAATCCATTTGTCCATGGATTACTGTTAGCTGATTTATGCTGCTCTTACCAGCACATCACATTTCAAAATACAGCATAGCTGTAAGGCTTCATAAGGCCAGCCATGAAATAATTCTGTACAAGACAGGAATATTGTTCAGTAACAATATTTAATGTTTGTTTCCTGATCTTCATTGCTTTTCTTCTTGGCTTTTATTGCACCAGATAAAACCCCTTAGGAGCACATGGAGCGCAGCTTTGCCATCGGCATTCCTTGTTCGTGGCTCTGCTACTAACAGGGAAGTGACACTGCTTTTGACAGCTTTGCCCTGTAGGACCTTATTCTGTGGACTATATTTGTACCCTCTACTCTGCAAGACATGAGAAGTATTTCGCAACATGAAATTCTTCTTGAATTTCTCATGTAACAGAAAAATTAGCAAAAGTCTCAGTGCGGTAATTTGCCATGCTTTAAAAAAAGGCAAGTAGAGACTCAGACAACAGTCCGGCCCAGGCACGCATACTGCCTTGTATTTTGTATTTTTATACACAGCACAGCATATTGTCATGAGAGATGAGTGGTGATGGCTCAAGCAGGCCTGCAGGCCAGTGAGATGTACTGTAAAATGCCATGGCAAATGCTAGTGACACTCGCATCAAAGGAAAAAGTTCAGTGGCAGTATCCTTTTCAACTGGGACACACTACTCTGAATACCAAATTCTGAATGAGGTGGGATATGGGGAATTCTGTGTGTGAAATGAAAACAAGGTATCCCACATATCCTACATATCCTCACCTATCTGAAGATAGTAGTATAGAAGGAACCTTAAGCAAAACACAACAGGCTTATACTAAAAACCTTGATAGATTCTCACAGAAGTAAGCCTGTTGGTCAGAGCAAATTGCAGCTTTTAAGTTGAAAGTGGCAGTGTGAGCATCCCTGCTGACTGAAAGGGATGTGACCATGAATGAGTGTGCACTTATGTATTGCCAGCATTACGATACTGTGAGTTGGCTGGAGCTGCTGAAACCAACACCACTGGACTGCCCAGAGGTCCTCTCCTACTTCTTCAGCATGGCCAAGCACAGTGTAATGGTACATCCAGTGATGTACTCTCCTCTCCAGGTTTTATGATGACTGGTTATAAAAAGATTTTGATGTGGAGATCATGTGGCCAGGAACTGAACTCATAGGAGCCTTGAAGCTACAACACAGGACTTTAATTGTTGCCTTGTGCTTGAAACTGGCCTGGAGCTGCAATAGGATAACTGATATTGCCTCTCTCCGATTGATTTCAGTCAAGGTTTTATTGTGATATGAACAGAGTGAAAATCGAATAAATAGAATTTGTCTGGATGTATGACTAGGGGCAGAGGAGTTTAATGGGATAGAGTTTATGGAGTTGCTTCTGGAAGTAGGGTGAACAGGCCAAGCTGCAGAGAATAAACTGAGGAATAGGAGTGACAGAAGAAGTATGAGGAAAAGAGTCAAATGAAAAGCTGATTTGTTTAAAATTGTATTAAAGTTTCAATCAATCTTACCCTATTATTTGATGATCAAGGAGAAGGCTTAGGGGAGACCTTATTACCATGTACCAGTACATAAATGGTGTCTACCAAGAGGATGGAGACTCCCTGTTTATGAGGAGTCACATGGAAAAGACAATGGGTAATGGGTATAAGTTGCTCCTTGGTAGATTTTGATTGGATTCCAGAACAAACGTTTTCACCATGAAAACAGTTAAACATTGGAATAATTTCCCCAGGGAATTGGTGGATTACTCTACACTGGACACTTTCAAGGCTAAGCTTGACACGGTACTGGGACATCTCATTTAAACTATATATCACCAAAAAGTTTGGATCAGATGATCCTTACAGTCCCTTCCAACCTGACAGTCTATGATTCTATTTTCTATACAATATATGCAATGTGTAGCATTTGCCAGGCCACATCTTGAGGTCTGCTCTCTAACTTTTCTCCAGCAAGCTGAGAGATGGTCAGACTTCTGCATTAATTACTGAGCACCTACCAAGAGAACACTTATCAGGTGGGAACTGAAGATGTTCACGTATCTCCAAGTATTTCCCTCAAATACTAAAAGTAAAAAAAAAATCAATGAATAACAAAGCCTATCCCTGCTTGTCTTCTATTACCATCCAGAGGCACCATGACCAGTTCAGCTCTGCTCTGTTTTATTCTCTGGGAAGTGCAAAAAAGTGGTAACATTGCCAACAGCATTTGCCAGCCTCTCTGCTTAGTTGACCAGTGATTAGAAGAAGATCAAGCTCAGCTTTTTAGCACTGCAACAAAATCCACAGTGTTTTAGCATTCTGACTGCAAAATTTAAGAGGAAAGGTTAATACAAAACTCACAGCTGAGATAGCAAAGAATATTAGAGGTGGCATGTTGGCCATGAGCTCTGCTTTGGGCTCTAGGGAAAAAAAACACAGAATAAGGTTAGTTCTAACCTTGAAATTAACCTTTTTCTATTTTTTTCTTCAGCTGGAAGAAGACCTACAGGCCAAGATGTCACCTCTAATATTTTGTTTGTATTTCAAGCATATATTTTGACCCCATTTTTATGGTTTGGTCTTTGGAGTTATCCAATATAAAACAGTCACTATGCTGATTAGTCTGTTTTACTGGGACTAGAGGAAAAATTAAATATTATTTGTGGGCTGCTCTAGAATTCTTGCTTTATTTCAGCTGAACCTAGTGCAGTTGCCCAGTATTCACCATACTCTTTTTTCCTGTGGCCCTACTATTTTTTGTTCTGGCTATTTGTTCCTTGTCATTTGCAGTAATCTGATTTCGTTTGTTCAGCTCTTGGCATAGTATCTTAATATAGTCAGCTGCTGCAATGAATATGTGGAATTTCTGCAATCTGACTAAATATCAATAGACTATTGAACTTTTATATTATGTGTACTTGCAATCAAGACAACTGCTTGAGAATTTGCACATCTATGCATTTAGATGTGGAAAAAATAGTCTGTGTTCATGTAATTGAAGTCTATATCATAATACTTATGCACAAAAGGGCCAAATTAAGGTTTTATGCGTAAGTTTAATTCCAGCACTTCCTCTTTGTGCTTGACTTTGCAACCTGAAAGTGACTCATAATGTCATTTTTTCCCTCATAATATCCACAGAAAACTGAGATGCAGAACTGTCTGTGGTCACAGTTCCTAGCTGGTGAAGAATTATTCATCGGTAAGGCACACAGCTATTAAAGGTAGAGTAAGGGAGGGGAAGAAAAAGCTACTGAACTTTCTCAGCATGAACTTTGTAAAAGGACAGGACTGTGAGGAGGCAAGGTCAAGAGCCTGAGGGAGAGGAGGAGCTTTGACCAGAAGGCATAAAGAGTCTAGGGTCTGAGCAAAGTGGGGACTGTGGAAGGGTAAGTCTGGATAGAGAAACAGGTAAGGGGAAAGAGAATGTAGTATTAGTGAGGTCAAAACATTACCCAAAACATTACATAGGTCAGTCGTATTCTGATTCAAGCTCTGATATTGCTCTGCTGTGTTACCTTCCATGCTTGCTCTTCATCTGATTTTAATTGTGAGTCACTAAGGACAAGGACTGTCTCATGCTGTGCGTTTGGTGCCTTGGAACCCCAATACAAAATCTCATCTATTAAACTGAGATGCAGCAACCTTGTATATGCAAGACAAAAAAATTGAAGGAAGGCGGATTGATACAGGTATGACTGAGGTGTGGAACCTGCTGCAAATAATGAAATGGGTCTGTTCCCAAATGCTACAGTCAGTGGCACAACATGTGAAGTTTTGAAACCAGGTTTTTTTTCTGTGATATTAGAGAGCTACAAGCTGGCTTCAAATTATAGAATTTCATTAGCTTGGTATCAATTAGATGCTACAACAGGAATTAAATTGACTCCTTTGAGTTAAAATTGAACGACTGGAGTGAAAGGAAGTAGCTGGAGAAATCATAAGCAATGTGGAAGACAAAATCAATATTAATCAAAGAAAAGATGACATCTATGTCAAAACCCAACTTGGTGTCAGAGAGGCTGAAAGCAGACCAACGAGGCACTGTGGTGAGAATGTGTTTGCCAGTATTGGAATACGAATTATCAGAATTGTAGCTGAAGAAGGATAACTTGGTTGGAATTGGGTCATTTCAGAAAGAAATTTAAAGCTGAAAAAATAATAAAAGATACATTGTAGAAGGGACTCGACTTTTGGACATATATAATTTGTGGCTATCCTGGTTTCAGCTGGGATAGAGTTAATTTTTTTCCCAGCAGCTGCTGGGTTTTGAAGTTAGTATGACAAGAATGCTGATAATCCAATGATTTTTTTCAGTTGTTGTTAAGAAATCAAGGAGTTTTTTCAGTTTCCCATGCTCTCCTAGTGAACAGAGGTACAAGAAGCTCAGAGGGAGTACAGCCAGGCAGCTGACCCAAGCTGGCCAAAGAGGTATTCGATACCACATAATGTCATGATCACTATATAAACAGTAACCTGGCCAGGGGGCTCAGGTTCACTGCTTGAGGATGGGTTGGGCATCAGTCACTGGGTGAGCACTTGTATTGTGCATTTATTTTGTATATTCTATTTTTATTATCATTATTATTCTCTCTTTATTTTGCTGTCCTACTCATCTGTGTTTATCTCTACCCACCCCACTGTGGTGGGTGGTGGGAGGTGAGTGAACGGCCCCATGGTGATTAGTTGCCATCTGAGGCTGAACCATGACAGTTACTAATACTGGTCTGGGAGATACTTGGGGGATTTTTCACCGAAAAGTTTATAGTGTTTGAATACTTATGCATCAGGTGCTTACAACAGTAAAAGGCAAGTCATGAGTTGTTTGTTTTCTTATCTCTCTCCTGGAGGTGAAAGATCAGACAAAGAGCACTTCTTGATCAAAACACATAGACTAAAGTTCTATTTCACTCTCTGATTACTCTTGGATATGAAGCAGCAGCTTGTGATGTTGGTAGTTTACAGCATTTCATGACATGATGTAGCAGTTTTCTGTTATTTTGTCATTTGGCTGTCTTTGATGTGCAATCCATCTGGAACGATTAGAGTGTGTTGGCATGCTCCACAACAATTTTTTATACTACTTACTTAATATTTACTATGCAATAAGTAACTGTTCAATCAATGATCTCTCTAACCCTTTATCCTCTTATAACACATTCTCTTTCTGACCAGATGCAATACTCCCTTTCTCCAGTATGCCACCTGTGATACCTCAACATATGTCACAAGTCTCTGGCCTAGAGAATAATCTTCCTGAACTTCTCCTGTTATTCTTGTCCCAAATCACACTTGTTAATCCTGGTAGTACACTAAATTTCACAAGAGGTGATTGTTTTAATTTGGTTTTCTCTCTTCATATATTCATGCCATGTCTGAGTTTTCTCTACTTTCTATACCTAAAGAACAGCCAATTCTTTCATGTGGTCAGAAAGTTGTTCAATGTTCCCTAATTACTATAATCTCCTCCTACTTCCTTAATAAATCTCTGCCAATGTTTGGAAAAGGAGAAGACAGGAGACTTCAAAAAGTGTGTCCAGTAAAGTTACAGCCTACAATGATTGCCCAAACCACAATGCCACCTTTGGTTTTGCTCATTCACAGAATCTCTCTCGTCATGTTCTCTTTTGACTTCAGTCAAAATCTCCATCCAGGTCTAGGTCTCTTGCCCATCAAAGTGGAAAAGAAGTGGTGAAATAAATGGCATGGCTTTGTGCCACTTCTGCACTCCTGCTTCTTGGCTGCTTGTGGTTGTGCATAGCTTGTGGCAGGAAAAAGGTGCACTGAAGTCGATATTGTGACAATCACAGCTATCACCAGCCACTATGCTGGCCAAGAAATGCAAAATCATACCAAAGCCCTGGTCTTACTCCTAGCAAGGAAGTGTCCAGGTGAAAGAGGAGAGGCACAGAATTGGGTGTACTGTTTCATCTTCACTTCCAGGAACTTCCAACCCAGGGAAGTTTTCTTGCCAAAGGTCAGATGTGCATTGCTGACTCCTTAATATCACCAGCAGATAACATGACTTTGCCACCAAGAACTAAGAGTCTTGACACTTTAGATGGCTCAGCTTCTCACTGTGTTTCACAATAACTCATTGTTCCCTAACTAACCTCACCAAACCAGACATCTCCTTTCCTTTTTTGTTTCCAAGTCAAACACTGCAAGTGGAAAGAAGAAATGAATGAAGAAGCAGGTTCAGGCATACAGATTTGGTGGAAAGTATGGGACATAAGAAGTACAAGGCAAACAGGAAACAAATGCTATTTGGATAAGCAGCTGACATATACAGCCATGTGCCTCACAGACTGTGTATCCGTTCTTGCTATGCACCTTCTGTTTCCTTCATGAAGGCCTAAGTGAAAAGGCATCAGCTAATAAACATGGGCAATACCTAAACTCCTAGTTGGGCAAAATATGCAGGGGTCTGATGCATCACTGGCCTGGGGTACCACAGCTCTACAGGCATCTGACAGTTTTGGGGGGGGTTGTGTGTTGGTTTTTTGTTTTGGGTTTTAGGGAGGTTTTTTTGGCAGGGGGTGGTGGTGTTCAAAACTTGGGTAATTTAGCAGCAATAAATCCTTCTTACCAGCTACAGGATCATTTCCCTTGATGAACATTAGCATCTATTAGTGGTTACTTGCATCATTTGTTCCACCATTTCCTTCCTTTCAGTGTGATAGCCTCTCTTTAAAACACTTGAGTCCAGGAAGGTGTGATCAGCTTCTCTAGTATCTGACATACTCACTCTCTTCCCCTTATTTCATGCTCTAGTTTGTTTTCTAATTCAGTTCTGACATGAGAAGCCACTTCCTCCTTGTGATAGAGACACTGTAATGATAATTGTCTTTTGCAAAGCCATTTGAGGTAACTAATGGGAATAATGATAGCGGCAGCTGCAACTTCTAATGAAGTTAGAAACTGTAAACCTCACAGTAATCATTGTCTTAAGGAAAAAACCTCAGTCCAATGACTTATCCTCATCAGTGCACAATGGGCTCTGCATCATTCCTTGCCACTTTGAGGGAGATACATAGGAGTTCATTCATTTGCTAGTTGTCATGTCAAAGGGCTGATATTTAATTCTTGAAGAATTCTGCCTGCTGTCTTAAACCTTTTCCCTAAAACATCATCTTTAAAGCAGTGGACCATGTGCTGTGCTAAACACACTCTGCTAGGTAGCTTCAGCAGTTCTCACCCTTTAGGGGCTCACCGGAAAGGATGCAATACTTTCAGCCCAATTACTGCAAACACCACAAGGACCAAACTGATTTAGGGCACACATAAGAAGCTCACAAAGGATCAATTTCTTAACTAGAATAACTGGTAGGTAAGGCAGAGATGGAAACAGACAGACTGAAAAAAATTACCAAATTTGAAAACTGTTGTGTCTTTGCATTTGGGCTTCAAAAGTGGAACATGTTGATTGTGTCACCAAACAGAAGTATCCTCAAACTTGTTAGAAGTCCCACTTTGTGCTTAGATCTTGGACCTTTGTTAACTTTGTTATACTTAAGATCTGTACCCATGTGTTATGAACCAGCTTTCCTGTACTTTAAGGAAGCCACTCAGGGCATTTGAAGTGTGACCTACCTGCAGTTCAGAAATGTGAATGGTGATTTCACCTAAGCACTGGAGTAGGCTAGGGATGACTTACATGGGAAAACACTGCAGTCGCAAAATGAAATCATTCACTGTCAAAACAACACTGCAAGTTTTCCTGTGATGAGCAGACCTGCAAAACTGCTGCTCTTGTGGGTGGCAGTTGATTATTTGCTCTGTCCTTTATCTGCTATTTGCCGTACAGGGCTTGTTTCCATGGGTGTCAGGAACATGGAAATTCTGTATCTTCCGTTTGTGTGTATTGCAAGATGGCTCTAATTTACAGGCCAGATTGCCACAGTAAATGTTTAATCCCTGAGTTATGTACTGCGCACAGCCCTACTGAACGAGGCAGCACAGGATGCTCTTTGAAATGCACACAAATAGAGATACTTGTCTGCTTACTGGGGGCTCTGCTGAGTATTTCTTCTGCATTGCCTTGTGATGTTGAATTTTCTTTGAAATCCTAAATGAGGCCTTTTCCAATGTAAACAATCTGTCTTTAGCTGGAGGTACACACAAAAATGCCTTGAGGAAGTTCCTACTGTTCTTGCAGTATCATGCTGTGGATATTTTGTGCTGTTCCCAGCAGATCTTACTATTATTTCTATAAATATTTGCTCTAAGGAATAGCAATCAAAATTTTGGAAGACTGTGAAAGCTTGGTTAATATTCTAGGAATGTCCTCTTGAGTCACTATGTACTCTCCTCCTGGCTTCTTTTTTTCTTTCTGGCAAAATTATGTGTGAATCTGAATTCAGTTTCTGTATTAAAAAATGTAACAGGTGTACAAATGCCCACACAAGCATCTCTCTGTTATCTGTATGGCAGCTCTCTCTAACAACTAAATGCTCTGTTAGCTGCCATATGTGAACAGAAGAAAAGACTTTTCCCTGAGAATGTGCAATATCATGACGAAAGGTAATCTAATGATTAAACAATAATCAAGAGACAAGGTAGTCTCCATTTGCAAGCTGAAGATTGAGAAGTAGCTTCCATAATGGTTACACCAGTACGCTTGCAGACCTGTGAGCCAGAATTAAAACCTTTAATTGCTATTCTATAATTCAAATTAAATTTAGACATATAGATGAACTCCGATGGGGTGATCCATTTGAATTTCAAAATCCTGAACTGAATCCCCAACACGCATGTTTCAGAAAAGATTCCAAGAATTTTAAAAATCTGATTTGACTTGTTGGAGGTGCAACTTTTAGATTATGCTTTCAACCTTTTTAAATTGCAATTATCATGGTTAGAAATTCATGTAAAGTCTTTAATGAAAGCTGAGATTCCCATCTAATCACTTAGCTCCAGTAGATGGGCATTAAGAATAATATCATAAATGCAAAACTTATGGTACAGCATGAAGCCTGGTAAGGCTTGGGAATTAATCACTGAAATCACTGATAAACTGATTGCTATTGCCGAATCTTATCGCTGTTTATCTCTTTGCTGGGAAAAACTCACTCCAACGGGACGGCAGAAGAAACTCCATTGTTATCTACTATTATTATTTCTGCTTACATAAAAGCTAATGCAGTGCCCTGCCACCTATTTACTTTCTCTTTCACACAGGTTGAGCTCCATCTAAGTTCTCTGAAATATTTCCTTTTCCAAGGTCTCTCTCCCAGTCCTTTCTGTCCATTCTACAGCTGCTCCCACTGAGGCAGATGGGAAGCCCTGTTGGGGAACAGTTGGGAAAAGGATTTGTACCTTAAATGGACCTTTTCACCCCTAAGACCTGTGAGTCTAATATTGTTGTCTTCTCTCTCCAGTTCTTACAGCAGCTCCCTAATTACAGCACTGCTGCTAGGATGAAGGTTTTTTAAGTATTCTGACATCTTTCCAATGCTTATGAACAGATTTAATAATTAGACAATGAGATTTTTCTATTTCTGCCCACCCGCACTCCCTTCACTGTTCTTCTTTTCAAAGCATGTTGAAGAGTGCAGCAAAATATCACAGAAATAACTGAAATGTATGAGCTAAAGTCAGAAAGAAAGGACAATGAACCTTATGTTCGTTTCACCATATAAACGTTCCTGACGTGCCTTGTGTCTTCAACATATATTCTCTATTAAAACAGTAATTTTACATGCTCCTATTTGGAGCTGGAATGAAGTCTCTTTTTTGTTATTATTCCTGTACACAGATTAAATGAGAATAATATCTGTGGATAAATAAACCCGATTTAGAGATTTATTTTTTTTTCTTTAATATATGCTCTGTGGATTCCACTGATTTGACTTCTCATCTCCTTACAGTGCCTATCTGAATATCTACATAACTCAGAATATAGTCAAGTTTTACAGACTAGTAAAAACAACATACTGCCTGTGTCACGTAAATGTTAAACATCAGTATCTGTGACACACATTTTGTTTGAGAAGGTAGCAGTTTATAAGACCTTTCAAAATAACACAGAGGAAATCAAGCACAAAAACTCTATTTCTTAATGTTGTTTCAGTGGTTTAAAAGTGGTTTTACTTTATGAAATAGTTTATGCAATGAAGCAAAGAGACAGGCATGTATGGTGCCACACATTGCTTTTTTCCTCAACAGTGCCACTCATCATCGATGCCATCTCTGGATGTGCTAAACCAATATATGGAGGCTGCACTCTGTCACACATCAACCTTGTAATTCCTCCACACATCAGTGTAAGAGGGAAATAAGTAAGCTGCAAAAGTAGGAGTATTTCTTGTTTCGAGTGATATCATAGCTAAAAATCATCCAATATAACTTGCAAACAGGGAAAAAATATCAATCTACAGTGCATAAAACACAAGTGCATCCTCCCTCCCTTTGTTGTACACAGTCTAAGCTGGCTAAAATATTAAATGCAAGGAAGAGAGCAAAGGTTTTCTGAATCCAGGCTTATCCTGATTTGAAGCTACACATCTGCTTTAATTGCACAGACACAAGACTAGATTTTTAGGATGGAAAGTACAGGAAAGATCAGAGGTCCAAAGAAAAATGTACTTTCCTCCAAAATAAACTCTGACTCTCATAGGTCTCTCTTTGGCACAATTTTTAGCAAGATGACTAAAAATTAAGAATTATATTATGGGGGTGGAGAAAATCCAAAACCACAAAAATTTCTTTCTATTCTATACAAAGATGAAAGAAAGAATATTTTGAACTGAAATGAAAGGTATCTTCCCCCACAGCAAAAGGGCTGCTAAGTGATGCAATTAATTTCTAACAGCAGTTTCTAGTCTAGGTTGTCTTTGAGTCCAGTCTATCTAGAGGAGAGAGGATCGTGTCGTGGTTTGTTCAGTTCTCTTTATATGTACATGTTTCTCTTCCTTTGAGTCTAAAAGGAGGAGGACTTTTCTCCACCCTGAATGAACTTAGTGTCTGAAAGAGTTCTCTGAACTTGTGACTAGTTACTAGATGTGAGCAAACAAATACAATTGGTTTTATCATTCTGTACATTGAGCTTTCAGCAGAAGTTGAACAATCCCTTGAGTCTGCTAGTCTAGGTATCATCAAAAGATTCTTTGACATGTCAAATGCCAGCAGACACCAAATGAGACCAGTTCCTTGGTCTGTATATATCAATAACTTAAAAAGGGACATACCCCCATAAGGAATTACTGATCAGTAGAGATGAAGGCATTGGTTAAACTGTCACTGAATTCACTGGTGGGAGTTTTTTTGAAAAGATGAAAGAAGATTAGCACAGAGAAAATTCTTTATCCAATTTTTATAGCTCACTCGATCATTTCCAGATGTATGTTCAATGTACTAATTAATCACCATTCCAAAAGCTTTTTAACCATGGCAAATGAAGGATATCACCTTATGTTCTAAATCAGATACATCATGAGGGCAGGAATAAAAAAATTGATTTGTAGGGTGTTTGGGAATTAATATAAAGCAGGTTTAAATGAATGTTCTGCTAAATTATGCTCAAAACCGCCTGGGGTGGGGTTGGCGTGGAAGGGGGAAAGTAGGCCCTTTCCTAGCCTGGAGGTTAATTATCTCTGTGATGTTAGAAAGACAACCTGCAGTACCACTGGCAATTCAACATCTGAAGCTGACATTAATGGATTTGCAAGGAGCTGTGGATACACTCAGGCTTATTATAAAAAGGGAATGCATTTCAGTACTTTGGAGTGGAGGAGCCATACAGAGCAACATGGAGCAGGGAGCTGGTAACTAACAGAAAAATAGTTCTTGATTTGTTTCCCTGAATCCAAGAGAAGTACACTAGAAGTACAATCACCAAGTAGCTCTTAAAATGGCTTTACTTCTCTGAGACCATAATTTTCTGATACATTAATATAAGTTCTTCCTTACATATGTAGAAACTCAGCCTATGTCCTCAAAGAAAATACTAGGAAAACTTTCCTGGAGCCAGAGGCAAATTTTCTGCTAAATAGCCAGAAAGAGTGTGGACACTGGGCTTCACAGTATCATATTCGGATCCAGCATTACCTATTTTACATTCCTTTGTTTGCCGCTTTTGATGTGTCATCTTCTGAAGATAATTTAGCATTTTGTTGTTTATTATCATGAGAATGAGCAGTGTATTCTAATTTTGCAAAGACTTTAAAGGGTTGTAGTTCTTCATCTACTGTCTAGGATAGTTATTTAAAATGCTGTTTCTCATGTGTGACCTGTGACCCATACTCTTTCAGGGCTTTATTCTTTGAAACTTGAGCTTAGACTGCAGCAAAAGAGTGGATCCTTTTTGCTTTTATCGCTTTTTTGAGGGTATGTACATCCTACCCCTTCTTTTCTGAGAACTGCAAAACTTGTTTTCCATTCTTCGTTTTCATGCTTTGCTTTCTTAATTAAAACCTTTTACAAGGCCATTCTCTCTTTATACTTGTTTAATTCTGAAAAAAAACCCATATCAAAAGAAATTACTAATGCACTTGGATTTGTGTCTAATAATGAAATTAAAACCTTTCTGCTGTTGTGGCCTTTAGCTTCATAATTTTCAGTTTTATTAGGAGAAGAGCTAAGATAGACATATGAGGTATTGTTTCTTTTTAGATAACACCCCATCATGACTGCAAAAGAAACAAAATTCTTGAGTTTTTCTGTAAAATGTCTCAATCTTACATTCTAAAAATAACCCTAGGAAATTACTAAGCTATCATCTTTGGCCACCTTTACGGACTATTTCTTTAAAGCTTTGGATTTGAGAAAGTCAAAGGTTTGCCTAAGCATTATCCAGCTGGTGCAGATAATCCATTTGCAGTTTTTCAAGGTTTTAAAGTGAAAAAGTGCATGTATCCTGTCCTTCCCCTGCCCTCACTTGAGGATATATACATCCACAAAACATACACTTCCCACTATAATGGTAATACTCCAAGGGAATAAAATTACTGTCTCGGGTTTTGGACTGTTTCCTCAGGTTATGTTTCCAAAATGATTTCTGTATAGCATTATTCTATTTTTTTTTCCTCCATCACCCAGACTGATCTGAACCAGGATTCATTCTTCTTCAACCAACAGCTATGATCAAAAAGAAAACCTCACAACCCTCAGAGCTCTTGTTCTCTCACCAATGTTTCAATAATCCTATATAGTTATCAAGAACTACATGTGAGAAGCAAATTACTGGAGCAGGAGAATGAAGTCATTTATGTAAGCATACTGCTAAACATTTTGTAAGTAAAAGGTATTTTTATCTTAGTACACCATCTTAGGCATGGACAAAGGAGAAAGGTGTACCTCAGTTCAGACAATCTTCTCATCTAGTATTTGATTAAACTCTGTGCTATTTTTTAACCATCGTTTATGATTTGAGTTTCCTGGATTCATTATTTAAATTACCTAACACTTTACTGTAAAACTGCCATGGTTTAGCCCTGGCCTGGCCAGTTTCAGCAGCTAAAACTAAGCAGCTGGGCTCCCAATTTGACAATACCAAAACATTTTGAATATAGTGCTTTGTTTATTATAGAATACTACCGCATTCAATGACATATGCTGTATCAACAAAAATAGTAATAAAAAAATGCTCTTCACTCCTGTATAATTTAGAGAAGAAAGGCATGTCTCCTATTTTAAAGATACAACATTTACAGGACACAGAATGACTTGACTAAATCAACAGAAAGTGTACTAACTTCCCTCTCCTGCCAATAAGCTTTCACCTGTGCAAGCTTTCTGGTAACCTAGACTGAGAACAATGTATATGAAGTCTTTTTCTACTTATATTTAAATGAATGCAAAGGTTATAAACTGGAAAAAAAATCCTATTTCATTTTCCTATTAGGGCTCTTGTGCATTTGTTTTTTCTAAAAGTACAGTTACCATATGTCTGAGTCCTGCTGAGAACAAAAATTTTCCAGCTATTTGCTGCTGAAGTTCTCTCTAACATACCAGTGTGGGGGCCTTTGTGTTTTAGAGAAGAGAATCAGCATTGTTACCTTTCATATCTTTTCCTTAGAGATTCTAAATTTTGCCCTTTGTACAAGTAAGCTCAATGTAACAGACACCAAAAAGCATTTTTAATAGTACCAAACAAACCAGAGGGGTGATAGAGGTACATGAGCATCTGTGTGTGCAGTTTAGCACCAAACTACCTTCACACAGCACTAGGGAAAAGATCATTGACTTGGTCTGATAATCAAACTCAAAATATTGACTGCAAAAAGGCAGTGGATTCTGACTTCATTCACACAAAGTGTAACTCTAGCTTAAACTGACATGTTCAGCACAAAGATTTGATTGGTACATTGAATTTCAACTTTCTATTTGCCAAACACCAATGTGAAAAATTAATGATGAGGAAAATTGTCTATCACGCTTTCCCATTCGCAGATGCTATCATGTTTCAGGATGTCTTTGGAGAGCCTGTTTGTTTGCAAGTTGTGCATCAGCCTGGTGTAATAACCCAACATCAGCTGTTTGTATCTTCCTGGGCATGTTCCTTTGTTGTGCTATGCCCTTTGCAGGCACCAGCACTGGTACAAGTCCAGACCCAGATGATAATGTGATGCCAGTGTTCAGAGACAAACAGGTACAGAAAATGCCAAGAAATAGAAAATCAAGTCATTTAGTTCCCAATTCTCACCACCACTCAGAGCTTGCAGACATATAAAGCCTCACTGAGAGAACATAAAGCTGTTGATGGTTGAGGTGGGTTTTACTTCACAGCAGCCAGAGATAAGGAAGATCAGCGCAGCTGCTTAACATTGCTCAGCATACCTGATCCTGGATTTGAACTCCATAGTGATTACACAGGGCTAGGGCCATCTGTGGACATTCTCACTTGGGGGCAGAGGTAGTATGAATTTGCTTTAACTTATTTTAGGCATGAGTATGATCTGGTTTAAATATATACCTTCTGTGTGAGCATTCTTCCATGCAGAGCAGGTTTCAGCTCCCTTTTAGAGCTAGGAAGGACATACGCTTTCTTGCAAATATATCTGCATCTTCCTGTGTCTACGTAGTGACTCCTAAGGTGAAGAGAACTAGAGAATTACACAGCTAGTGGTAAATCGAGAAACATACAAACGCCTTTGAGCACAGAATTAATCCACCAAGACCAAGCTAAGAATCTGGCTCAGAGTTCAACAAGACTTGACTAGGAAAACATTATTTTTAATACTTTCAAAGTGACTCTGTGGATGTGGAAGCCCTGAAAATTACTTCCTGTGAGAGCATACTGGACAGTAAAGTGGATACTGGTGAGCAAAAAATTGAGCTTGGGGAGATCTGGCCACTACACTTGATTTTGGTCCATTAATTTCTGAAAGATAGTTAGAAGTGTAGATAATTTTTTCCCCCTCTTTTTCCTGAAGTCATTTTGCCTCACAGTCAGGCTATGATCCATTGGGCTAACCACTGACTACCTCTCTGTTCCTAATCATCTGTCCTGGAAGACTACATTCATTCCGATGTCTAAAGCAGTGCCCATGTCCAGCTTGAGGAAAACAAATCTGTTCTCCTCCCTATTTCCATACTAGTAGACCAAACTGATACTCCTAATCGAGATGACCAGGTGCTACCTTACCTGGTGTGATAGTATTCTCCTTCCTCTGACTGTGGCATTTGTTGATTCTGTATGTGCAATCACAGCCTTCCTGCAAATCTGTGCTTTGTAAATCGCATTAACAGAATTGGCACAAGCAGGTGGGAAGAGGCAGTAGTGGTCTAAGTGCTGATGACAAACTGACACAAGCTCTGGCATTGAATATTCTTAGGAACCCAAAGCCAGTATAAGAACTGGTCTTCCCTGAGCTACCTGAGGCAGAGCTTTACAACACAGGCACGTTTACACAGCCCTTGAGGCAAATGTGAACATTCCCTGATGTAACTGGAATCTAACTTGCTGCTGTGAGCATGGCATGGATCCAAGCTCATTAGATTTGCCAGGCATTGGGCCTATTATCTCCAGCTCTGCACTGTGTTAATGCCACTGCACAGCTTTTATATTCAAGCTGCTTTTCACATCCTGTGGCTGTGTGTGCACGTTGGAGTCTCTCCCCACATGAGGCAGTGTAGAGGCACCAGTGGAAGAGTTCCTGACTGCATCAGGAGCAGCAGTTTGGGAAAGCAGAGCCCTGACCTGGGCAGTCTCATGCAGAACGGCTGCATGTGCTGGAGACCTCAGCAACTGCTGGGCACATTTCCATGCCAAAGACCACACTGGGACAGGACAGGCAAAGCTGGTTTGTTTGTTTACTGCTGGAAATTAATGTGCCAGCCTCACTTAGATCTGCTCCTCACCTTGATCTTGATTTTTTTCCCCAATCATTTGCCCGTGACCATGTTTATGGCAAGTTATGGGTAATTTGTTTTAATTGTACATTGAAACATATTACACAGCCATGAAAATTCAGAGTTTTGCCTTCAATACTAGGAAAGTATTAAATTGTCCTCATCCTTGATGGAGTTTAATTTTTTTAGTCTATCAGTGTTTCTCAGACAAGCCAAGTGTCACACTGAGGCATGATTTACATATTCATGAAATAATTTGTAGTCATAAATGTTGTTCAATGGTTTTTAGACAGTTTTTCATACTAATAAGTGTTTAACTTAAGACACTATTCATGTAACCTACCATAATTTTTGCAAACTTACTACATGCAAATCCAAAATAAATAAATAAATGAGATCTGAATTACTGCATTTCTTTGGTTTATAGAACGAGTTACTTGCACAGCAATGAAATACACTTTTTATGAGAAAACAATTAGGAATGACCTTATTTGTCAGAGGCACATTTGTTTTACTTCTTTTTCCACACTACAGATCAAACAGATTTTGGACAGTTATTTTCAAGTAATAGCAGGGTTTAGTTTTAAGTTTGATTTATAGTAGTATTCCTCACGTATTAAAAATGTGCACTTGTGCTCCTCTAGCTAAATCAGATTTTGATTTTCAGTTTACATATTTGTCAATCAATAAATATGCTTGATGGTCGCAAATAGACTCTCTCCTTTTTTGTAGTAAATAGACTCTTTCACTTTTGTGTATGTTAAATACTGAGCGAAGGGCTCAGCTGGTAATGCAAGAGCCTGCAGGCTGTGTGACTTTTAAAGAACTAATGGATACTGCCAGGTATTATATCCTGGTAACAGTTAAGCCTGGGGTCTGCATCTTTCAGAGCCCCCCAGTGGGCTGGCTGGGAATGTGGCTGAAGCAGTGATGCCAGAGTTGGCTGCAGGGCCTTTACTCCTGTCCCTGTCCTTCTCGCAGTGTGCAGCTCCGTCTCAGTCATGACCCACAGCCTCAGCCCTGAAAAGGGAAGAGTGGTTCATCCATGTGTCCAGTCCATCCTGCCTTACTCTGAGCCACACTGTCGCAAAATGATACGTCTATGAGCAGTGGGAGTGCTGGAATCTGCATGGGACCAGCGTGCACATCATCGTGCTTTGCTGAGCTGCCTTGACCCAGTCCTTGCTGCCTGGCCATCCCAGGCAGCACCCACCTGCGTGCCAATGCTGTGCTGTACCATGGCCATCTGCTCTACCCAGAGGAGCTTGGGCAAGGTCAGGCCTTTAATGCATGTTGGCAAAGAAGAAAAGAGAGTAGAGAGAGCATCCTTCACAAAGCACCAGTTCTTCAACAGGACTAGACAAGCTTCTCATTGCACCACAACAGGCATTTCTGACTTTGGGCTGGGGCATCAAGAAGTCTTAGGGAAAGGAGGGGAAGAAGAGGAGCAGTGTAAAACATTGTGACTGTGAAGACAATGTGCTGTCCTAGAGGAAAAAACCTGGGCCGATTCTTGCACAGTAAAGAATTTTTTGAGCACAATCTATTTTAAAAAGAAATCAAGAAATGCAAAGTAGTTTAAAACATATAAACTAAGAATATTTTCTGTGATGTTGCCTAAAGGCAACCCCACTATGCATTACTTTGTTTCATGGCGGGATTTTTTGACAAAAACGCTCATCTCAGATTTCTCACACGGAATCAGGGCTGCTGGTTGACTCTACCTTTGCTCAAAGTGTTTGAAGAGCCATTTTAGAAACAGAGTGAATACTTCCTAGTACTGAAGTTGAGAAAGAGGTCCATGTGGATTCTTGGGAGATAATAGCTTATTCCCAACTGATTTCAACAACTAGTGGAGAGCATGAAAATTGTTTTCTCTCTTTGATGGAGCCTAAGTTCTGCTTACTTTGTGACTAGTGACTAATTCCTAATGGTAAAGTGTAAAAGTAGCCATCACAGAAATATAAAGTACCCCTGTCGTCCATTGCTGTTCACTTCAGAAGCAATTCCTGAGGTTCCCAGACTCAAGCCTTTCCTTCCAAAGCTTGTAGGGAAATTTCTTGTTTAAGGAATTATCTCACACTGGAAGGTTCATACAACAGTCATTAGTAAAATACTACCAGCTTGAATAGATATGACGGCTTTACAGAGTGCATGATGTTGCTGAGTAACTGTCAGAAGACTGGGAAGTGGCAAATGGGACAAAAAAGCAGGTGCCCTGCTCAGAGAACTCAAAGGACCATTTCCTACAACACATAACATTGCAGTGGCTTTGACTGCTGTGGGAGGCTGAGCAAGCTGGACAGAACTCCTTATGGATTGACAAAGGGATCAGCCAAATTCATAGAGAAAAGTTGCTGACCATTGAACAAACTGGGTTCATACAACCCTCAGTCCCAGACGTACCAAACTCATTTTACATATCTGTCTCAAATATCCATTGGTTTAGAGGGATTCTTGATCTGACTCTGGGTAGCAATGCACAGAAGGCTATTCAGGAAGTATATATGTATATAGGTCTGCCATGGGTTGCTGTTCACAGAGTGAAGAGATAGTCATAACAAGGACTCTCCTGATATATTCAAAAGGTCAGACTGGGCACTGCAGAGATTTTGCCAAAATCACACATATGTATAAATATTATTAAATTCAGCTACTTTCAGAAGCAATGATTCAATTTGCCTTTGTAATTATATTGATTTTGCATGTAAATTAGATACCTGCTTTGCACATATATTCACAGAACTATTTTTTCCCTTGTGATTGACAGAAAGTGGGGGCCTGTTTCAGAAGCAGGTTAGTGCTAGAGGAGGAAAATGCCAAAAGTAAAACCTCTTAAAAGCCTTTTATTTGGTTGCCTTCCAAGCCACAACAGCTGCAGAGGGTGATTAGCTTCACGTGGTGTCAGTTGCATTTTTATCCAGCTTTATTCTGTGCTTGTTTTCTGTTTCCAACATTTGTCCTTGCTGAGACTACAGCTGTGTGTGCCTCACGTGGGCCTACAACTACAGACATTTCCCCTGGAGGGAAAGATGTCAGCCACCCAAGAAGGGTTACCTCTCTGCCCTTCACAGAATCAAAGAATGGTTTGAGTTGGAAGGGACCTTAAACCACATCCAGTTCCAACTCCCCTGCCATGTCAGGGATACCTTCCACTAGACCAGGTCGCTCGAAGTGTCATCCAGCCTGGTCTTCCATGCCGCACAGGTTACCTTCTCCACTGTGAGCTCACCCAGCTGTGCTGCACAGTTAAACACTGACATCTCCATGTCACTCTCTTCAGGTGAGACCTGCCTGGAAATGTGTTTGGTGGCTCATGGGGAGGGATGGTGAGGCAAGTGTTGTGTTTCCTGGGGTAGAAGGGTGGAACACCGTGACACTTGTGACCTCCCTGCAGTCAAAGGCTTCAAGGGTAGAGGTGTCATTGGGCCCAGACCCAGAGTTGCACCCTAGTGAGTTGGACCACAGGACAAAAGGAGATACTATCACCTTGAATTAGAGATTAGAGTCACTCCCTTTTTATTACAATTACTGGCTCATTGTCTTGTCTGGGTTTCTTACCTCACATGCATTCCCTTCCTTAGGCCAATATTCTTTTCTATAGTTCTTGCAGAATTATAATGTTTCAGGGTTACAGTCATAATTTCCCTAAAAATAGTATAAAAAAGCTCCAGAAGGCTGTATGGGACTTGACATCAAAAGACCTAGTCTGGTTCTGTGCTAGGAACAGCATTTAACTCCTGAACAGTTTTCTACCACTGAAAAAGAAACAAAACACAGATCTTTGCCCAGGCTGTTTTGAGTCTTTTGGAAGCTAAGAGAATATCGGTGCTATACTGTTAGACTGAAGCAGATAAAGCAGCATTGGTCCGAGGGCACGGTTTGGACCCAGACACCAGCCCCCCAGTATCTGCCTAACAGCTCTCAAAGATAAAGCTATGCCCTGCTTTCTGTACCCGGTTGGTGTTCCCTGTTGCAACTTTCACTATGAGTAGGTAGAGATATGGAAGTGGTAGGTAAACTGTGTCAAAATGACTGAGTATACGCACAGTTACCCAAATTGCTCGTGATTGTTGAAGCTTGCAAAGTTTGATGTCCAAACAGCACAGCACAAGCTTGTCAAACAAGTCCCCTATTTTTCTACTAGGGTAATTCTTTGACTCTTTTAAATTGCTGTGGTTTTTAGCTCATTCTGCATCAAGTAAAGAGATACGCTGCTGCTTTAAAAAGTGATATAATATGTTAATTTATCCTCCTTCCCCACTCTGTCTTTCATAGCCACACCATGACTTTGTTCCTCCCATCCTTTTTCTCTATTACTGTGAAATCCTGTCACTGTAGAACAGAGAGCAGGACCCTATTCTCCACAGCAACCATATATTTGAAAACGTGGCTATTGAAGGACTCCTTCATCACTGAGCAAAAATTTTTATTTCAACTTTCAGTTCAGTTCAAAGAGCTCCACATTTTTACAGTTCTTTTGTCAGCTGAACTCCTCAGCACAACCCCCGCTGCACTTAAACTTGCATTCACCCACTACTCTATTAACATCACATTAAACTGCACCCCAACAGTGGCTTTCTCCTTACTGCTGTAAGGACAAGCGTTTGGAGAATAATAACTTATATTTGTCTAACTCCACTCATGCAGACATCCTAGACAAGAACTCTTCAGAACAAACAGTAACATCTGCGTAGTCCAGCTGAGGTGGCAAGAGAAAGTTAGGAGGGCATGATTCAAGACCCAGGGCTGTTCAGAGACTGACCTAGAGTCTGAAGCTAATAATTACCTCACTGGAAGAAAAATGCCACTATGAGGTTTCTAAGGACATCTTTCTGTATTTATATTAACTCCTTTCCTTCCACATCTCAACTTTACTTACCCCTACTTATTGATCTAAAAGTTTTACTAGATCTCCTTTAAATGTCCTAATGTTTTGGGGAAATAATAAACAGCAAACGTTTTCCCTGGCACTGCCAACTTCTCCCACACTTCCATGACTGCCGTGCACATGATTCTGGAGCAAAGAGTCAAATGAGAAGCACAACCTGTAGCAAGGAAAGCAAGAACTACCGCAGCCCTGCAGGGACAAATATGCTGTACAATCCTGTCTTGCAATGGACAGACAAGACAAGAAAATGCCTTTTCTCGCACATGCGTGCTTTTCCTGTCTTTGTCTGCTCATGAGCAGAACTGCTACAGTTGTGAGTGTGATCTCCGAGTTCACAACAGCCACTATCCAGGAACACCAGATTCCAATGCCCAGCAGGGGCTATAGGCTTAACTGGGGGGGTGCAGAGTATTTTTCTTTTACATGAGGACAATTAGGAAATACATTTAGCTTTCTCTAGCTCCTTCATTTTTTGCAACACAGCAAACTATTATAGCAGAGTACCTGGAAAACCAAGCAGTAGTGAAGAACTGTCATCCTCTGGCCTTACTACTGGCCAAACCAACCTTACTACTGGCCAGACCAAGCGAGCCCAAAGAGTGGTAGTGAATGGTGTCTCATACAGTTGGTGGCCAGTCACTAGTGGTGTTCCCCAGGGATTGGTGTTGGGCCCGGTCCTGTTTAGTATCTTCATTGATGATCGGGATGAGGGGACTGAGTGCTTCATCAGCAAGTTCGCAGATGACACCAAGCTGGGAGGAAGTGTCGATCTGCTAGAGCGTAGGAGGGCCCTACAGAGGGACCTTGACAGACCGGAGAGATGGGCTGACTCCAACAACATGAGGTTTAACAAGTCCAAGGGTCAAGTTCTACACTTTGGACACAACAACCCCATGCAGAGCTATAGGCTGGGGACAGAGTGGCTGGAGAGCAGTCAGGCGGAAAGGGATTTGGGAGTGCTGGTGGACAGGAAACTCAACATGAGCCAGTAGTGTGGCCAAGTGGCAAGGAAGGCCAATGGTATCTTGGCCTGCATCAGGAATAGTGTGGCCAGCAGGACTAGAGAGGTTATCATTCCCTTATACTTGGCACTGGTCAGGCCGCACCTCGAGTGCTGTGTCCAGTTCTGGGGCCCTCAGTTTAAGAAAGATGTGGAGATGCTGGAGTGTGTCCAGAGGAGGGCGACAAAGATGGTGAAGGGGCTGGAGCACAAGGCCTATGAAGAGCGACTGAGGGAGCTGGGGTTGTTTAGCCTGGAGAAGAGGAGGCCCAGGGGAGACCTTATTGCTCTCTACAACGACCTAAAAAGAGGTCGTAGTCAGGCAGGGGTTGGTCTCTTCTTTCAGGTGACTGGCGACAGAACAAGAGGACAAGTTCTCAATCTTCGCCAGGGGAGGTTTAGGCTTGATATTAGGAAGAAGTTCTTTACTGAAAGGGTGATTGGCCATTGGAATGCGCTGCCCGGGGAGGTGGTGGAGTCACGGTCCCTGGAGGTGTTTAAGGAGAGATTGGATGAGGCATGGTGTAGTTGATGAGTAGGAGTAGGTGTAGGTGTTGGGTCATAGTTTGGACTCAATGATCTCAAAGGTCTTTTCCAACCTTATGATACTGTGATACTGTGATACTACTAATAGACAGTAGCATCACTCCAGGCAATGCTGCTATCACTGACAACAACTCATGTTTAACTCAGCTTTGCTCTGGCATAAGCTGAGCACAATGTTTTGTGAGTACGTGAAAAACATCAGTGCTTTCAGTTTTACATGTCATGCAGGACTGTCCTACTAGGTCAGACGGTAGAACCCACTGAAGGAGACTGGTGCTGTTTGGCTGATTATAAGCAAATGGTTACACATAAATAAAATCCCTTGCACAGAACTTTAAGTGGGTTTTTTTGAGTTTCCTATTTCTAAGTCACTGACTGCATTATTAGGCACTATGGTTTGAAAGACATGCATGGTGTGAATGCCCCACCAGGTGATCCTCAGAAAACTAAATTAACATACACACAGGAAGATTTCTGTAGAAACCAGCCCCCAGGAAGCATATCCTTTGCTAATTCCAATGTAAAGAGCCACTGCTTCTACTGTAAAAATTAACAGGATTTACAGTCAAAGCTTTCCCTTCTGCTGCCTGCCTTCTAAGCTTCTTCCAGCTTTGCTTCCAGCTCTCTTCATCTTGCATCTGTAAGGCTTACGCTTTCCTAACTCTTTCCTCTGTTCTTCTGGCCTTCCCTGCAGCGCTCTCATCTGCCTGGGAGTGAAGCTGCCTCAAAGCCTACAGGGTCATGAAGAGCCGGTGATCCCTTAGAAGGAGCAAATTTCATTGATATCTGACATAAATGAGAGGCTATCTTCCTCACTGTGATACAGTGCCTACAGGAGACAAGATTTTCTACCATGGAGGGTAGGTCAATATTTGTTTTCTTCTTCAGCTTGACATTCTTTAATACTGATTAGGCCACTGCCACTGTCTCTTTTCCTCAGTCACTTCTGACTGTCGACAGCACTATAGAAGGAAAAAAGCTACAAAAAATGGGATTTCCCATTCTATCTCACATGACTTTCATGTGCTTCAACTTTGATTCTTGCAGTAACAATAGTTCAGAATTATGGTGTTATTTCAGACAAATGCATTAAGTGTGCATTAAAACTTCCAATCTCTTATAGGCCCTTAGGGGCTGCTGCAGACAATGTGTTTCACGGAAGGGTAAACTGAAGCTGTGCAGAAGGAAGGCAAGCTGTGCAGTTGAGATTATAATGGTATAGTATCTGAGGTTCCTGCTTTTCCTTTCTAGAGCATGAAGCAGACTGAGGGATAAAGCCTTGTCTTTTGCACTTTTAGAGGTAGTTTGTATTTGTAATACTAAAGGCCACAAACAATAGAGCAATGCAGGGTAAAATGCAGTAAGAAGCAAAGGCACAGGGCACTGACTTAAAAACCTACCTCAGCACTAGAAAGCAGAATACTTCCCTGCTGTTTTGGTTTTGCCTTGATTTGACAACCTCATTTCATCCTAACGTCACAGGAAATCACAGTCCTATTTTCCTCTAGCATAGTGTTAGATACAAAGAGCCCTATATACGTTTTGCATGTTTCGCTTCAGAATAGAACACAGTTAACATTTATAGGCTTTGCCTAGCAGGGGCTGCCTAGAGCATTAAAATTGCCTGATAAGTTCTCTCCCAATTAAAACAAAAATGGGTACATTTTACTAGTCCTGTGTTCTTTTGCCTTTTCACTTGACTGAGCATTACTGGATGCTGTCTCTTTGTCAGTCACATTTCATCTTACCCGTTTGCCTCTAGCTCTTTTGGTCTAGAACTGATTCTCTCACCACTTTAAGTAGAAACTGTGAGATCTGTATATTGGCACATTTCTTAGAACTTTATGCAGCAGTGGCAGTAGGCTGCATCCTACATGCAGCTGCTGAATATCTTTATTTCCCTCTTGAAGGCAACGGAAGTTACAGACACTCAATTTTAGCGGATGTTCAGTTTTGCATAATCAAATCCATTTTTGATGCTTTTAGCAAACGCTTCCATGATTGTGTACACATATGTATGTATAAATACATAAAAATGTGTGCAGGCATGTGTGCATCTGCATGTATATATGCACATGTTTTCCAAGTGGAAAATTCTTTATAAACAAGATTTGTCTCTCAGCCATGGGAAAAATATTAAAAACTCTCAGTTCTTTAAATAAAACTTAACAAAAACACATTCCAGTCATATTCTGTCAGTTTATTTTCTAAATAACTCTGATTTAATTTCTGATGTGAATAGAATAACTAATTTCCACACCATCCTTCATGTGAGTAGCTCAAAGCTGCTGTACTGCAGCTCTTCGTTTGCTCAGGTAAACTGTGCCTTAGAGAAGGGACACAGGATGGTTCGCTTCCAGCTGAAGTCCCTTCCCTTCTCTAAGACAACAAGGGATTACAGTGCTGTTACGGCTTCCCTTTGATATGTTAGAGAAGCTGTGGGATTTTAGGTGGTTTCAGCACTTCAAAGGGAAGTAGAAAACAGAGTCTAAAGGACAGAGATGAACTAATGTCCCTCCTTGGTCTAACTTAAATAGCCTGGGACATTACACACTCACAGTTAGAGAGGGGTTGCATTCACCCCACCATGTACACATACAGATTTATTCACATCGAATCTTTCAAAAAGGGGATAGAGGATACTGTGAGGATTTGGGGTTTAGGTCCACTTCAAAACTATGGTTACTCAAATATTTGAAGTAAAAGAAAAGGGAATGCAATTTTTTTCTCTTTCTACATCCTCACACCAGTATGTACAGGTCATATTTGTGCAGAGCACCTTCTATGACAGTGGTTCTGCAAGGAACCCAGAAGGTAAACACAGGTCAGAGACAGGCAGTAGCTCAGGGTAATTTCACTTGGACACACGTTCCAGTAGGGCATTCCAAGGGAATAGCTTTTATGCAGAAACTGCCCTTAGGATTATGTCTTGAGGTTTTGGTTCAGTAAATAAAAAGACAGAAAAACAATCACAGAACATATCTCCCCATCATTACATGGCACAAATTGCTGTGTCAAACACATGGCACACTGAGAAAATAAGAGTGAAGAGGAATCTTTATATTTCTCCCATAACTTACAGTGATTTTTGCACTAACTGATGTACAGTGTATCAAACGAGTGGTGGTTGTGCCTTGAGCTCTCAAGATCTGTCTCACTCTTGCTGCCAGAAGCAGTAACAGCCCATTCCGGCTCACTGCAGATGAAGGCCTCCCAGCTACAGCCACAGTGGCAGAAAGAAGAGCCCCTGGCTAGACCCATGTGTGTATATGTAAAAGAGCATGCTGGCATATGTATAAAACACAGACTCTGTGTGTGCACATAAATGCACATACAGTTTTAAAAATTCCACATTTTGTGGAACTTACAGATAGGAGCAACTGAATAGGCAGAATGATTTGCTGGTATGGTGCGAAAAGAACAACGCAAATCTCTGAGAGGCCATTTCCATTGCTTGAAAGGCTGTGCGACTGCTCTCCAGCAAAAAATGTTTGCTGTGCTTGGCAGCTGATTTATCTGTGTCTCACTGTTTGACAGGGCTTGCCCAAGTGAGGAACACTTTCCCATACATTTGTTCTAGATTCTTCACTCTGATATGCAATAGCATCACTAGAGTGGTACATGGAGCCATCTTTCCAGAATGAGTGAAGATTTCTGTGGGAGCTGGAGAGTCTTTGGGGGAGGACTGCTTTTGTTATTGACTTCTCAGTGTGTGAGGTTTAGTAATGCCAAAGGAAAAAGATTAACAAGGGTAGGGAAAGTTTATTGAACAAAATGTGTTTCCCTTGACTTCATGTCCTTTTCTTCAGTTCCACATGTAACTGTCTTTGCTTACTTTGTTTAAAGCTAATGCCACAGGGGGTTGGCCTTACATTGCTACTGCTGTGTAAATTTGATCCCTCAAATGGCATCTTGATGCTTGACATTAATTTCCATTATCTCTTTGGATAGTGGAGCAGAGCAAACTGTCCTTTCCCAGTAAAAATGAGTAGCAATAGTTTTTTTCCAGAATCAAATATGTTTGCTGTAGTAAATATTATCTCATAATAGCAATTTCTAATTACAATTACTCTGCTTATAGAAATCTTATACAAATGATCTCAAGATAGGCGGGAAATAGTTGAGAATAATATCACTAATAAACAACAATATAATTTAAGATTTCAGTTGAGAATGTTTTTATGTTTCTAGGTAAAGTGTTTCTGTGCATTAATCTCATTCAAAAGGCATTTACTGAAGAAAACTGTAGCATATGATTTCTCTTTCACTACAAACATGTACTTTCTACTCTATCTGCTTACTGTTCGGCTGGACAACATGAAATACCCAGGTAGATCATCATTAGTCCCAAAGAATTTTTAAAACATTCTTCCCCACTTCTTACTACATAAGGTTAACGTCAGAATACGGTTTGGTTTCTGAGGAATGGCATTGTCTTATGCAGTGTAAATATTTTAAAATATTTACTAAATGGATTTGTAAATACTGTAATAGACAACAAGCTTTTGTCCTACAGCACATTTAAGAAAACTAAAATTTCTCGTATCTGCCTATGACCATAAAGCCATGGCTTTTTTCATTTGAGGAAATAACTGCTATAAGACTTATAGACAAATGTTCCCTGCCTTTTATTTTTCCCCCACCTAAAAACTCATTTCATGCAATTGATGTGACTTTCCTTTTTCAAAGTAAAATATTTATTGCTTTTGGTACTGGTCTAACTATTACTTCAGCAGCCCATACTGCTACCTACCACCAGCACAGCTTGACATAGCACCAATTGCGCGACAGGTCAAGTCACAACTGACCTCTTCTTTTACTGAAAGAAATTAATTTATAAATGCTCTCAGCCAGACTGAGTAAGATTTGTCTCCCTTAATTTTACAATATAAACTTTTCTATATTAGCTAGTCAATGAGGCTTTCTTTGCAAGGAACCAGTGGTCTTTTCCAGGCAGGTTTTTATTGGACCTATTTTAGACATGCATTGGGACAACAGGAATTGGCTCCTAGACTCTATTAGAATACTTAGACCAGGTTTCCACTGATTGTAAAGGGAATCTGGGTGATTCTTTGCATGAAGATTCCTATATTTATTCCAATCAGTGCCTTCATTTGTCTCACAATCTTGCATTTCCTTTCCTTCATATATGAATAAGAAATGCCTTTTGTCTGGATGAAAACTGAGCTCCCATGACAGATACCTTGTTTCTCCTAGGGTTAGTTATTTAATATGTGGTTCTTATGATTCCCAAGAAACTAGTAAGCAAACAAAACCTCCACAATAAAAACACTAAAGCACAATTGAGCTACAGAGGTGTGAGAGTAATAACCTAACATTTCTAGTATTTTTACCAATGAAACCTCTCTATGTGTTTGCCATGGCTGCTGCCGTTTAATGTACAGCCTGCTCTCAGACAACATAAGTCACTTAATCCAAAATCCTGCCCTCTATCACTCTGTATTTCATGGGTTTGTTCAGAGTCTGAATTCGTTCATGAGAACCTTCTATGGAAGAGGGGAAAATTGTACTCAAAATAGGAACCATTAGAATGATTGTTTCATGCCATGAGAAACAGCCTTGCCCTGGGCAGCATCCATTCTGTTATCTCTAACTCCATACAAAGTTGATACATTACAATATCTCTAAAAGTTAAACCACTCCAGACTCATTAGCAGTTCAAATCAAGTTAATCTTGTAGCAACTTGTACAACATACTATAAAATAAAAAAACTCACATTCCTTCACAGTTTACGGTCTTCAAGGGATATTAGGATTTAAGCACCAGTTTCAGACACAAATTTTTAAAATAATCTTTTTTTCCTTTAGCTGATTCTCTGATGGAACTTTCATTAAAACCATTTCCTGCATCCTCCTTCATCTCACTGCCTATCCTCAAGTAATTGTCCCAAATTAGAAAGGTGGGGTTATTTTTAGAATTTTATTGTACATTAATGTAAAGCAGCATTTAAATTTTCATCTGAATTAAGTCATATATTTACAGTACTTTTTTCCTAAGCCATGCAGAGAAAGAAGAAAGACACTATTCCTTATGCGGAGACACTTTAGGCTTCAGTGGCCTTATCCAGCTTCACCTGGAGCTTTCACTATCATCCTCTGTCCAGGGGCTCAGTAGCCCCATGACACAGCATTTAGGGACATGGGTTAGTGGTGGACTTGGCAACATATGTTAACAATTGGACTTGATGATTTTTAAGGGTCTTTTCCAACCTAAATGATTCCATGACGCTATGATTCTATTTAAACTGAGCTGAGGCATAGGAGCTGTAGCTTGTAGAAGCAGGAATTCCCAGCTCAGTCACAGCCATGCTTATGCCTGTGCCAGGCAACGGACCTGTTGGTCTTTCCATTTCCTAGCTTGATCTCAGATTTGTCTCATCACTATGATCTTACCTGA
Organism: Neomorphus geoffroyi; assembly: GCA_033558235.1. NCBI lineage: Eukaryota > Metazoa > Chordata > Aves > Cuculiformes > Neomorphidae > Neomorphus > Neomorphus geoffroyi. The sequence continues at coordinate 14,803,236 of JAUMJM010000050.1, forward strand.
TTATTTGGTCTCTTGGTTGTCTGGCTGCCATTCCCAGGTCTTCCCTGCTTGTCTTGCTCGGGTTCTGTGGGGCTGGGCCCTGGCTGGTGAGGACCCTGCTCTGCTGGCTAGTGTTATGCCTGTGGACTCCCGGCTCTTTGGGAGCAACTGGACCTTGCTGATGCTCTGAGTGCTGAGTGTCCTCCCACTAGAACAACAGAATCAGACAGGTAAGAGCTATATAGGAACCTTTCTAGTAGAAGCTCTGCTAAGACAAACAAAAACTCTTTTGGGTGAGCGTAGGCAAGGTAGTTTCTGCTTAATGCACATGTGATCAGAAGCAACATGTATAGACTCTTTTTTTCAGTTTCACCTCTCAGAGGTATTGGTGTGTTCCACGACAGGATAAGCTAGAAACTCTAGCAACTATTCTGAATAACATTGCCATTGCACCTCTGGTGTATCCAGCTCACCAGCACTGAGAAGAAGCCTCTGGCAATCAAGCTCCGTGTGCCATTGCTGCAGGCCAGGTCTAAATGGAGGACCTCGGTATTTGAATTGATTTGATCACACTTAGGCATACAGGCTTACCGACAGAAAATGTTTCCCTCAGTGACAGCAAGGAGTGTGATGGATGTGTTAACCAGAGCTCACTGTCCCTCTGTGTTTGAGCAGATGTCCATGCCTGAAGGAAAGCAGCAGCTCTGCTTGAGGGGAGGCAGCTCTTTCACCTTTCTGCAGCACAGGGGCATGAAGAGTGTTTGTCAATGTCCCTGATATCTCGAAAGCATCTGCTATACAATTAAGGCAATGGAGTACATGTATGCTGACTGGTGCTGCTGCAGTTTATTTGGCTGTCTGGCAGATCATCATCAGTTACTGTGAAGGAGGTTACCAGCAGGCAGAAAGAAGTGAGATTTGGAAGGAAGAGAGGAAACCTGTTGGAAAGTTCAGTTTCAACTGGAAGTCTATTACTGACTTCTCAGATTCCTCTACGCCACTTAAAAACTTCTCACATCTTTCATCTTATTACAAATTTAAAAGCCTTTTCCAAACGTCTGACCCCTTGTGATGGTTCTCTGCCTTCCCTTCCTTTAATGTACAAGGCTTATATTAACCTCTGTTGTATATCCGTATTGTGCCAGACCTACCAGTTTCCCAGTATTTGATTTCTCAGAGCATATGAGAAAAGAGAAAAAAACCTGATCTATTTGAAGTATTTGAGGGTGGAGGTGGGTTTGTTTGTTTGCCTCCATTGGAACAGAAATTAAACAGGAGAAAAGGGATGGAGTTAATAAAGGGGAGAGAGGCAGGAAAAGAGCCACCTGGAAGAGTACTATACTTAATTTGGAACTGTGCTACTAAGCCTTACAGAGCAAGTTCAGAAGTTTTCTACAAGGAAAGGTAGTTTGATGAGCAAGAATTATTTTGTGGTGTTTGATAGATACAAAATGGTGTGTATCAGTCGTTCACATATATATCTGTCCCTGGGACGCAAGTTAAAGCCACAGTGGCACACAGTGTAGACAGCTCTCCGGATCCTGTACTGGGAGGCGGTAGCCTTCCAAGGCATACAAGGAGCTTCAAGTAGGGGTGATTAATTCATCAACCCAACAAACTGGAAAGCTGGATCTCACTGAATGGCCCATTAACCTAAACCATATTAAGCTGCTAAAACTAGTTAAAGGCACATATAATAGTGACTGACACTAAAGGGAACACCAACTGGCACATTCACCTCTTCTTCACTCCTTAAATCCTTGTGCCTGAACAATCTGATGAAGCACAGAGGGGTACACAGGCTGGCTTGGAAAGACCCCCTCAGGAATGTGCAGAAACTCAAGTTCAGGCTTTCATCTCTTCAAAGTGAAGTCAACATCAGATATGCTGTGAATAGTGCTATCGTGCACATATAGTTCCCAGGAAATCAAAAAATGTCACATGCCAGTCAAGCATGTCTCTACCCCCACACACAACTGTGTCTGAATTATGGCTTGAATTAGAAAACTGTAAGACTTACAGACAGTGTTTCTGCACTTCCCTGAACTGTGGCCAGAGCAGCAAGGAAGAGCTGGTTAGCTGCATTAAATAGCAATTATTCCATACGCTACCCGTGTCTTGTGTTCTAGCAGATATAAAGCACTGCTCAGGGCAGAATGCCAGCTCTTCTGCAATTATTTCTTTGCGGCTCCTGTTTACAGCTGAGTTGATACAAGAGTTGACAAGTGGTGTATCCTTTTTGGTACACAATTGAACTGAAATGCAGTTCTAAATAAATTCTGCTAGAACACCTCTTGGAACAGCCTCTCAAGTTGTTCTGTGTACTAGATTTTCCATAGACCTAGCTGTTTGAGACAATGAATTTTCTTTACTTAAACTGAGAATGCTGTACCTTTGTCTTCTGTCCCTCTGGATAAACACTGCTCCTGTGTCATGAGGCTAGTTTAAAAATATTCTATTTGCCTGTATTTGCTTTTGTTTTACTGCAGCATTTTTTTTATTCCTACAGGGAAAACCAATTATAAATACTTTCTTTCTTCAGCTGTGCTGGTTCAGTGTGTGCAGAATCAGACTTAAGAGTCCCATTAACGCTAATGGTGAATTTAGTGTCCTTTCCCATCAAGCTGCTATTTCTTCTGTCCTTTTGAGTCTTCCTGTCCATGAACTCTTTGCTTTACTATTTAGCATTCCAAAACCCAGCTACCTGAAGCTTAGTAACTTACTCGTCCTAGTTTAATTAAATTTGCAATACATATGCTTGTGGTTAGCTGCACTACAGGCTTGCACACAGAATTCTGCTCTCTCCTTTTGACAAAAGATGCTGCTTACCTTAGCAAGACCCCTGCTGTCATACCACCAGTCATTCTTTCTAATATTGCTTATTGCCCTCCTGCCTTTTTTTATCTCCTGCTCTTTCTTCTGAATAAAGCAATGTTTGCCCACCAGCAGATTTCATTTAAATGGGTAGGATATCAGGTTTGTTCACATTTTAAGCTACCACTTAAAATAAATACAGTTATTACCTGGCTGTAAATGATCGCAATTAGTTCTGCACTGTGTTCACGTTATCAGAACTTCTACTCACTGTCTTTTAATCAAGGACAGAAGTCTCTCCACAACTAGGCTGTTTGAATAACCACTTGTGAGCAGCACTTGCAGAAATCCAATTCAGTTTCTCTAATTTAGCAGCCATTGTTGGATGGGACCTGAAGATGCCCTTCCATTTTACAGACCAGGCACCAATCTGGCACCTTAAGACTTACACCTACTGTGTGATTTTCTTTTCTTGCCAGCAATTAAAAGGTAGTATGAATTTCCAGTAAAATGGTACTCAAGATAAATCTGTGGAGGTTCTCAGTGTTGTACTCCAACTAAAACTCTTTGGCCTTTGAGCAAGTGAAGTTGGACAAAGGAGCTTTCCATACATCATGCCTCATGTTGGGCGTTGTAGGGAAAGAAATTATGGGTTCACTTTGGTTAACAACTGATAAATGATGAACTTCCTTTTATCAGTCATCAAAACACGTTGAATAAGACTAAAAGGCAAATGGATAAACAAAAACAACATCTGTATCTAATCACTCTATGAAAGCAAGAAAAGTTAAAAAAAACCCCAATAAGCCAACTGCACAGAAACAGCAGATCTATTGGCAGGATGATGCTTTTCTGTCCCTGTTTGCCCTGTTTCCTGGCAATCTAAGCCACTGTGGGCTTCATACTGCTTGTCAACATTGAATGCAAAATGCAAACATCACTTTAATTCAAACTTTTTGTCTGGCTGTATGGGAAACTTACTGCAGTTTCCATATAACAATGTCCCCTTCATCCCGAGGGATTTAGGGGTACTTTTGGCAGGTTGTCCTACAACAGAGCTTTGATCTCTGCTAACTTCAGGTGTGTCTGTAAACTTGGTGTGCAATGTGGAGAAGGAAAGTGTGCAATGAGGAGGGATTGATTTTTACCTCTTACTCCCCAACTGCTGCCTTTCTTCCAGTACAGAGGATAATGGAAGATTCTATTCTGTATCACAGAAGTCCCACATCCTAAATGTATTCCATGGGCAATCAATCCAATTTACCTGTAATATGCAGGTGCACTCTGAGGACTCAACTGACACGTCTGGTAAATCAGCCTGAGGCCACAGCTGTGTCATGGTTGGAATGCAAGCGGCAATTCACCTGTACCATGTGGCAAGGTATGTTTAGGTTTAAGAAGGGAAGATGGTCACTGTGCAATTATTTGGGCAGGATATGTCATTAAGCAACATTCACAGGCAAAATACAAACCAAACTTAAAAAAAAAAAAGACTACCAAGCACTGCTGATGGCAGATGCTGGTTGAGCAGGATGCAAATTGCAATCAACCCTTTACAAAAATAACTGGAACAGACTTTGTATTCTATTTGAAGAATTATCCTTTTGCATTTGCTGCTGTCTTTTTTTTTCTCTCCTTCCATAGTTTTTTTTTTTAAATTTATTTTCTTATCTGTACTTCAGGAAGATCCATGATTTCACAGGGCAATAAATGGGCAAATGTAGGCAAAAAATCCACTATAAATTTCCAATGAGAGAAGCAAGCAGGGGGACTTTGTTTTCTCAGTCTTTATATTCACTATAAAGTGAAAGAACCAAACACACTTACTTTCAGCACCAATTACCATTCATGCAATAAATAAGTTCAGAAGCACTGAACAAGAGCCAATAAATACTCAACAGGAAGATATGAAAAGCATAATGCTTCTCACAGAAAAGGCAGAATTTGAAGCTAATGTCTCATGATTTATTTTTTTTAAAAGAAATTATTGACTTTAAATGTTTTAAACTCATTTTTTTATACAGAGTAAATAAATGCCTTCACCTTACTGACTTCCTAGTTGCAGCTCGTTTCTTTCAACCAAAGTACTAATTCAGAGGATTAATGGGCTAGTTAGACTTACCGTTTCCACTGTTTAAAAGACAACCATGTAGTGCTATATCATCTGCCAAAGTCACATTGCCAGTAAACCTGTTACAGGACACAGGTTGGAGTTTATCTGCAGGGAAATCGCAACTACTTTAGGATTCTCTAAACAAGAATGCAAGCAGGGTCTTTCAGCCACAACCCCTGTAGGAACACACCAAATCTCAGTCAGCTGCCAACCAAGTAGCATAATTCAATTTGTAATCAAGAACATTCTAGAGAAGGACGAGAACTTTAGTTACAGGCTAAAGTACAAAGTAAGCTAGGGATGGTATCATGCAGCAGTTGATAAAGGGGCTGCATACACGTCAGCACTGGAGATGGCTCCTAGCAGAACAGCAAAGGGAATTCAGCTGCTGTGCTTCCCACTGAATTAGCTATCACAGATCTAGCTTTCAGGCAGATGGTGCTGTCTGGAATAGATAAACTTGCCTCTGCCTGAGTTTCTCATCACCCCTAGGAGCAGTTCTGCTCTAACTGTGACCTTGCAACAACTGGATGAGTACGAGAACTACTGAGAGGCAAGATGTTTTAAATAGATTATTTGCTGTCAGTGTTTTGCTTATTCTAAAGCTACTTGTAAATTTTGCATAGAATTTGGCAAGTAGATTATTTTTTCTTCTACAGGTTAGAACAACTGAATTTTGGCACAGCCATAATGTTTAATTTTGACCTTTTCTTTTCAAAAGGTTTCGATTAGAAGCTTTAGTTAGATTTGTAAAGGGTGCTTAAAGAACAAACAAAATGACCTGCCCAGATCTAAAAAAAACCCAGTTTGACCCAAAACAGATCCCTGTTGTGGACTAGTGCAGGTATGTGGCTCAGAAATGACTTGTGGACTCTATAAGCAGATAAAACCTCTTCATATTCACAATGCTTTATATAGCACCTGCTTTAAACAGCATCTTTATATAGCACCATTTTGGAAGACATTAAAACTTTTTTGCTAAGAGCGTTGGTGATGTAAATGAATAGCAGCCAATGGCAAACTATGGTAAGCAAAAGCAACTGCCCAGCCAGGGGCAGATGGGGACAACAAAGCAATGGAAAGTGAAAAGCAAATCCCCTCCCCAACTCCTGTCACACTGTGCCTTCCTGCCATCTCCTGAACTCTCCGTACTACTATAAATAGTACTTTTTTGTACTCTATTTCTTTCTTCTCTCTTGCATCACATTGCTTTAGACAGTAGTTCCTTATTGAGTAGATGTTTTTACAAGTATCCATGATGTTAAGAGCACAGATTGCATTTGCTTTAAATAGGAATCATGTCCATAAAATTTTGGGCTTTCTAGGAAAACTTCCTACTATATAACTTCTAAACTGGGACAAAAATCTAAGAATTTTGTATCATGTCCTAATGAAATGTGCTGTTAGCTTGGAACTTGAATAAGACAGCTGGTTATGAATGCACCACGAGTCATGTCAGGTTTATATTTATATAAAGCTTTCTATCTGATCCTGGTGTCTTTTGCAGCATCTCGGTCTCAGCACATTTGGTAGGTAGCTCTGTGGATTACCTTTGTGGTCTATACAGTCAAACTAGCAAAAAGCTAAGTGACTTGACTTAGCAATGTGTGACAATTGGAAATAGGATATGGGACTTTAAACATTAAACCCTGCAAACTTTATTTATCTGAGTAACTCTAACTGGTCTGGATCCTAATTTCATGCAGCTCCAGACAGAGAAGAGACATAAAGCTTGTCTCACAGAAGTCATAACTTGCATGCTGACAGCTCCCCAAGGGCTAGGGCTTCCAGCCTTGCTTTCCTCAGCAGCCATTTTGGGACCATCGTCCGTATCCATGCAGACAGCTACTGCCATCTTCCAGCAGGGACTGCGTTATCTTTTGGCTCTTGGATTTGCTGCGACTGTGTGCAGTTTGTTTTCAAATGAAATTCACAACGTGGAATTAAAATACAGTGTATTCAGAATGTAGGACAGAATGATAATTTAAAGGCAAGAAAAGGTCTGGAAAGCCTGCAAGGGATATCAGAGAGGAGAAGTGGTTTCCATGACAACAAATCCACCAAAATCTTTGCATTCATATTGATTCCAGTGATGGATGAGCCAATTTGGGGGCAGGGAATTAAAAAAAGAAGAAAAATACTTAACCCTGATGAAGAATGCATTTTCCCTGAGGGAAACAAAACAAGATTTCTTTCTGAAGCCCTTAGCTCACATCCCAGCTACAAGAAACTTCATGCAAAGCATGGCTAGCCTGGCTTATTTCCCTGTAGTCTGATTCTGTTTGTGAGGTGTTTTGTTAATTGTGTCCCCAGCTGAGCTCAGCAGAGGAGAACAATACTGCACAAAAAAAGGACCAAAACTACCTGAAGAAAATTATCGAGGATGACGGGAGTGTGTTTCCTTTGAGTGTGACAGAACTCGACCCTGTGTGGCTTCCCCAAGCAGCAAGTATCAGTAAATGCAGGAAGCAAGGTAGGAATGAGTGTCTTGTGTTGCCGTGCAGCCGCCCTCAGACCACTCCCTGCCATGCACAGCAGACTTTCTTCCTTCTTCTGCATTTTAGCTTACGCCAGGCAGTGAGGGACACACTTCTCCCTATGCTGACGTGAGTGTTGATGTGGTTGTTATGGTGCTCTACGAGACAGGTAGTCAGAAGGGTTTCAGGAGCATAGGCTCAGCTGCTTTAACAGTTTTTCCATTTTTGTGTCATGGTGTCATTGGAAATGAGCCCCTCATGGACTGCTACATACTTCAGTGCTTTTGAAAATCTTCACTGCACGCGCTTTTTAAAAAGTGTGTTGCAGTAGGTCTTCATTGTATGTATGAGGAGAATGAAACAAAGGACAATGGGGCAATGGGTCATAAGCCTTCACTAAGAAACTTGCTGAGCGACAGAAAACATCTTTTGTGCTGTACAATCCTGTCTGGATGCCATATTCAGTTCAGATAAAACACGCCTTTTGCAGACACTGACACAAAGCAACCTGAGTGTCATTAACCTGCACAACTACAGTTACGTAGTAAATCTGTAAACATCTTCTAGAAGAATCCTTTAATTATGATCAATTACTGTTCAACACTTTACATTCTCTACATGCCTCAAACATCATTGCTCTTTTAAAGAAATGGCCACATTATCTTTCAATATATTAGACGGTGTTGCAACAGGACTGAAACCTTCTTACACTCAGTGGAACCTCAGGGAAGACTGCCTGCCTTTATTGTTTCCACTCCACGTGGAAAAGGCAGGAGGAGATGCATTCTACTGCAGTACTGAAAGCAAAAGCAGGAAAGCAGAAAATAGTGGTACTGTTGCTGAAGGTATCCAGAAAAAGCCCAGTTCAGATCGTGTACCAGTTTATTGCTGAGATCTCTGACATCTCCTACAGCAACACTTTCCAGAAATCAGTGCCTAAGTTCTGATCTTATTCTGCACACTAACATTAATTTCTAATAACTGCCTTGTAACGATGTGATGCATATATAGATTAAGGGAACTACCTTGTGGCTACAGGCTGCTGTGTCAGCAAGAAAAGGTAAAGGTTTCAACACAAATGCAGATGCACAAGGCTACTATTCAGTGAAGTGCTGGGCTGCAAGGAAGCAGTCTACATTCTTGCCCTCACTGCTCAAGATCTGCTTAGGTTTTGCAGCTTAATCTGGTTGTCACCATATGCACATCTCTAGCTTGAGCTAAGAAGTGACTTAAAAAATGAAGCCAGTTTGCCCCACGCAAACCCATGCTGTTAACATAGCCAACAGCAACTAAGAAGAGTGACAACGATGGTGAAAAATATGACTTGGCTTCTATGCATGAAGAAGTTATAGATTAGGAGTTGGAAAGTCCTTGCTAGTGCAAGTTACAAATAAAAAAATATAGATAGCTTTAAAAATAGGACATCTACTTTCTTCTCTATTTCTACAGAGTGCTTATAGCTGGTGTAGGGAAGCGAGGTCTGAGGCATCCATATTTCATAGGATGCACTACTTTCCTCGGCTCGCTGGGCAACTCTTGCCTCTTGGCAAGCTAGCAGCGTCTTGGTCCTGTTAAAGTAACTGCTAAACCTGTCCTGTTCCGTTTGTCCTCCACCCCATTTCAGACAAAGCTGTGTAGGGGTAGAAAAAGCCTTGTACCTTGTTGAGAACCAGCTGATGGAAATACTACTATTCTGTGAAAGTGTTAACTTTCCATTTTCATTTACATATTTTGCAGGTCACATTGGCTTGCAATCTTAAACTTAAACAGTAAACAAAGCTTCAGTTGCATCTATAAAGAAACCAACCATTAAGTCTCTGATTTTAAATTCATATAAGCTTTATTCCTATGGTGGACTTGCATAAATTTGCTATTTAAATGAAAATGGGTCTTATTTAACTTTCAGGTCCTTCTGAAACCCACTGAAAGAGCTGAATATAGCATTATGTAAACAGCTAGCACTACACCTACTCTACATAGTACAGCAACAGTTAATTAACATTATTTAGATTTAAGTACAGAATGTGTTTTAAGTAGCTGTTTGCAATATTTTTCCTGCCTTCCTGTAATATTCTTCCAAATCTCTAGAGAGTCTCTATGGCTTAACTAAAAGTTTCATATCATGCCCTATAATAAAGGAAAGGAAATAAGGCAGGTAGCTGAAGGGACTGGTTGAATACCCCAGTGACAAGTCAATGTCAGTGCCCTGGTTGATCCACTTGGTTCACTTTAAGGAGTAAAAGTCTTCCCCTTCGAGCAGGCATAGAAAGCTGGACAAGGAATTCAGGTCCTAGGTACAAGAGATTAATTCAGTGCCTGGACATCCCATATCTAAAGTTAAGGTGTGGACAAGCTTTTTACTCTGTCTCTGCATGCACAGATGTTCATCATTAAGTACCAATTTCTCAGAAAGTTTCTGATTAAAAAGAGCAGAGAGCTAGCTCATCTGCTGTAACTTGACACAGTTTCCTTGAAGTCAGTGGATTTAACTAGGGGAGAATCTAAATCACAGTCATTAGCAGTGCTCTGATATTCACAAATAATGCTCTTGAAAAGAATATAAAAATCAGTTATCCCTCATGAGAATAAACAACGGCTTTCAAAGCTCAGCAGGCATTTATGCAGTGTTGGAGTGCTTTCAAGCACACTGCTGAACTTGGCAACAGACTGACTTGGAGTCATTCTTCATAGGAGTTCTGGAAAAACTATGGCAGAGGTTTGTTCCAGGCTGTGCAGTGTATTGTTTTGCACGAGGAGAGTAACTGAATAGTGCAAGGGGAGCTGCCTTCAGAACACAATCATTGTATTGATCCCCAGTTACAAGAATTCATACTTCGTAGCACACCTTACATCTTAAAGCACTCCTGGAAACTGACCTCTCAGTTCCCTGTGAGGCAGGTGAACAAGTATTCAATCTCTGTTTCACAACTCTGAAAACTGGGTGACACCGATACTGACTGGTTTGTCAAAATCTCTCAGCTGAGCAAAGGCCCTGCAGAACTGAGAGGAGTTGCTGAGTGTACATGGCCATGATTCCTTACTCTGTGGGAACTGTATTCCTCACTTGTCTGGGCTTCACAGCACGAAGGAGTCTTCCATTAGTACCCTAGCATACTGTCTTTATCATTCCAATTTAATCTATGCTTTACCAAAATATTCTTCTGCAGAGAGAAACAGTATATTCTGTTCACTTATTTATCTACAAATTAGACACATTATAAGAAGCCTAAAGCTTTTGCCTTAATAGTCAATGTGGGAAAGATTTGGCCCTAGAGAGTTCCCTCTCCTCATAAAGACAATACAGCTGTGTCCTCCATCAGCTGCTGTGTGGGAAACAACATCTGAGGGAGTGAATGGGGGGAAGGTAAAACAAGAAAAACATATAAACAGAATAAGATAGCCTTAAACTAGTGCACAACAGACATAAGAATCTGTTGGCAATCACGTATGAGACAGGAGATCAGGTATCAGGTTCTCAGACGTGTTCTTTTCTTTCCTTGGTGAATCATTGACTCCAGTGAAAATATTCTCACCAGTGAAAATATTCTCATCAGGAACTGTTGCAGGAACATTAAGGACAGCACGGTAGTCACATACCCCTTCAAAAATTGCTAAAGTGTGATGCAAACATGTATGCAAAATACCTAAATGAAGGTACAGCTGTGTCAAAAACATGCCATTAAGAGTGTCATTTTTATATTGATATATAATGCTGACTGCTGATGTGATACTAATTGTAAAATCTTAGATATTAAACCAACTAGTCATTACATTTCAAAAGCTAAAAGAGCAGATACAACATTCCCAACAGATACGTTTGAGCCGACATTTAATAGTTTTTACTTTTCTGTACAAAATGTGACAATATAAAAAGCAAGCACTTGGACACTGTGCAATATCTCCCATAGTACATTCAAAATGTAAACACAATGCCAAATCCAATTTCATCAAAACGAATCAAGTATTCAAACATTTTTTTAAGCTAAGTGCCAGTAGATGCTAGAGTTTTGCTAGTGGATAATGATAAATGGATTTTAGTCTGCTATGCTTACTGTTTGTTACTTCAGTATAGAAACATCTGGCTAAGCCAGGCACTAGTGAGACATGTCCTGTGCGTATGAGTATCACTGCCACATGTATGCACGTCAAACACAGTGTACTGGGACTTTTTTCCCAACAGTTGGTCCTGATGCCAGCACATACGTTAGGGAATGCCACTAGTGTTATGAAAAAAATAGGAAGAAGTCTGAAGATAACTGCATTACCAAAAGGAAATCAATGCACATAAGAAATATAACTTTAATACATAAAAGAGTATTTAAAAGTTTTAAATCAATGGAAACAAAACCCTGGATATTAGTACTGATAATGAGAGGTTGTCAGATGGTAATACTTTGAATCACTCTATTTGTAAATACTTTGTATTTTATTGAAAAAAGTGAGATTTTTAAATTTTTTATGTTGTCATTGCTACATTCCAGAGTCACTCAGTAATTGTGGTGTATTATGATTTCCATGAAGCCATTTGGAGCAAAGTGCATATGTCAATACACATGTTGATTGGATTAGCATAGAGGAAAATGGATTTATGAGAAGAGTAAGCAGGACCTGTGTTATTTTAAAGTCTATCTAAATTGCCTGCACTAAAGAAGAAGGGAACAGTAGCTCATGAAACTTCAGGGAGCACTGAAATCAGAATACGATAACAATATCAGGGCTGATACCTTTCAGGAAATTGCTGTTAAGCAGTGTGCTTTGAGCTTTCTGCAATAATAATTTCTGAACCCCGCATGCCACAAGCCCCCTGTGAGGGGATGTAATTGCTGCCTTCTGTGGTCCCTGAGGTTTGAATATCGGTTGAGCTGTCATGTGTGCACCTCAGCCTACTGCCAGGGACTCAGAATTACATTACAGACCCAGAAATGCGAGCACTTTAAGTAAATCCACACCCAATCCCCAAAAGACTATTTGAGTGTAAAGGCATTCCAGATGGGAATTTAAATGCTAAATTTTATGTCATATTATTTAGCAGGTTACTTTATCCCTCATTTGTTTGCCATCTGCCATTATCACAGAAAAAAAATGTTTGTAAATTGTCAGCCTACAAACCCAGAAAAAACTGCTGTCTCAAATCAAAGAAGATCGCTATTAGGTGCAATTTCAGAATAACTACAAATCATGACACTATTAGGGAAAATTTTGCTTTGCAGTTGTTGTTCTAGCTTGCAAGATCAGGACCACTATTCCAGCCTCGAATTTTTTTGTTTTGTTAGGGGTTTTTTTCTTGTTTCTGCACACAACTGATTCGACATGAGAGTGGGTGTATCTGTCTGGCAAATCAGTGCTGTGAGCAGATCATAACCGATAGGCTCAAACATGGACTGACACCACAATATATTCACTTTGTTGGCATAGAGTGTTTTCAACTGCTTTTATGGTTTAATTTCTGTCACTACTAATTTGGGACTGAAATTCTGTACACAAAATCTTAGCAAATTTGAAAAAAGGGCAGCTATTTATCTGCCAAAGCTTAATGAACTGCTCTTTGCTCACCTGAATTTCATTATGAAGAGAAATTATGGCAACTTTTACAAACTGAAAAAGAATGACAAAAGCCCCCAAATCAATATAAAATAAATGCGATGAAACATAATATAGTTTTGATTTATAAGTGCTCCTCTACTAACAAGAATGAAGCATAGAATCATAGAATCATAAAATTGCTTGTTTGGAAAAGACCTTTGAGATCATTGACTCCAACTGTACCTGTCCACTACTAAACCAGATCCCAGAGCACAACATCTATCCATCTTTCAAATACCTCCAGAGCTGGTGACTCAACCTCTTCCCTGGGCAGCCTCTTCCATGGTAAACCTCAAAAGTTAGTACCTATTTTGAAAATTCAGTTAAATAAAATAAGCAGTAAAAGACTGTCCCTGTTTTCCTATGGAATAGGCATGGAGGAGCAGTTTCTTAGACACTGAGGTCACTATTTTTACATCCTTCATTTTGCCAATCAAATGTGAGAATCCTGCTGCATTGAGTTATGTTCTTGCCATTGGTTAGAAAATTCTAATGAATTTAGAGGACCAGAGGGACTATTATGATAATCTCATGCAGTTGTAGATGCCATGAGTTGATTCATATTATTTCCTCATCTGCTAGATTAAAAAAAATTCTTCTCACTTTCGTTCTCTGGTCAAACTGCCAGCATCACCATTGTGGTTACATGGTAACACTTTTTTTTTTTTTTTTTTGCCATCACCTGTGTCTGTTCACAGTGAGTAACTATCAAATCTACGGGAACTAATGTCTGATAGCAGTAGAGGAGAGGATGAATTTACCATAAAACAAAGCTGGTTCTAGAAAGCTGTGAGAGATTTTGGAAGTACAGTGAAGCCTTTGACACTCTTCCCTAAAGCATTCTCCTGGAGAAGCTGGCTGCTTGTGGCTTGGATGGGCTTACCCTTCACTGGGTAAAAAACTGGCTGAATGGCTGATCCTAGAGAGTTGTGGTGAATGGATCTAAATCCAGTTGGAAGCCAGTCACAAGCAGTGTCCCCAGGGCTCAGTGTTGGGGCCACTATTGTTTATCTTTATCAATGATCTGGATGAGGTGATCAAGTGCTCCCCAAGTCAATTTGCAGATGACACCAAGTTAGGCGGAAGGGTTGATCTTCTTCAGGGCAGGAAGGTTCTGCAGAAGGACCTGGACAGACTGGATCGATGGGCTGAGACCAATTGTATGAGGTTCAACAAGGCCAAGTGCTGGATTTTGCATTTGGGTCACAACAACCCCATACAATGCTCCAGGCTTGAGGAAGAGTGGCTGGAAAGCTGCTCAGCAGAAAAGGACTTGTGGGTGCTGATTGACAGCAGCTGAAGGCAAACAGCATCCTGGCTTGGATCACTTGTGGTGCAGCCAGCAGCAGCAGGGAAGGGATCGTCCCCCTGGACTCAGCACTGCTGAGGCCGCACCTCGAGTACTCTCTCCAGTTTTTGGCCCCTCGCTACAAGAAGGACCTTGAGGAGCTGGAGTGCGTCCAGAGAAGGGTAATGGAGCTGGAGAAGGGTCTGGAGCGCAGGGGTTCTGGGCAGCGGCTGAGGGACCTGGAGAAGAGAAGGCTGACAGGAGACCTCACTGCTCTCTACAGCTACCTAAAAGGAGGTTGTAATGAGGGTGGTGTTGGTCTATTTTCCTAATTAAGAAGTGACAAGACGAGAAGAAATGGCCTCAAATTGTGCCAAGGGTTTAGATTGGATATTAGAAAAAACTTCTTCACTGAAAGTGTTGTCAGACACTGGAAAAGGCTGCCCAGGGCAGTGGTGAGTCACCCCTGGACATATTTAGAAGACGTGTGATGTGGCACTTAGGGACATGATTTAGTGGTGGAAATTGGCCGTGTGAGTTTTACAGTTGGACTTGATGATTTTAAAGTTCTTTTCCAACCTAAATGATTCTATGATTCTAATATGGAGAATACATTACAAGTGGCCAAAAATAATTCTGAACCATTCTCAAAATGCAGCTGGGGTGGGGGGGAATCAGAAAAAAACCCAGTGAGATTTCATTAGTTGTATTTGTAGGAGAACATATGTTGTGGTTTATCCTTCGAAGAGATCTGTATCTTCAGTGCTACTAGCCAGATACAAGAGCTACATGCTGTGGGCATTACTTTGAGGTATACTTGATCTTTGTTCTCATCCGCCCTAGCTGACTCTGTCTGACTCTGTCTTCAGTTCCAATCTGGGAGATCTATCTACATCATCTAACTGCTGCATTTCTGACCTGTATTCCGAATCGATGTGATTCACCTTCAGTTGTGAAGCCTTTGTGTGTTTACCAGTCCCAGAAAGTTCTTTCTTTCTGGGACTGGTGAACTAAAATCTGATTCTAACACTGCAAGGGATGAAGATGTCGTGCATCAGTCTATGCCAATGTCAAGGGTACAGAGTCTTATTTCTTCCACAGGAATAAATGGGCAGGACTAAATCAGTCCCTCCATATTACTGGCCAAACCCTTCTCCGCATCACACCATTTCAGGAAAGAAGAGAACATAACCCCAAGAATGAGAATTTCACAACTCCTCATTTAACAGAATTGCTTTACTCACTTTCCTCTTCTTTGATTCATCTATTTTGACACTCTGAGGGTTCAAAAGCAAAAGAAGGAAGACTTCTGTTTCCTTCTCCTGGACCTTTGGATCTCAGATCTACAGACATGCATGGGGCTGTGTCTTAAACCAGAGCACCCAGACACTAAGGGGATCTGGCTTCCCTGAGTAAGGAGCTCTCTGGTGCAGACACACAGTGATCCCTGTACATATCTACTGGCTGTTGCCATTTCCCTCACACTCCAGCAGCCAGTACAGATTAAAGCAGAGCTGACCCCATATAGAATATGCTACATGGCAGGGCCTTATGCTTGGTGACAGGCAGACTGTTCCTTCTCTTGCCTTCCCAGCTGTTGCCAGAATGCTGCTTTTCCCCCTCGCAGATGCCTAAACTTCTACAAGTCCAACCCTTGCACAGGAAACTTCTTTTCAGGATCTTGGTCTTAGGTTCTCGATGACTTAATTAGTAGCCTGCGCAAGTTCACAGTTGCTGACTCCTTAAGCCTAATTTTTGTACTACTTAAAAATCCTAAGACAGGGATCTAAAATGAAGAGGTTATTTTAAAGTAAAAAGTAAGTTATTTATCTTTTATATTATTTAAAAACAATAAAAACCATAACAAGGAAAGGTTCATATTAAATTTACTGGGGAACTCATTTCAAGATATGATGATTATGCCATTCCTTTCAAAGTAAAACAGAGATGTGACCTGGTGCCCCTGGGAAAGGATAAATGGCTGTAAGGATAAGAATATGAACAAGAACTGAGAGACAGAGACTCTGCTGTAGTCTTTGCCATGTCTTTTTAATTCCTCAGTGCCTCAGTTTCCCAATCTGTAGAACACAGTGTTACAAAATTTAGCTGGATTAAGCCTAGGAATGGGATGCAACCATAGGCAAACCAGAAATGTCTTCCTTGGAGTTTTCATCTATCCAGTCATACACATTCCAGTAATTTCTAAATTAAGTTCTTGAAAACACAGAAACTAGTTGATAGCAGTAAGGCATTGTCAATCCATTATGCAAATGGAAAAACAAACAACAGGACTTGGTTGAACACAAAGTGATTGTGGTTTCACAAGGCTAAGCTATTGCACAGAGGGATGCAGAATTAGGGTGTTGTATTATTGTGCAAATAAAAAGGCAAAGAGGGGGGTCTAAGTTGTAATGGAAACAGTGCTTCAGGGCCAAGGACTGCTGTGACTCCAGATGTCGGTAGTTTGTTAAACATAATACAAACCAACATAAAATGTAAAAAATGCAACTGGAGCAAAAGGTTAGGCTGTCTCTCTCCATGTCTCAGTGAAAAGAATGAGAAAAAAATAAAGTCACTTGGCAGCTGGAGTTCCTCAACTCTTGCCGGCACTCCCCGATGTCCTCCATTGCCAAAGCAGTTTGTATCCCTACACAAGCAGCACCCTACCATTAAGCATACAGGGTCTCTCCCATCCCACCACTACATAAACAGTCCCCTATCACGGCAAACGCATCCTTTCATTACCATGCAGCACCCTGCTATTTCAAACGCAGCATCCCACTACTGTATTACAACTCCATTACACAACGACATGTCAGCAAACTCTCTCACTAAGTGGCAAGTTTAAGAAAGCATTACTGAACTAAACAAACAGGCCTGCTAGGTGTTCTTTTTTTAAAGCTTCTCCAACTTCCTTTCATCTTCATACTCTCCATCACAGGGTCACTGACTTTGTGTAAGACCACTGACAGAACAACATTACAGATGAACTTGGGTCACTATGTTCAGAGGCCTTATTGGATACCTGGGGAGAAAACAGGCTGCATGGCCTAACCGTCTACTTTGCTTTTCCTAGTGCTCATCCAGGGCCACTCTGACCACCCTGCGTAAGAACATTCCTTCCCAGAAACTGAAGGTCATCCCATCTCCATGCTGTTGGATTCAGCTCTTTTAACAGAGCTAATACAGTTATCTGTAGCTGGGATCATTTGGTGGAACAAGCTTACAGTAAAGACACATCAAAGGCAGTCTTAGAAATCTCCCACTAAGAAATTAGGTAATGAGGTGAAAGGAGCAGGACTTAAGACGTATGCTCTGAAGGATAAAATTATCTCAACTTCAGCTGTATTTTTCACTGAAACAAAAGCCTCAAATTTTGAAAAATCATCTTCTCAATTTGGCTTTTTAAAAATACCTATTCTCTTCTAATTCAACAAAAAACTAGTAAAAATTCAACATAGCAAGTCATCACAAACTGTGAAACAAAAATATAGGCACGCTTTGGAGGAAATGGCTCTGGATTTTATTATACCAGCTGCTATTATTGGTAAGCAAGTCAAATTTGGGGGCATGCAGCTCCTGCTTCAGGTCTGTAACAGAAGTGGTCTTTGACTGCTTTCCAGATGCATCATCTGGTCTAATAAAAGATATTAAGTCTCCCAGCATGCCTTGCCTTATTCATACGTTTAGGCCTTTTCTGCTACAATAAATAGTAATAATAGGATATTTCCATTAGAAAAAAGACATTTCAACAATGTTAGTACTTCTTTCATCAAAACATTATTCAAGAGAAGTGGACTGGTTTCGTCTGTCTTTTTCAGCAGGCTCAGACTTTCATATTCTATGTAACAATTCAATTTAGCAAAAATTATCAGTGTTCTCAAATAATACACAAACATTGATAAAATGTGATGATAGCTTTCATTTGGAAAAAGCTTAAATAAGCTGGAAATGGATCAGCAAGAAGAATAAAAACAGATACAGCAGAGGCATTACCCAAGATCCTAGGGAAGTCAAAGCCACAGGACATGGCTGAGACAAACAGTGCTACAAGAGTCAAATGGCAATTTTCAATTTGTCAGAAACAGAACTATCTACAGCTGAATTAGAGCCATATATCTTTGAGCACAATTGAGTCACCAGCTGTGATCAGAGAAAGATTGTGCTGCAGTGTATATCACCAGGAAGTCTTTTCAGTTGTCTTTAGAAGGAGACTGCATGAGAGCTCTTAGCACAAGGCATTTCCATTTCTAGTAATGTATTTAACTCATACTCTTATTGCAAGTCTTATACTAAAAGGGTCCGGACAGTACCTAGTGTGAAAGGTACCCTTTGTATATAATGACCTTGAGAGAAATGATTCACTAAACTCTTATTTCCTTTAATATCAAAAAAGATGGCTATGAGAATCCAACTGAAGCAGGTGGGATTTTGACTCATTCTGTATTACACCGCTTGCTGTTACTCACTCTGTACCCTGCAGCTCAGTCTAAGCCCTGTATAGAGCCTCACTCAGCACTCTCAATCACCACGATGAGCACTAACTCCAGATCGTCCCGACACCTTGCTAGTGCATGCAAAACCACATTCTGCTTGCTTGGATATCTTGAGATTGGAGAGAAACAGTGTAATTTAGACTGACAGCTCAAAACCAGTGTGCTGAGAGAATGATTCCTTTTTGAAAGCAAAATATTCCCAAACTTGCCTTGCCTGAAATAAAGCACAGGTATTCTCCTTTTTCAAAGGGATTCATCCCAAATTATTGAGCAGTAGCTTACTGCTTAGATTTAAAATGAGATTTGTAATGGATTTGAAATGACAAAGTATTAGGCACTTGATTTTACATTCCAGGGGATGGGTGGAGGACTGCTATCATTCTTATCTGTGTGATCTACTCCAGAGAAAACTTCCAAGAGAGGAAGCTACATAACGCTTTTAAAAAATCTATGAATTTGAATAGTAGATGGCTCTCTAGGCTTCTAAAACAGCTTTGAAAAAACTGCAGTTTTGATTTCAGCATTTAGGATTTATTTCAGTAGAGAATGGTTTCCTCCATCTCAGCAAACCTAAACCAGAATGTCTTCACCAGATCTGCAAGATACATCCCCTATAAACTATTTCTCTAGCCTGTTTGTGTTACCTAATTGCATTGCCGTACATTTGCCCTGAATATGCTAACTAGGGAACGATCTCTCCAGTGAAGACATACCATGCTGAAGCATCTGAAGAAGCAGCATCACTTCCAATACTCAGTGTAATCAGACGGATACCAACCTCCTGAATAGGTAGGTACTTGCATGCTCTTGGACACTTCAGGAATATTTTCAAAATGGCAGTGACAGGACAGGTTCCAAAGGATCTTTACAAACGTGATACACAATGTACCACAAATGCCAACATAAACTTTACATTATTAAGACATCTTCACTGTCTCAAAGGACAGTGTCTATCAGGACTGTATAATTGCTCTTTATTATTACGTCTTGTGATTTTGCATGTGATATTTTCTTACTACAGTAATGCCAAGTATTTTAATGTTACTTTGTTTTTGCTTACAGCCCTTACAGATAAGTGTTTCTTAATTGTTTTTTACTGGTACTGTTCTTGCAGACTGTTGTTCCAGTCATTTACTTTAAAACATTTCTTATCTGCCAGCTTATTTATATCATTATCATGATATCTTTATATCAAGACACCTGGCAAGTAACTCACAACCTTCTGACATCCAGTAAAAACACTATAACCTTTGACCATGTTTTTTCAAAACTACCACCTCCTCACGTTTGTTTTTCCATCACATATTAATGCATTTGTGTGTGCAGCTGCAGAAGTCAGAGAAGGGGAAATAGAAATTTTGTTAACAACTGAGTCTCTCCAGTTACAAATTCCTTAGCTAAAGAGAGCCAAATAAAGCAAAATAAAGGAAGTTAAAGCAAAGTATCAACATCGCGGCTGTACTGCTTAGTGGTAATGAAAGCAGCAGGGCAACACGAAGTCACCAGCTGGCTTAGTGGGGCTGCCATTTCTTATCACAGACGGAGGTTTTGGATGGACCCAGCCTCAGGACAGTTCTCTCTAGGAGAGGTATTCAGCAGTCTTAGCTAAAATCCAGTCACTTCTTTCATCAAATAGTTCCTTGAACGAAACTTAGAGGCTTAGTCATTCAAAATGACTTCTTAATCTGGAGTGAACTCAGGATATTTTCCACCAAAAAAAAAAAATTTATGAAAAGAAATGGAAATAGTACTTCCGATTTTCCTGTCATTGATCCTATTTGACACGACATAGTCTAGTACACAACAAAAAGTCTAAACCATGAACAGAAATATTGACAGCCTACCACCAATTGCTGATATTTGCCAAAGTTTTCAGGGCACCTATATCTCCTCACCCTTCTCACCTTCAGGTCCAGAGCTCCGAGTTAGCAATATAAAAAGCTCTAAGAACTGAAAAGCTTCTTCACTGACACTTCTCACAGATGAATCTTGCTACATTTGTTTAAGAAATTGCCATCATCTATCTCTTGGCAGACATTCTGCACAGAATAATGCTGGCAGATAGGAAGGTGTGCCCTTCTGCACATAAGCAGGAATGTTATCTTCAATCATACCTTAGTAAGTCTAAGCCCAGATGTAAAATTAAGGCAGCTGCTAGGTACCATTCATAAGAGTGGCACTAATGCGCTCTGAGTAGTGTTCTTTGTTTAAGGCTGTCACATCCACAGTCAATCAATACTAAAGTGGAAATTAAGTTAATACTTGTGCTCCGGGAAAAATCCCTGTCCAAAGCATAAAGGAGAAGTACAGTACTTCTCTAGCCTCCTTCTGATCCTGCTTAGCATCAAAAGTAAAGACAGGTTCCCAGGTCATCTTCTGGAGAAGGAGAGGAAGGTTCATTTATTATATTTTAGGGGAAGTTGACTATTATTTGTCATTATTATGTTATGGGATTAGACATTCTGACAGCTGGTGTTAGACATCATCCATCAGAAACGCACTGAACAGTCTTTTTAGAAAGCAGTAATAAAACTCCTGCACACAATAACCAAGAGGAGCAGGTGCTTAACATTATTTAATCTTATCAGAGAGCACATGCATTTGCCAATTATTACATTTATGAGTGATGAAGACAGAAACGTCCAAGAGAATGGAGGAAAGATGCCACCAAATTAAGATAACATCAAGACAAGAGTATTTTTAAAAAGGCAAAATTATTCTGACCTCCAAACCTCACTGGACAACAGAAGCTAGAAACATTACGTGTAATATAATTAATGTTCACTTTGAATCTGTTTGATGCTTCCATGTGAAGCAAGAACGCATAAGCAGAAACAGCTGTTCTGCCCTCATTCCTTCACTCCTCCTTCCAAGGAAGTAATTGCAGTTACAAGAACTTTTGGAGTTACGAGTTTGGGTTTACAAGACTTTTGTGTATTCCTGCCCAGTGGTAAGGGTACAAACAATTACAGTATAAGATAAACCATGTTTATATATCTGAGGGATAAGACCAATCCCAAACTATTTGACTTTCAAAACCAGAGCCACATTGCTCATTTTTATCTTAGTTATCAGTCTTCAAACACACTGGTCTCATGAGAATTCTATGCTATCCCATCAAAACTTGAAAATAGTTTGGAATCTCTAATGTATTTTATGTTCAAGTTATGTGTTCTTTTGCTTTACATGAATAGCTCATTAATATTATCATCTTAGGTTTCAACTTATCTCTTACCTACAGGGCATTCATTTTAAATGTTCTTATCAGAGCAAACCAGAAATAATCTTTACATAGGCAACCTCTTTAGCATGGTGAAAATACTTCTATTTTCTTACTATAAATAACTTTTAATAAGCTGTGCTTTGTCCTCCTCAAATCATTTCTAACAACTACCTTGAATTTGGACTTTTGAAAGTCATCAAACAAATGTCCTTATTCAAGAAAGACATAAATGGATATTTTAGAGCCACGTGTCACACAGACTGCAAGCCTTTTTCACTCTCTCTAAAGCAAGATGGAAAACCTTTCCAGAGGAACACAGTAATTTTGGGTGCCCAACTTCAGAGACTAAATAGGTTTTCAGAGTACTGCTGCTCAGCATTTCCTAGAAAGCAATCCTTTTCTGATTTGCTGAGGACAGACACTTGAAATCACAAATCCATTTTAACAATCCTAGCTTGATTTATATTTCACTAAAGAACCCAATCCATATTACAGCCAGTGTAATATACTGAAACAAACCTCATTCACACCAAGCAATATGTATATATACAAACCTTAAGATTCTGCTCAGCAAGTCACACTGTCTCAACACAGCAAGATATCAGCTGCACAAACAGGAGAAACATGCAGATGAGATCCAATTAAACAGTATGAAAGAACGAACTCAATTGACTTAGTGCATTTCTTAGCACATTTCCCACAGATGAGATCCAGCACTGATCAATGAATTGAGTACAAAGTCCTTTGGATTTCTCAAGTTCTCAAAATCTAAAACAATCAATTTTAAAGGATTTTTTGAAAAAGAGAGAAAAAATATTTGCTATAAACTAGAATAGTATACACAAGCCCAGTTTCTGGTTCAACTACACTGCAACCAGCAAACAGTATCTTTCAAGCAACGTGTTTTGCGTGCCTCTGAAGAGAAGAAAGGTATAAGTCCTCACTAATTAATTTGTGCTGTTCACTGACAACTTAAGAAGCAGTTTAGAGGTGAAAAAAACCCTATAAGGAACTACTCTCTTCTTCCCATGACATCCAGGAGTGAGGTCACCCTGTGCTCCATACATACAGCCTGTGAAGCAGCTTCTCTCCCCAGGATTTGTGTTGGTGCAGCACAGTGGTACTTGGGCCCTGTGAAATATCACCATGTAGCAAGGCTATGTGAGATAACGGTTTTCGGTGCGAGAGATGTCTTCCTAGACAGCGAGGTGCTGTTATTTTGAGAAAAGCACCAATACACTGTTCTGGTAGGGGGAAAAAAACAGGGATAATCCCAGGTTAGTGTCGCAAGGTTTGCAGTATGAAAATAATTTTAATAGCATCTTATAAATAACCTCTTTATCTAATATTAATAAACTGTAAAGATCAGTCTTAATGCTAGGATTCCTGTTGGTTTGAAGCAGTGTGTTGAAGAAGGAAATTTTTAAAAGTTATTGGGTGACAGGAAATGTTGTCACTGCCCCATCTTCACCGCTATTATCCCTCATGAAACTGGCTTTTGCTACTTCCTCAGCCACACAAAGTTCTTTATAGTCTCTTTTCTCCTTCAGTTGAATGCTGTGATGACAGACTCAAATATTTTGTCCCTGCTATACTTAGTATATGTCCTTGTATGCAATAGTTTTCTTTCCCTTCCAGATGTTATTGAAGTCCAATAACTACTCGAGAGCCAAGACAGATGTAAGCTATTTTTTAAAACACAATTCAAGCCAGCTTTCTTTGAGATGCAAAAATATAACAAAACCTTATGAATGCCTTTTAATGCTATAGAAATGCAAAAATAAATGCTATAATGATCATTACATTATTTATCTTCATCTGTCAAGGCCAAATCCTAACTCTAATAGCAATCATAATGGCTAGGTTCCAATGCAGTTATTATCAGGGACCTACTCCAAAGACCATTGTCAAAGTCAATTAGAAACTTTTTCCTGCTGAATTCTTTGGATCAGACTCCAAATCATCTAAGCTTGCAGAAGCTGCCTTTGGTTCTTCTAAAGCCAACACTCACAACACAGGCAGTAGTCTCCACAGCACTGCCTGGGTACGTTTGACCAACCAGCTTTAAAAGATAGCTAAGTCCTTCCTTTTGTTACCTCTAGTTGCTGTCTTCCTTAGTGTCACTTTAACAGCTGAGGTGATGCTGAACTGTCTCAGTATTGTCATTCATGCCTGAGGATCCTTCAAACAGGCAACTAATAGTAGCCCTGTATTGACTTTGTCAGTTCAGAAATGCATCGCAGCTTGGACAGCAACTTACTGAAAAATGGCAGTAAGATCTTTTATTTTCCCAGTTTCCCAGCTTATTCAAACTTCATATTTGAATAAGATAAGGCATAAGGCACAAATTAAATTGTAACAGCTAAATACTGCCAAATCAAAACCAAATTTGCCAAAGCAATATGAAGTTTTGGTTGTTTGATCCTGTGAAAAGGGAGATATGAGTAGTTTTAGTAGTGACACACGTTCCTGCTGGTTTTAATCAACAGATAATTAATAGCAAATTATAATCATAATAGCACGTTTCATCCCAAAGGCTCCAAAAGCTTTTGATAAAAAGTTGGCCAAATGCTGTGCTTAATTATATTCATGCAATCAAGTTCAAATGAGTGTGGACTATCTCTAACCTCTGCAGTGCAACCGCTTCCACGAAGAAATATAGCCCCTGCGCACCAGAACACACTGCTTCATGCAACGAGAAAGAGCAGGAAGTAAAGACTCTGGAAAAGTCAACTGAAACACTGGGGAATACTTAGCAATTAAGAACTGGGTGAGGGAAATTTGAGTTAGTCTTATGTTAGCTAGCACATCGGAATGCTGTGACATGTGGTATGAAAAATGCTAGCCCAAACCTTAAGATTTGGCTGATCCATTTCCAGCACTCCATACAAGCACCCTTCTGCTCAGTGAGTAACATCACACTGTGCAGCACCTGTGGGATTACAAGTCTTTTATCCAAGTCCTGGTCAGTCAGAATCTTGTTGAGATTTTGAGATCTGATGACTTGTGACCAAAAGGGTAATGACAACAAACCTCGACAATTTAGCAAATTACTGGCAACAAAGGCTAATCGCCACTGCAGGATATGGTGCCTGAATATAGTACATTATTCAGTGCACAATCTTTATTTGTTTTGAGTTAGTTCCTATGTGATATTCAACAATCAAAAGCTGCAATAGCAAAAGAACAAAAAGAAAAAAACCCACCAAAACCCAACAAACATTGACCATGGGGATGTATTTTCCTTATGGAAAAAAAACCAGCAGTATAAATGCTACCTTTCAGAAAGATGACATTCTGGGACTGTTTAAGCAGTTGACAAACAGAACGATCAGAGCAACAGTCTGTTTATGGTGTTGTCTAGAATAGTGTTAAAAACACAGCACTGTAGCTTTCAAGGTTTAGTATTATTAAAACTGCTGCAAACACAGTGACAGCAATAGTTCTTAAACCTGCCAAAACAAGTACTGATTTGCTTTGTACTTTTCAATGCATCTGTCTTCTCTAGGCCTGCAGATAAGGGCTTCCAGTTTACACTCATTTTCAGTTTCCTGAGCGATCACATGTAGGGTTTCAGTCCTCTAGCCCTTAATATTGTCTTCCTTTGACAGCTCAGACAATGCCTCAGTAACGTTTGCCAAATGCACACTGTTAGACCCTCCAGTTACACTAAATTCCTGGAAGTGACAGTTCAGTCCCATTGGCAAGCTTGTCCCACACATAAGACAGTGCGATGCTCCAGACTCATGCCCTAACTTTCTCCCAGAGATTCCTGTGTCAGCCCATGCTGCCAAGCCCATGCCCACTCATCACGTCCTTCAGGGGAGTCTGTGCAGTCACACTTCTTGGGAAACAGGTCTGTGCAGCCAGGAACCATACATGCAACAGATTTCTCTAGATATGTGCTTCTGAGTCATTAGCTTGCCAACACAGCGGGCAAAGCCTAGCACATTTATAAATAATCTGGGGGAAACTCTGGGGAAACCGTGGTTTTTCTCCCTCACAGGAGCCTCTTTGAACAGGAGCTCCTTTTTCTAATATTTGTAAGGAATTCTGCAGTATACAGCAGCATCACAAATCAGATACTCAGCAAGTTCAGTGGATGGACAGAGATCTTTAAGTGTCAATATCAAGAGCAGCACATGCGTCAAGAGCACCAAAAAGCTTGTGCAGGCTCTACTGAAATCCATGCTGTGTTCTGCATTTTGTGTAAGTCAGTTTAATTGCAGCCCCCAGAACTCTGAGTTATGATGGAACAGTAGCAGATCTTTTTCCAGTCTAGGACCTGTAGCATGGCATCCCGCTTTAAAGCAGAAATTTCCACTGGACCCCGTCAAAGCTTTCCTAGAAGCTAAAGACTCCTTCCTTTCAAGAAAACACTTTAGGTGAGGAGGCAGGAAGGCAAGCAGGAAGTCAGGGTTAGCATTTTGGCTCTTGTTATACTATATCACCAATTTCCAAACATATTGGATCATTAGGGTAATTTTAACTTTCCAAATCTCTCATGGACCATAATCAGATCAAACTGAACTGAGGACAACTTTAAAACTACTGCCTTAATACAGGTGCACTGCTGAAATATATATCACAGACAGTGACCAGCAGCCCATGAGCAACAGTTACAGAACCACCATGCTCAGCATAGTACTGGATATTAATGGAATGTGGCACAGAAATTGTTCTCTTAACGTTGAGTCACTCTGCAAGACTGGAGCTTTCAAGTACAAAGAAACACACGTAGGCTAAAGCACTTCATTTGAAAATGTAAGGAGAAGCGGTACCAACTCTTATATAGCTGCAGATGCATACTTTTATGTGACTGCTTTCAGGTGGTAGTTTTGACCTTAACAACGGAAATTGCCATGAAAGCAAAATACAGCCAACTCCACAGCATTATAATCAGTGCAGAGGCACCCAAGACAGTCACACAACTACAATATGGCCAGTAACCCATGGATGCTTTACCAGACAATGCCAACAGATCCAGAAGACCTGCAGCCTCTTCTATACTCACAGCACATCTATGCCCAGAGAAAAGCATCTCTCCTGTTTAAGATCCAGCCTAAAGCAAACTGAACATTCAGTTAGCATCACTCTGAGAGCAGATCTCAACAACTGAATATATCGTGTATTTTAAGAAAAGCCAAGTCAATAAGAAACGATACGCAGCCTAAACACAAGGACAATGGGACTATGATGAAGGCAAAGGCTAATCAAGTGCTAACCAGTAGCAAAATCTATAACCCAGAAATAACAGTAGAAATGCTAGAGCAGTAGTTACTCGTTGCCACTGTATAAATTAGACATTTGGAACATCATTAGCTATTACTTCTTCAAACTGCATGGGCAAAGGAAATTCTCGATTATTATGGTGAATTACAGGACAATCCACTTATTAGTCTTAGCATAAACACTTCTTGTAATTAATAAGCAACAGTGTTAAACTCTGCTAACATTTTCTACATTAAAACTCACAAGGGAGTCACTGAAGATTCTGAGCAATATGGCAAACCACATCCGATTAGCTGGGTTTCAAAATGGTGATTAGACAGTTTTATGAGATGTATCCTCTCTATCTGCACATCCTAGCAATAAACATCAATGCTTATATTTCTACTGCTGTATGATTATCATGTGTTAAACACACATCATCCTTAAATTCATAGAGCAATGCATTAAGAAGACACACAAAAACTTGCAGAGGGTTCATAATCCACCAATGGGGTAAATGGTAACCAAAAATCCCCTCCAGATCTGCTTGGGCTGAACAGGAGCAGGCTAGGCCTTCCTGACCTGACAAGTGTATGACAGTACAATGCATAGTGCTGTTTAGGTTACCAGTTCCCAGTATAGCAGACACTGTGAATGAACATTCCTTCATCTTCTAAATAACCAACACCATGCTTTGATGCAGTGAGACATACAGGAAAAGATGTGGGACTGACTCTTCCACTAGGGTGAAGACTACTTTAATGCTGCCATGAGACACCAGCTTACCTTGAAAAACTCTCTAGAGGATGTAGTTTCTGTTCAACCCTCTGGCCAGCTATCCCCGCCATTCACTCATTTCAGTCACCTGGGAAGCCAAGGCGCCAGTGTTTTTTCTTCTAGCTGCTACCCTTCCTCGGGGACCTGGGCTGTGTCTGCCCTTGGTAGAACCCCACACCGCGTCTTGCTCTGTGACCCCGGGACAAAGCTGTGCTGCTCCAACACGTCCCTGCTGCCGCCAGCGCGCCCGGCTCTTGTCCCGGCTGGGAACGCGCCATCACAGAGGGACAGACAGGGATTTCTGACTGGAAATCTGCAGAGAAAACGTCAAACTGGAAGGATCCCAGGAAAGGGGTGATGCTGACCGTTTCTTTTCCTACATTTTGAAGAAGTTTGTAAAAGTATTTACTTTTCGGCACTTCTAAAACACATTTCTAAGCTTTCCAGTTTGAAATAACTTTCCACTTGGAAACACCCCTCAAACTTGGTCGGAAAGCTGCTCTTCCCCATGAGCTCCCCAAATCTGCCGTTCTCTGCTTCCTTGTCCAACTCTAGTCAGCTCGGGCCGAGGGGAATCGGCCATCGCCAACCTGGTCAGGGTTCGAGGGGAACCGGCCATCGCCGAGCGGCGCAGATCTGCATGGCGGGAACCGGAGCAGAGGCGGAGAGAAGAGCGAGACGGGCAGAGGCGACACCCTATGCCGGGCCTGAGGGGCAGCCGTGAAGAGCCGAGCGCGCGAACCACGCTGAAAGCGGCTCCCTTCCGGACCCGCGCCTCAGGGGCGGGGCGCGTCTCTCAGGGGCGGGGCGAGGCGCGTGCCTTGCCGTGCGCGGACGCTGTGCGCGGGGCGGGCGCGGCGGAGTGGCGCGCGCCGAGCTTTAAATGATCATTACGATCGCACGGGGACGGCAGTGGCTGTGGCTCGGGCTGGACGGCAGTGCTGTTCCTGCTCCGCTCTTCTCCTCGTGGTCCGCCGTGGCGGCAGGTACGGTGCGAACGCCGGAACGCAGCCCTTCCCGCGCGGCTCCTGAGGCAGCGGCGCTCCCCGCGCGGAGTCCCCGCCATGCCCGGCGCCCGCAAAGCGAACGAGAGAGTGGGCAGCGCGGCCGACATGCGGGAAAGGGGCTGGACGCTTCGTGGGGAGGGAAGAGGGCGCGGCTGGAGCTGCTGAGGTGAATGAGCTGCGGGGGTCAGCGGCCCGAGGGGAGCGGGAGTCCTGGCTGTGAATGAGCGGAGCAAGCCGCGGGGGTCACTGGCCCGAGGGGAGCCGCCTGTTGCCGCCGGTGGGTGCCCCGGGCGGTGGGTGCCGTCGGTCGGTGCCCCGGGCAGTCTCTGTGAACGGAGAAGGGAGCACAGAGATCTGCGGGACCTGCTGGGCGTCCCTGCGCTCTCCCCTTCTTTTGGAAATCGGGACCAGCCTCATCCTAATAAAGTCATTTGCAGAAGGTGCAGTGTTTTATTTTGTTCCGTTTGGTGTTGCGCGTGTCCCAGAGCGCTGCCGGTCTGCGGCAGAGCAGGGATTTGAGAACACGAAGAGCCAGCCTTTGCTCTGTTTCTAGCTTGTTGATAGCAGAATTAAAGATTCAGTTATAATTTCGATTTGCATATTCTGTTTGCTCAATTGCTTCAGAACTTATTTATATTTTCAACAGAGATGAGTGGACTTTAATGAAAATCAGGTCAGGCATAGATTCTGAGCATCAAATCCTTTTCAGCTCCTAGAAACAGCCTAAAGGAAAATGGACTGATTCCTTTTTCTTACACAAAGCTTTTTTTTTTTTTTTTTTAATTTCTGACATACTGGAGCTCATCAACTGGGTATTTCTGGGTTAGTTTGTAGATAAGTTTATAAGTTTGCATTCTTATGCAGTTATAGTGACTATACGAGGTTTGGGTCTCTGATAGAGATTGTGGTTCTGAAAGAATGTGCTAAATATACTTTGTTTTTTCTTTTTCTGTTTTTAGAGTTTAGATCTGTGAGAAGGTGAAATAGGAGATGATTGAGGGAGCGTGCATATTAGCTACTATGGGGTAAAAAATGTACTTGGATAGTAACAAAAATTCAGAGAGAATTTTTATTTCTAATATTCTGTACTTGAAACAACGGGGTTCTTAAGCTATTGCATGTCTTAAAGTCGTGAAACAAGAATGGGCAAATACTGATCTGGCAGTAAATGGGTCAGACGATAACATCTTCCACTGAGTCTCTTACTTTTGTATTGGACAGCTTTGGTTGCTAAGTAGCTATGGATTTCTAATCCCAAAGTAAATGATGATGTCATAGTGACATCATCGCATCCTTTCACTTGATTGATTCCCATAAGAGAACAGTAATGAGATTTGATATACATGTCCCATCTATTTAATATTCTTCCTCTGCTTCAGGGGATTTCCTGACCTGCCTGGCAAATTCCAGTGAATCGCACTGAGCTCTAGTAAAAAGATGTTACTTTTGGAGACAAAGCGGAACGTTAAAGGGACAGTGGCTCTTCATAGTCTCTGCAAAATCTTACAAACTTGGCACCTTATGTCTTAAATTACTGCCCGTCATAGACCTCTATGCAGATGTGAAAGTGACTTGAATTTCAAATATGCTCAGCTTGAGCTGTTCAAATTTGCTTTAATTGGGTATGTGGAGCCTCATCACTGGTGAGGGTTGAGTCACCTAATGTGTGTGAATCTAAATACTTCAGGTGGGGTAGGAGGAACAGAGAAATCATAAGTGGCTGTTTTCCTTCAGTTGCTAAAATAAATTTCAGTTGTAATGGTGAATGGATGAAATCTGTCAAAGTGCCATATTAATTGCTAATTAGAATAATTTAACCATTGATAAGTTTGAAGAATTTTAATATCAACACTGATATTGTAGGGAACCCTTGTAAGATTTCTAAATCCTTAGCACTTATAGAATGTATAATCAACGAGTTTTGCTTCTCCTGAGGTTAAATGTATAAATGATGTCATTTGATGATGGTCAGCATGGACTGCTAATTTTCACAGTTTATTTTTATCAGGTATGTGTTCCTATGAGCATTGGTTTGCATAAATTTTAAGTGGTTTCTTCATGATAAATAGTTGTTCTGCGATCATAAATTTCTTCTTGCCCAGTGACTTTGAAATATTCTAGCAGGGCTGTGTGCATTTTGCGTATAGACCTTACTATTTCATACATGTGTGGTGAAAGGGAGAAATAAAGGGATTTTCGTGTCTGCTTTATTGAACATGTAGTTTCATTTGAAGTTAAAAGCTGAATCTGTCTCTTACAACATCCAGAGACTGCGTATACCAGTCTCACTTGATTTATTAATATTGTGGCTTGATAAAACCCATTTCAAGAGTAAACAATGATTTGTTAGCCTGGGCAAGTTGGTGGTTAATGTATTTACTGAAGATAATGACTGCTGGTGTGAGGATTCTACTATTGCTAAACTAGTGCAGCATTGATGGTACTGTGAAGTATAACAGTAGTAAGTGAAATGAAGGACTGTGAACAAGCAAAGTAGGAAGATGGCAGGGGTGAGGTCTTTGGCTCTCTATTTGAATCTGTTCACTACATGAGTGCAGTCCAAGTTACAGATGAAAAAAAAGTTTCTAAATAATCTGTAAGATTTCTGCACTTATCATTCTATATGCAGTGAGGAATTTCCACAAGCTTTAGATGCTTTCTGGGATGACTCAACTACGAACAAGTGATTTGGAAAGAATATTATCTCTGAAGAGAATCATTGGTGACAATTTCTTTTCAAGTTATCTTAGGATTTTCTACTTACCATGATTTCTTCTAACTCGTGCTTGCCTTGAATGTTCAGAACGAAAAATGAGTTTGGACTTGGGGACGTATCTGCCTTTCCACTGTGTGTTACATGGTCATCTGTGACATTTGCATGGTTGTACTTTTAATATGATGACACATTTGGTTACATAAAATGCAGAAAGCGATGCACCTCAGTTTTTTGAATGCTTGTGATGCAAGGTTGATGCTGCAGTACTGACCTCTTTGAACAGGCAATGACAGTGCAGACGTGGCCAAATAAAGATAGTGAACACTCTCACAGTTGTGACCAGTCTCACTCAGAAGACAAGGTCAGTTGTTACAGTGGCTCAGTAAAACAACGGATAAGGCAACAGTCTTTGTTGTACAAATAGCAATAAGAAATGTGCTCTTTAGGCTTTTGTTATCTACTGCCCAACAAAGCTGTGTTCAGAACGTGGCTGAATTATCTCTTATCTTGCTTAAAAACCCCACAACTGATAAGCTTCAGAACTTTTAGCTACTGAGATTTTTTTCCCTTGCTGCCAGAAGCGTGTCATTTGATTATCAGTGTGAGGATAGCCAGCCTCTCTGGCCCAATTTCTGCTTTTGTCTTGAGAGAATAGAATGTCTCAGAGAACAGAATGAAATATTAAGTGGATAATTTGATTTAGGTTTTTTAATTTAGATTTTTAAGGGGAAAATAATATTGATAAAATCTGAGATGTTCTCAGGCTGCTTGTGTGAGCCTTTTATAAGAGCAATACCAGCAGCTGGATATGTGAAGTGTGTTTTCTTCAGTCAGGTTATCAGGAAGGTAACCTGATAACCAAATTAATCTGCACCGGGATCCCCTTTACTGATGAAAAGATCTACAAGCTGCATGAAGAGTGCTATTCATAGAATGCAGACAGAATTTGATCCCTTATGTACTAGGAAGTAAAATAATTAAAAAACATTTTCATATATGTAGTCTACTGTCCTTTCTGTTACGAAGGAGTTTGAAGAAGGGAAGTCACACAGGAACAACGAATTGTTACTTTCCAAGCAACCCTTTGGGCTTTTTATTTTTGCACAAATGTATTTTGCAATAATTGTAATTGTTCAAGATCTGGCCAGTGTGCAAGCCTGTGAACATTGCAGGTGCTGGTGTGATCTGCAAAGCAAACACTCAGTGCTTCTGTCAGTTGCCCTGGTGTGGTCGGAGGCACAGTAGCATGAGAGGTCATGCATTGGCTTTTCCCCAGGGAAATGGACACAGACTGTTTACATTATTGTTCTGATATTTCTATGATGCTACTCTGTGTATTTACATCTGGCCAGAAAATGCTACTCTCCTAACAATAATTCTGCTCTCTGAAGTTAATGACAGCTCTTTGTCACAAAGGAACCCTGTGAGTTACAGGGAACCCACAGGCACAGGAGGTACAAATGCATTGGCTTCAGCTGCAGTTGATGCAGTGCTTTGAGTAATCAGTTTGGTGTCTCACAAGTCCTGCATTTGTCTGAGTCTGTAGGAATTTTGATGTACCACTGCTGTCTGTTTAGAAAAAGCCCAAGACAACACAAAAAAATCTAACAACAATAAAACCCTAAAAAAATGAAACTGAATCCTGATGTGGGTCTTACGCTGACAACTAACATTATCTGTTTGATGTGAAAGGGATTTCTAATTAAGATTTAAATTAAGCATGTTTAGATATCAATTTTTCCAAAATCACTCTTCTACTCAAAACCGTTTCTGAAAGAATTTGTCTTCCAAAAATAGAAGTTATTTAAGAATGATTAATTAAGAGGGATTTGTTAAGCTGAAAAGTCATATAATAAAACTAAAATCTAGGGCAGAAGAAAGGAAGAAAAAGTCATGACAGCGGTGAATAAACACATCACAATTTTCATTTATAAAAACATCTGCATGCAGATACCATCAATGTATTCCTTTCAATACAAACTAAAATATTATAGGTAAAATGTCCCGGTCTGATCTTGAATTCTGCTTGTGTAAGAAATTCTTGTTCTCTCCTCCTCGGTCCCAAGGTAAAATACATACAACTAAGCTTGGGATACAAACTGCTATCAAGGTGAAGTTTGCTCAGCATTTTCATCACTATTGAGCAGTGGGTGTTGGAAGGGGAAGGTCTGCACAGTCTGTGCGGTTGCCTCTCTCCTGAGATAGAGAGTGCACCCTTGCAGGTGGAGGGCAGATACCGCCAGTTGTTCCCCACTCTAATCCCTGAAGTAGTTAGTTTAGGGCAAAGCTTGGGGGAATGGCATTGCTTGTTGCATGTTTATTTGTGGCTTTCCTGGCTGAAATGCACTGGAGACTCAGTCTGACAACTTCACTCAAAGCAGAAATGTTCTTCTCTATCAAGGTGATATTTCGATATAGCACATCTCTTAATTTCAGCCTGTGACAACAGTTTCCCCATTGTATGGCTGCTTCCGCAGTGAAGCTGAAATGAAATGAGGCAGCTGTTTTAAAAACAAGTATCACAGGAATAAAACATGGCCTCTAGTTGTGGATATAACAAGAGGGACACTGTCTAGTGTTCTGCTCTTTCTCAATTGTTTTTAAAGGCTAATGAAAGCCTAAGGAGACACTCACAGTCACACTAGCACAAATCCCTATTATTGCCCTGGTGAGTCTTGATGCTGGAAATTTTACATGCTGCATCTTTGTTGCCTTCTGTAACTGCTACAAATAGTAGGAAGGGATAGATAAAATGACACAGATGCTTTAATTATGATTTGTTTACAGAGCAACCAGAGGAGTCTATTCTGAGGAATATGCAATTAGAGAAAACTGAGCCCTACCTAACCTTCTGAAATGAAAATTAACTGGGAGTATTTGAATAGGGTTTTAACATTTTTGAAAGAATGTCGCTCCTCAAGGATCTTGCTGCTCTTCTGCGACAGATCCTCTCCAGCTTAGCAGATGGGTTTCAGGGTAACACAATGTCATCTTCCTGAGCAGAGTCTGCATGTTTGCTTCACCTAGCAGTCCTGTTATGGTGTCTTGCTGGGCACATTATAGAAGGGTTGCACAGAACCTGCACGTAAACTGGAAGGATGCAGCCATCCCTTGGCTGAAGCACAAAAAAAAAAAAAAAAAGAGCAGTTTAAGCATTCCTGAATCATTTATCCGTATCTCTTTTCTGTGAAAACAGAGGGTTTTTTAGTCTTGTGAGCAAGAAAATTAGAATTTGCATATTTGTTATGGAGGTTCCAAAGGGGAGGGGTAAATGGAAAATTCCATGCCTCTTCCTCTTGCAAACTATTTAATAGCAAGCAGAAAGCTATATGATTAAATGTGTTAAGCTTCTTTGTGGGCTTAAGTAGTAAAATGACTTGAATTTATCTGCATTGATTTCACTAACTGTCAAACATGCGTAGAATTCAGAATCTGTCCCAGAGCTGAATAGCAGGATGCCTTCAGCCTCCAATGTAAGGACACTTGAACTGCATGGAAGTTACCTCTTCTGATAGTAAGAATGCTTCTTTCACTTTCCTGAAATGTGTTCAGCTATTTGGAGAGGTAGCATCAGCCTGGAGGCTGGTATGGGATGCAGAGTTGATTATACAGTGAGATTCACCTGCTGGCTGCAGGAACAGTGAGATGGGGGCACAGGTGTGTGGGGAGGCTGGCGGGCTGCAAACAACACCCTGTGCACAGAATGAGGTCAGCAGCTGTGAACAAGGGATGTTTTACTTAGTGCTTAGCATGTTTGTTTCCTAGTAGCAGAAGGGTTTTTTTTCCCCGCCTCTTATTTTCTATAGAACCTAATATTTATGACTTATGCTTGAAAATCGTTCAAGTGTAATGTCATTTAGTCTGCCTGGACTACTGCTTTTCAGCCCAAAAGAACAGGACCTGACAAGGTTCCTCCAGGGCTCTAGTTTGGGGTGCAGCACTTGATCTGGAGCTGGAGCGTAGCCACAGTGGAAGCAGGAAGATTCCTACTTCAGTGAGCTTCGTGAGACCTGCTGTTCAGAGGCTGTGTGAAACCAGGCTGCGATCTGGATGCTCTCTCCTCATCTCTCATCACAGCCAGAGGTTGTGAGAGTGGTACCAGCTGGTTCTATTCATTTCTCTGTCCAGGCTGTTGGGAAGACTGACCTTGCTTTTGACCTTGCTTACCTCCAACAACAAGGGATGTACCTGACCTGAGACTGAATGTGGCTGGCACAGCAGGGGGTGGGTGATGTCCCAGACCCACAGTATTGCTGTTCTTTCTGAACAGGTGCTGGGCACAATTAAGCTGAAGTATAATGAAAGATCAACTGGATTCAGCAGCCTGACAGTTGTCTTTTTCAATTCTAAGGGCATTTTCTAGTGTAGTGCTGTCTTTATTTTAACATTTCTTTTTGTGAGCCTTAAAACCCTCCAACTTCAAAGTGTTCCTGTTCCTATTGCCCCACGTGTATTCCACGGCGGTAAACCCCCTCGCGAGCAACTTAGGTATGATTTGTCAGGGGTTGCTTTAATAGATTAGGTTATTTTCTGTCTGAAATTCCCTGATTGGTGAGTAAGAGAAACTCTATTAAGCTGTGCAAAGCATAATGAGGTTGCTGTAATGCTTTGATGTGGAAAAGCTTAAATGCAAAAAAAAAAAAAAAAAAAAAAAAAAGTGTTAAAGTGTTACCAATAGGGAGCTTACTGAAAGTATCTAGGGATGATTTATATCAACCAAATACAGGCTATACTATAAAGATTATAGATTTTGATAATAGCACTTTAAGACTTTGGTATCAGACATCATAAAAAGATCAATCAAAATTATTTTCTTGAACTACTCTGCAGATAGTTTCAAACTCAGTTTTTATTTTTGAATATAAAGATATATATGATGTGTGTAAAAAAAAAAAAAAAAAAAAAAAAAAAAAAAAAAAAAAAATTGTAGTAGAGGTACAGAAGATTTTTTTTTTGTTTCCTTATACCTATTACAAAGCCATTCTTCAGCAGAATTACTGAGCTAACTGTTAATTTTTCTGGAATAAAAGGCTATGGTGAATTTGCACTACGTGCATCTTGCTTAAAGAACAATTATATAAAGAATTGCTTTCCCTTAGCTGGTTGAATTGTTATTTCCCATGCCACTTTTTGCTTTCCATGTTGCTTATAGGTTAGAAAATCAGAGTTTACTGTATTTTCTTCTTTTCTTGTATCTATTCTTGAGGCTTATTAGCAAAAAGTAGCTCTGAGCCATGGCTTGGGCACCAGAGATTCTGAAAGCCTCAAATAAACATAATAATGGAGTTGGATGCAGGATTCTGGTTGCCATGGGAACAGTGCATGTGCCACAGAAGATAATGTAACTGCTGTAGTGCAGAGATCTGTGCTGCATATTGATTGCAAGATCTCTTGAATTTCTTTATAAATGTTGTGCTTTGGATTCCACTTAATAAGTGAGAGAAGCTTATCAACTGGACTAAATCCAGAGAGATTTTGCCAATTTGAAAAAAGTTGACTTTTGCATGTAAGGGGTCAGAACTACTTGAGAGAATTGTTAGGTTCACAGCCTTTCCTTGTTGAGTTGGCAGTGTCCTAACTGTTGTGTTAAATCGGAGTTAATGAAGTATTGGAACTGAGGCAGTGTGGGTGAGTGCCCAGAGTTGCAAGTAGCAAGGGAAGGCCTTGAGAGGCAGAACTTCCACCTGCCTTGTGTTCTGTCACCCGAACACCCACGCAGTATCATAGCTCCTCAATGCACCTCTTCTTTGCTCTTATTGGTATGCTGCTGAAAAGTTCACTTTTCTTCCAGCTAGTCAAGGATAAATCTAATTAGTGGAATAGCTGTGCAAAGTATTGATTAAGAAATATCCCACTCATTGACAGCCAAGAGGATGAGTGCGGTGTTGGTCACTTTACCAAGCTGGGGGAAAGTAAAACATGCAGGTTTTGTTTTGAGGGAGTTCTGTATGAGCCGGACAACACTTGATTCTGGTTTTCAGTGAGATTAGAGCTTCTTTTTTTCTTAAACATATGAAAATCGCACCTTTCAGAGTAGCAGTGACTACCAGTATAGTACTAGTGGGCTGCTAAAATTGTCTGTGATTTTGCCTAAATATAAAGGAAGCAGGACTGGTTTCACTGTAGTTCTGCAGCCTAAATTTTGCGTGCTGGAATAACATCATAGCAACTCTAGTTATTGTCCCAATAACCTAGATCCTCACCAGCATAGACCAGCAAAGGTCTGTCAGTGGTTGGCTTGGTGAAGCCTTGGCATGTGATCTCAACAGGGACTTATCCTGCTTCAGCATCCTGCTTCCTTTACTTATGTGAGATCTCTAGGCCATATCAATGCTTCAGTAAAAGACAATTGGCTCTGCTGTTGCTCAGGATGATTGTGCAGATGAGAATGCAAATTAAAATCATCCTTCTAGCGTTACTTCTCTGGAAAGGGTGATACTGGAAGCTCTTGGTTGCCCTCAGTGCAATTGTTGGCA
Organism: Neomorphus geoffroyi; assembly: GCA_033558235.1. Taxonomy (NCBI): domain Eukaryota; kingdom Metazoa; phylum Chordata; class Aves; order Cuculiformes; family Neomorphidae; genus Neomorphus; species Neomorphus geoffroyi. Next base: position 14,841,396 of record JAUMJM010000050.1, read on the forward strand.
ATTGGCTGCTTTTCTTCTCTCTTGTGGTAAAAGTCATAACTTCCCAATGCTGATGTTACTGAATGAAACCAACCTCTACCCTTCTCCAGAGTTCTGTGTGAGGATACATACATCTACAGGCTATCTCAAATGTTCAAGTATCTGTTGAGTTTATTCTTGACTACTGTTTCTGGTTTTCTTCTTGGCTATTGTTCCCAGGTTTTGGATGCTACCAGCACATCATCCAAGATGCCTGTTTATAACCAAGATGCCTCCTTTGTAATTATACAGTTACATTTTAGAGCACTTAAACAGTAAGGGACTATTGGTGCTGCACTCTGTTTAATTAAAGCCAGTAGTTTATGATTTCTTTTGTTACCCGTTAATGTTTTTTGTTAATTAATGGGCGAGATCCTCAGTCTTTTTTGAAACATCTATGTTGAATTTAGTAAGTGAACTCATCAGTGAACTCGGACACTAGACATCACCCTAAGTATTAGTAAGATTCCCACTGAAGAGAACCCTAGTTCTAGTGCTGTTGGGTCATCTGCCTGCTTGGCTGAGCCCTTCCTGTAGGTTTGGAGAAGTGCCTTTTCTGCTCCAATCATTGCTGATGCAGCTGTGGACTAAGGGAGGGCTGAGACCTAATCCCAGGTGTCCAAGGACTACCAATCAATACACAGCACACACTGTGTGTTTACACACCCTGCAGTTTTTATTTTTTCCTACTGCCAGTTAGGCTCTTGCTGTCATTTGATGTTTAAGATGATTGTGTGGATTTGAAAGCTTGTCAGTCAGTATAAAAGTGAACAGGCTGGAACCGAATGTTGGCTTAATTTTTGTCTTAAACTGTGCTGTGCACCCACCTGAAAGTGGCTTATCTCCATAACAAGGCGGTGATGAGTTTCTGGGTAAACATGTAGCAGTGGCACAGATACTGGTTGTCAATTGTGTGTCCTTGGACTATCTGATACTGTCCTGTTACTATCATGATTAGAAGGAAATACTCGGATTTTAAGTATGGGCACGTGTAGGAATGTCTAAATCCTGACAAGAGCTTTGCTCAAAGTGCCTGTGATGAACACCAGTGAGTATGCATGCTCTTTGGTGTTTGATAGGATTGATGTCTCAGTCAATTACCCCCAGGAATTTTCAGTGTCAAAATAGTGCTAAATTTGACTTTAGGAGTGCAGGTCTGGTAAGAAATGCAGCTACTTCCCCCTCCCCTATCCTGTTGGAAAAACCCAAACCCACAGAAACTCTGGCAAGTGATATGATTGCTGGATTGAATCCAATACTGTTCTGATAATCAGCATGTGCAGCTGAGAAGGGAATAAGAACGAGTATTTCTGAAGAAAACAGCAGGAAAGGAAGCCAAATGCTTACCTTGGAAAGGTTAGTGATTTGAGGATCAACAGTCTTTTTACTGGTTGTGAATCTGGCCCTGTCATCTTGGTCCCCTAAGGAGCAGAGGAAGGGTTTGTCGCTTTTTTGAATACAAGAAAGCGGAGACTGTTTGTGGTTTATCATTCAGAATTGCCTTTCTACGTGCTCATAGCAGCCTTTAAGACTTCAAGAGCAGCAATACCTGACAGGGCATAGATATGAGTGGTGAATTTAATCTTCATGGCTGGCTGAAAAAGGAGATTGATGGTTTTGCCTCACAGTGGCATTTGGAGGACTGTGAGGAAGATTGTTCTCACACACTTGCATTTGGCTACTCCAAGTGTATTGATTACCACTGAGCATGATTTTGGTTTTACGCAAGAGTTTCCAAGGAGGTGCTAGATTTACAAAAGTGGTTGCCAGGGGCCTCCAAGAGACTTGGCAGATTTAGAGTGATGACCTACTACTAGAGTAGTCTCAATAGAAATTGAGTTTGATATAAATAATAGAGAATTGGAGGTGCTCAAGGATGGTGTTCAAAAGCAATTTGGAGAGGCATGGAACGTTTTGATTTGTCGCAGTATAATTCCTCCCACGAAAGGGAACTGTGTCTGGTGGAACTTATTTATTATAGCTTCATACTTTTTCTATATTGAAAATTGAGCTTCAGCATTATATTCAACTTCTGTCTTTATGCAGATTACATAAAAATAAATGAGTAGTTTATGAAGATAAACTCTTTGGTGTGGGCAAAATTTTAAATGAAAACTATCGAAGAACGCTTTTTATTTCAGAAGAGTATGTATATATTAGGTAAAGCACTTTAGTAATGGACAAATACAGGCTTGGGAAATGCTTAGGTAGACCTTTGAAAACCTTCACAGATTTCCCAGATAGTTTTTTTTCAAAGTTTACTTTAAGAAATCCACATACTATTATTTGCAAATCATATTTATGCCAGCAATGACAGTATGAGAAAGGCAAACCTACTTGGTTTGTTCTTTTCATGTAAGAACTTGCTGCCTTGTCTTCTGGGTAGCACAGACGTTTTATTTCTGAAGAATAAATGCTTTCTAAGTGACTCCTGTAAAATACTGGTTTTCTTTCACGAAGCCTCTATGTTTTCCTTTTGCAGCTATTCTTGAAGCTGTAGAAAACTGTAACAGAATCGCATTGCAAGGACAGAGCCACTTATGTTGCGATTTGCTTCAGGTAGTTAGAAGAAAAGAATTGGTAAGAGATGCCTAAAATATGGCAGCTAAATATGTGAATATCCATTTAGGTGCTAGCTAAAAGCCATGTGTATTGTTCGAGGTGAAATGCAGGGCAGGGGGATAATCTTCCTTCTTTAGAGGTTGTACAGAAGTTGTCATGAAATTGCATTGTATTCAGGCTCCCACAAAAACTATTGCAGCTTACTTTTTGCCACAACATATTGTGGGGATTAATCACATTCACTTATTTACAGTCAAGAGTAGCTGCTTCCTTGTCCCATACAGACAGTCTGTGAATCACATTGGTGGGCAACACTGATAAGCATATAGTAAAGGAAAGAAAACATGCAGATTTCTAGGCAGTTTTCTTCCTGGGTGTGCAAATTGAGGACAGCGAAGTTGTTAGCCAATGTGCTCGTATTGTTGAAGCACAGAATGAGGAAGAATAGCTGTAGTTGCACAAAGTTGTACTTCCCTTGTGGATAGAAAGCCATGTAAATAATTAACACTACAAAGAAATGGCAGCAGTGAGGAGAGTGTAGCATTTTCCTCTGGTGTCCTTGTTGGAAAGCAGACAAACTATCAAGGCCAAACTTCTTGCCTGCCTTGCTGTGCGTCAGAGACTTTGGGCAACAGGGGCAGAAGCAGAGCTGAAATGATTGCTGATTGGTGCTGCAACAGTGGTTACTTCTGCTTGGCCCCTTTGGGATTAAAGAAAGGCCAAGGAACACAACTGCGGATGATCTTGTCCTTCGTGTGCCATTTCACTTGACTTGGTTTGCTGCTTTTTGGCTGGATGGTAACAAGTGGGTCTACTAAATAACCCAGCTTTTCCCAGCAGGTGTGGAATTCGGCACTGGGCCCCTTGAAGTTAGTTAGGTCTGAGAGAAGAACTTGCAGCTGAAGAGCTCTGAATAGCAGCAGGTAACACTTCAAATTACAGGTTTGTCACTGTTTTTAGGTTGCTTCAGGTTTAGGAGTGTAAGCAAGCAAAAAATTCTGAGGAATGCTGTAGCCCTTTAAACAACAACAACAACAAAAAAACCCCAAACAAAATAATCCGTAAGAATTCTTGTTCTTGTGTCTGAAGATGGAATGTATGGCTGTCTGCTGACAGTTCTGTTCGTCAGCGCTGTATTCCTGCGGAGAGTGGTTGGTGTGAAGATTTGCATGGATACCATACTTTCTGCTGTACTTGTCAGTCAGTGACTATGCTGAGCTGGCTTCTGTGTGAAACATTGTGAGCCTGTCTGTAGATTCACTACATTCACTTGTCTTTTCTGCTGGTCTGGGCTAGTTAAGATCATGCTGCTTTGTTTGTTTTTTGTTTTGGGTTTTTTTTGTTTGGTTTTTGGTTTTGGTTGGTTTTTTTTAAAGGCATTTGCTGGGTTTGTGTGTGAAGGAAATAAGCAGTGTGTCTTATGTGTTTGTGACAAGATTTATTCAGTAGTCCTAGCTGTGACTGTTAGTTGTACAGCAGTTTTTCCTCTGATCTTTCTGCATTCAGGATGGAGGATTTGCACATGGCTGCTAGAAATGACTGTTGTTTTTCCAGCAGGAAGCTCGTGTAGTGGAAATTAGGGAGCTGCAAGAGAGATGGGAAGCGTATGAGAGCGCCAAGATATTTTTTGGAAAACCACAGCTCCACTGATGTCAATACTCTTAATAGTGGACAGTGCTGGTCTGTGTGTTTTGGATATGATTATAGGTAGCGTAACAGGTTGACTGGATGACAGCTAGGATGCTGTGATGTTTTGCAAGGAAGGGTTCTCGTTTTCACCAGGAAAGCTGAACTGGTTATTGTCCTGTCTGGAGGATAGGTATCACAAAAGCATGTTCCTTCCATGTAGTTTTTAATAAGATTATTAATAATTAATTTTATTAATTCAGTCACAGCTACCTAATGTGACCGTTGCTTCCACAAAACATTTAGAGTTCTAGAACAGCGAACTAAAATAATCTCCATTTTGAAACAAAGTGCTCTATATTTAATTTGATGATGATGGCAACTTCCTTTAAAATGGGAGCTGAAATTCAGTCACTGGTAGGATGTGCAGAGGAATCTGCAATGCATAATATACCACTGAATGAGCTGTGTTTGAGGACGTCTAAACTGTATTGCAAATAAATGTCTCCAACATCATGGGTTATTTCTAAGGAACTTGATTTAGCAGGAGCATGAGTTATCTCTGCCATGCTGTCAGAATTCACAGTTTTTGTGAAAGATCATCTACTACAGGAATAAAGAATTCTTTTGTTTACAGGAGAGGGAGGGAAAAGCACACTTCAGGCTGTTGTTTATAGCTGCTGACATGTGATAGAACACAAATATGCCTTTGCTTGTAGAATCTCAGATTGGCATCTTTACAGGGAGGGGGAATCTTCAAGGGTAGCTTAAAGCTGATGTTCTGTCATCTTGCAGTGATAAGCCCTAAAAAAGAGCTTGTTGTATGCTCTGGAGTATATTATGCATAAAAAAAATTGAATTCTGGAAGAGTTAGAAATGGTAGTTTGCATTCAGTCACTGAATTACACAAGGTATGGAGTGCTGTCTTGTGTGGAATATTCTCCGTTAATAGGAACTTATTTGCTAGTAAAAGGCTTCAAGATTTGGTCCAATGGGTCTTAAAAATGGTAGTGCTATTTGTGGGTATGATTGGCAGGCGTAATCCCTTTCCTGCTCTCATCTACATCTTTCCTTTCCTAGTCTGTGCCAGCCATTAGACAAAAATATCATTAAATATAGTATTTCAGAACCAAAGTAGACATTGATCATTCAGGGTACTTTTTTTCCTTTTTTTTTTTTTTTTTTTCCTTAGAAGTCCAAGATAGACACCTTTTTAATCCTGCTGAAATGCACATATATGCATTTGTGGCTCATTTGAAAAATTCAGTCACATCATTTAATATAATCGAGTGGTGATTTTTAAATTATTTTAATCTTTGACATTCCTGTTAAAAATATTGCAAATGAGTCAGAAACATCATATATTGTTTAACAAATAATGCTACCATAGTTGTTTTTTCTTATCTATTAGTCGTAAGAAATAAACTAGTCTTACTTTTTTGTCTTTTTATTGTACCACTTGATAACCCCAAATGCTTCCATAGCATGAGAGAAACCAACTTTCCTCAGTTTCCCCTTACCTTTCATTGAGGTAACTGACTTGCTGGTTGTCGTTGTATAAGCTTTCTTTTTCTGAACAAACATAAAAAAAAAAAAAAAAGAACAGACTATAAAAATGTGCAAAGTAGTATTTGCCCTTCTAAAGGGTGCCAGACAAGTAAAAATTTTGCCCTCTTAAATGTTTTACTAGCTTTGCCCTTAATGTCATTATGTTAGAAGGGTACTACCAGAGTTTCATAGGCATGCTGGTGTGTCCTGTTTAACAGTAACCATGTAAGATAGGAAAGATGGAAGTCTAAAACTGGTGATATCCTGATGTAGCCTATCGTCTACCGGTTAGAGGCACTTCAAGGATTATTTACACAAGTAGCAAACAATATATTGTTTATTTGCTCTATTTAAAGAAAAAGACAGGATCGTTTATTCTGTCTTCCTTGATCCCTTGATTCCTTTTATCCACAGCAGCTGTCTTAGTCTAAACAATTAAGAAAGAGAAGTTGCAGTCTGTGGGCTTTATGCTTCTTCCTTCTCCCAGGATCTTTGAGCAGTTTGCTGCTCTTAACACCTTCAGAGATGTGGTGAGCTTCATGAAAACTCATGGCATACAATCCTAGAAAACTTGGGGAAGAATCTCTGGAGGTCATCAGGTCCATGCACGTGCATTGTCTGAACTCTTTTTTTTTTATTTGTATACATCTGAATGGCTTATAGAAAAATTTTAACAAATCAAGAAACTATATGCATGTCCCTGAGTTACTCTGCTACTTCCAAGCTGATCACTGTAAGCAAATTTTTATAGCTATAGGGAGACAAACATTTCTCTTGTTGCTGTAATAACTTTATAGTATGGTGTGCTGTTTGTTTGTTTAGGCTTCTTAAAACTTGCTCTATTTAGCCAAATGCCATTTTCCTTCCAAATACATGCACTCCTGAAGATACTCACTGCTTAACAGAAACAAGCCCTGTGTTTGCACAGTCCCTGCAGCCTAGCAGTGTATTTGGAGTGAGTCCATTATGGTTGCTTTAGACTGGCTTACAGCTAATTCGGAAGAGAGAATGCTTTGCCCTGTGTTAAGCAGATAAGAACTAAAATTTGTCTGTGAAGAAATCTGACTTGTTTTGCACTTGTTTATTTTGTTACACTCAAAGGGCTATGCAGGTAGTTTCTGTGCATTTTCCTCTTGGAGCCTCCATTGCTGGCTTAATATCTGGAAGATACGGCTTCAGAGGAGCCAGGATATGTTGCTCATGTTCAGTACTGTGCAAGACAAAGATTTCTGCTCTTGTGGAGAGAAGATGCAAGGAATCACTTATTGTCTAACAGGCAGAAACTGATTTTTTTGTTTAGGAAAATGAACACGTTTTAGAAAGCAGGCAATTAGTGAAAAATGAAGAAATGTGTAGGACTATAAATCATAGCTTTATTATTTCAGCTCAAGTTTTATGGTATTGAGTTCTGGGGAAAAAAACTTTTTCTGTGTTGGTATGAACAGGTGCAGCAATTGCTTCTGACATGAGTCCAAGCAAGTCACATTAAGTACTCATTTTACACCTCACTGAATGCTGTGCAAAGAGCAGAACTTCCCAGCAGCATAAGCAGATATAATTCCATTGATAGCTTTGGCGCTGAGCCTATTCACTTAAAGCAGTGAAATAGTATCTGTTCATGCCTCAGTAAACAAAACCTGTTTTATTATATAGGTTAATATTTGGTTTTCGACAATTTTCAGTCTTGTGAATGCTTTACCTTCCAAGGTTAACACTGTATTCTCAAAGAGAGTTTGTATTTTGTCAGCCTCCTGTTTCTGAGGCTGGGAGAACTGTGGGACCAATATTGTATTCCTTTAGTTCAGAGTTTTGATTGCATGATGGAAACGGTGTTTTACTTCCAAACTTCTGGAGTTTCAGTAAAGCTCTTGGAGTGAGGGGGAAGGGCTAACAAGATGGATGAATGCACTCGCAGGAGTGAAGCCTGAGAGTTTTAGCCTCTTTAGAAATACTGTAACTCTGTAGGTCCACAGTGTTCCCAGCTTGAAATAGAGAAACAAAAGTGGTTAGGGAACCTTCCTGAAGCTGAATGCTGCTATGGTGAAATATGGGCAGCTTTGCTTCTGTCTTGGTAGATGCGCCAGTCACTGGGAAATTGTTCATGTAGTTATCTTCAGTCAGTAAGTAGAAAATAATTTTAAAAAAACATCAGTAATGGAGTTCCAGAAATATTATGAGTAGAATGGTGGGTTGATCTCAGAGTTGGAACAGCGCTCTTGTGAATGAAGACCTGCCTTGGGATTCCGTGTGGCAGGTAAGTAGATGTTCTGCTTGCTGTCTGCTTCTTCCAGTACTTCTCTTGCCATCCAGGCACCAGGGACAATGGAAGCAGTGGAAGGGATTTTCCTGTTGCATTCCCTATGCTATAGCTATTATCTGGGAGCTCTGCAATCGAAGAATGTGTTGCTCTCGTCTGTGGCCTTGTGTTAGGCTCAGTATTTTTTTCAGAAATGTTGGTACTGAGTATGATCTCTTGTTTTGTTTTAAAATTCATTGAAGTAAGATCATCTTTTGAAAATTTCTGTTAACTTATCTGGCTCTGTGACTAGGAAAACTAAGTGCGTACTAAGGTTATCTGACTTAATTGCTGTGACTTGAACCAGTCATTAAGATCTCTGCTTTTTTCTTTCCCTCTTCTAAGCAATTCTAGTGAGTAACAAAAAGGCCATTTAGTCCTCCCCAGTAAAAGGAGCTGTCCCCTCCCTTGCAATTCTTGTAATCATGCCCCCTGCTTTAAGGAGCGCTTTACTCATAGTATCACTGCAGCATAGATAGAAATTTGAGAGAAGTGGAGCTATTTTTGGCTTGCTTATGAACAATAGAGTGGTTAAGCCATTTGTATGCAGACCCAAGCTAATATAAGCAGGCCCTCAGTTAATATTGTTTTCAGCTACACCACATAAATAATGCAGCTGTGAAGAGATACTGTGGGTTAGGGTAAAGGATCATACTTGCCTTTTTTTCAGTGGGGTCTTGCTCAAGTATGCAGCTGTTTCATTGTTATGATCAGATAACTGATAACAAAGAAAAGAGCCTGAGGGACAGTGACATCTCTAACCTGCCTTCGGAGACAGTGGAGATCACCAGTCCACATCTCCTGGCCAGATCAACTTTGCCCTATATATAGCCCTGATTAAGTTATATTAAATTACTTGGGTGTTACCTTAATTTCAAGGTTGTGCTTAAATCTGATTAGTTTAAAGCAACTCATACCCATTTTAATTGAAAGTGTGGAACTAGATTTAAAGAGGAAATATATGTAATTCTCATCACATTGATTTAAGTTATGAAAATATATGATATTTTGTCTGTGCCATCAACTGCTTAATGTATTTATAAATAAAGAAAAGTAATGCTTTAATACCGGGAGCTGTGTTCTCTTAGAGCTTGAGAAGGCAGCAGTCATTTCCTTCATATTTGGAAGATGATATTCCCAGCTATGTGGCCTAGAAAATTGTTTTCAAAAGGTAGGAAAAATTAGTTCAGGAGGGCTATTGAACATTCAGCACTCTCCTTTGCAACCAATTGCTGAATACCTGGCAATATGTGAAAGTGTGAAGTGCTTAAGCCTGGAGTGGTGACAAGTGATGATCCATCATCATCATCACCATCTCTTCCTTTCCAGAACTCAAGTGAGCTAGCAGAGCTGCCACTAAAAAACTCACGTTTGGGGATTTTTTTTTATTTTTTTTTTAAATTGTTAAATGAGCAAGGATGCTCCATTGGCATACAGTAAACATGGTACCTCATAATACTGCTGTCTTTGCTTTTCTCTTTTGAAAGACGCAATTTTCATAGTTTGTTATACTCATGTCTAAGTTTGAAGTTAATACACCTGAGACAGAGCCCAAGGACAGAAAGATGTTTGTCATCTGGGGGGTTTTGTAGCAGTTTTCATGTGTGCCAGTTTGTTATTCCTGGGGGTTTTTTTTACCCCAGAGGCAACTGGTTTGTAATTGGCTTTTGCAAATCAAGTTTTTGTTTTGCTTTTGTGCTTAGATATGGCAATTTGCTTTATAAAGACAGTGCAAAGAGAAATGATGCCAAAATCATTACTGCAAAATACAGAGGGTTTTTGCTTCCCCTTAGATTTGTTTGTCAGAGCTATTATTTGGCACTATTGCCCATGTGACTGTGGGACTTTCTTTTTGGCTAAGGGTTGAAAACTTTTAAATGGGAGGAAACTAAATGCTACCAAGTTGCTGTAGGCTGAGGGAAATGAGCTTTAATGTGCCCCTGGTTTTCTTGACGGGTGTCTGACCAGCATTTCAAAGAGAAAGTGTCCTCAGAGGTTTACTTCTGTGATGTCAGTTTCCAGCTATTGTTGTGAGGGGCCTCTGGGAGCTGAAAAAGAGCATAAAAATACCTATAGTGCAGATAAAAGAGAAATAAGGTTTATGATTATGTTGCTCATTATTAAGTTCTTTGATTAACAGCTTCCTGGAACCTGGGTTCTGCTACTGGTCACACATGGGGTAGAATTCATCAGCTGTTTGTTAGAAAAGAACCAGAGATAGACAGAATGCAATTACCAATGCTGATTTCTTGCCAAGACCCTGGATTTACTTTTCAAAAAGTGCCAAGGCATCTTTCACAGTTACAAATTGACACTTACCTCTTAGAAGGGACACAAGGTTAGGCTTATTGTGAAGAATATGGCTGCAGAAATAATTTGTCCAGCATATGAATAGCATATACATGTGGTAGTATTCCTCAAGAGGAGACAGACAGACAGTTGATCTGCCAAGCAGTACAGATAAATTGTATGTGAGAAGACAAAGTGCTGGTAACAGGAAGAGATAGATAATTGGTACCATATGTTGTTCCAAGCTTCTTCAGCTGAGCAGTCATGTATTACAGTGCAAATGACTAAAACTGCTTCAGATTCATCTGAAGAGTCATTTTGCATGCTTAATGATAGCCTTGAGTTCTTTGGGACTGTGAAGGCCTTTGTCCAAGAATCTTGAGTGTTCTTTTTCTCAGACAGAACTAGTGGCATTGAGTAAGCTAGAGGAACAATGGCCTAAGACAAACTCTGCTTATGAAGCTCTTGAGCATCATGGAGTATGCAATACTTTAATGTTGATATCAAATACCTATCCAGAAAACTAATACTCTTAGTATTGCTCTTGCAATCGCTTCAGGATTCCTAAATGGCAAGAGGGGTGAAGAATTGCAATCCCAAGTGTACCAAGAAAGAGTTAATCTTCTGCTGTGAGTTTCAGAAGCATCAAGTGAAAGAAGGGGAGAATAGGAACTGAACTGTTGTGGTGGTTTGGGGGAGTAAGCCTGCAGTGCTGGGGGAACTGAAACATGGCTGCCTGTGGGGGTCTTTTTGTGCTTAGTATTGGTACTGTGCACCATGAACTGCTTTGTGCTGTAATAATTACTATGACTTCTATAAGGATTTGGAATTTCTCAGCTGGGTCAAGCTTGTAAATGGAACCTTTGCCTATGAGCGTTCAGTATCCTTTCCATCATAAATAATGACAATTTGCCATGATAAAGTTTGAACAAAGTGGGTGATGGTGAGTTTTTGGGACTGGGGAGAGGACAAGGGAGAGTGTGTGTGTGTTCATTTGCTGCTTCTTCAGAGAACTGTGCTCCCTTGCTGGAAGATATAATGACTGTATGAATTGCTATTTAATCAGGGATGCTAATTAAGTCTTAGCTCTTTAACGCTTTCATGGGAGAGCTATATATGATTTGCAGTTGCTGGAATTGCAGTTGCAGGCAAGCTGCTTTTGGCTTGGTAGGTCCTGAAAGTGCAGTTTTATGAGGGATATTCAGGACTTGGAGAGATCTTACCACCTTCAACATCTTCCTTGGTCTGAAGATATTTATTGCTGTTTGTTTGTTTGAAAGGAAATAAAGGAATGATGCAGTAAAGAAATAAATTTATTTTGGATTTTAAGTAGCCCTTTTTTGTGCGTTAAGTTACAGAAATATATCCACTTATAACAGTTATGATCACTGTTGGTTAAATATAAAGCCCATTCTTAATAGAAATTTTGCTCAGCTTGTCAACATTGCTTGTGTAGTTTTATAATGCAGTTGAGAAACTAAGGTGGCTATCTGCTATCCTATCAGATGCCAACAAATTATTTGTGTATGGGTCTTGTCAACAGTTTGCATTCAAGTGGTTCAGACTTAATACAGTGGATGGTTGTGGCTGGGTGATTTTGCAATGACTGGCCTAAAGAACAGTTAAATCTATGAGCTGAAGTGGGAGAAAACGTGTGGAACATTTCAGACTTATACAGACAAAAGCAAACGAGGAGCTAAATACTGCAGCAAATAGCTTGCAAATCTGTTCAGGGGTTCAGCATAGGCTGGGATTTTTAGTTTGGGGTTTTTTTTTTTTAAACCCACAAACATTATATCTTGGTGGTAGGTGATATAAGTGATACTTTGTGGTGGTCACCATAAAGTTTGGTCCTCCAGGAGCTGGTTCAGTAATTGTCATGGGCTTGCATCCAATAATATACTGCTCCTACATGTCATAAGGGACAGACGGGAGCAGAAAAAATCTTCATCCTTTTTTCTTTATCTGAATAGTGCTTAGAAAGGCAGACTTCTAGGAAAAAAGTAACTTGGAGAAATTTCAGATATGTGAGGAAAGAGAAAAAGCACAAGATAGACATGAGATGTTTTATATAAAAAGCACAGTGTATAATCAGACTGAGAGAAGAGTTTTTTCTTTGTTTTCAGCAGTTAACTCTTTCCTTCCCACTTTCCCCCTCACTGTTATGACAGTCCTCCCTCGGTGGGACAGGAGCTAGTCACAATGGAAATGTTAGAGTGGTGAAATAAGCAAATAGTCTGGAAACCTATGAATGGGCACAGTAATACTATCAGGAACAATGTCAGATCTTACTGGGCCTAGCTTAAGTGACTGGTCTGTTCCTACGCCCTGAACTCAGGTTGAGAAGCTTGAGCCGAACGAAAAGCGGTACATTTATAGTGTCCTATGTTGTTTTTCAGCTGTGTACTACTCAGTTGTGTCACTAAAGCATGCTGAACTGTGATGCTGTGGTGATAAACTGATACATTAACTGAGGACAACAGAAGGCACATACTTCAGTGATGCAAGTAGTGTTGGCATTGCCAGTGGTGACATAGTCAAGCAAATAAACCTAACTCAGCAAATTAGCATGGATACCTGGAAATGCTGCATTGGGTGAGCTGATAAGCTTACTAAACTGGGCTGCATGCAGGAGCTGAGCTAGCTTTTTCACAACTATTTTAACTGTCTTGGTGCTGGGCTACATTGCTTAGTGTAGATACACACTTTCTGTAGCTTGTGCTGATCTGTTATGTGATACATAAAATCATCACCATTAGTTTGGTGCCTTGTCCGTGTTTAATGATAGTGAAGCAGTCTGAAGTAGTACTGTCCTGACTTCAGTCTACTCTGAACTACTTTCAACCAGCTATGTAAAATAAGTGCTATCAAAGCAGAAATTATGCTTGTCACAGTTGCTAATAAATGGAGGCTCTTTCTGCCTTGCATTTGAAACTTTTCTGGAACTGGAATTAACTCACTTTGTCTTTCAGTATTCTTCCCGGTTTATTCCATGCAGAACTTTTACTACATACTGACGTGAGTTTTGGCTTATTTCTATCCTGCTACTCTTGCAGTCAAACTCCAGAGGTGCAGAAAGAAGTAATTTACAACAGAGGTAGTCAGCCTTCAGATGCTAAAAGCTGCCCAAGAGTCTGGATATCTAATTGCTTCTAACATACTCATTCAAATACATGGAAATGGAAATCTTTTGGATAATGCCAGTTGCACTGTGATTGTGACAGAGGGAAAAGATGAGTGTTACGTAAGCTAATCTTTATAAGATCATAATCAACAAAATTAGTAGCCATTTGAAGACTTCAGTGTTATCCATCATAGACTGCCATACTGACTGCTGTATGGAGAGAGGTTGCACTTTGGGATGTCTACAGCCACTCAGCCATCTGATCCTCTGGTTCCAGAGAACATGTTTTGACTGATGGGGAAATGTTTATAGTATGGAGTGAGGTATAGTCTTTGTGAAGAGGACTGGGTTCCAATTCCAGGTTAATGAGTTCCTTTTAGATGGTTGTGGCCATTTCACCTTTCTCAGAGTCTCAGTTTATAATTGCTGTAAAATAGACAAATGATCCTATATAGATTTTTAACATTTAAAAGCTGTTACATGTCACATTCTAATGGTAAGGAATTACTGCTGATGAGAGAACTCCTAGACATTATGCAACATCAATGTTTCCTTAGCTTTCTCCAGTGTGAAAATCCATATTTTTATAAGCTCCATTCCATCTATTTACTTAGGAATCTGCTTGTGCTTTGAAGGGCTGGCTGGGCAGTGCTAACATACTAATTGAAGTAGGATGCACCAATCCTGAGGAGCCCCTATGGGAGGACTAAGTGAAATCTTTCAGGGGAAAGGTGTGGAGCACTGCATGTACTTATGGTATGGCAGCAGAGGAATGAATGCTAATTCAGCCTAAATAACACTGGGAGACTGAAAGCATCCTGATGAATAACATTGTGTTCTCAGCTGTTTATGGATAATAGATAGGCAGATCTTCCCGATTCACAAGAAAACACAACCATACCAATTTTCAGGCTGTTTTCTCAAATAAATTAAGAGTATTGCATCTGTGAGTGCCTGAGGACACTTTTTGCAGATCTGCACTTGAGAAATTCTGGCACAAAAAAGAGGTCATTTGTTAATAGGTGAATGCCAGAAATGTGATCTGCAGCAGAGGTATACGTGGCTTCTTCCAGTGAAGATCCTGTCTGCCACCTCAGAGCAGAGCTTGGTGGCAGGCATGTTTTACAGGTGATTAGAAGTGGGACTTCCATAGATGCTTAAGGATCTCACCTGAAGCTGAATTCTTACTGATTTTGAAGGGTTGTAGGCTTAAATATCAATTATAAATCTGTCCCAACACAATCTTGAAACACAGAATTCAATACTATACCTGTTGCTGTTGGGTCACATTGGGGTTTTTTATTTATTTCCCTTACAAACCAGTCTCATCCAGTGGATAGTTTGTCTTGCATTTCAAATTAATTACTTCCTGTGAGAGCTAACCATTCTTAGGTCCCAAAAGAGAAAGCTATTAGTTGGTATACAAGGTGTGCCTAAGAAGATTGAGCCTCTTTCTTTTGAGCAAAGCTTTGATACTGCTTAGTAGCTAGAAAGCTAGAGACAGATAAAAACCAAAATTATAGTGATTGATTTAAAATGCACATGGCCTCCACACTGAAAACCTTTGTACTACATGTTGATGTATTCTAAAAATCCCATGCTAAAAGGGGATTAGAATCATTGCTGTTGTCAGAAGATAAAGAACATATGGGTACACTATTAGCCATATAAATAAAAAGCCACACCATACAGGTGTGACTATCCCAGACCAAGGAATCCCTGACCAAGGGATCCTATATGTATATGAGATGGGGCTGCAGATAGCACCTCACGTTTGGTGCAAATATGAGCACCATTGTCACGTGTAGAAGACTTTCTGCCATGAGTGCATGGAGAATATACAAAGATTTGCGTCCCTTAAAGGATTTTTAGTTGCAGAAAGCTGAGTCTGGGATGCTGCTTAAGTGTTGTTAAGGGAGCTATGGCTTAGATGCCTAGCTGCAAAATACCCAGAATGCATTTGTGTTTTGTGTTCAGTGATGCCAGAGTTTTAGAGTGGAACCTGACCCACTGTGTGTCTTGAGACAGGCTTTCAGTGTAGCTTTAATCGTCTGGGACAGGAGTGAAACCTTGCCTCACTGGTGTTGTCAGGCAATTGAGCCATCTGTTAAACCCAACAGTGACTGGTTTTCCCCTATTGACCACTTGAAAAATTCTCAAATTTGTCTTGGTCTTTTTTTCCTTTTTTTTTTTTTTTTCCAGTCAAATAAAAGCAAATTGTTCAATTTATCTTCTACATTCAGAGTGGGCTTCCTGATTGTTTGCCCTTATCACTTCAAGCCAGAAAATTTTAAGGATTTGCTAGGCACCTTAATATTGCAGCTTCAAATTCTTGAGTTGACAGGAGGGTAGAGTGAAGAACTGCTTGTTTCCATTTAAAATGCTTTTAGTTCAGAATTAAATCCCATTTAAACTTAAAGGTTTAGATTGAAGTTTGAGGATCAAAGAAAAAAGAACAAAGAAAATGTGGCTTTGACTTTAGCTTGGAGCTGTATCTGAAAAGGGTAACTTAAGATTCAGGGCTTTTCTTTCTCTCTTCTGCATTCTGCCCCCTCAAGGGGGTTTCTGCTAGTTTCTGCTAAAAGAGCCTTAACCGTATCCCTGTGCAAATGTTTGGTTTGGTTTGCAGTGTATGATAACTACATGTAAGAATAACAAATGTAAAGTCTTGTCTTATTCAGAAAATAGGGCTATTTAAAATAAGCCATGATATGAAATGTAGAGGCAGTACCAAAATTGGAATCACTTGGAATTAGCAGTGTTGACAGCAGCTGTTGTCAGTCAGTGGACTTGTAAAGTAGGAAACAGAGCATCTGCCATAGTTGCCTCTTCTCCACCAGGCTTGAAGAAGTTTGGGCCCCTGTTATGTGTGGCTGCTAAAATTGGATAAGGGCTTTTGTGGGAGCTGGGGGGAAAAAAAAAAAAAGCTGAATTGCAAAAAAAGTGCTACAAATTGAAGGAAGCTTAGCATATCCAACTTCTAAAAATGTGGGCCATTACCTCTGTCAATGTATTTCTGGCCCTGAGCCTGATGCGCATGCTTTGTGGATCCTCTGTTGGGTGGATCTCTCCCTGTTACGACAGCGTCCCGTTTGATGTTATCCAAAGCAACTTGCCCAGTCACACAGAACACCTGAACAAGTTGTGATGCTGTGAAGAAGTTGGCTATGGCACTTTAGGCAGTGTTTTCAGATTTGAGACAAACCTAGACATCCCCACATTTAGACACTGGAGGTGGCAGGATGTGAGTACATTTAACCAAGGGAAACATCCAGCACAAAAATGCAGTGGCTTTGTTGCCCAAACTCTGGTTTTATTGAAACACAGCTTTTGTGACTGTTTACTTCATCATTTTTCAGGAATTGTTTTTCTAGTTCTTTTGTCTTTGTAGTGAAGCATGAAATTGAAACTTGTATGTGGGTTTTGGGGTTTTTTTTAAGGCTAATAAAAACAATTGTAAACACTGTTCAAGTTTTATTTCTCTCCTCTCCCCTGGTGAAGATTCAACTTTTCAACTGTTAACAGCAGCCTTTTCAGATTAGATATCCATTTTAAGACAGTATTGGGTCTAAACTGGGCCTGATTGGGTGCTGGTCTGAGGAACGCTGTGCACTTAGTGAAGCTCTGGGTGGGTGGGTCAGATTGGGTGGGTGCATTTTGCCTTTGAAAGCTTGTTTAGGGTGTACAGCTTACAGCAGGTAAAGTTGTGGTTTGCCCACTTTGGGAGTAGAACAGCATGGGTGTTGGTGTGAAACAGGTGCCAGGTGCAGGCTGGTGAGTGGTAATTGGTGCTGATGGGGAACTCTGAACTGGAATGTTGGTCTTTCTGATGTATTCTGACATGAGGAGCCACATGCTTCTAACTACTCTTGCCCAAAACAATAACAGCTTGGGGGGCGGGGGGAGTCGGGAAGGAGTTGTAGTGACAGATGGGATGTGTTTCTAGATGTCAGACAAACCAAAATCCCGGTAGACTTGGTCAGAACATAGAAAAGGATGGCAGAGAGTCTTTTATATGGTGTTTTCACCAAATGGGATATGTAGGTCTTTGGGCAATTAAGCAGTGCGCCAGTTCTCATAGACTTGTAGCAACAGTGTAGCCCTGATCTGATGGTTGCCCAGGTCTGGCTGTGGCAGATTTGGCCTGAGCTCAGGGACACTGGCCTGGCAGAGCAGTTTCAAGCCTGTGTGAGCTGTAGACCCCCTAACTGTCTCTAAAGGAGCTGTTGGAGCGGATCTCCAGCCTCCCAAAGAGGAGTGCTGCTGTGTTCCGGTCCACTTCACTCAGCAATGCTGCAGGATCCCATTCTTGATCTCTGGGCTACCTAGCGATGGCTGCTTGCCAGCAGATATGTCTGTAGTACATCAGGGTGTTCTCCTCTTCAGAAAGAGAAATAACATCTGACCTATCAGACTGGTAGAAGTTAAATAATGAACACTACCTCCAGTTGCTTACAGTGATACTTTTTTGGTGCTATTTTTTTGGTTCTGTTTTGGGGATTTTTTTTGTGGTGGTGTTTTCTGGGGTGCATGTATCTTTCTGAAGCATATGTGTTTGGGGTTTGTTTTTTGGTGGTTTGTTTGTTTGTTTATTTCCATAGAGAGAGGCCATGACCTTTGCTGGAGCCTCTCTGTGCCTGTATTTACCTTCACAATGCAAGTAGTCTTTCATACCTAATCATTTGTACACACTGGAAATAATAAAAGCTATTAGAAAAGCGTAGTGATGTTATTGAAGGTTTGGGGATTGCACTGGGACTCAGAGAAACTCTGCTCCAACTACGGCCCCGTCCTACTGCTTGGGCAAATTCCTTTGCCTTTCAGTCGTGCTTGCTCCTTCATTTTTCCGTCGTCCCTTCCTGCATTGATGTGTCTCCAAGGTCTTGCATTTGTGCAGCTGCTTGAGCCAGCAGTAACTGCACTGCTGAGACAGGGAGTCAGAACTGCCCAACTGCTAATTGTGGCAGTGTGGTGGAACTGTATCACAAATACCCAATAAAGGTGGAAAACAGTGCAAATCAGTAGTTGGAAAAAGTAGGTGGGCAGGCTGTGTTACCACCCTCATCTCCTCCTACACAAACAGGAGACGCATGGGTGTAGAAAGAATCATAGAATCACTAGGTTGGAAGAGGCCTCTGAGATCACAGAGTTCAACCATGCCTGTCTCCTCACTAAACCATGTCCCTAAGGAATCCATCTACTGTTTTTTTAAACACTTCCAGCCATGGTGACTCCACCACCTCCCTGGGCAGCCGTTCCAATCCCTGACCACTCTTTCAGTAAAGAAATTCTTCCTCATGTCCAGTCTAAACTTCCCCTGGCACAACTTGCGGCCATTTCCTCTTGTCCTATCGCCTGTCATTTGGGAGAAGAGCCCAGCACCCACCCCATCACAACCTCCTTTCAGTCAGTTTTGTAGACAGTGATGAGGTCTCCTCAGCCTTCTCTTCTCCAAGCTAAGCAACCCCAACTCCCTCAGCTGCTCCTCATAGGGCTTATTCTCCAGCCCCCTCACCAGCCTTGTTGCCCTTCTCTGGACGCACTCCACCACCTTGATGTCCTTCCTGTAGTGAGGAGCCCAAAACTGAACCCAGCACGCAAGGTGCGGCCTCACTAGGGCTGAGTACAGAGGCACAATCACCTCCCTGTTCCTGCTGGGCATTAAACGGGTGTGTAAGGTGAGCAGTACCTGTAAGTTTGATTGCTATGGTTCAGAGTGGGACAGTAAGTCCACTGCTGTGCTAAATGTGTGCTTGGCTTGCTTCTGTGCCCGAGAGAGACCTGGTTTGTTGGGCTGTTTCCTGGATGTCAGTGTGTGGTTACTGGGACCCCTCCTAGCATCATCCAGGATGCTGTCTGTCTCCAGTCATGACCTTTCTTGAACCTCTTTGTGTTCCCTAGCAGTTCATTTTCTACACTGAAAACCAGTGAGGAAAGGCCTTCAGGTTTGAACAAGACAGGTGCTTATTAACACCTGTTAGGGCTAAAGAATGATGATGAAGAATGGTGGTGACCGATGTGAAGAGCAATGGGCAAACCATTTTTTTACAGCAGTAACTTAGCTTATTACTTTACTGTATAAAACTTCAGATGGATGGGAATACAATCAACAGAGAAGGGTCCAAATAAGCATGGGAATGCTCTGCTTAGCTAGAGGGCTTCTGTAGAGCAAATCTGACTGAATATCTAACAGTGATGAAGCTATAAGTGGAGGTTTGGTTGCAGTAGATGGCAGTTCTTGTATTTTGTTGCAGAAGCTGGTCTATAAGCTAATAATAGAAACTGTGGTAGACTTTATTGCAAGGAAACACATCAATGGAAACAACAGAAAACGCCATATTCAATAGGAAGCACTGAAGTGTCTACGCAAGTAGGTGCCCTATGTTGTAAGGGCCATTTGGTTCTGTTGTCAATTGCTAGGAATCTATTCAAAATTTGGCCCAGAATTGTTTTGATGTGTAAATACAGAGTAGTAGAGGCAGATTGTGCTGTTGTAAAAATTGAAAAGTTGCTGGTTTTCTATCTTAATGGTGATGTACCTGTCTTCAAGCCGTGGTTATACATGCCATCCTTATCACTGCTTAGGATTTCTTTGACAACTTGTGCATCTGTGAGAGACAGATGAGTGCTACAGAAATGCTGGCACACATTGAGGAGAGGCAAGACTGGGTATTTTTAGGAAATTTAATTTCTTTCCTTCACATGCAGGCTCTACTGGATAGCTAGAGAGAAAATTTGGTCCTTTAAGAGTAGCTAGAACTGGGAGCAGGCAGATGAGTTTTCATATCATGTCTCAGAGCCTGAAGGACTCAGTGTCCATGTGCTGCTTCAGCATTGGCGAAATCTATCTCCAAATTTTTGCAGATGGGCAAGGGAGTGAAGATCCAACAACTTCCATCACATTTCCCCTTTTTCTTAAACTCGTGCCTTTGAGGCGTGTGTTCTAGTCTGAGGTGTGAGAGTGGTATTTTAGTGGCGCTTAAGATATTATAAACCTACAGTTTGCATCCATTGTCATCCTACTTCCTGGAGGAGGCAAGGCATATGCAGTCATCTGACAGCATGTTACCTGTTGTTTTGCTCCCGGTAGCTTCCGAACATGTTGATCAGGGCCAGCCATGTTTGACAGGGAAGACCTAACGTGTTGAAGAGTTCTATTTATAAGCTTCATAAAATCAATTAGGGGCAAGAAATGAAAGTTAATCTGTTTCCTGAAAAGCTGAAGTAGATGAGCTCGTATTAGACATCAGTCACAAAAGAGCATGTCACTATGCCTATCCCATTGCCAAGGAAAAATTCAGCAAAAATCAGTTGCGTTGGATCTTGCCACAAGAAGTAAGCATGACCAATATTTACGTGCTTAAATCTCTTATTTTAATTACCTTCTTATTGATTTGATTGAAGTCATGTTTTTTGACCAGTCATGCCTCTTGTTACTGGAACAACTCTACTTGTTACAACAAACAAGAGATGTGACAATATTTGTTTTTAATTATGTTACTGTATTTAAAATCCCTTCAGTACAAGCAACACTACTGGGTAACATTCCTAAAGTGGAGGTGCCAGTGGAGTGAAGGAGGAATACTGGTGCACAGGAATGTTGCTGTCTGTCTGCTTCTGCAGTACACAGTGAGGACCTCTTACTGAAGCTTGTTTCATGATGCTCTATTCAACAAAGTGTTCATACTTTCCCCAACTAAACCAGAGTATTCTTCATAAAATAAGATCTTTGCAGTACCACAAGTAGTTTTTCATTGCTTTCATGCTTTTATGTACCTTCTAGAGATTTTCCAACACACAGCTCGTCCTCTCTCAGCTGACCATGTGTTCCTTTATACCACCTGCAAATGCAGCAGCTTTTGGCAGATTACCATTACATATTTAAGCATGCATAGCTTTCCAGAATACCTCAGGAAAGTAAATATAGGGTGTATTAACAGTTAAGAAGACAGAGCAGGGAGATACATGAAATGTCTAAGTACGGTTCCTACAGCCAGATGTTTAAGGGAAGTGTAATTTAGATTTCCTTTTGCAAGTGCTGCTGTAGCCCATAGTGAAAGAAATGTAACTGGCTCTACAAAGTTGATCAGGTGGACACTTAAGTCTGCGGCACTCTTTCTCCTGTATATCTGATTTATTTGTTTAATGAGAGGGAAGCAGGATTATGTTCAAGTGACAATGTGGACTTGTATAGGGAAAAGGGAAGCTTTTAACTGGAAAATAATAAGCTACCATGGATGAACAACCAATCTAATGTAGCTGCTCCATACGCTGTGCATCTTAGGCCAACTTGAGAAGTGCTAAGATTCAGCCAAGGTCCTTCATTTGTTGCTATATTACTTTTGGCACACCTGATGTGCCTCACTGACTAAATGTGGAAATTGGGGTGAAATCTTGTGATGTTTGATTAGGCAGTAAAAGTATTCAGAGCCACTATTTAGTTTACACAAGCTAAATACAAGAAAGCCATTACAGAAAGACTCATACCATTAAATTCACCTAAAATCTAACAATATTTTTCAGGTAAGGCCCTGTTGCTACCAAGCCTTTCCACAAACAGGTACTTGCACAAAACATAAGCCCTTTGTAATTCTTATAGGTAAAATCAAAATGAAAATATGGACAGTAGTATTTAGTATTTACACAGGTTTGTGCTGAAAATAAAATTGCCTGTAGTTCATCTTCTGGAATAGTTATGCTTTTCTTGCCCACATTCGTCTTGCCTCTGATTATTCTTGCTACAGTTACTATTTCATATTGCAAAAGATCGAGTCAGTTTCAGTTTCTGTTTGCTCAGCATGGTTTGCTTAGAGTTCAACTGGGGAACCAGATGCTGGTGCAGATGAAACCAAGGGCTGATTTTGTCACAGCAATGCCAGATCCCACATACCCATCTTAAATTAAATAGGGGGGTAAGCACTATGAAAAGCTTCTAAAAATTGTGATGGCTTTTGGTCAACAGCAAACACTACAAGGAAGTTCAGAAGAGATGGCCAAAAAGAAAAAGAAATCGGTCTGTTTTGTCTCTCTGTGTCTGTCTGTCTTGGTTTTTGGTTATTGGCTTTTATTTTTTCTGTTCCGATTACGTGTTTCAGTGCGCAATTTAGCAACTGTTGATAAAAGGAAATTCTCCTTTCATTAAGAAACTAAAGGTGTCATGGTGGCTGGTTGAGCCAGTGAGCATTGCAGTCAGAGTGAACACTCACAAAGAGTCTGCATAACTGGGCCATGTTTTTCACAAGAGATCTGAAGTACCAGTAGGAAAGTTAATAGCAGCCTTCTTCAATGCATGTGGGTTTCTGCTATATATATGTGGTAGAACAGCATGTGTTATACCAGCTGGTCTGCACTATCTATGTGCATGGTATTTTTCTTACTACTTCCATACAATATCCCTCCTATAAAAAAGTAATAAAGCTCTCCTTGTGGACTTCTCGAAATAGAAGTCCAGTGAGCTCAGCACTTCTCTTCTTACACTTTTCTATATTTCATGTGCTCCAGGACACTGCAGACACAGTGTATATATTTTGCTCTGAAGCTTAGCACGTGCATGGCATTCTCTTGACTTGATTGCCCAATACAAATAGAATTGTAAGTGCAGATAACCCATGGCTGTGATGGGGTTAATTGGAGTCCTGCTCGGGTTTGAGAAATTATACCTTCGAAGTTATGTGAAGCCAGTGTGGCATTTTATATAACAGCATTTCTTCAATATTTCTAGAATGGACTTGCTGTAATCGTGCCTTGTGTGAAGTCCTTGGAGCTGCTGCGCTCTGGGGAGACAGTAAGGAACTTTGAAAATTAGAGGTTTATCATTTAAAGGAGCTGGAGTTTCCTGCTGACTGTGTGTGCTTCTGAGCTGTTCTCTTTTGATACCACTTCTGACAAATGATAGTAGTACTAGTGTTCACTGTCATTTTATTTAGTCAGTTCTAAACTCTTCAAATCTACTTTTATGCAAACCAGGAGAGAGAAAAATGCTTTTATTAATTAAATGACACTGTCTTTGTTCTAGTATCCCTGGTTGTGCTTATGACCTTGGCTGCTATGTGTGCTTGGCTCTCTCAAGTCATTCTTCTGTAACGTGGTAGTGATGCAGGACAACCAGATAGTATCCAAAACCCTGGTTTAGAGGGCTTTCTCTTCTTGGCTGAGCAACCCTAGTAACTGAAGTCAAGGAAGCTCTGTTGTGTGCTGAGGAATGTTATGGGAAGCTGCCGTGCCTTTCCTAGCACACTCAATGTTGGCATTAAAGAACCAGGCAAAGACTGACTAATTTAAATGCTATGCCCATCTTCTTCCCAGAAAGCAGAACATTGCACAGCAAGTGTCATACCTGTTCTGCTGGCTGATAACTACAATTTGTATTTTATTTTGCACAAGCCGAGCCCAAGGGCTTACATAAGTGCCTTTCTGTCCCATTCCACGTCAGACCGAGTTTAAATTTAAATTCCAGTGCTGTGAGATATTGCCTGATCAGATTAACATGCACCAAATATTTTTACTGCTGTATCACCAGTTCATCTGGGTTATTGTATGCAAGTCGCAGTTTTTGAATTACTACTAATGCATAAAGATTGTAGATTGGAGGTTAGAGTATTTCTATTTTAGTAATTTATTATTACTATTTCTTAGGCTTGAGGAAAATTATTTTTCATAGCATGGAAATAAAACCACTTTCAAGCCTATGGAATGAAAGCATTTTTTTGTTGTCTGATATTGATTTGCTGTATCTCCATATATGCACAGGCTGTGCGCTGACATCATGAACAGTAAGATCTCCAGGTTGGTCTCCAAGTGGAACACTGGCATCAGCTGCGGTAGCGCAGAATAGCTGCTGCCACCTCATCTGAAAACAAGCCTCGAACCTTTGGGCTTAGCACTGCCTGATGCTGCTGAATACCGGTAGTGTGTTTGCAGTGGGGTGTTTGCCAAATGTTGTGCTGTATGGGAAAGTTAAGCACTTCTCCACATGTGATTTCTTTCAATCTCTTTTAATATTAAAAACCACCAGTCAACCTGCCAGCCCTCCTCACCCTCAACATAGACGTGTGTGTTTACTGTGGTGTCTGGTGAAGTTTCGACCTGACATTCAACATTACAATAGTATTGACACTGGGCTGAGCACCTTCCTCCAGGAGGACTCACAAAATCCCAGGTCCTTTGAAGATTTTCTAACTAACCCTCTGCTTTGTCTTTGTCATGGAGTCTTACCTGGACTAAACTACTCACTTTATTCAACAGAAGCTTTATTGCTTACCCAAAACTCTCTGGAGCCTGAAAGGACTGGAACAGCTAGGGCAGGCGTGATGCCCACCACTCACCTGCAGAGTCTGTAGATACAAGGGGGTAAATCCATGTTCCTGTTGGGTTGGGTTTTAATTTCTGAGATTCAGCACACATCCTTTGCTGGAGTGCGAGGATGAGTTTATCTCCCATTATGAGCCAAATGAGATATACATACAAATATCACTCTACATATAATCTTGTTTTATCGAGGTTTTTTTATGTTGTTTTGGGTTTCTTTTAACACCCATTCTCAACACTCTCAGCCTCTTCCAGTGCTCGGAAGTTCTTCCTGATGATAAAGCACAGCCCAAATGTAAATTACAACAACTGTGTAATCTTGTGCAGGACCTGTTTGTAAAAGTACTGGAACACTCTCATGATCCTTAACAAAGTGCAGCCTGTGCTGGCTCAAAGGAACTCCTGCAGTTCTGTATCTCTATCAGTAGGTGGTGGTGGCAAACTGCACATTTGTGAGCGCACCGCTGCCTGCACCAGGGACTTAAAAATGTGTAGGCGGGGAGGTCCAAGTTCAATGGGACCTCAATCCTGCCTTAGAACAGGAGCCCCGTTTTGCCAACAGAATGGTCTGTATTTCCTTGTGCATAAGGAAGTGCTTTACCTGAACTGCTCAGACTTCTGACTACAGCCAGAACTGATGTTTATTGGCCAAAAGAATTGGACAGACTTGCACTGGAATGTGGAAAACTAAATCCACAGTCTTATGAATGGGAGACATGTTCACAGAAGGACTTGGAGGACGTGAAAGTACCTAGATGGAGCTTCCCTTTTTGAGTTCCGTCTTGCAGTGGAACAAAGAGGAAGGTTACAAACATGATCCTTATTTCTCTCCTTGCCCCAGTACACCTACAGCTGATTCTTATTTGGCTTCCAACTGAAAACTTTTTTTGTTTTTTAATTGTTGGATGTGGCCTCATAAGAAGCATTAAAATCATGAGTGATCTGAAATGAGACGTTGAAGAAAAGCATTGTTTATAACAGAGTTCTTTACATGGGTTTTTCTGTATTTCTTTTAACACAATTTACAGTTTGGAAGTGAATTACTAATAATCTTCCTTTACACAAATCTGTAAATAAAATCATTATTGATCTTTGCATGACCTGGTGGCAAATGTTGCCAACATTACCATAAGATGTAGTGTCACACTGTCAGGTGTTTCATTTGTTGCAGTCTCTGGTTTGAGGACTGGTGACTGGCATGTGATAAAGGGAGTTATTAAGAGGAACTAGATGATGAGTCAGTCACGAATGGGCATTCAGTAGCCATGCAATAGACGCTAGCTCACTGGGTCTTTTCCATGGTACAAAACAGAAATCAGGGAGTTGTTATTGCAGCTTGTTGTCTTACAGTGCTTATAATTTAAGCTTACTGAAACATTTATTTTACATTAACAGCTAATTATAACCACATGTAAAACTTAACATGATTACCCAGGATTAAATACGGTTGCTTGATCTCGTTTATTGTTTAATTCCTTTGAAGTGTTTTAGAGAAAGGTGTTTTAGATAAGTGCACACTTTTAAAATTCACTATTAAAAGTGGCAAGTGCTATTTCTTGATAGCCACAATTTCTGTTAAATTAAAAACTTTACAATCATCGAGAATCTCTTACTCTTTTTAAATGTGGAATGATAAGTGGAATAGTTCAATTGTCTAAATTATAGGCTGTTATATATATTACTTAGTGGGCTATTAAATAGAGATCTCATTACTGATTTGTCTTTTGGGTATATAGTCTTGGCTGTATGGTATGTACAAGACAGTGCTGCATTTTAGAATTATTTTTTCTCTGTAGACTCACACGAGATCTATAGGAAAAAAATTAGTAACTGACTTGGAGATTGATTTGGGGGACTATGTTAGTTCTGCTCTACTTCCTACTGAGTCACTAATTAAAAATCCAAAGAATAGAGCCAAGCTCTTCAAGGAGACCCCCTCGTTGACAAGGTCTTTTGGCAGCGAGGTTTCTGGTCACCGTCTGTTTTTAAATTGCCTAAAGTACTGCTGAAGTCTGAATTCTGTGTTCTTGTGTGTTACAGATAGATCCAGAAGCTGGTACAGGACTGCGGACTAGTTCACACACTATCCCAGCACTGGGGCCATTGTGTTTTTCCTGCCAAAACTGTAACTGCCCGGTTGGGTAACCGCAAGCCGCAAAGCTGCTGTCCACGTGGACTGGTGCTGAAATCTCTCGTCCGGCTGCTGCCAGAGCCTCTCCAGCGAAACCCAGAGATATGGCAACAAACGGAACAAAAGTGGCAGATGGACAGATCTCCACAGAAGTTGATGCTTCAGTCACCAACGACAAGCCTAAAACCTTGGTAGTAAAAGTGCAGAAGAAGAAGACAGATCTTCCAGACCGAGATACTTGGAAAGGAAAATTTGACTTTCTTATGTCCTGTGTAGGTTATGCCATTGGCTTAGGGAATGTGTGGCGATTTCCATACCTTTGTGGCAAGAATGGTGGAGGTATGTTTACGATTTCATTCTTGCAACCTTTGATACGTTTGTACGTATTAGAATTCACCATAAATTCACCATAAAAATTATCAGTAAAACAGAACTTTGTTTTAATAGTTGTTTTATCTGTACAGGTGGGTTTGGGGATTCTTTTTTGCTTTATGCTTGTCCAGGAGGGTTGGAGCCATTTTGGAGCATGGTGCTCTACTTTGAAGTCTGCTCTGGAGGTTATTGTGACTTCTAGTTGGCAGGTGCCTTTAAAAGACCATAAGGCATTAGAGCAGAACAAAAGCACACTGCCCTCCAACCCCTCAGAGCACTCTTTTGAACTGAGTTTTGAGAGGATTGCATACGGCTTTTAATACTGTCTCGGAGCTTACCATGTAAGGGGAACTTCTGCTGGAAGGCAGCCAATTGTAGTTAAAGCCTTGATGCTATCTTTATGTGCCTTTGATACAAGGTGGCAACAAAATACAGTCTTTTGGATTTTAGCTTTTTACTTAAACAGCAAATGTTTCAATGATGATGATATATATTTTTTCCCCTTATTTTCCCCTCTTGAGTTGCTGTTTCGTAAGTGTACATGTGCTTTCCACTAATTCTTTTTAAAAGTTACACTTAAGTGGAAAAAAAATGTGGAGTTTTTTTTCATCTATAATAGGGATGGAAACAGTGGAAACTTAGTAGTGTTTTTCCCCATGGTAACAGACTCGTTATTTCTTTTTAGGTGCATTCCTGATTCCTTATTTTCTTACTTTAATTTTTGCTGGAGTGCCACTCTTTCTTTTGGAGTGTTCCCTTGGTCAGTATACATCTATAGGAGGCCTTGGAGTTTGGAAGCTTGCTCCAATGTTCAAAGGTACAGTGTAAACCTAGATTACTTTACATTTGTTTCCAAGTTGCACAAAGTGATAGGGCAAGGAATTTTCTTTATGGTTTCATATTTTGACTTGAACCATAATTTTCTATGGAAAATTCTGATTTTCTGAGGTGTAATTGACAGTTTTGAAATATGCTAAGGTATTATTCATTCCCCATTAAAAATAGCAAGACTTGGGCATTAGAATCTCAACAAACTTATTTTTGAACTTTAAAAACTTTTAATTTTTGTTAAGAACATACAAAGATTGCTCAAAATAGCACGTTTAAGTCTAGGAATATTTTTTTGAGCAGGTATGGAACTCTGTACACAGCAATTTGGTAAACATTGTTTTTATTTCAGGTCACAGAGGTTTGTATCTCCTGTTGTTCTTTATTGAAATTCAAAAGCCAGGCACTTCAAAGATGCCAATTTCATGCTGAATGGCTTAAGACAAGGTCACTCCATACTTAGGTTTTTAGGCTAGTTTGAGGTTTAGCATTGCTAGAACCCCTCAAGGTTTTAATATGGATTCCACATAGACCTACAAACCTCACAAACTCTGCTTTTCACCCTCTAATTCCAAATCCTTTTACACTTAATAGCTCCTGAGCTGACTTTTGGACCAGTAGAAGAGCATGTTACGTGTTGAGTTAAGAACATTTCACAGAGTAGGACTGACAGTTAGCATTGGATGAGCTAGGAGTTTGTTTACAGTGGATTTTTTTTCTAGGAAATTTTGTATTGGGAAAACCCAGAGAGGTGAAAATATTTTTCGCAGGCAAGTATTTTCACTTTACTGGAGTCACTGCTGTTGTTAGAGGGCACAATGCAAAGCACAGACCTTGCTTTGCATTATACTGATTATTTGGAGTACTTGCTCCTGTTTAGCATCATGCGGCAACTTTAACCAGCCTCAATATTTTAAAATACACCCTGGGGTCTCCATGTGGAGTGGAAGACAAGGCATTCTCATTGTGGAGCCCCTGACATTTCTTTAGTCTGAGATGACATAATAGCATTCTACTAAGCGTCAAGCCCTTTGATCAGGATACGAGGTGGCTAGCTGGGCTGTACTGAATTTTCATGTATCTGTCAGATGTTTCCATGGGACTGCTGCTTCAAGAATAAGCTGATTTAGTTCTTTTACCTAGAAGTAAAAAATGCCTATAAAATCTCAGCAGCTTACTGCAACACCCAGAGAACTGGACACTGATTAACTTTATGGATGACTGAACTACCACCCGAATTAACAACTTATTTATAATGGTACTTCTAAAATTTTCACTTGACTTCCACAAAATTTAGTAAATGGTATCTGCCCCATATGTTGTATTTGTCCTTCAGCTGACAGACATTGCTAGAAATTACCTTCTTTTGTTTCTTTGTGTTTTCTTTACAGGTGTGGGACTAGCTGCTGCAGTCCTTTCCTTTTGGCTAAATATTTACTACATTGTGATTATTTCATGGGCCATATACTACCTGTATAATTCCTTTACCACTGTAAGTGTGTGTGTTGGAACTGTTTGAATGTAAAGCAAAGTGTTATATAGATAGCAGATTAATCTGTCTCACTGTAAAGGTTTGAGGTTAACAGAAGATGCATAGAAATCAGCCGGATAAGCCGTTTCTGACTAAAGGAAAACTGTTTTGTAAAAATACCTTTTTAATTCTTTTTTCTCTGTAAGAAACATAAATAGAAGACTTTAAGGAAAATATTACGTCCCAGGATTGTCAGTGGAGAAACATAATAGGTTATTTTGGAGCAACAGGCTTCCCTTTCTTACCAATCTGTTTAAATTTCCTCATTTTCAGAGCCCCGGCTCTTTCGTCTGTCTCCTTTTGGTTTTACCCATTTATCTGCTCACTCCTCTGCTCACCTCCCAGGCAGCTGCAAGTCACACTTCAGCTCCAGACTCCTTGTCCTGGCAATGCTAACAAGAGTACTGGTATCCCTTGATCTTTGGGCCCACGTGCCAGGCATTCTGCCAAGAAAAAGTCTAGTGGTTAGCTTATTTGTTTTTTCTTCAATAGCAGACAGATAAGTGTTAGTTTTTGGGGAGATAGTATCATTGCTATGTGTTTCAATAGTGGAAGGGTTTAGCAAAGAAATCCCCATGGAATGAAAAGTCTATGATTTGATTAGTTCTGAACTTCCATTCATTGCCATTACTTTTGCTTTCTTTGCTTTGCTTTTAATTTTATATTTAGCTGTCTTTTTTTCCCCTCAAGGATGGTTCATCAGCTGAGTAGGTCTTCTCTGTTTGGTGGGGTTTGGCCATCTAAAGAAGCATTCTTACATAGGTCTCAATAATTAATGCATTATGCATTATTGCTCAATTGTTCTCTATCCTGCAATTTTTGTTCATGCTTGCTTGTTCTCAGCTTTAAAGAATTGTCCCTTGACCAAATTTTAGTTAATTACTACAGAGAGTGACATGATAGTTTCTTTTTTTGTTATCCTCAGGTTTGATATTGCTGTTAAAGGTCAGTCATAGTCTGGAAGTGGTGCACAGGCTCATAATAGATGAATATTGACTTATAATTCCCTTGAAGCCTCCCACCCTTGTATTTAAAACATGCAGTACCCTGATACAACATTTTGTGTGAGAGTATTTTCCAGGATTGGCTATCAAAAGAATATCTAAGTTATATGTAAATGAGATTAATTCTAATGGATATTGTGTGTAAACAGGTTCTGCTTCTCAGAACTTATGAAAGATACCTTAGTGTAATGGACACATGTAGAAAATCCATGTAGGAAACAGAAGGTTGACATATTTCTTATTGTCCCTTGACATGAGGGGAAAATGGAAATCTCCACTCAGTAAACATTACAGCTTTATCACCTCTAGTGCAACCAAAGCTAACAGGATCTCTAGGAGGTCTTCTACACTGCTGTTCTTTCTTGTAGCACACTTGGTATACTCACATGCTGAGAGACCAGTCAGGCTGCAAGGGATTTGGGCTGATGTGTGAAAGACAGGAAGAAGTATTTTCATGTTTGATTCACACAATTGATATGAAGTTCAATAATTTTTGTTAGACGTGCACCCCAGGGAGATCAGCGCACTGCAGAACTCAAAGTACATTAGTTCTCCACTTAATTGTCATTTTTAGTAAAGAGAAATACTTGAGGTAATGCTTACTTAAAAAGTGCTTGACTGTTCAGGTTTTTCTGTCTCTTTCTTAAATAGACTCTTCCTTGGAAGCACTGTGATAACCCATGGAACACTGACCGCTGCTTCTCCAATTACACCTTAGCCAACACCACCAACATGACAAGTGCTGTGGTCGAATTCTGGGAGTAAGCTGATAATTTTTCTCTATATTGTACCTGTGCATATGCGAGGATCACCTTGCTGTCATTCATATACTGCCTTCTGAATTAGTTGTCAACTACACTGTTCTGTTGGCTTATTCTAGACGCAATATGCACCAAATGACTGATGGATTGGAGAAACCAGGGCAAATCCGATGGCCACTAGCAATTACTCTAGCAATTGCCTGGATTCTGGTGTATTTTTGTATCTGGAAGGGGGTAGGCTGGACTGGAAAGGTAAGATTAAAAAGTATTGCAAATACGTTTCAAGTAAAAATGCCCATTTTACTCAAACATTTTGAAAATTCTTCAGGTGAGAGGCACTGGGGATAGTTTTGCTGGAATGGTGCTGTGAAGTATTTCATTTCTATCTTTCTTGAATTGATACACCACCATGTTTTTGAAAGAGGTGGCTCTTCTGTAGCTAGCACTGACCGCAGTCTTGAATGATATGTTCACTTCTAGACTTTCTGGCTTTGCCAGGTATAGAATTGCCTAAAAATAAGTCTGTTTATTCCTGGGATGAATATTCTAGCTAGTTTGGATAGTAATAGAGTGAGGATGCAGTGTTTTGGTTTCAGTGAGAAGCGAGAGTTTATTGTAGAACTTTTGCTGGACTAGATTTGTAAGAAAGTGTTGAAGCTGTATTGCACATAAGAGTTACTCCTTGCTTTCTGGTAAGAACCGGGGGTTCTTACAATGGGTGTGCTTGCGCGCTGTGCTTCTTGGAGTCTGGCTGGTTTCTGAGTGCCAGATATAATTTCCTTTAATTCATTAGTAAATTCTATTATTGATAGAACTTTCTCCAGGAATGAAAGGGCAACAGCATCTGACATTGGCATATACCTCTCCCCAAAACAGCAGGAAGGACTCTTAGGGAGAGGAACAGCCACACCCAGGAGGCCTGGTGACAGCTGAAGGCTTGGGTTATAAAACCTCAGGGCTGGTGTAGAGGACAAGGCCGGTTTTGCACTGAAAGAATTAATTGTTAACTTTTGACAAGATAGTTGTAACTGTGACCTACTTCAAGCTCTCCAAGCTGTGTGTTGAACGTGGCCTAGGTGAGCTCACCAAACCATTTCATTTCTCCTGTCTGCAAAGAAGGTGGCAAAAAGGGACTGACTGTTTCTGTGGAGTCTGACTTCATCATTTCACTTTTGAAAAGGCAAGATGAAGTCAGGATCCTGTAGGGCAAATGTATCATAACATAGATGAGGAAAGAATGTTGAAAATACAACAGCAGCTGTCTGAGAGCAGGGTAATAATCCATCAGATCTTGTTCTACAAGCAAGATAGAAGCAATAGAATGTTGTGCTTTAGGGAGCTCCCCTTGCTGAATACAAAAAAGGAAAAGTGTGAGATCTTTGTGCAAAATGTCCTACTCCACTAAATTCTGCCTTCAGGGAAGTCAGCAATAGTCACCTTCCTTGTAGACATGGTGTTTAGGGAATTCTGTAGCAGGCCTTCCCCTTTCCACACCAAGCTTTTCCATTGGTAAGTGCTTCGATTTTAAAAAGTCAGCCTCAGTTGCTGCTACAGTATTTTTAGAGAGCAAATATTTTCTAAAGTGTTAACAAGCGCAGATCATTTTTGCTTCCACACTTATGATGTCTTGTTTCTTCACATCAGGTGGTATATTTCTCTGCTACTTATCCCTATGTTATGCTGCTTATCTTGTTCTTCCGTGGTGTAACACTGCCTGGAGCAAAGGAAGGCATTTTGTTCTATATAACTCCCAACTTCAGTAAGCTTTCAGACTCTGAGGTAAATATTGAAACGTTGTAAACAAAAATTTTACTACTAACTATTCACCTTTCAGACATATAACCTGCTCCTCAGGTGCAGAGGTTTTTTTAAAAATTATTTCCTGCAATCAGGTTTGGCTGGATGCTGCCACACAGATTTTCTTCTCCTATGGTTTGGGTCTTGGTTCACTGATTGCCCTTGGAAGTTACAACCCTTTCCACAATAATGTTTACAGGTAAGCACATGACTGCGTATATTAGAATGGCACTTTCCTGTCTCAGCTGGAGCTGGATTCTGTCTTTCTGTGTACTGTATCATTGAAATCAAGTGTAGTCTTGGAATCTAAATGTTAAATGTTATCTCTAACTAGGAATGAGATTTACACTAATGGGAGAGATTGTGTGACTTGTCCAGCATGAAATGGAACCCAGACTGTGAAATCCTAACTGATGAAATCTTTTTGCAGGATGAAAGGGTACTGTACTGATGACCAATAATATTGCTTTACCTACTGCTTAAAGCACCTTACCTTTATTTCAGGGACTCCATCATAGTGTGCTGCATAAACTCATGCACAAGCATGTTTGCTGGCTTTGTCATCTTCTCCATTGTTGGATTCATGGCTAATGTCACAAAGAGGCCCATTGCAGATGTTGCAGCATCAGGTATCCAATATACTTTTCTCTAAGCTGTTCAGGGGCATCTGCTATTTTTTTTTGCACTTTGTATCCAACTGCTTCCCTCAAAACATTTCCTAGCTTTGTGTTTCTTTAGTCACCCTTACTGATTGCTAAAAGGAGAGCATTGTTTCAAACCTTTTGAGGCAGGACCAGCAAAACCCGTTCATGTTGAGCAGACTCTGCCTGCCTGCCCAGTGCTCTCCAGCCTTCAGTGTGGAGAGTTGATAGCCAGAGACTCCTGGGGCTGATGCAATGAATATAACTTGCACGGAATGCATTTACAAGAGGTGGCAGCACTGTTTGCTGCTTCAGTGCTTAGCCGTGGCACCAGATTATGAGGCTCTTGCTAATGGAAGTCTTAAAAGCAAACTGAAAGGAGGAATTATGGTCATTTTGGTTCTGGGGCCCATGTTCTCAAATTCAGTGAGTTTTAAAAATTACTGTTTCTTAAGGTTCAGCCCTTTGAGGCATCTCCATTTCTCACCTATCCCAGTTTTATGGGACAATTTACTATGAAAGTAATTTTACTTAGAGCAGTCAGATGTGCATGGGAAGATTCTGCTATTCTTTGCAATTCCTTGTCTGTCTTCCAGATGAAGAAGCTTAAAGTAGCAGAGCAGATGGTTGCCCTAACCCAGCTGGTGTACCAGATACTCATTTAGCAGTTCTGGCCACAGGGAGGTATCTGATAACTGAAAGCTTGGCTGGAAGTTGCCGGTGGACAAAATATGTCTTATTATACTAGCAAACATATTCCATTGATGAAATATTCCCTTAGTTAGAAAAGCTGAGAATTTAAGCCCTAAAAATAACCTTCAATAAACTACAAATATGAAGAAATTAACAATTACGATGGCATACACTGTTGTAAAAAAAAATACTCTGGAAATTCAGTGGTGTGTGAAGTAAGCTTCTTGGATTTATGTATTTGGTACAGATGTCACTGTATAAAGACTACACCTGCAAACAAAACAATATTTATATATCTTATTAAGCTCCTAAATACATTTTAAGATACCTGAGATAATAGACTTATCAAAGATGCACATGACCTCCTGTGGCCAGTAATTGCAAAGAATATTTGGAAATTTGACCTTCTGTTCTCCAAGCAAGCTTAGACACTGGTGGGCTTTTTAGCACCATGAGAAATATTGTTTTGCAAACTCTTATACAGCTCTGTAAAACAAACATTATTATTAAAAGCTTTAGCTGTATTGTGGTGAAATGTGTAATGGAGTAAAATTAAGAACAAATTTATCTTAAGTTTATTTTGCTTTTACTGCTACCATTTGGAAGGCATTCCAATCGTATCTGCTATTGCTAGAAAATGATTGCTTCAAAATCTGCATTGCATCTACTCTGCCAATTCAGGTGTCTTATGCCAATCCCTGATTTGAGATATATGTATGTCCAGCCATTTATCACAGATTTGAAAACTGAAAAATCAGATGCCCAGGTGATGCACAATGATTTTATTTCTATGATTAGTTTGCAACAGGTTTCACTCTTAACCTGGCATCAGCTGTTTTCCAGCTACAATATGGCAACAAAATGAGCTCTTTTGGTTTTAATAAGAATTTCTGTTCTCCTTCCAACACTTTGTCCCCCACCAGCAGTTAGTAGGAAATAAAAAGGTTTGCAACTACATCCTTTATTAAAATGTGTGTTTTAAGATAATTAATGGAATGGAATAGCTAATGGGAATGCTGGAAATGCTGGGAAGTGTCATCTTTGTTTCTGAGATACCTTTGTTTCTCTCCTGAACTATGTGATGTAAAGCAGAAGATTACAGCTATGAATAAATACTGGGGGGGAGAGAATGCTGATCAGTACCTGAAAGTGTAAATGCTAGCCGAGGATAGCATTCCCTGTCTTTGCTATACTGAGGTGTCTCAGGTGCAGCTCCTGAACCGCATCTAGTATTTTGCTTGACTGGTTGGTTGATTTGTTTGGGGTTCTTTGATTTTGGGGTGGCTTTTTTTGTTTGTTTTGATTAGGTCTTGAAACACAGATTAAGCTGAAATTCTTGGTCAGATCTGCATCCATGCCTGAGTCACTCAAATAAACCTAAACTGTGTGTATCAACAGGAGCAAATAATCACAACACTCAATTATTATCATTGACATTTTCTCTCCTGTTTCTTCTCCCAGGCCCTGGACTGGCATTTCTGGCTTATCCAGAAGCAGTGACACAATTACCAATTTCTCCTCTGTGGGCAATACTGTTCTTCTCCATGTTGCTTATGCTCGGAATTGACAGTCAGGTAAAACTGGTGTAAAAATTAACGAAGATGAATTTTCTGCAACTGTATGGAACAGGGTTCAGCTCTCTCTGTGCATTCTGTACTGCCAGCTGTTACTGGTGCAGAGTGGTTTCTGGAATAATCATGTAAATAACAGAAAGTACTAAGGAGAGGAAAGACTAAGAGGTTCATTCATAGTAAAACAAATGATACTAAGACACTTTCACTTTTTCGTGAACTACACATATACAAAATGTGTAGAAAATTTATTCTGCAAACAAAAGGAATGTTCTTTGACATCTTAACCATTTAGTAACAATATTAAAAATACCTTTGTAGCATCTATCAATGCAGGAGACACTGGGATATGCTTTTCAAGATTTAGATGCCACAAATATTTCTGAAAGGTGACTTCAGAACTCACCACGTGGAGCAAAAATATGCAGCACACATTTAAGTGTACAAACATCAGGAACAGGCAGTAGGCTCATTACTGAGGACATTCTGTGTCTTAGTGTGGAAATGAATCGAAGGCATAACCTATAGTTTTTGAAAAGCCAAATAAGATATTCTTAAGATAATAAGTTACTGTTTTGTTTAAATAATGAAATAATGAAGTCAAGCAAAACAAGCAAAAAAGTTTGCAGAAGAAGAAAAAGCACTTTACGTGCTAGAAAGGACTGTGTCCATCAAAAGCATTCATTAATCAGTAATAATTTTAATAATGTTAGTACATATAGATAGCAAGTATATTGTAAGCACTGAAGGAAGCACCCTAGCTTCTTTTTTCAAAGCTTACTTTGAGTACTCTGTCAGGGAAGTCCCTCCAGCCTGCTGGAACGTTTGGTCATTTGTATGTGCACAGTCATAGGCAGATGCGTTGCTCTACTCGCAATCAGTGCAGTTGTCAAAGAGCACCTCATAGTCATTAGCACAGTCTTCACAGCAATAAAAGGATACGAGGATTACTGTCTTAGTGCTGTACTTGTCTTGCAATAGAGAAAATTCATCATTTTCTGTAATTCCAAGTTGATGTCTGCCAGTGAACCAAAATACAAAAAGACCAGGTGAGTATTTTATCTTGTGATGTGAAAGGAAGCTGAAAGTTTGTTTTCTATTTCTTTGTTTTTCAGTAAGCTTCAGACTTTACATTGAAAGCTATTGCTCAGTCTGGGGGGAACTACTGTGAATTTACTTGGGTCAAAAATGTTCTTAAAAGAACTTGTCTGTAGGCAACTAACAGCTGAGGAAATTAGTTTAATATTATTAGAAAGAATATATATCTACAGGCTGTCAGGTTTGCTTCATTTTCTGTCTATCAGTGAAACATTTCATACCCTATAATTTATAAGAACTGTAAGTATTGCTTAAATTCTGATTGCAGTGCTGCAAATTAATAAAACTTTGCATACCTTCTGATTTTCATTATTTCAGCCATCATAATGATTACATTTATTTTGAATGTATACATACAGAAAAAATCATTATGGCTATGCTTTCCATTTGGAGGACTACATCTTCAGTAAAAATCTTGTCAAAAGATACAAAAAGTATTTCATTTATTACATATGAGAATCAGTCTTGTGTCTTTAACATCCACCCTGAAGCACTAGCCGGCTTAGACTTCTTGGTGTTCACATATGTGAGTAAATCACAGACAGATAACGTAAGTTCTTGAAGGATGTAGGGGTCAAAGCCTTCAACTGTAGGCATACTGTTTTCTAGCACAAGAACAAGCACTTTGTGTTCATAGAACACCTGCCATAGGTCGTAGTCTGAAATTTTGAGTGTTTTTGTAGCTGGAAATTTTTTTGCACAGAACATTTTAGACAGAAACAAAGACATGCAGAAGCACTGCTTTTGCTGAAGTCAAGTGAATTTTCATTTATTTCACGGACACAGCCTTAGACCATTGATGACTGCTATTGACAGCTCTTCCCTTACACGTAACCCTGCTGTTGTAGTGTGTTGCAATGTATTTTATTTCTGTCTTCACTTGCAGTTCTGCACTGTGGAAGGATTCATAACGGCTTTGGTGGATGAATTTCCGAAGTTATTGCGCAATCGAAGAGAAATCTTCATTGCTGTTGTGTGCATTGTTTCCTATCTGATAGGGCTGTCCAATATTACTCAGGTGTGTTCTGTAAAACAACTTCATCTTATGTCTGACATACAGCATCTGTTTTATTTACCCCTGCCCCAGCTGGCAGTCATTGCAAACCAACGAAGTGGCAGGGATCTGCCATCATCAACACTATCTAAAGTTTCAAGCAGCAGAGGTTGACTTACCAGTGTAAAGTGCCTCTAGTCCGTGGATGCAGTGAGGTGCTCTCTCAACAACTAAGGACTTACTAAGTAACTAAGGACTTACTCCATTGCTTCCTGTGATCTAATAGATTGCAAACTATTTCAGGGAAATGATTGAATTATCAAAGAAAAAGGAGTAAAGTGAAATCAAGTCTGTTAACTGACTTGTAGCAGTAATCTAATTTTTGTCACTATTGACCTCAAACGTTATGAGACTTTAACCTGGTAATTTTAGTTAATTTGCATTTACCACTGTTAGGTTGTAGTTTGCATTTTAATCTGTCTTGAAATCTTTACTATTTATTTTAACAGTTCCTCCTTGTGTGTTTTAGGGTGGAATTTATGTGTTTAAGCTTTTTGACTACTATTCTGCCAGTGGAATGAGTCTTTTGTTCCTTGTATTCTTTGAGTGCATCTCAATATCCTGGTGCTACGGTAAACAATATGTTTATATTTTTTCCATAAGTTTTGCACATTGTAAGGATACTTCATCTGCTGATTTCTTCATTTGTGCATGCACTTGCTGAAATTTGCTGTGTTTTATGTGTATATAACCACTGAGGACTCAAAGTTGGCTTGTGGAAGGTACTTCTCCCTCTCTAAAACACTCTGTTTTAAATGCCTGGAAGTCATTAGACGCTAAGTGTTTCAAGAATACTAAATAGGTATTCCCTCTTTTCTTCCATCCCCCTTCCTTGGAAAACCTTGATTTTCAGAGGTGAGAGGTACTGCTGTTCTTAACATGATGATTTAGGTCTTTTGGACTTCGTAATGTTTCCTTTCCAGAAATGACTGTTATTCTAGGATCTTGCAGTGAGAGCCAGGCTCCTTGGACAGTTTTATCTTGCATAATTGCCCTAAAATATTCAGAAGTCTGGACTGACAAGCCCTTGATATAATGATTAATGAATAGGTATCAAATTCGTTCAAGAGTATTTATGAATTTGACTTTCATTCTGCGTTTGCCTGTCCAAGGACCTGCTCCCATGATTACTAAGGCACTTCAACTTATACTACACAGCTGATTCGGAACTGTGTCTTTCTGCTGTCTTTCAATGGGCTTAAGAGAATGGAACAGCTTTTTATAGAGGGGAGATACTGCATATGAATCCAGAAAATGCAAATGGAAAAATAATAAAGAAATAAAATAGGAAGTCATAAATAATGTGATAGACACACCTTTTAGAAGATGATGGAGTGCTGGTAGGCAACAGGAACAGGTTTACTCTTTAATTTCAGTTGCAATTCTGCATGTATGTGGGGTCCATATATGCACACAGAGTGACGAGCTGGTTAATGCTAGGATGGGTTGGGGGTTTTTTTAAACTTAATTTGTAAAATATCATTTTAAATCTCTCATTCTATTAAGACTTGGAGTTGAAATTAACCGAGAGTGATTTATTTCATTTGACCTTCAGATATACAGCCTTCCTTAGCCGTTGCATGAGAATAAGTTTGCTGGTTGTTAATTAATTAGTTATGATGTGGAAGAATGAGAACAAATGATTCTTGGTGCTTCGGAGTTTGCATATTTCTTTCCCATTCAGATCGGTGCGAAGTTATGTTGGGGTCTATATAAAGCTTCCAGATATACCTTATCATTTAGGACAGTGTCTCTCAAAACCACTGAACTTTCACTTGAATCAATTAGTTATCTGATATGTTTCTATACTGTTTCTTATGTCTATATTTAGGTGTTAATAGATTTTATGACAACATCCAAGAGATGGTGGGATACAGACCCTGCATCTGGTGGAAACTCTGCTGGTCATTTTTCACTCCTATCATTGTGGCAGTAAGGAACAAACTTTTATTATGTGATTCAAAGGATGTAAATGAGGTGACCTATGTACTACAGCATTGTCATTCCCACACCCACAGGTTCATATTAACTCTGACCTCATTCCTTTTTTTAAGGATTTGAGCAATTCCACTGAAGGCAATAGGCAGAACCCAGTGTCTTTAGAGGAGGCCTGTGCCCTAAGAAAAGAAGCCTTGCACAATTTCAAGATTTGTATTAGTCCTTTGGAAATGGTAACTAGAAGGCCAATGAAGCTGGTGAGGGGGCTGGAAAACAAGTCTTACGAGGAGTAACTGAGAGAACTGGGGCTGTTTAGCTTAGGGAAGAAGAGGCTGAGGGGAGACATCATCACTGTGTCCAACTGCCTGAAAGGAGGTTGTAGCGAGTTGAGTGTTGGTCGCTTCTCCCAAGTGACAGTGATAGGATGAGAGGAAATGGCCTCAAGTTGCCCCAAGGAAAGTTCAGGTTAGACATTAGGAAAAATTTCTTCACGGAAAGGGTGGTTGGGCACTGAAAGAGGCTGCCCTGGGAGGTGGTGGAGTTGCCATCCATGGAGGTGTTTAAAAGATGGGTAGATGAGTTCTTTAGGGACATGGTTTATTAGTGGACAGGTGCAGTTGGACTTGATGATCTCGAAAGGTCTTTTCCGGTCAGATGATTCTAGGATTCAAGAGTTTGATTAGCAGAGATAGAAAAGCCTAAGAAATAAGTTTTGACCATTTCCTGGATTCTTAGATAAAATCTAACAATCTGTCTAAAGTCTCTGTTTTCCATGTACAGAAAAATGCCCCCAGTTTGTGAACTGAATTCCTTTACAGGCACTATTTTGGTAGCAGGCCAGGATTATGAACTGATGTTCTTATCTCATTGGATTCTGTGGAATATATTACCCAGTTTATAATGCAATGCTACTCATTTTTTATAGCAAATCTTGGAAGGAATTTGTGCACTGGAAAACACAGTACAGTCTTTCCTGATTCTAAACTTTATCCAGTTAAGCTCATTGAGTACATTTTGAAATAATAAGCAAAGAAATACAAATTTAGTACACATAATACAGTAAAACCCAGATGTGATAGGAAAAAAAATTGTAATTAATTAGACACTGTTACACGTGACACAATAGTTCTGTGTAACACTCCTGTGTCTCTGGTATGCCTGTATAGATATCCCAAAGTCATGGAAAAGCAAAGAGCACTAAAGAGAGGCACAAAAATGCGTTTACATTGAGGGTTCCTTGATTCATCTTTACCTAGATGAAGGTGGCTTTCATTTTTCTGGAAACAAGTGTTCTGTAAAGCATAAAAAAATGCATCATGTTTATTTCTGTGGTATAGTAGGAAGATGGTCAACATTGTATGTAGAATTTAACAGATTTCTTCTGTTTTGTAAGGTCTTTAGCAGAATTTGTTGTCCAGTGCAAGTTCACAGGTAGTTATGATGTGCTAATGAAATCTGCCACTCTAGGGTGTCCGCTCTGGGAATATGTTCTGCACGAGGCCTGAACCTGGGCTTAAAATGAGATTCCTTCTTTGCTGGTTCAGATTGGCAGGTTTCCCTGATGGAGGCTGGCTTAGGCATTTGAAACAGGTCAGAACAGGAGTCTTCCTTGGGAACTTAAAGGAAAAGAATACCATATTTGCAGATCATCTGCTTGAAAATAGCACAAAAGCCAACCCACTAGTCCTGCTAATCAAAGGCAGAGTATACAGTTATGTGCAGGCATTATTCCTCAGTACTCCCACTTTTCCCAATAGCCCCCTTCCCTCTGATTTTGTGCAGGTTATCTGAGGACTCTACTAGTACCAGCGGATTCCCCCTACCAGCATACCTGGATAGCTGAGATGCAGGTTATGTACGTGGAAAATATAGTGTTAACTTGAAACATTAAGATTAATTTTGGTAAGAAGCGTCTTGGGAAGCTATCTCCTCATCTCTTGTTAGTGAAAAATTCAGAGTGGTTGCGTTATAGAGATGAATCTGTAGCCACTTACTGAACTGCAGGTTCTGTTCTGACT
Source organism: Neomorphus geoffroyi (assembly GCA_033558235.1). Taxonomy (NCBI): domain Eukaryota; kingdom Metazoa; phylum Chordata; class Aves; order Cuculiformes; family Neomorphidae; genus Neomorphus; species Neomorphus geoffroyi. The sequence continues at coordinate 14,883,603 of JAUMJM010000050.1, forward strand.
GCCCTCATTTTCTGCAATGCGTTTGTTCAGAGGATCTGAATGGTATCAAATCCTCTGGTGATACCAAACAGGCCAATGCAGAGCCAGGCTTTAAAGAACATTTCTTATGCAGACTCTAGGAGTCCATTGCTGACCTGTACAGTAGATCTGTACCAATACTGTTATTCTGATAAGAAGGTTAGTGGAAGAAAACAAACAGCTGCAGAACTACAGTTTAGTCATGTACATATTCCTGCGCTAGAGATTAAGCCAGCAGGGAATCGGTCAGGGACAATCAGGCTGACATTTGCCTGGTTTTTGCAGCTTCCATCTGGAAGACTGACCTGGAGACCCCATCTGCAAATCTGCGCCCAGGAGCCAAAGGAATCCTTTGGTCTTTGCCTGGATGTGAAGGCAGGCTTGAGGTCCTAGTTAATCCAGAAAAGCTCTTCAACACCAAACACTCTGGAATTCTCATGCAAATCATCTTTCCACTGTATTTTGCAGGGAGTGTTTCTCTTCAGCGCTGTCCAGATGACTCCTCTCACAATGGGAAGTTATGTTTTCCCCAAATGGGGCCAAGGGGTTGGCTGGTTCATGGCTTTGTCTTCTATGGTGCTGATACCAGGATATATGGCATATATGTTTCTAACCCTGAAAGGCTCCTTAAAACAGGTAAGTCCAGACTGCAAGATTCCATCTTGCGAGGCCTATGCATGCTGATGAAGAGTTGCTGGGCAGCTGTTTCTGCATTCTCTTTCCTGTGGCCTCAGTTGCTTAGTCCAGTTATTTTGCATTGAGCTGGTAAACCTAAAAATGAATACCAAACAGAAAAGACAAGACAGCGTCTGAACCATCTGTTAAATGTAATTCACCACATTAAATGTGATCCTTGTCTCTGGGTTTGACAGTTCCACACACTTTGCATCCCAGCAACTTACCTCTAGAAAACAAAGTAGCAGCTTACAAAATATGTAAATTTGTCCTTATTAACGGAAGACATACCATCATGCATCGAGGCAGGTGATGCTCTAAGGAACTGGAATCGAGCCCTTTTAGGACTAAACTCATGGTTTCTATGGATGTTCTCACAGTGACCCTGTTTAGCAAGTCCCTGCAATGCTATCCAAGCTTTGAGCTCCTGCTCTGCATTATATCTGTGCTATGTGACATCGGCTGCCTCCTCCTGCTGCAGTGGAGAGACAACCCAGGTGAAAACTTGAGAGCATATTTTATGATTGTGCTACACTTCCCTTTAGTCTTTATTTAAGGAATTTCTGTGAAGACTTACTTCATGAAGAACATTAGAGGCCTTTTTCTCTTTGCACTGTGCTTTTAGCATCTCCCCATTCCTTATTCCTGCTGTTAAGAGGAGATGACGCTTTCCACTTGAGAATGGCTTATATCCATTTTAAGGTCCTCAGAGAAAAGCTGCTAAAGGAGTGTGAAATGCTAATGAGGTTATTGACCAGTGCACTGTTTATTAAGTACGTACAATTGCTGTGCTTCATTTTCTTTTATCTGTGCCCATCCACAGATTTACCTCTTCAGCCAATAATCTTATTCTGTGCAGAACAGGCATTTCTTCAGCATGAATACTGAAATGTACATCTCTGTCCTCTGTGATTGTGGGAACCAAAGACTGTCAAAATGTATTTGTCAGAATTTCTGGAATGTTCTAAAATCAGCTGACAGAGCCATTTTTGCAAAGGGGCAGATGATCTTAAGCAGAATTGACGAGTAATGTCTCATGAATTGCTTAGACCTTGATCCAAATATTTGTCTTCAGCACATTTTAAAAGACTTGATGATGCTTCAAAGAAGTCTACAAAAACTTTCCAGGCTTTTTTTCCCTGACTGTTTTTAGCTGCTACATTTCCCTTGGTCTTATGGAAACATTAGCATGCAAATGGAGAATTGTTGCTCTGAAATACAGCTGATTTTTGGACAGTTGTATAAGACCACAGTAAAAGTTCCTTATCTGACTCTTGCTGTGGATTAAGGTCTCATCTTTTAAAGCACTCACAAATAACCATTAAATAATAAGTCAGAGCTTGTGCCACTCTCAGACTTTGGCAATTAACATTGTGCTCTCTTGATGAGAGTGTGAGCTAGGCAGATATGCTTCATGAATGGAGAACAGAAAAGGACTAGGAAAGACCAACTAGAAGTAAATTATCTTAAACACTGGTCTACTTTACCTGTTGTGTCCATGGAAGTAGTAACTGCCAGAAGCTGCAGGCAATACTCGTTAGTCCGCTCTGCTGCTGGGTTGGGTTACTGTCATGTCTGAGGTCCATCTTTGAGTCGCTGCTGACCACTGCAAACCTACAGCCTCTGCACATGACCTGAGGGCTTGCAAGGTCTGGGTCTCTCCTCATTTCTCTTCTCTAGGTGTGTTCAGGTGCTAAGACTCTTGGCATCTACCATTTTCCACATGGTCTTTTGACACCTACTGCTGCATTCAGAACACATCTAAAATTGGCTACAGTAGATGCGGCTTACTGCCTTATTGGGCGCTTGGGAGATAGACAGGATTTCCATTGTAGCTATAGTACTTAGACAGAAATGTTTAGGATTGCCTTAAAATAAAAAGTAAACTTAGAAACAGTTTTTTCACTGACTCAAATTTGTTGTTGTTCTTTAACCAGCGCATCCAAGTAATGATTCAACCAAGTGAAGACATCACTCACCCTGAAAATGGGCCAGACCAGGCCCAACAGACCAACTCTGCAAACAAAGAAGCCTACATCTAAACTTCTGTATCGTATAAGTACCAATGCTACTCCAGAAAAACAAAAAATACGGTTGAATATGACCACAAATTTATGTCTGAGAATATAATTACCTACCTCTAGTGGCAAAAAAAAAAACGGAAAAAAAAAAAAGAAAAAAAAGAAAAAAAAGAGCAAAGGTCATCTCCACTTTAAGGGAATCGCCATGACCACAATCCAACTGTTGTGCTAGTTCAGATGTCGATAGTGTTTTCTGTTCTCTGGCAATCCACAGACTGTTAATGTTTTTATCCTTTCACAATAATAGTTGCATAACTTGGAATTTGTAAATTGATGTGCCAAGACCTTTTTAATCTACCTTTTAGCACAACTATTTGAAGTTTTGTGCTACTGATTTTTAGTAGTTTATCAATATTTCTTACCGCTGAATCCCAAGACTGTTATTTCTGACTTTGCAGGAGTAAAATTACATTTGGAATTGCTTTGTACAAAAGAATGAAATATTTTGTAAACAAGTGATTCCAGTGAAAAAGTCTACCCTTAGAATCTGGTCCAGTTGAGGCCATTTGAGGGGCAAGAGAATTCCTTCAGTTACCAGACTTTATAAACATTCCTACTGCAAATTCAGTTACTCATGGCAATATGGCACAGAGTGGCCGTGAAGGCTATCCGTACTCAGCCTGTCAGGGTGATTTTTAAATGAGATCATAAAGGTCTTTTAAAATAGATAAGCTATTTCTTATAAAAAAAGCATATCCTTTGTGATCCAATGCTGCATGAATCACAGATGTTAGAGACAAAAATATGACTTCTAACTTTTTTCGCAAAATGGGAAGTAATATCCAAGAGCTCTTAAAGATTCCCAGGAGTAAAAGAAATAGAAAGTATTTGCAATTCAAGCTCAGAGTACTTGAGCTTTTTTTATGCTGTTATTTTTCCACTATTTTTGCATTGCCACCAAAATAGAAACCAAAACAATGTCTTAAAGATTGAAGCTCATCATTGTAGTTCTAATTTTGGGATTAAGTCACAAGTCTTCTTTTTAATCCGTTAAAGAACTTTAACAGTTTCTAATAAGCAAATTATAAAATATGGATCATTAGCACTTTGAAAACAGTTTTATTTTTATTTACTTATTATTTGTGGTGATGAAGGCATGAGGGAAAGCTATTTCAATAATATAAAAATTTCCATTCTGGGCTCCATCTGCATTTGCCATATAGCCAGAAAGCCCGTTCTACTCCTGGATGTTGTTCCCTGTGTGAAAAATGCAGTGGTTAGCCCTGTATGGCATTTCTCGTTTGGCAGCTATACGACAGACACAAAGGGTTACGGAGAATGCAGTAGTTGATGGTTGATTGTAAATGACTGTGACAGAAATGTGCAATGAAACATGCTTTTCAGCAAATCTTTGTGCAACGTAAAATGTTAGATAGCACAATTAATGTAGAACTACTATGTGAAAAACATGTTACCTGTGAATTTTGGGTTTTTCGTTGTTTTTGTCTGAAGGTGACAAACATGTTCTTGCAATAAAGTATTATTCTCAGAATGTCAAGCACATTATTGTTGGAATAATATATATATAACACACATGTATTTCAAACGACATCATAAAATCTCCAAGTATGTTTGGTAGGTTCTAAACTGTTTCATATATAGATCAATTGTAAAATATTATGAGGTCTAAGCTACATCCTAAATGGCTATATCTGAAATGCAGAAGTCCTGTAAGTCTTTGGGACTTAGAGGAAAACCATACATCCTACAAAGCATTCTACATGATACATGCACATTATAATTGTGAGTTTCATTAGACTAAGGGTAAAAATTCCAACTTTCTCTTTATTGTTTCATGTAATCAAATCCCGCGTTGTTATAAGAAACATGCAGTATTTAATGTTTGATTGTACACTATGACAGATGTTTGACAGACCTGCTCTTTAGCAACAAGCTGTACAAACGTATCACATAGCACAAATCGTGTTGTAGAACTACTGTGTGTCAACTGTGAATAGCTGTATCTCTTTTGTAGTACTTGCCCTGAAAAAAAAGATTATTGTATGATCATATATGCTTTTTGCAATAAGGAAATATCTGAACACCAAGCAAATCTATCTCTATATAAAAATATATATGTAATATATACATATTCAAAAATATATACAGAGCCTGTTTAAAAGAGTACAGTATTATTTAGTAAATTGCAACCTGTTCTATGGACCAAATGTAAAATATTTATAAATTAAGATGCATTTTAAATGTCTATAAATGGTGTCATAATTAACGCACGATTGTTATGTAAGTTTCTAAGAGTTTAGAGGAAAAAGAATAAAGGTTATATTATACATTAAATTCAGAATTTTGCAGTCTTTCATTGGACAAAACCAACGTGTTATTTTCAGTGAAGCAAGCTCTAAATGTATCAGGTATGTATATATATTAAAGAAAAATCCTTTAAATATCAGCATGCTGTGTCACACTTGCACTGCGTATGGTGATTCCACACTGCTGTTTCTATAATGGAGTGTGTGTGTGCATCCGTTGTGAGGGAAGCTTAGAAGGTGACAGCAGATGGCCCTTTGCATGTACATGTCTGCTGGTGCTTTCAGGTGTGTGCTGCAGCACCAGCAGTCACTGGCACCTGCGCTGTTGCAGAGGTGCAGACCCTCCAGGTTGGTGAAAGGGGCCTCTCACCTTGTGGACAGAGGATGCAGTGCTCTCTTGGTTCAGCTGCCATTAATGCAGGAGAAAATGTCAAGCATGTTGCACTGCAGTCTGCCTCATATCTGCATCTGTGCGATGCTGCTGAGGACCCAAATGCTCCTACATGCTGAATTTAATTATCTAACTATGAAATTGGAGCAGGACATCATGCTGTGAAAGAGTCTAAGCAATTTAGAGAACATGATTAGAATTGAAAGTGCTCCTGATAGGAGCGTCTAAAATCATAGACATCAAACTCAAACTTCTGACCTTAGAAAGGAGCACTTGAATGTGCAAGTACAAGGTGAGGGCAGATCCTTCTGGCTGGGGAGGAAGGGCAGGGTCACAGAGGGAAGATCACAGATTGTTCTGGAAATGAGGGAATGAGCCACTTCCATGCTTTTGAAATACGGGGGGAATATTAAACCCTCTTTAATGTTTAGTTTGTGGGCATTACGTGTTGTATTAATGGCCTGCTCCTTTCACAGTACATTGTAAGAGAAAGGATGTGAGCGACAGCTGAGTGAAGTGGACGCACTGCTTAGTGCTGGGTGGCTGGCCAGCCAGCAGCACGAGGGGCAGGATGGCCGAGGAAAAGGAACCTAGTTGGAGGATATTGTGTTAGTGCTGTGATATTTCCATGTTCTCCTGGAGGAATGTTCTCTTGCTGTGCTGAAGAAATCCCAACAGCAATTCAACAAGAAAAATGCAAATAAGGTCAGTTCTTCCCTACAGGACTGCAGGATGCCCGGAGAGAAATCCATGTCCTTGCTCGTCAGGAGTATTTGTTCAGCTACATGTGCTGTTATTCTAAAATAACACTGTGTTGCTTTTGGGTTTTTCTGTTTGTTTTAAGGCTGATTATTTCTGTTTTGTTCTGCTCAGGCCACATGAGCATTACAATTAACTATTGAAATTACGCAGCCCCCACTGTTGGCTGGTTCCCAGGAGCTGGATTATGACCCAGTAGCACAGCTGTGCCCTCGAGTGCAGAGGCTCTCAGGCTTACCCTCACCTGGAAGCAAGCATGGGATGGCACTTCCTGCACCCCTACAGTTGGAACCACCTCTGGCAGCTGACATTGAACTCAGCTAAGAGCAGCAGAAGTGGGCTGCACCTAAACATTTGGACATTCCTGTCTTGGTCCCTTCCACACAAGATTCCCAATGACAAGGAGGCTGAATTCTGTTGTGTGGCTGCCTGCACAGACAGACTGGAGGAGGAAAGCAACATCAGAGCCTTATTTCCTAGGAATCTGAACTGATCAACTCTGAGCTAAATATATGCTGTAACAGCTGCCAACTCATTGGAGCTATTGCTCTTTACCTTCGTGTCAGTGAGTGCCAAACCACCACCAATTAACCGCTGTCACTGCTCACTCATGGGGGCAATGAGAAAGGCACCAGGCTTTATACCCTAAAGGGTCCTTTTACTCCCCCCCTCCCCAGCCCCTTCTTCAGAGTCTCACAGTCTTCAGGATCATCGAGGGACAACGATCAACACCAGAAACCAAAGATCTCCCCCCAAAAGACCAAAACACTCCCCACCCCCTCTGCCACAAGCTGTATATGGCCATTTCATTCCAGTGTCCAGGAATGGCCCTGAATAGACTGTGGTTCCTTCTGCCCTACCTTCCAATCATCGCCCCTATCTTCACTGCTGCTTCCCATCCTCTCCTAGGAGCTACAGCAATTGGGGAGCGGCTGTGCTGTTTCAGGTGTAATTCCCTTCTTCTCCAGGCAGACTAAGCAGCCCTTCGGCGCATCCACAGATGGAAAGTGATGATAAGGAAGTAGAACAGCAGTCGAGAGTATCTTAATGATAAATGGTGCTGACTGAAGAGGGAGAGGTTTAAAAATAAAACAGATAGATAGAAATGGGGTGGGAGAGAGATGTTCACCCACATACAATTTTTCCAGGGTGTTTTTTCACAGTTTACATTCCTTCCTGCCTGCCTTACTTCTTCTCTTCTTCTTTGAAGTAAAAAAAAAAAAAAAGAAAAAAAAAAACCACCAAAAAAACCCCATAGTCCCTCTGCAGAGCTTCCTCTTCCCATGAAGCTTCTGTGAGCCTTGCCCCTCCTCATGCCTGCCTCTACAATAACAGCCAGTAATTCTGCCACTCTTTCCTGCTGACAATTTCTGGACAATGTGCAATTTTCCCTCTATTTTCATAGAAATTGAATTAAATTTTAGGGCTACAGGGCTGTATTATTGCCTTTTGTTCTGTTCTTCTGACCAAGCACAGAAGTCGTTACCTTGGCCAGCACCAGAGCTTGCTGTACAAGCATCCTTCAGCAGGAGGTTCCAGCAACAGGAACTAATAATCCCTGGTTACCAGTCCCTGTGCACACAGATATGGCTACACACAAGCACAGGCATTCACACACACACACTCTTTACAAGTGCATTCATTCAAGATGCCCTTTATTTTAAAATTTATGATTTAGTGGAGAACTTACGCTGTTGTGCAACCTAACACCTGGTTTATTTTTTCCCCAGATTTGTAAATGGTCTGACACTAAAATTAGTGGCAAATATTTAGTTATTATTTTTGAATGTCAAACAGGCTGAAGTAATCCTGTGAGTTATTTGTGAGTCATAAGTACATAATGGTGCTAAATGTGTCCAACACTGCCTAAGAGAAGGCCAGGATGGATCAGACATTGTCATAAGGGCAAAAATTAATATGTCTTGCCAGCAATGCTGCTTTAGTCTAATTGTAATCGCTGCCTTATGTCTTTGGAGATAAGTAGCTGAGAGGTGTTTATTAACATTCTAAAATAACAGCAAGTAGAAAACAACCAAAATGTACACGTTAAATTTGTGTCTAAAATCTCCTCTACACATTGCCAAAGTGGATACTCACTTAGTGCTGGAAGGGGAATAAAACTGAACTGACGAAGTCACTGCCTTGTTACATTACATCAATGCAATTTCTGTTCATTATAATTATTCCAGAACAACCTGGGGACATCATAACAAAGCCGAAGAGGCTAGTTTTAGTCTACAAAAAGGTTTTTCCAGACATCACTGGCACAGTTCTTTACTGGCACTATCAGATACACACAGCGACTTCCACATCCCAATCCTCCTGGCAGACAAATAGCAATCCCCTCATACAATCAATTAAAATTAACTACAGTCAGTACAGTCGGGGCTTTGAGCCCAGCTCAGCCACCTGCTCTGATGCTGTGTCAGGAGCAGCAGCATCAGTTCAAAGCAGCCAGCCATTCCCAAAGAATAGCCCCCTGAGAGCAGCCCAGGGTTGAGCAGTATCAGTGTAGCAGAGCCTGGGTTTGCCTGAGGTTCTGGAGTTGCCAGCACTGATTTCTGAAAAAACAGCTGCAATTCCTGCTGCCAGGGCTGGACCTCCGGGCAACGGTCCACTGGTCTCTTCAGCTTCACAAGCAGAAGTCCTGTCCCAATACACAACTTCTGAAGTAGGAAGCCACTAAATACTAGCACATGTATATGAAGCTATTGGTATTGTAGGAATGGAAATAGATACCCTGGAATGGCTGAGCAGCATTTTGATGAAGACCTTCTATGAGTAAGGCAATAAATCTCTCTCTAAATATAAGCTAGAGTGTCAGGTTGCATTAGGGCATTATTTCTAGGTCATTTCAGTTCACTGCACTGCAAATATTTAACTGAATGAATGACCAAAATAATTAATCAAAACACCAGAGAGAAGCACCAACTCACACCGCAGGCAACTAACTTTGCCCTAAAAGTGACAGGGCTCAGCCATTTTTAACCTGCTCTTTACCAGCTCTCACGCAGCATCAACACATGACGTTTCTTGCTGTTGTTTTCCCAGAACTACTCCTAGTCCGAGGAGGGGATAACAGTGACCTTTCCCAGCCTGGGTGCTCATACTGTTAGCACAGTGTATCGTGATGGAACTTGCCTGTGAGGATCTGTTTCAAGATCACAAAATCATACTTGGATTTTGGCTAAAAAAACCCACCCCAAACAACACTCTACCGCAATTATCCCACACCACTTGGACTAGATGAATCCCTCTTCCTGTTCTACTTGCCACTGAAGACACTGAGCTTCCAACAACTGACCCCCCAAAGGGTGAACAACGTCTGGTCTAACACAAGGAAGAGAAGAAAGATTCGTTATTGCACAGCTGGATCTTCACTTGTCGGTAATGTCTGCAGGGGAATCAGTGGAGATTCATCCATACACACAGGGAGACAGCTCGAACCATACTCATCAGGGAGTCACTCCATCACCTATGCATTTTCATTATTAACTCACAGAATTACCACCTGAGGTATGGCTTTACCAGTAAATATTACATTGTACAATATGCACCTGACTGTAAGAGTGTCAGTAATTAAGACATGCCAACGACATGCACTAGATTTTATTTCTTCTAGTGTCTCATGGCAGCCAAGCTCACACTTCCAGGTGGCTCTTAGGACAGCAACAAACTCAGTATTCTCTGCAGCAAATGTAAATACACCAAACCAACCTGAAACACATTGATGCTCTTCCCTAACACTCCATGATGTTGATGCTTTATCAGACCAAATTGGTTCTCTGCAGCCCTGTACAGTTTTTCATTTCATGAATGATGTATTGGAGAAGATAGTCCAAAATTTCCATCTTTGATCAAATAAATGAGTGAGTGAACAAGGTACTGATAATCTGAAGCAATAAATGAAATGCCAGTAAATGTTCCTTTTAAAATGAGAAAATAAAGGGAAGAAGCTCTCAATCAGCTAAAAAAATTATTTAACAAAGTTTTATTACAAATTGGCAATATCTGTATTAATCTACTATACTAACCTTTTTTTTTTTTTTTTTTTTTTTTTTTCCACTTTTTTGGACCACTCAGAGTAAGGCAAAGAAAACCAGAGTGTCCCCTGACAGGGACTTTGGACCTAAAGCACCACTCTTTATTTTATGGGCCTGTTGGCTGGGGTTTTGAGGGGAAAAAAGGCATAGATTTCAATGTCTTCAATAATAGAATGCAAGCTTATAAGCAGACAATACAATAAAACAAGTCTAGAGAAGGTACGCATCTCCTGACATTTGCTGTTGAAGAATGTACTCAGTTCTATCATTCAAAGTAATTCAACTGTCAGCATGAAACACTGTGTCTCTGAGTCGCTTTTAAGCTTCTCACTTTCACAAAAAGCTTTCACAAATATGCTGAGAAAAGCTTTTTTTTTTTCTTTACAAACTATGTGTTTCTGAACATCCAATATTTTATGTGGGTTTGACCCACCCTTTTCCTTTGTAAGTCACAGGCTCCTCCAGGGGAGTCTTTTCTATTTCCATTTTCTGCTTTGATTATATCTTATGAAAGTAAATTCTCCAATACTATGAAACTAGGGCTATGGATGAGTGTTATTTTTATTTACTGCTGGCTTTTCAGGAAACATTTCATTTATAATTTTCAGAGAGAAATTATTGCTATAGGAATAGCCTCATTAGCAGCTTACCTTAACATGAAAATGCAAATCAAAATTTAAAAAAAAATTGCACCATCATACTGCTGTCAAAAGCTCTGAAAAGATGCTTTTTTTGCACCAAGAGTGCATGTGGCTATCCCTTCCAGCCTTTTTTTTAACACAGTCACCAGCATAATTTCTGTAAAAGCCATTTTTTCTTTTACAATCCCACATACTGCCACTTGCAAATCTCCTTCGGCGAAGTGGACTCAGAAATAAACAAAGCTCCTTCTAGTGCTGGAGGCATTGCAGCCAGGATGCTGGATGCTCCCAGGTTCATGGAACACTCCTCGGGCACGTGTGCCAGCAGTGAGCAGCTCCAAGGGCCATGGCGTCAGCATGGGGAGTCAAGAGGAGGAGGGAGCGGACCGCAGCCCATGGTACATTAACCAGAGAAGTTTGGAAATGTGAAACTCAGTGGGCTGTCAGAACAATGTTCCTCCATTGCCCTGCACAGACCAGCATTTTGTCAGTGTAAGTACAAATGCCAGAACTGGCTAAGTCTTCAAACAAGCCATGTACATTTTGTTAGTGACTGATGTAAGTTATGGGAGACAAAAAAGGAGGAAAATTAATTTTCCTTACAATCACTAGTAAACACATATGCTAGAAAGCTGAGTGGCCTGCAGCATGTAGCTTGTATCTGAGGGCCTTGTCTCTTCAGTGAAGTGAGATTAACAGCTGCAGCCCTGAACCAGGGGACAATGTCCACCATGTAAAAAGTCCTCATCTAGACCTTCTTGGCAAATGGCCACACTGGCCCTGGCAACATTCTCATGAGTTTTAAAAGTGAAAAACTGTAACTGGTGTAATCCTTTTAGAGGTCAATTAGTCATACTTACTTGAACTTTACAATACAATCATTTCTCGTCACTAAAGCAGTTGTTTATAGCTGTTCAATGCATTTTATCATTATTTCTCACTGGTACTGGAGCAGTCCCAAGGGTCTTGGCCAGGCCAAGATGTCATTACGTTGAACACCGCACAAAGCTAAGAACAGTATTTTGTGTATTACCTTAGTGTTCAAGATAGGGCAAAAGGTTCCTTCACAAGATGTCTATCGGTTTGTTTATGCCATAAATAACAAATCCAAGCCCAAGGTACAGCAGCAACCAGCAGATTACCATGGCAAGGCAACACTCGTGTTTGTGGGATGTTAAGGGGAAATTTTAATTTCACAAGCCTGTGCTGCAAGTTGCTCCTTGCAAGCTTCCAGCGGTTCGTCGCCTGCCTCTTCCATGAGATGTGTTAGCCTACGGCACCTCGAACCTGGCTCAGGGCTAGAAGACTCCCCCATTAGATTGATGTAACTCAGTGGACCTTGGCCCAAAACTGGGATGCAAACCAGATGAAAATCCCTCTCTCCATCCACAGCTCTTTCACAGTGCTGTGGATAATTCAGCAATCTGCCCATAACAGCCAAGACACCTCTGATGACTCAACTGGAATGAGCTGCTTTTTCCCTCCTGTGATTGCTCTGAAAGGAGGATCAGGTTTTTTTCTGCAGAAGAAGAAATTTGCATCTCATATGCTGTCTCTCATCTGTACACACTAGGTATACCTGATTAGGCTGTGACTTTTAATGTGCTAAATTTACTTTGCTGCAAAGTATTAAGCACGATTTCCTTGGGACACAAGAACCATTATGTACAAAGAAACATTATGTAGTCATCAAAAAAGTTAGAAGGCTAAAGAAAGCCTTTCTAGAGTTGAAAGACATCGAGTTAGGCTCCCTTTTCCAAGTCCAAGATTACTCAGGTTTGGAGGAGAATTCTGCTTTCTGCTCAATAGTAGGAGTATGTTAGAAATAATTTATTCAGATTACATTTAGTATTTTTCAGAAGCAAAGTTACTATGAAGTATTTTCCTATTTAAAATAGCCTGGACTTTCTGCTCTCACTCTGGAGCAGCTGGGAACCCCAGCTGTCCAGCAGCCCATTGCTGGGCTGTGCTCTAGAGGCACCCAAGGCAGGCAGGCAGTTTAAACTGTTTCTGTCCGTAGCCCACAGGCAGATGATACAGCCACCAATTTACACCAAAACCACCATAACTGCGATTTAGAAGGCATCTGAGGTTTTTCTTCTTATGAGAATCTCATGGCATCGAGTTGCCTGGGTGCTTCACCGCAGACACCGTGGCACTACTGATTTTCAATGCACGAAATGGGAATTAAAGTGGATGTAGCCGCAAGTAAAGCCACCACATACAGGCAGTTGACACAATTCTGTTTTAAGACAAAGCTGCTTCAGGGTCATGAGATAGCCCAGAATCAAACAGCATAAAGCAGAGGTTTAGCCCTGTCAAGACCAGTAAGCGCGTGTCTACATAACACCAGAACTGTTCTCCCTTTAACATACCAGTGGGAGACATACATAAGCAAACAGCACATCATTTCTCACAAGCTGAGTCTTCCCTGGAGAGTTGTTCTTCATTACTATGAGAATAGAATAGAACAGAACAGAACAGAATAGAATAGAATATATAGTTTGGGAATTAAAGCTCCTCTGTTGTTTTGGTTTTTTTCTCTGTCAGTCACAGATTTGCTGTTATGGGGTTTGTTTTTAGTTTTGGGGTTTGGTTGTTGTATTCTTTTAAAGAAGCTCTTGGCCATGCTTTTAATCAACAAGTCTGGGAAACAAAATTCAGCTGGTATAAGCTTCCAATGAAGCTAAAAGTAAGACTTCAGATTTGTATTATCCAAGACAAATATGTAAAAGAAATTCACAGAATGCATGTCTTAGCAGTTGTGAACTCTAGAGAGGTACAAGAGTCACATGTAAAATGCCTACCAGGAGAGAAAGTGGCTCAACTCAGAAAGATTATTAAGTCACAGCAAAATACATTTTGTTCATTTTGTTGGCTGAGGCTTCCACTTCTGTCTCTTACCATCCCTACCACTGTTTTACTTAGTATCATCACAAGTGGTTGTAACCGGATAAATGATTTTAAAAGGATACAGAACCCTTGCAAACACTAAAGCAAAGTACTCAACAGCCTTTAAAAAGAACACGGGACTGATAAAAGGACATAACTTTTAAACAGCAGCTACCAACACATAAAGTTTGGAGCAGGTATGGGAGTTTTTTTATAGAAGTACCCTCCGTGCAGTTCAGAACCCAAAAAAAGTTATAAGCTGTATGGTAAAGGTTTCTTATTATCCGCGACTTAGAGGCACCACACTCACTTCAGGTAGGTAATTTCTTTCTGAAAACAGTAAAGCTGGAAAACATGAAGCATGAAACGAGGACTAATTCCAATGGGTTACTCTAAAATTTCTGATGTGCAGCACTATCACCTCCCACAAAATGTTAATAGCATGTTAAAAGTTGAAGAAAGAAAAAACTGTATTAAAAGCCCAGCTGCCCTTTCCAGGAAAAGTGTACGCAATGTTCTTCATTTAGAGCTGAAAAGACTTAAGCTGAACTTCGAACACTCTTTTCATTCGTATTGTCCTTTTTGTCTGAGTGCCTTTAGAAGCGCTTACATGCAAAACAGGGAGGAATGGGTTTGTGGGTCATAGATAAGAAACTCAGCTAGCAAACACCACAAGCAGATAAATTTATTCTGGTGGAACATGTATTCCTTAGACCATTATTATCAATAGACTTCTCTTGCCAAAGAACGATGCAAAGTAGCAATGTCAAAGACATTGGGAGAAGCCCTACTGCATTTATGTGATGAAGTTCTCAACACCTTTCCTACTCTGGGTGCAAGAGTCTTCACATGGTCCTTTAAAGGATAACAAAGTGCTCTGTTCTGCCAAGGCTGAGTACATCCCCTAGGCAGCTTGATGTAAACTGTAATTATTCAAGAGCTAAGAATGGCAGCATTTATGATTAAAAATGAAAGCCAGTTTTATGGGGAAGAATGTGTGTTAGGTCACTTTGTACTTCTTACTAATTATTACGTCATGAATGGGTGATTTTTATTTTTAAAGAAGTCAATACTGCAAAGACTTTCTTATGCAAATATTTCCTAACACTGTAGAAATTAATTAGAATGAAAATAGTGTGAAAAAATGACTGTAGATGACATACTTGTTATTTCTAGATGTATTCAGAGTTAAAAAAAAATAAAAATTTATTTTCTTTTCTCTTGAAGAAGCAGTATAAATCAAGCTTTTGGTTCACATGAGTTCATTACAAAGTTAAAAATGATCTCAGGTACAAAAGAACCCTCCGATTGTTAAACCCAATATTGTGAAATAACCTGTGACAAAGCTTTGCTCTCCATTTCCCTTCTTTGAGGTGTGTGGGGGAGAAAAGATTATGCTCTGAAATGACTGTTGGTGCTAATGCTAAGCTACTTTTTCTTCAAGAAAATCAAACTGTTAAGGCCTTTATTTTTTATTTTTTTTTTTTTTTTTGAGAACCTGCGATGCGAAGTATGAACCATTTAGACATCAGAACTAGTAATGGAAGTTTTTATTTACAGCTTTTAAGGAAATCATAACACATCATCAGCCCAACATTGTCTGGTCTTGTCACAACGCCCATGGCTCTAATGGGCATGGCCATTCCCTGGTGGATGAGCACAGGCTCACCCGTGGGGGCCAGAAACCCAGGAGAGCATTCTACCACATTCTCCTCCCAGGAGCTACGAGAACAGAGTCTTCCAAAGCTCCAGCTATGAGCTATGCCAAAGTGCTTGGCTCTTCCATTTCAACCTGCCATCAGTGGCATTTGAAGAGTGTTGAGTACACGTACAGTGAACTTAACGCTGCGTATTTTTTATGTCTATTAGACTATGAATGTGTGTTGGGGACAAAATGTTCTGGCAGCTCTCAGATATGATAGAGTGGTGGGATTCTCCTCTCTGCTTAAAAATGAGGAGCAGTATGAAATTGTTAATTAAAAAGTGTGTTCTTAATTTCAAGCACAGTATAATAGAGCATGGTGTCCCTCTGTGGATACAAAATATCTTAGTGGCATTCAAAGAAAAGACACTAAAGAAAAAATACAGTTACAAACTGTAGAGAAAGAGGCAAGGCTTAGATTAGAAGTCTGCAGCAACTTTTCTCTTGACAAAGCTTAAACCTGGAATTTTTCACTGGTGCTAAACAGAGCTTCCAAGGATAGGGCAAGGAGCAGTGACTCAAATGGGCCTTCATCCAAAAATTTCCCCTTTCAGGGAAAGAGTTCTTTCTCTGTTAAATGAAAAAGATCCAACATGTGGGTGGGTGATGACAGTTAAATACAAACACAGGGGAACATCATCTCTCAGAAAGTCACTTGGAAAACAAGGAAGCAATGGAGTAGGAGGAAAATCTGTTCAAGGATTCTCCTGTCTAGCAGTAACACTGAGGAAATGCTACTCATTCATATGAATAATCTTGTGTCTAGAGACCATATGCAAGCAATAGTGTGTTACGAGTTTCTTCAGGTTGAATTTGGTCTAATTAAAGATTGCTTTAAATTTCTTTCCTTGATCCATCTTTCCTCTAAATTTTGAAAGAAGAAGTTTTGTTTCCATTTAGTCCCTGTTCATACCAGAAGTTGTATTGATTGACTGTTGATCCTTTAAGTTGCGTCTTCCTCTGGGCACACAATGGCCTAGTGCTTGATCAAGTATACAGGCAGTGACCAAGAGTTTGGTTGAGATCTCAGAGCTGTTTCCTTGTTGGAATCAACATGTGCATGTTTCAGTCTTAATCCTGAATGATGAGACCACATGTGATAGCATTCAGCCTGGTGGTAAAACTCTGGTTGGACTGAGTCCTAAAAGGGAACCAGCAGCAAGGAGTCGTTTGGTCAAGGATCTTTTGCTGTTTGAAAAAGTGGAACATATCTCTGCAAGGTACCAGCCTGTCATCTAAGGGCAAGGCAGTGCAGCTTTTTTATAGGGCTTGACTACGATGTTTCTAGTGATTTCACATTAGGAATCTTTTAGGAGTTAGGGATTTCTTGTTAGAAAACCTCTACTGTTTGATGCATCTTGTTCCAGTGTGAACAACACTAAAACATAAGTACAAATGCAGTGCACATACGAGGTATGTGAGGAACTTGTGCATGCAAACTGAACATGTACAAAAAGCCTCTTCTAGATCTGATTTCAAAGAAATTTGTTAAAATGCACTGGCAGTTTTGCCACATAAATTGTGATCATCTTCACTAGCAGGAAGAGGGCTTAGGAACTCGGTTTTCAGAGTAGTTAGCTATGCTAGTAACAGATCATAGATTTTGTACAGGTAAGACCTCAGAACTGCAGGGGTGTTCCGTCCACACTTCTCTTGACCTGCTCACAGCTTTATTTTACTTGGGTTATCTGTGACAGCAGTTTCTCTAAATGACCAGTTATCTATGCATAATCTGTTCTGCTACTGCTATCTTCATATGCTACAACCATAGTTTTATAGAGACAGCAGTAACACGCAGTAATTCTATCTAAAACAGGATTTTAAATGACCGTTAAAGAATAATATAGAGAAACATAGGCCTGGTATAATAGCAGAGGCCTAGAGAACTGGAGACACAGGATGAGGCATGCAGGAATACAGACAAGGGATGTTAAGATCTAGGGCACAGGAGATCCAAGGCTATAAACAACTCATCAATGGTGAGTAAAATGTAAACCTAGATATGGACACAACTGTATTTAAGAGAAACAGAGAACAAAGAAATACTGTTTAAAATGTGTGACAGGCCATATATATATAGTAAATTCAGATGTAATGTGAAGAAAGAAAGGAGAAATGTATAAAGATGTCAGAAAAAAAAAAAATAAATTACCACAAATGAATTCTAGAGTGAAGAAGAAATCATCAAGATCAAAATCATCAAATCTATTTAGACTATTAATGAATCTAATGAACTAATTAGATCACTAAGATTTCAATTATACTAACACTATATTCTTGGCTTTATATACAAAGTATGTGTCTTATTTGCCCATAAACAAGATCTACAGTTACAACAGTTCCATCAATTCCCTCTCACCGCTGCTAAATTGCAAACCAAGGCCAGAACTTCGTAGTACAGGATCTTATCATGCTTTGTGACTTCCTTCTCAGTTCACACTAAAGCGTGATCACCACAACATTGTTACAGCCTGAAGGACACAGATGAAAAATCCCTTTCATCAAACTGCAGTGAGTAAACAAAGGAAAAGATATTCTTTTCCATGCTCACCCTTCCTAACGGAAACTGAAGGATACCTGGATTTTGTTATTTCAAAATTTATTATGGATCCCAAAAGGACTAAAATTCAGAATTAATTTTGGGAGTTGAGGGATAGGAATTTAAAGAAAGTACAGATCTTTTCACGTCACGGTCCCCTCCAAATGCTGAATAAATCCATTTCCCCAAAAGTGGGTTAAACTAGTCCCTGCAACACCATAATTTACATCATTAATCTGTCTTAGAGTCATCTTATTTTGTCTACCAATCAAGATAATAACCATGTCATATGAGCTTTGCTGCTGGAACAAATCTGAGGTCTTGAGAACCAGCTGGAGTTGAAAAACCAAACACTACAGAAGGTTTCTGAGAGTATATGCCTTTGCGTTCCCTAATAATTTCTCCCAGCCTGCCACAGATGGTAATTATATCCAATTGCATTCATTCCATGCTCTTGAGAGGAACAGAAAATTTTTCTTTGACCATCAGATATTTTCTAGAATACTCATGAGTCATATAATAGCTCCCCTAGTCCCTTTCTTCCTTGGATCAAAGATGAGAGGCAGGAGTTAAAATACCTGCTATTTAAGCTACTATAACTGGTTCCAGCAGTACATCTAGACTTTAGAATTTGAGAGATATGTGGGAGTTTTTCACAATAACATTTTGCTGCAATCTTTCTCAGATGCACAAGATGATAATCATAGTCCATATATAGAGCAGAGTGGGAGTCCTGTTGTAGACAACACTAAGAATGTTTTTCCATGCATCTGTTCAACAGTGTTTTTGCAGTAGCAACAGATTCATGTAAACTGATTAAATTTCTTTACGGATTTCTACAGTAGAAGTTTGCCCAGTGTTCAAACAAGATGCTGTAGTAGCACTAACATATCAATGAGGAACTGCTCATTTATTAACTTGGCTCTATCTTCCTCTCTGACAAAAGCTGTGTCATGGAGTAATCTTTTTTTGTAGTAGAGCTGCAGTTACTCAGACAGATAAGAGTGCTTTGCTGTGTTGCATTGCATTTCGTATTTATAAAGCTGAGCCATGTGCAATACACATATGAAACAAAAAATTTTCTTTGAAAGGTCAAAACCACTGAGATACTTAAGGATCAATTTTTAAATGTACATACTTATGGATGAATTTTTAAATGTAGATACATAAGCAAGACTTGTATCTCTATGAATGGGTGTTTCCTATGGGTTTCTGAGAGCAATTGTGAAATGAAACAATCACTAAAGCTGAGCAGTAGCAATTGATTTTGCTGACAAATACTCTCTTTACCACTACTTTAAAGCACCTCTCTCTTTTCATTAAAGCATGGTCACAAAGACTTAGGATCCCACTGCCCTTCAGAAATTCTTTTTGTTTCTCTTCAGATATTTTTACTTGTTGAGCTTGAAATTAAAAACAGAATGCCAAGTGGCTGTTTCTTGCTGAACCCATAAAACTCTATTGATTTCACTTCTTTTGAAATAAAACTCAAGTCTGAAATTAACATTCATATACAAGAAAGCATAGATTACTTTGAAAAGTCCATGAACTCAAAATCCGAAAATTTTAAAACTTGTAACAAAACACAAACTAAGCAATTCTAACAGGGAAGGCTATGACTTCCCTGGTTCACTCATGCTATTTCGCATAGCTTGTAATAATTCTTTATGTAAAATAGCTTATAGTGACCTGATACAAGGGTACATAAAGGAGGACTCTTTAGACACTCATTATTTCCCTATGTTTTTGAAAACATCAACCTAATAATTTTCAGAACATAAGGCTAAGATCACAATAATTACCCATTATCTTATACTATACAGAGATTCTTACAGTGCACCAGTACGGGACTAAAGTGAGTGGACAACTAAATCAGAATACAGAAAAGACCCATCTCCTTTCCAAGATGAACTGTGGAAAATGGCACAAACACCGTGTACTTGGAAACCTGTTATAGCATCACAGAAATGGACAGGACGGTTTGCCCAGCCTTCTCAAGGCAGGGCTGACTGCAAGGATAGAGCATTACCCAGGGTCTTATCCAGTTTCAAAAATCTCCAAGAATGGAAATGCCATAGCACTGAATGACCAGCTCCAGTGTTATCCCACACTCACTGTAAAGACTGTTGAGTTCTCAAGCGTGTACCAGGAGAGGTTTTACATTACATTTCACAACTTATTTAAAGTTTTCAGGCTTTAGGTGCTGTTCCTAATTACTCAGTCTCATTAAGGCTATTTTGGAGTAAGTGGGAAGGTCTAGCTGCCCAACTACACAGACTGAGGTATTATTCCACCAGAATACGGTCTGTTTATATGATACATTTTAAACCAATTTTCCCCATTAAAAAGCACATTATGATTGTAGTTAGTGGAAACTAGACTGTAGAATGAATTTCACATAAAATAACCTTACAAAGCATCATCTGCCACCTGCAAGTCAGTTCCCAGGGTCAGTTTGAAAGGAACCTTCCCTTTCTCCCCTCTCTGCGTGAGTTTTTGCATCAGCTGCAAATCTTATGTCAAACACACAGAGCTGTCTGTATCTGCATCACATAATTGCTTGGCACATTAGCCAGTGTCCAAGCAACAATAAAGATGACTGAAAATCCTATGTGCCCCAAGTTTCTCTCTGAACATGCACACTGTGACCTAGGTATCCCTTCTTTTTCCGATAGTCCTGGGATTACACTAGTTAAGCAGACTGCGCTTGCTTGCTTATGTTGGTATTCTGGTCAGTAAAATCACACATTGTAAAAAAATCCAAACCCTTTCTGTTCATTTTGCTGCTCTTGCCAACTCTGCAAAATTCAAACACAAGAAATCTAGCTCACTGTCATCTGCGATCTTGCTCATGAAGAGGTAGCTCCACAAAGTTCATCACAAATTAAGTTTTCACATTGTCAGAATTTCATAGAATCACAGAATCATTTGGTTGAAAAAAGACCTTTGAGGTCATTGAGCCCAACCATACCTGTCCACTACTAAACCATATCCCTGAGAAGCAGATCCACACTTCCACCCAGCTTGGTGTCATCCACAAACTTGCTAAGGGTGCAATCGATTCCCCATCCAGATCATTGATAAAGACATTGCACAGGACTGGACCCAATACTGAGCCTGGGGGAACACCACTTGTGACGGGTCACCAACTGCATTTAACTCCATTTATCACGATTCTTCGTCTGAATGTAGAAAGGAAAGTAATTTGGCTCAGCTGATCTAATTCCATGGAGTCAAGCATGAGCAAGTACAGCCTTCATCTCAACTAAAATGAAATTTCCTAGAGACCTTAAGGACAATAAGGATACTGCCCATAAAATTGAATCATAGAATCATAGAATTGATCTCTAAGGGATGATAAATTCACCTAATCATAGATCACAGGCAGCCTTCACATGGAATTTATAAAATCTAGAGACTTATGGCTTACTTTAATGCTTTTGATTTTAAAACAAATTATTCTATTTTTCCTGTCAACCCTTTTGTTTTAGGCAGAAACCTTAATATGACAACATGACATGTATTCAAATAAATGACAGATTTAATTAATCCAAGATAGGTTTATAAACAGAGCGGATCACTCTTTTTAACTCTCATTATTTGATCAGTCAACTTAATATCAAATAGTAACCCTGGCAGCTTCTTACTGCATCTCTTTTCATCTTGTTTTTAATTTTTAATTGCTAGATTTTGGTGTTTTATACCCTCCCTCTGCTAAGTAAATCATAAATTGGAGACTAATTTCAAATCTTTCCTTACCAATCTTTTCTCTCACTGTTCCCATTTTGCCACTGATTTCATAGAATAATAGAATCTCCTGGTTGGAAAAGACCTTTGAGATCAAGTCCACCCGTGCACTACTAAACCATATCCCTGAGAAACACATCTACCCATCTTTTAAACACCTCCAGGGATGGAGACTCAATCACTTCCCTGGGCAGCCCATTCCACTGCCTGACCACCCTTTCAGTGGAGAAATTTTTCCTAATATCTAATCTGAACATCTCCTGGTGCAACTTGCGGCCATTTCCTCTCATCCTATTGTCTGTCACTTGGAAGAAGAGACCAGCACCCACCTCACTACATACTCCCTTAGGGTAGCTGTAGACAGTGGTGAGATCTCCCTTCAGCCTCTTCTTCTCCAGGCTAAACAGCTCCAGCTCCCTCAGCTGCTCCTCGCAGAACTTGTTCTCCAGCCCCTTCACCATTTTTGTTGCCCTTCTCTGGACACACTCCAGCACCTCCTTCCACTCTTAAAAAAACCTCAACAAAATCCAAAACCCAGCAACAGGAATTTTTGCTATCACAAACCAACATTTTCCGAAAGTCTTTCAAAGCCAAATACAGTAAGTGTTCTTCACCTTGTCAGCCTTCTGGCATGGAGCTGACCTACATGGGGTTCTTTGCTGAGAATACCTCCAAGCAATTCAACATCGCCAGTAAAGCTTAAGGACACACCAAGGTGAAAAGAAAGAATCACAAAAAACTCAAACAGCCAGTGAAGCTCTCTGTTAAAAGATTTAACAGCAGACAAACCATTCTAAAACCTGGATAAAAATAAAGTGTATGTGGATATTATCAGATGCATTATGTCTTTTGAGAAAAATTTTCCATGCTTAATTATTCTAAATTAAAAAGGGAGTTTAGATGAAGCAGAGCATGACGTCATTCATCTAAATGTATTAATAACATCAGTATCAACTTAAAAAACCCATACCTAGCTTTTTAAACAGAACATACTGGGGATTAAGCGGTTACTTAAATTATTTATGAAAATACACTGAATCTAAAGCTAAATCTTTTGTATATAAAACTGGAAAAATATCTTAACAACAAAAATTTGCAACATTAGACATTAATGAAATATGATACCACATCACAGCTTTTACGTAGCCCAGATATAACATGATAACATACGCATGTACTACTCTGTGACCTTACATTGAGATAATAGGATTTTTTTTTTAAAATCTCACAAAAGACAAAGCAAAATATAGAGGTAGAACTTTCCAGGAGAGAGTCAGGTACAAGGAGCCTTTCTTGCACTCCACAGTTAAGCTGCTCGCATCTTTTCAAAGCTCTAACATTGCCTTTATTCAGAGCTCCAAGCAAAGAATCAAATGTGCAAATCAAACAGCTGGTAATCGCACATCCTTTCCCACCTCTCACACCTCTGCCTTCCTCACAGCAAAGATACAAACGCAGCAGTCTCCTTTTCAGTCCTTAATCCTCACAAAAATGCCAGTGCAGATCTAAATGCCATTGTCTTTATAGCAACTCCTAAAATCACAATGGCTCCTGACAGTAGAGAATTTCATAGTGTCATCTGGGTTTCAAAAATCAGTATGTAGGAAAAAAATTAAAAGTGAGAGAGAAGGAAAAGTGACTCAGGATTGACATCTGGCTGGCTGGCTGCTCTGGTGATCTGCCAGAGTTCTCCCACTAAACACACTGCAAGAGTTTTCTTTTACCCCACTGTCTTCCTGTCCAGTCTCCCAGCACAAAAGCAGCAGTAGGGCCGCCTCAGCAAAGCCTAGAATTAGCATTTAGTACATTATCATCCCAATCTTCCTTTCTCTGTAGCTGTTACACATTATTTACAATGGCTGAATTCCACTCCTATCATCCTCCTTCCCTCAAAAAAAAAAAAAAGTACAATGTAAGGAACGGTCTTCTCAAGATTCGAAGCTTAGTACAAAATTATATTCTTTGGAATATCTTGGTGTGGGTTTTGCCCTACTTTGGTATCATCCATCCAAACGTAGGCACTAGCTTTTCATAACGTGCAGCCTATCTTCATAACTGTAGAACTATTCCTTTAAAATAAACAAATAGAAGTCAGTATTTCTGCATAGCAATGGACACAGCTTCATTACCCCTAATATTATACAGCAATAAAAATGTTTCACACACACAACTTGCCATCAGCCTTCTTCAGCTCTTCTCCATGCAGCAGCTGCTACAGTAGTGACTCACACTTCCCAAGATCTAGAGGAAACTGGAAACCGACTGGCTTCTGCACTTGCTCAGGAATCATAGGTTCTTGCCATTTCCATACGAGTCAGCAACCAAGATATGTGTCTTACTGATGTAGGGTGAAAGACGCTCTCAAATCTTCCTGAAGGGCAAAGTCCAGTTAACCACCATCATTGGCAGCCATGCAACACACATAATCAATATATAATTTAGAGGGAACAGTAAGAATATCTACGGGGTATTTAAGATATGAAAAGTCACAAAATTCCCCCAGTAACCAATAACAAAGCTAAGGTTTTCATGTGCCCTTTGCAGAGCTGCCAGTAGAAAGTTCTTTGACTGTGGTCACCAGAACTACATGGGCACCCAGTCTCTATTGGAATCAATGTGAACTAGGAATCTGTCCCTGTGGATCTAAACCTTAGTAATCCAGTGGATGCAAAACTGCTCTGGCTGCTTACTTGGCAGTGAACCCTGCATGAAATAGCTGACTCTAGAAAGTTACAACTTTGCTCTTATATTTGATATAATGTTTTGACATCGGTTCCCTTCAGATTTGATTTACAAAGCCACGAGACTCTACTTTTGTGACCGTCCCCTCATCAATTTTCACTTGAACAATAGGGTTCATCAAGGACTTTGGCAAGTATGACAAACTTCAGGAAAGATGACAAACTTGCCATATTTTCCAGACTCACTATAAAAAGCCAAATATTTGTTCTGACATTTTCTAGTGGGCAAGAAAGTAACAAGCCTCATGCCACGGGATGGTTAAGTACCATGATCTCAGCATTGGATCATCTTGCTTTATGCCCACTGTATCATAGCCAGAGCTAACTGTTAATCTGCTCAACGCTCCATCACAAGTTCTGCTGGCACTAAGTTTTTTGCATAAAAATGCTATTCACAGTCTTTTTTTTTCCATCTCCCATTTCTGTGTATTGAGGTAGAGGACCTGTATTTCAGCATATGCATTTGAAAATGGACACAAATACTAGACAGCAGTGTATGGGCTGTGCTTCACAGACTGCACTGCCCACATAGCTAATTGACAGGAATCCATTTTAACATAATTTCTTGAGTTTTTACACACAGTCTGTGGCATTCTGTGAAACCACAGGCCAATTTAAAACTATCGTTTCTGCTTGCACTTGTAGAAAAACGCTGTAAGTAGATGGAATTTGTTGGTTTGTGTTCTGTTTTGGATGGTCTCAGATGTGATTCTACTGTTAAAGCTACCTGATGATAAAAAGCCTGGAACAGTTACCTTCCCTGGCTTTTTTCCTGAACTAATTTTGTAAGAGAAGAGCCAAAATTTTTGATCTGCCCAGAGAATCTGGCAGAACTATATACCATCCCTCTTCTTGGTTCTTAAATCAAAATAGACTGATGAAGACAGTTTCATGAAAGTCAAATTCTGACACCAGACTCTTAATATGGGACTTTGTTTATAGGCCTTGTCTCCTCTAGTATCTGCAGCTATTAAAAGGGCTAGTTCCAAAGTACATCAACCCACTTCCTGCTTGGAGAGATCACCTTCCTTCATTACCCCAATTCATTCCAGACTTCCCAGAGTTCACCCCAAGCAACTTAACCTTTTGCTTTCCAGCAACCAAAATTCCCTCCAGTGCATTTTATCAACGCTGGGAATCTTAGGGTTCCATGACTTCCTGGTGACTAAACTCTTTCACCACAATAATAAATCAGCTGGGTGCATCCTGCTCAGTGAGAAAGTCAGAAAATACACTTATTTGGGGAAAGAAATCCAGAAGAGCAGCCTCAGCAGAAGATTTCCCGTTTCTTTTCTAAAATCAGAAACCAAAATAAGGGCCATATATATTTATACTTCCTTCTCATCCCTGCTGGTTTTCCCTACACAGGCTGTTCACCTTCACTGGCTAAGCAACATGCTTGTCTCGCATGCTCTACAGCTTAGTGCATGAGTAAAAACAAATAAACAAGCAAAAAGTGTTGCAGGGGCAAAATTATGCTGACAAGGAGGGAGCACAAACTTTTTCCTCTCCTCCCTCTTTTTTTTCCCATGCTCAAATTCTTTCACACTACATTAAATTGCATCTCACCGTTCTCCACTAAAGCAAGCAGCACAATCCTTGGTTAATTGGAGCATACTGCCAGGATGACTATTAACGAAAAAAACAGAAGAAAGGAGATAAGTTCATGAACCATATTCTTTTCTGCTGAAAAGTATCGAGATTTCCTCTGAACAAATAGCAAGGCTCCCAAAGGACTGTTGCTGCTAGAAAGTTTTAAATCCTGCACATGCCACAATAATCTAGGACAGGTTATAAACACAGAACATTATGTATTCTGCAGCAACATAAAATCCATTTTCTTTACTTTTCTTATTATCAAAGGCTTTATAATTTGACCATAAAGCATAACTCCTCCAGGCTGTAATTTATTTCAAATGCAAGGTCTCGGTGCTGCCTGAAATCATTTTTTTCTCCTGTTATCCACCCACAGACTACGAACATTTTAAAGAAATATTAAAAATAAAATTCACTTAAGCTATTCAGCAAATTTGAAGTTAACATTTTTCTATGCTACACTATTCCTACTCAGTCCAGTCATTTGAGAGGAATCCCATAGGACTAAATACTGAAAACTTATGTTTACAACTTTATATGTAGAGATGGCTTTGTTTAGAGCAAAGCCCGTACCTCCAGTAGATCAACTACAATGCTCTGCTTTTCTTTATCAATACTGATTCCCACATTTTTATTCTACAGCTTACTCTCAATGCTCAACACTTTCCACAACCCAGCATAACGCCAAGCTTTCATTAAAATACTGTAAAATGCAATATAGTACTGCACTTCAGCTCCTACCTCAGTTAACAGTTCTGATCCTTTCAGCAGAACAATTTCCTTTGCTTCACAAATCAAAAGTGTAAAACAGATCCTAGGTCTGTTTCTGAGCCTCAGTTTACCATCAGTAAAACAGATACTTTATCTATTTAAATATAGTGGTCAGGACAAAGAATAACTTTTGCTACTACAACTATGTTTCTGACAGATAATACATAATTTGCCATGCAAACTATCTATACAACAGAGTCAAACCTGGTGACAAGTTTCGGCCAAATCAAAAACAAGATTCAAAAGACTCATTTCATTTCTGAATGAAACCAACTGAGCATACTTCTGAAATAAAGCACCAGAGACAAATTCATCTAATTCAAATCATAATATTCTAATTCAACAAAAAGATTTTCAAATCTTCTGAAAACTGAAGGTAGAGTCATTCACCGTTGAATGAAACATTTTGTTTGCCTCTAAACTACTTTTTGAAGAAAGAGTAGAAGAGGGTACAGCACAGCAAACGTAAATATACCAGTACTAGAGTACTTTCACAATCTCGATGCATGTGATACTATATATATAGATATATATAATATACACTATAGACACAATTACTAATGCAGAATTCAAAACAAAAGACATGCCTCACTCCCCAACTCTTCCCTATGGCCTAGCATAACCATAGTACGCTTTCTACCATATTTGCCTCTTCCTGCAATTAATTGTAAGATGTCTCTCTTCCTGAAGTAAGGAAAGACCCTCAAAAAACAAATGGCTAGGATGTCTCTCCAGTGGTCACCATCACATACTTTCTACTCAATAAAACGTATAAACCAGCAGGGACCTGTGAGGTTCCCACACCTGAGTAGGGATCCTACCATTCGTGTAGGCTGAAGATACCAGGAGTTCACGTCTCCCAGCTTCACTTTGCCTCATTGGGTCTTCTTTAGCCTGAAGTTGCTCAAAAACAAGACCAAGGTCCAGGTATCTAATCCCACTCTGTGCATAAACCATCTGCCAGACAAG
This sequence comes from Neomorphus geoffroyi, assembly GCA_033558235.1. Lineage (NCBI taxonomy): Eukaryota > Metazoa > Chordata > Aves > Cuculiformes > Neomorphidae > Neomorphus > Neomorphus geoffroyi. Next base: position 14,911,435 of record JAUMJM010000050.1, read on the forward strand.
TCTTAAATGGATTTACAGTTCCTGAGAAATTTAGCTATCACTGTGCTCCAAGAGACTTCAGTAAGTCTACTCATTATCATTCCTTCATGACAAGACAGGTCATTTTCTTGTAACGTGGCAGCATCATCACATTAAAACAGACTAAAAGTAGCTTTGTATTGATTAACAGTATTAAAAAAAATAACAGGAAATTATCTTGTGGAGAAAATGCACAACTACGATTGAATCATATCAGACTCTTGATTTTCTGTGTAATATGAACAATGGGGAAAACAGGAATGGAAAAATTTAGGGTGTTTTGCCCACAGTGGTAAAAAGTAATATATTTTGTTTTCAGTTCTAGATAGTGGTCTCGGCTTGCAGGCCTGGAGCAATATTTAGTAATATAGTAGCCATAGTTCTTCAGTGCAACACTATTCTGTTTCACCGGCTTGTTCTATGAAAGAGTAACATAAATCTTGCCTAAAATGACAGAAACAGGCATTCAGTTCTTACAGTCTAGTGGTTAAAATTGATATTTGAACAAAAATGTGTTTTCACAGCCAGTCTTTCAAAACAGGAGTGTGATCCATTGTGCACTCTTGTTAGAATGCTGTTTAAAAGCACCAAAAGATCATGTTGGAGAAACAAGACATTTAGAGCTAATTGAAGGTGATTAGAGGATTAGCAGTTTTGGGCTGAGAAAACTGAGATACAAAGAACAGGTTTTGAGAAGGCAAAAGTATATCTTAAAACCATCACCCATATGAGTATAAAAAAATGAAAATTTTTCTGAACTACTCTATAAATTCCTCAAGAGACATGTTCCTTGCACAGACCCATCAGTAGCAATGGAAAAAACTTAGAAGGCAAAAGAACGTCTCATTGATGAATTCCTTATGTAAAGCTATTCCTATAATATGACTTCTGTAAGACTTCTCTATACAGGTAAATCTTCTGTAAGAACCATACAGCAGAAATAAATAATCCAAAAGGAGAAAAGCGGGTCTGCTGACATAATCCACATCACAAGACAGTCATTTTACAGACCACAGAAATCAAGCCAGAAGGGGTGTCTTCAGCGTTGTGTTCCATACCAAAAGACACCGAAGGAAGGCACCTTTACTTACATGTGAAATTGTCATAGAATTAAGTAGAGAGAATAAAAAGTCCATTATAACCATATCTTGTCTAGCAAAACTTCCATTGTATCCAAAATCAGCAATCAATAACCATTGGGTATGTGCCGGTAAGGCAAAATGAAAGAGAAGAAAACTACTACCAACCAAGTCTTCCAAACCCCACGCCTGCATTTTCACTTCTGTAAACAACTGCAGAGAACACCGTACGGAGTCTTCAGGGGTGCAGCAAGAAAACCCCAAGTGCAGGAGGGAAGTGTGCTTGCAGCAGCAGCAACTAACCTTCTCTTTAGCAAGTGTTTCAGTTGCTACAGCACTTGCAGGGCAGCACCGGAAGACTGGAGATAAGAGTGGAAAAGCCATCAAAACCCCCCCTCATTTTCATAGCAGGAAAAAACCATAGCAGCACGTCAAAGTATATATACCATGCAGTATACACAGATTTGAGTGTTGCATAATGCTATAACCATTTGGATGTCAGCCTCCCAGCCCAATCTAACTGTTAACAACTCTGTTTACAAAACCAAAATCCCTTCAGGCCAAACACCACAATGGTGAAACGGCGTGTCTCTGAAGACCATATGCAATATGCAGAGTCATGCAATGCTCATTACTTAAGTATGTTGGGAGTTAAGACCAGAATTGTCAGGATATGCAGGTTTAATCCTTCAATGAGCTAAGCTACTTATTATTCTCAGACAATTTTAGTGCAGCTGTAGTAGGGGTAGATTGGATTTCTCTTTATATTACTGAGAACCTAGAAGGTAACTTGCTCTAAATATACTTCTATAACCTTGTTTACTTCACATAATCAAAAAAATCATGGACCAATCTCTACATTCCATACTCCCGTGCAATTATTCCACTTACTTGAGCAAAATCACATGGACATTACATTTAGGGAGGGTTCTCCTCAGATTCCTTCAAGCCTTTTATCTCCGCCTTATTCTATTACATTATACTGTCGTATCCATTAATGGATTTATGCAGGGACAGAAAGTGAGAGAGCATGTGCATGCATGTGTGTGTATACTGTCTCCAAAGGACTGTCAAACAACGAATGCAGACAAAGCAAAAATCTCACAAGAAATATTGCTAATAGATTAATGCCCAGGTACAACAGGGAAGGTGAAAATTATTTTAAAATAATTAAGGCTTGGAAGGCTGGACAAGAGAACTAGCAGGCAAAACTAGCCTTTGACATATTGGCCTGCAGTTTCTAAGACTCTTCTAGGTCTTACCTGCCCTGTACTCATATTCCACTGTAAGAAAAACAAAAGAGTATGGGATGCTGCTAGGCAGTTTTTCAGCACGTGCATGTCTTTCTTGGCCTACAAGCAGGCAGTACAGATTGAGGCACAAAGACAACGAAAAGAAAAATCTTTGGAACAAAACCTGGAAACAATCAACACAAGCTCCAAGCATTAATAGGTTTTCCCCTGAAGACAGCATTTTAAATTAGAGCTTTCATTGTCCCAATGAGACATGTTACAGCCCAGTGAAGGCTGAGTGATGGTATTGTATTATCTAAAGGGCAAGGGTTGCCCTTTCATTCACTGATGACATGTCATTTAATACCTGCTATTAATACATGATGGCATTTTCTATCAAGGATGTCATACAAAGGTCACATTCCATTACTGCAACTTGTATGTATGAAGACAGGCTCAACTCCCAAGCAACACTAAAATCCTACTACTTCCAGCCAGCTAACTCCAAGTACAGCTTCATTCTGCCAAGTACCGCATACAGGCAGATTGATGTACCCAACTTCATAGCTCTGAAATCAACAGCAAGATGGAGGCATCAGGAGCACCCAGATATCAGGAGCCAGTCACACAGACGAGATGATTTTGACAGCATATTCTGCTTTCTTTAATGACTTTGTCTATAAATAAACATTTGCAACTACAGCACATCTTGTATTTCCAAAGCAGGCCAGATGATCTATGTACCAAGGTCCAGGCAAACTGTTCCTTAGGACTGCTAGTTATAACACGCTCTTCTTACCTGAAGTGTTGTTTTAATGGCTCCTGATTTGGGTTAGAAAGTTAGAGTCAGACAAAAATTGTACTGGCTTCTTTCTGGGTTACTATTCAAAGTTTCCTAATGATATTTTAATTAGTGTGTGTGTGTCTCTCTACATGCAAAGACGCATATGCACAAAACTCAGGTATGTTCACAGGTAGGCATAGATAAGAATATTCATTCCAAGTTTAAAGAATTTAACCGATACATTAAACAAGCAAAAGAAAGGCAATGGCCTGGAAATCAGTTTTAGGAAATAACTAGGTAACCGACTGCTCACTTAAAGGGACAGATCAACGAAGTGTGAAATAACTAATTTGCATAAACTTGGAATTACTAACAGATGCCAGAGTTCATAGTTTAGATAAAAAAAAACTGAAAAACTCAAAGTCATTCTCAGATGATGCACAGCCAATAAGCTTTCTTTGATGTGGGAAAACCAAAGTGCAAAGGTCACCAGTAGTTAAATAAACAATGTTTTGGTTTGCTTTATACACAGCAACTACTGAAAGTCAGACTAATAATGTGATCTCCTTCTGCATAAATCCCATAATGCTGATATAATAAAGTTGCTTATTCCATGATGATTTAAGGATTTAATGAAAGAAGAGTTTTAGGCAGAGGTGTTATACATACTTCATACTTTTTTGTTTGTTTTTAGATCAATGAAGTTGGGATAAAGAAAATTGCTCATTTTGTACACATAGAATCTTCTTTCAGACTGGAATAGAAGATGTCATCTTCAAAGTTAAATGCAAATTGAGAATGCTTGCTGAAGCTTGTAACAGTCAAAAGAATGAACTCTCTTCTTATTAAAAAAACCCTCTTTTTTTTTTACCTACTGAAAAGAAGGAGCTATGGTGCATATGATGCAGCTACTAAATGAGGGTTCAGGTTATTCATTGGTCTCTGCTAGGTCTTCAAACAAAAGACAATCAATGTCCCCCGGAACAACCAAAGAAAGTTTCTCCTATACCCTCTTACAAAGCCAGGAAGAGAGAAAAAAAAAAAAAAAAAAAGAAAATTACAAGAAATCTTATTTACCCTAATCCTTTTGGGACTAGTGCAGGAAGCCTGAAGAGCTGCAGTATTCTGCAACATATTACTCTTCCTGCTGTTCACTCCTAGGCATGCTGCATAAGTTCAATGAGTTTTTCTCCTCCTAGTGCAATTTAAGGAATAGATTCTCTCAGACAACTACTTTTACATGCTTTTCCAACTTTCACAACATTTTAAACGTCTCAGACCATTTCTATCTTTTTGCTGGATAGCTCTGGACTCTGACAAGCCCTGGCATATATTATATAATAATTTTTTTCCCAATAATATCAGAAATTTTCCTGAAGCAATTACTTCCAAGGGCATTGTTATAGTCTCAGCTTGGTTTGGGTTTTTTTTTCCCTCCTCATTCAGAGAATTTTTTCTTCCTTTGCTGGCGGGGCAGGGGGGGGGGGGGGGGGCAGGGGCCACTTCCGGGGAGACCGGGGCAGAGGTTGTGTCCCGTTTGCCCGGACATTTCCTTTCACTGGCTACTTCCCGGTCTCCGCCTCTTTCTCCATCTTGCTACCTAAAGGATAGTCGCGCTTTGCTACCTCTGCTTGCGTTGCTGTACTCTCTATCTTTATTTGCTTTTCTCTGTGTGTGTGTGAGTGCGAGTGTGACCAATAACCATCTGGATCGGCGCTGAGGAGGAGGCTGCCCGGAGCGGAGCTGCGGCCTGGGAGAAGCTGTGCGCCCCGCGCCAGGGCTGCCCGGAGTGGAGCTGCAGCTTAAAGTGACGGCACCAGCGGAGCTCGGGTACGGGACTCGATCCATATTAACAACTTAATCGCACTTGTTGTTGACTTTGTTCTGTTCTGTGCACACATACACTTAGAGCAAAGAACAATCCCACAATCTCTGATTAAAATCGCTGAGCATACTTTGGTTGGTTTGGTTGGGTTTTTTTCATCCAAACTAAGACAGGCATTCAGATGTCTGCCTGTATCTTTGGTGAATTCTTAGCTTATTAAGGTAGAAAATCCACGTGAGCTGCTGTCAGGGAACCTCAAAGTTAAGCCTGCCCTTAAACTGCAGATTTTCAATGACCAGAGTCTATTTACCTACTGAATTATTTTACCAATTGCTTACACTACATTTGTGCTTCTGCAAAACAGAACTCTACCAATTGATTGTCCTGTTGTGCTTTACCTTGTACGGTACTGCTACAGCTGAGGCTTTAGAGCTCCAAATAGATTTTTTTTTTTTCCCCAACAAGTGAATAGAATTATTATTTTTCAAGTGCTAAATAATATTGTTTCTCACTGTACGTTGTTTAAGCTGTCAGACTAAAAACATCTTGCTCTAAAAATCTGTCTGCTAGCAATCCTCATCTGAGTTATGAAAAACATGGACTGGACGTACCTACGCTTTTGCTCATAGGAAGTCAACATCAATGCCAAAACAGGAGAGGTGACAGGACGCAACTGGTATTTCATACTAATGTCTATGCTAACATAAATACTGACTGAATATGTACTTTAATTTTGAAAGCTTCCCTTTACACAGAACACTGATGAAACCCAATTTTGTTGTCATTCCCTAACTTACAAAATGTCCTTAAATTAATGGCAGCAGATATTGTCAAAACTTCTTAATGTCTAAAAAGTTCATGATTAGACTCCTTTTGCCATTCAGAATTCTGAAGTCCAGCATGTTTTGTTCCCTTAGCTTCTCCTGACTCTTTTATCCCCCACCGTTCTCTGCTCCTCCAAGCAAAGATTTCCATATAATCTGCTACCATATTTGGCTATTTTTCTTTTTTTTTTTACAAATTAAAATGACAAGAGACCACAAAACATCACCTATTCATAATTACCCAATTAAACGCAAAACAAATAGATTTGTTATATTGCTTTCAATCATCCAAGTAATTGAATGATACTTAATGATTTGTGAGACTAAACGATTACTTTACAGCACATTCCTCACTGCCTTAAATTCCTCCACCCCAAAACACATTAGATGATCATTTTTCTTCACCTGTAAATGTATGACCTTACCTTTTTATATGGATACTTATTCCGGAGGCAGGCTTGCTTATAATCATTTTTATATACACTATTTCCAAAGTAATATAATTGAGGAATAACTTTTTAATTGCAGAAAACAAGAAAATTAAACAAAAGCTTTCCCTCCAGAGATAATGCACATGTATGGCTGTTGTCATCTCTGACTAACAAATTCCTGAAAAAAAGACTAAGAAAATAGGTGACACGTATGATTTCTTGATAAAGGCAACAAAACAGAGTTCAGGAAGCCTGACATCTACTCTTACTCCTGCCACAGACTTCCTCCTATAGAATTTACAGCTTATAGAGCTCTCCTCTGAACTTTTGGCTTCACACACAATTATCACAATTACATGAGCAAAGATAACCCTCTAAATACCTACAGCAATGAGAAATCCAATCTATTCTTGCTATAAGTCAAAAGCACAGTATAATTTATGTAAAAAACAGCCACAATTGAAACATTTTAATAAAACCAAAACTAAACTAAAAGACCTCACAAGAGAAGAATTAATTTCACAACTATGCAAAGAGCAAAATACATTCCACTTCAAACGGACAAAGTTTTACTATTATTTCTAATTATACACGCCTAATATTTCTAGGTTTGTAATTGGATTATAGCCTATCCAACAGTCATCTCAGGTAGTTCCCAGTGAGAAGGAAGATACTGTAAGTAAAATAATGAAAGTGCTTTTAAATTGAAATGGCATCTGAGAACTTGTGATGTACATCCTTGATTTTACTGTTATCTTTTCTAAGGTAAGAGGAGCAAGAGTGCTCCTTCTCCTTCTTCTCTAGTTTTCTTTGCCCACTGATTTTTGCATTATGTCTAGGTTACATTCAATGTTACTATTTTTTAATTTCCTATTTGTGATAATTCTTAATTACATTTCTGCTGTGCTAGAGTAAGTCTCTGTCCTCCAAAGGTTCTAGAGGAGAGAATCCCAGGCAACTCTGCCAAGTACATTCCATAATTAAAAGTAGAACATATAGACAAACCCCTTGGGTAAATGCACTCCAAGAGAATCTCAGGAGTGGACATGTACCTCCTCTGCTAAGACACAGGTACCAGTCTGAGGTTCAAGATCGCTGAGTACCAGGTCTTGAGGTGTATCTTCCCTGTTAGACTTTAAACAGAATGTTTCAAAGAGTAATAGAAGAGAGATTGTTGACTGCCAACACTATATAATTACAGTTACATTATATTCCTCTCACAGAAACGTATAGACCCATGGTATAATGGTTTCCAGATCTCTGGCAAGATGCTATTCAAATGCTTTTTGTGGGAAAATAGCCACCACACTCAATTTTAGGAGTCCAGAACTATTGGCTTCCTTGAATTTTTCTTTTCTCTGGCCTCCAGTTCTACTGAAGATCCCATGTTCAGCGCACCAGCCGAAGAAAAGAACTTTTCTTCTTCACTATTTTCCCTCTTTCATGGAAGATAGGGAGAGAAAGAAAAGTTAGATTTTATTAAATCCCTAAAAATTGTCTTTTCCCTTTAGCCCCTTTACTGCTTTTTCTGCCAGGATAAATAGCTAGGTTTTTCATTCAGGACAAGGAGTGAACAATTGTTCATTTAACATCATGAGGTTAGTCTGTTCCTCATCTAGGATTTCAGTAAAGGATTCTTGAGCTCTGAGATTATCTCATTCTCTCCAGTCACCTCTTTTTAGTCCTGTGTTATTTTCAAATTCTGTTTAGAGAACATTTCCTGTAGCCCAGCCCTGTCCTGTCCTCTCTTCCCGTGATGTAGACTTTTTTCTTCTTCAGTTTTCTACCTGGACATTGCATCTGTCATGGCAGACCCTTAAGACATATGTAGCTTTTAAGATATATTATATTGAAGCCTGTAGGTCTGCTTTCTGTGTCTTAATTCAGCTCTTTTTTTCTATTTTGGAGACAGGCCGAACATTATGACCTTCGTTTGCATAAAGCCTCCAAGCTCTTAATTTGGCATACAGTGTAAGCAGCCAGAATTTCTAAAAAGCCACGCACACTTAAGTATCAAGTTCAGAAAATCAACCCATCAGCTTCACACTAGCAGCTACCAAGTCCTTTGGGCTTTTGGTTTTTGTTTGTTTGTTTGTTTTAATCTAGCCCTTATTTTAGTGGCAAAATACCAACACCGTTGGAGAACAGACAGGTATTATTTGTGCATATGCAAGCATTAACTTTATGAAATCTGGGTACAGGTTTTTTCTACCTGCATACTCTTTTACAGCATTAGACATAAAGATGGAACCTACCACTCTCTGCAGAAGTAACAGAATTAAAGCTGTGTGCAATAATCACTCCTGGTGTGACATAGAATGTATGCTTTTCAGCAGACAAAGTGTGGAAGCATTTGGAGAGGGAGGGACCAATTAGACTAACTAAGAGCACAGAATTTGTGTAAAAAAGCAAGACACATGCTTGAAGCAAAAAAGAAATATAATAATGAGAAATATTCTACGAGAGAAGGATGATCAGAAAGCTAAAAGAGAGTATTATATTGCCCTACTGGATTTTAACAGCACCTCAGAAGTGTTGTAACTTAATGACCAGATGCTATACTCTAGCTGACTGATAAATCCTGGTTTGCTTTGACAAGGAAGATGTATCACTGCAGCATCTGAAAATAAATTTCTAAATTAACAGAGTTACCAAAAGACACAATATTATTTTTAGCTAGCTAAATGAGCTATGGACTGATGCAGTAGTACTGACTCAGTGCCTACTTCTGGTTAGCAGAGGAAACAACTTTGAGTATAGTAGTAATGCACATAAATGCATATCGCTTGTCTCCAAAAGGGAACAAAAAGCAAATTCACATTTGCAAGTATTGTTTGTTGTGCACTGACAAAAATGCATGTTGAGTACTCCCTTGCAAAATGAGAAGGTTCACCTACCTTACTGGTGAACCATCTACTGCATGGCAATCTACAGCGTAGTATTTCAGTAGTATTCAAGATGTACACTTCTCACAAACAACTGCATTTTGCAGTTTATACATGAAAAAAATCAACTGCTGTTGCTCCTTTGGGGTGTAACAAGAGAAGGCTCGAGGCCTGAATGGCTTAGCTGAAGAAGCTAGATGAGATTCACTTGGTGATGACTTCGTGCTGATCCTGAGTTACTGTGGAGACATTACTAATAGCCTGACTGACATATGATAACACTGATGCATCTTGTCACAGTAGACCCTTACAAAGCTAACAGTACACTATTTATTTATCAGACTGGATATCTGTGGAGATTCATTTTTTGCCTGTCATGTTTATCAGTGGTAGATAACCACCATTGTATGCTCTTGAAATCAACACAACAATGTAGAACAGATTAATTAATAATTTTAGGCTTCAGCTGGGAAAGGGAAATTGATCTCACTGGAGTTGGTTAGAACTTGCTGTTCTGCAGAGAGATTAACTTTATATGACTGATCAGAGAGATCTCGGATATGTTCCTGGACTTGATACTGACAATTCATAACAAAAAAAATTAAAAACAGGACAATATTATTTTGTTTATCAGTCTCCATCTACACAGGTTGTGCTAATCCATTTCTGCTTTGTGTTCTCTAACAAGAATAATTTCTACCCATTGATGAATAGTAAATTTTAATTAAAATTTATAAGCTACTGTCTAATATTCATGTGGAATGAAACAGAGAAAGAGATAATATTGAAAAGAACACACAACTCAAATCAAAGCTGAATGTAAAGTGTCAGCCATATAGACATGAATCTTATTTTCCATTTATGTATGGCACAATTAAAGTACATTTTTAGTCTGCCATTTATGTAGAGGAGGACAAATACCACGCTTTAAAGAAATAACTTTTTAAGTAGGTATCTGTGAGACCAGCTGAAACATTATCCAAAATGCCTTCTCTACTCTTCCATACCACCTTATTTCTCCATCTTCTGTTTCCATACGACTTTATTTTCCATTTCCTTTCCCCACAGTCCGTATTGGTATATCTGTATGACTAGCTCAGAAAGCTTTGCTCAAGTCCACCACATTCCAGAGGGCTGGGCCAAATAGGTTCAACTATTTCTGGTGACCTTATGTGAGAAACATGCACAATGACTAACCAGTGTTTCCAGGTTTTGAACACGAACGTGTCAGGACAGATATGAAATACAAAAATCAAAGGAACTAAATATGAGATGTAAGTTGCTAACTGTTGCTTAGCAACACTACACTGATGTCACATCAGAGTCAACACCGTTCGCTCACATATCTGCAAACAGATCATCTGATATGGCAGAAAACAAAAAAAACCCCACACCTAACCATTTTATATTGGCCTGAACAAGCACTGTAGATGCTCTGATGTTACTTATGGGCAAAAAGCATGTTTGCCTCGTAATAAGCTCTAAGAATGCATATGGTAATTAAAGGAATAATCTTCTTAAATTAATAAATTCTGACCTTAAAGAAAGAAACAGCCACTGGAGTGAAATAATTAGAGCATGACACAATCAGTTTTGCATGGCAGATATTAGAATTCTCTCTAGAAGCAAAATGGACAATGTAGACAATTAACTGTTTACCTCCTTATGCAGCAAATCTAGTTTTTTATTTCTCATGCAAAATATGTTTCTCATGTTCTATAATATTACAATTTAATTATATTTATGAACATATTAAGTTACAGAGGGCAAACTTTTTTCAATTCTTTCCAGAGAAGTGCATAGCCTGGTTTGTTCATTAAATAGCAATACTCAAATACCAATAATAATAAAGTAACAAAATCCAAATAAAACTTATTTAGGACAAAAAAGCTTAATTAATTCTTGTCATATGTTCTACATACATATATGTACTGGTTTGTTGTTTGGTTTTTTTCTAATAAAACCATTAAATCTCTTTATATTTTGTGCTTTTCCCTATAACTGAAAAGAACTTATTTCATTCAACACCAACTGGTTCTTTGGTGTGAAAAAGAAAACAGAAGGCCAGAATTAGTCCTTTATTGCAGACCTTTGAGCATAGAAAGCACTTGATAAAGTTGCAAAGAAATTATGCCCAAAGCATTCATCCAACAAGAGAGTTCTTGTCATTACCTAAAGCAATTCCAGGATACTGCTAAATAGACCTTCATGCAGCAGGCTATGGAAGATTCATGAATACAAAATGCTCTACACCTCTAGGTTTTTTAAATCAAAACCCTAACTTTCTCCTACATATACTTCAGAGATGTATTTTAAAAAAACCCCCGAAAATCTGTCCACCCTGCTCCCACTTATAATTAAAAAAGAATTAAAATCAATCAATCAATCAATAATCCTGGTTTCCTGAACACTAAAAAACTAAGCCAAAGCTATTGGCCCAAACTCACCCTAAGCTTCAGTTTAGCCACCTGCAGCCAAAACCTTAGAGCAAAAAAACAGTATTCCATCCTTCCTTTTACAAGCCCTAGTGCTTATACAGATATGATACCTGGCTGCAGAATTTATAAATGAAACCTAAATGATCCCTTCAGGCCTTGGAATTTTACCTACTTTTCTAGCCCATATAGAATCCAAAAATAAAGTAATATGATAAACAGTTCTTTAAATACCTTTTTCCTGACCTTTTATAGTGACTCAGAATGAGTCTTTCATATACTTCAGCTATGCAAAAGCTGTAAAATACACATGTGCCTCCAATCAAGCACGTGGCGGAAGTCAACTATTTAGTTGCCATGATATCTACAAAGGACTGGACTCGATCTCAAAGGTCTTTTCCAGCCTTGTGATACTGTGAAAAACTGGAGCGGCTTCTCCCTAGCCAGAACACAGGCTTCAGCAGGTACTGAAGACAAAATAGCCATTTTTGAGTGGTGGCAGCTTGAGTGTGTCAAACTGAAAAGGCTAACCTTAGGATTGCAGGTTAGGGAAAAAGAAGCTATTCATGACATTCTTGCAACCCGAAAATTATGATAAACTTGATGGCTATTTTTAGTAGAAAAATTATTCGAGCATGTTGGCTTTATGGGATTTTCATGGAGCCTACTGCCAGAAAGGCACATTAAGGTTTGCCAGTATATCCTCAAGATATCACAGGCCACTAGGTTACATAGAAGGCAACAGAGATCAATGAATATGACAGAGCCACTGAATAGAGAGCAGTAAATCAGCAGATAAACAGGCAGCTCAGATAGGCAGTGGAGTCAGAAAAGACGACATGTCATCAGTAGGAAGCCAGGTCCAAGAAGCATTCTGTCGGCAGGCTTCATTTTCCTGAGATTTATGAAGAGCCAGAATTGTTAATATGAGCTAATTATCTGAAGGTAGTGTTAGGTTACACCAAGATAACTCATGTTAAATGCCTTAAATGTGGTTAGATCAAATTCTGTTAGTTATCAAGAAAATCAGTTCTTATGTGCCAGAGTAAATAGTGACAGAGACCAAACCTCAAGCAGTGCCTCAGGCCCTGGAATGGTAAGAAACTCATTTGATCAGGCGCATTCAAGTAGGCTCAGAGGCAAAATCGCGACCTGTATTGGAGAGGTAGCCCATTCCTAGGTGTCTACCAAATGCATCTGAGAATAAAAAACAAATAAATAAATAAAAGAAAAATGCCTCTTCCCCATCATCCAATCCAGAGCTCATAAGCAGTCTAACAGTATGATGCAAGGTCCTCCAGACAGACGTGCAGAGAGGGGATCCATACTGATGGTTCACCCATTCCTTTTCTTCCTTTGCATATGAAATAAGAGCAAAATCTTCACCCGTTTCTGTCATGGATACCTGATCTTACCACTGAAGGTCTGGCAAACATTCTGGTAACTTCATGAGTCCTCTGACACCCTGGTCGTTTTTCCTTCCCTACCTTTCCCTATGCTTAACATCATCTTGCAGCCTTGGATCCTGCGCGTAGCCAAAGCAGCCTTACTACATTTGCTATTACTTCACTGGAAGGATTTCTACTCTCACAAGTATCCATTGCATATTAAAACAGGTAGAAGCCAGTACTAGTGAGGAATTTATCCAGAAGTACTACCAGCATTAAACACATTGCTACTGCAAGACTGAAAATTCAGAGTCTCTTGCCTTGCCAGTTTATTTCTAAATAACATAAGAACAAACTCTGGAGGATTGTACAGTCTCTGATCAAATTTAAAATAGATTGCTGTGATAAATGGTGGAGGCAGTGATGGGACTTTAAATCATCAGATCATCAAAGCATTCTAAAAATAACCAACTGCAGCTTGCAGCCAATGGATTTCATTTTATAATTTAAATAGAGCGCCAAATATTTCCAGGTTGCAGGCTTGATTTCCTGCTTTTTACACTATTTTAGCTCTTGTGACATTTTATACCAGAAGAAAGGAACACTACTCATCTCTCATTTATCTAAAGGACCAGTAAAAAGAGTGCTTCAGAGGTTTAAAACAACAAAAGTCGTGGCCTGTTCAGCTGTAGCAGTCACAGGTTTGGGGAAATGGGGTGGGGAAAAGCAATTCTTACCTTCTCTACTACGTGTCTTTTTTTTCTACAATAGCGCAATGGCTTGACTTTGCAGTGGGAAGCGCGGGGCTTCGAAAATAAGGCATTACAGATTTTTGAGTTCTGCTTAAACAGCTCCAGCAGCTTAAAGGCAAGATAAGCAGTGGTCAAATGCATGAGTACGGCTCAGACCACATAGGCTGCTGTCCCATACAGTTCTTTCGAGTCCAAATGCACATCTACATTAATAAATCATAGAAGCAACAGTTAGCAGTGAATAATGCATACGTACACATGGGAGTAACACTACTATTATCAGTTTGTGGCCTATGACCCTGGTATACTAAACCACCACCACCAAATGCTACTGAGAATGAAATATCTCACATACAGAAATTCCACAATTTGTAAATCAGTTTGTCCACTGCTTGCTTTATAAGCAAGTTTGCAGATGACACCAAGCTGGGTGCAAGTGTGGATCTGCTTGAAGGAAGGAAGGGTCTGCAGAGGAATCTGGACAGGCTGGACCAATGGGCTGAGACCAACGGGATGAGGTTCAACAAGGCCAAGTGCCGAGTCCTCCATTTGGGTCACAACAACCCCATGCAGCGCTACAGGCTTGGGGAGGAGTGGTTGGAGAGCTGCCTGGCAGAAAAGGACCTGGGGGTGTTGGTTGACAGCCGGCTGAACATGAGCCAGCAGTGTGTCCAGTTGACCAAGAGGGCCAATGGCCTCTTGGCCTGTGTCAGGCACAGCATGGCCAGCAGGAGCAGGGAGGTGATTGTGCCCCTGTACTCGGCACTGGTGAGACCCCATCACGGGTTCTGTGTTCAGTTTTGGGCCCCTCACTACAGGAAGGACATTGAGGTGCTGGAGCATGGCCAGAGAAGGGCAACGAGGCTGGTGACGAGGCTGGAGAATAAGTCCTATGAGGAGAGACTGAGGGAATTAAGGTTGTTTAGCTTAGAGGAGTCTGAGAGGAGACCTCATCACTGTCTACAATTACCTGAAAGGAGGTTGAGACTGAGTCGGTGCTGGTCTCTTCTCACAAGTGACAAGGGATAGGACAACAGGAAATGGCTGCAAGTTGCACCAGGGGAGGTTTAGACTAGACATTAGGAAGTATTTCTTCACTGAAAAGGTGGTCAAGGATTGGAACAGGCTGCCCAGGTGGAGTCACCATCTCTGGAGGTGTTTAAAAAACAGGTGGATGAGTTTCTTAGGGACATGGTTTAGTGGGGAGACATGCACGATCGGACTCGGTGATCTCAGAGGTCTCTTCCAACCCAGTGATTCTATGATAAGAAAGTAAAAAGTCTTTTAACAGCCTCTCTCTGCTGGTTTAGCAAGGTGCTCTTTTCATTTTCCCCAGAATTACCGTGTTTGTTTTAAGAAAGGGCCTGCCAGTCAGACATTGCAGAATGCCAGTAAAGACTTTGGATGTAATAGATGGAAAATGATGCATTCCAAAGGCTTTTCATATTCTATATTTCAAATAATGCATTCTGTAAGGTCTGCTTTTTATTCTTTTTAGTAAGAGGGTTTGATCTTCTGCATCACTTTGCTAATTCCTGATGGTGATGTATTCCTTGCTAATACATCTGTCGTAACTGTTGAGATGTTGGAGTGCGTCCAGAGGAGAACAACAAGGATGGTGAAGGGGCTGGAGCACAGGCCCTATGAGGAACGACTGAGGGAGCTGGGGTTGTTTAGCCTGGAGAAGAGAAGGCTCAGGGGAGACCTTACAGCTCTCTACAACTACCTAAAGGGAGGTTGTAGTGAGGCAGGAGTTGGACCCTTCTCTCAGGCGACCAGTGATAGAACGAGAGGACACGGTCTCAAGCTTCGCCAGGGGAGGTTTAGGATTGACATTAGGAAGAAATTCTTCACTGAAAGGGTAATTGTTCATTGGAATGCGCTGCCTAGGGAGGTGGTCGAGTCACCATCCCTGGAGGTGTTCAAAGAGAATTTGGATAAGGCACTTAGTGACATGGTGTAGTTGACAAGTAGGAGTAGGTGTAGGTGTTGAGTCATAGGTTGGACTCGATGATCTCAAAGGTCTTTTCCAACCTTACGATACTGTGATACTGTGAAATGGAGAGTAGAATTTGCTCATCTCAGTTACTTGCCCTTGAACACGATTAGCAGCCACAGCCTCACCAGGTATTCAACTGAAGAAATTAACATCTCTCAACAGTACTCGTGACAGCTACTGATAAACTGTCTTGTTGCTCTTGTCTACAGCACAGCTCTTAATTTTGGATTATTTTTCCCCTGTACTATCAAATACAAAAAAATAACTTTCTAAGCTTTCATTTGTGCCTTTTGGCATCATGCTGGCACACCTGCATTTTGTCTCTCCAAATATTAGGCGAGTACAATACAAATCAGAATTAGAACTTCATACAAAGGAAAACATCTTCCTCCTTCCTTGCAATGGACTCCTCATGCCAATATTTGTCATTAGGGACCTCCTTCTGTCCTAATCAGGAATTAAAAGGCAATTAAAAACTGCCTTAACTGGCAACAAAGGAATTGTATGCAGTGGAATACACAGGGATACACAGAGAAAAAACAGTGAAATGGACTCTATCCCACAAAAGAAACAGGCTGAAGAACAGAGCACTATTTCATATAGTTTGTATGAAGAGATCCCAGTGAACTGGAAGATGACAGATGTTGTCCCGATTTTTAGGAATGGAAAGAAGGAAGACCCTGGTAACTACAGGCCTGTCAGTCTCACTTCAGTGCCTGGTAAAATTATGGACAAGGTTATCCTGGGCATTGTTGAAAAACACTTGACGAACAATACAGCCAATAGTCATCTCCAGCACAGGTTCACAAGGGGAAAGTCCTGCTTAAACAACTTAAATTCCTTTTATGACACAGTTACCCACATACCTGATCAAGAGAATCCAGGAGATGTGGGTTTTTCAGATTTTACCAGAGCTTTTGATACTGTCTCTCATAGTTGTCTTCTGGACAAAATGCCCAGTGTACATCTAGAAATGTCTATAACAGATTGGATGAGCAATTGGCTGGCAGGTCAGGCTGAAAGGGTTTTAGTAAATGAGATCACCTCAGTCTGGCAGTCAGTGACCAGTGGGGCTCCACAGAGCTCGATTTTAGGGTCAATGCTCTCTTTAATGTTTTTATATATGATCTGGATGCAGGAATCAAATGTATACTAAAGAAGTTTGCCAATGACACTAAAATAGGAGGAGCTGCAGACTCCCTCGAGGACAGAGAGCCTTACAGAGAGGTCTGGATAGACTACAGAGCTGGGCAATAGCCTGCCATAAGAAATATTACGAGAGAAATTGCTTGATTCTTCACCTAGGACAGGGCAATCCTGGTTATATATACGAATTGAGGGCAAGAGGCTGGAGAGCAACCCCATGGAAAGAAATCTGGGAGTTTGGGTTGATGGCAAGTTGAACATTAATCAGCTGTGTTCCCTGGCAGCCAAAAGGGCCAACCCTGTCCTGGGGTACATCCAGTACAGCATAGCTAGCCAGTTGAAGGAACTGATTGTCCCAATCTGCATCGCTGTGGTGCCACCCCACCTTGAGTACTGTGTGCAGTTTTGGGTGCCTTAATATAACAAAGATGGCAAACTATCACAGCACGTCCAGAAGATGATGACGAAGACGGTGATAAGCCTTAAATACAAGCCTTACGAGGAGCAACGGACATCACTTGGATCGTTCTGCTTGGAGATGACTTCATGACAGTCCACAGCTTCCTCAAGGGGGAGGTACTGATCTCCTCTCTCTGATGACCAGCAAAAGGACATCAGGAAATGCAATGAAGCTCCACCAAGGGAAGTTCAGATCGGACATCAGGAAAAGGTTCTTCACTGAGAGGGCTGTCAGTTACTGGAACGGGGTCCCCAGGGAGCTGGTAACAGCACCAAACCTGTCAGAGTTCACGGAACATCAGAATGATGCTCCTGGTCATATAGTTTAGTTTTAGGTAGTCCTACAAGGAGTAGGGAGTTCTACTTAATCCTTATGAATCCCTTCCAACCTGAGTGATTCAGTGATTCATTCCACACAGAAAGGCATAACTTGGATAGATCACGGTTAACTGTGAATCTACTGTGTGAAGCATGCACCTACCCAGGAAGTTCTCAGATTTGAGCTTTGCCACAATGGCTAAACAGGCTGCTTGTGTCAATAGTTGTCAAGCAGAGACCTCGGTACTGTTTTCAGTATCGTCTGAATTTGCCATTCAAGATAGACTATCCTATTTAACACTTCTTGGTGGGATATGGAGCCTTTCTGTCACCTTAAGCTTTTCACACTCAAGAAGAGCAAGTGGCTGAAGAGGTTACCTAGAATCTTAACAGCCTTGGACTAACCACTGTTGTACTGCTGACTCTCCTCCCTGCTCCTGCAAGTTTTCAAAGTAGCTAGGTTGAGATGGCCACTTGCTCATTTTATATTCAAAAAAGAAGCTGATTTAACTCCCATCTAAAATACTACAGTGCTTTTCTACAGACTTTTAAGTCACTAATTTAGTATGGATTACTTTCCACAACTTCTGCCCTCTTCCAATTAAAGCAGTACCAAAGCCATCAGTTCTCTATTCTTTATGAAATACGGCACAGCAGATGTGTTGCAACATTCAAGTCAGAACATTCTCCTAGAGTGGTATACCCACCATTGTCCTATGCCTTCCCAATTTATTATCTTCATTTCACCAGCTCTGCTCTTCCCTTTCCACATATAACTCATGCTAATGTAACACGTCACATTGCACAGCCTTGATTTTGAATGCTTACTATCTACATAAATGAGAAATGTATCAATAAGGCCCTGAATGAGGACACAGCTGCAGAGTCTACATAGATGTATTTCATATCCACCATTCTACCAAAGAAGGAAGGAAAAATCCAGTGGATCCTTAAGTATACCTCACTGGGTTGTTGTATCATGACTAAATCGAAACTGATCCTAGCAAGATTTTGAGCCCTCCTAATTATAACACGTGCAAATTGTACATACAATATCAAGTGTCAGGGCTGGATTTTTATTTATTTTTTTTTAAAGAAATGCTGAATGAACACAACCCCAGATCTTATTTGCAATAGGAGACCTCTAAAGTACAGGCAAATGTGACTTTGCCTTCAGCTGTACCTGCCTTTACATGTTCAAAAATACTTTGATTTGGTGAGTCATTCCCAAATGCTTTGCCCCAGGACAAAACAGTCTTCCAAGAACTCCAAATTCTGACATGAACTCCTAAAAATTACATCTTCAGGAGCTTTCCTTCTGGCAGTAGTGGTGAGCAGATGACATCTGCATTTGCTCTGGCCCATAAGCAAGAGCAAGACAGGAATAGCGAGGAACTTACTTTCTCCAGACAAACAAGCACGTTGCTCCAGCAAGCAAAAGAAATGAAGCAAAAGGAATGAAGTATTTGTCACTGTCTTTTTGGGTTTCTCACTCAACATTTCAGTCCTTAAAAATTCAAGCTGTCATTTGTACAATGCTTACATCTCTGCTAATTACTGAAGTTATTATTGTCTAAAGAGAGTCCCATACACATTTTGTTCTCCGTTACCAGTATCAACTTGCAGAAGAGGCAACTAAGGTAATATAACTCAACAACACATCATTTATAACTACCATGTAGGTGCAAGATTTCTTCCTTCTTTTTATACCTTCCCTTCACATACTCTGCAGTCAAACAAAATTTCAGCAAACTGGAAGGAAAGATAAGATTCTTGCCTCTATGGACTGAGACAGCTGCAGTCAAATTTGTATTTCCTTGGCAAAAGGATTAGCCAGGTGAGATAATTCATCTGTAAAAACAAAGCAAGCAAAAAAAAAAGTCCCACAAAACAAAACCAAAAAACCTCAAACCAGAAAACCTAACCTTTTTAACGGCAAGCATACCCTCCATAACACAGCCTCAGAAACAACTATGTCAACAGCACTGTGACCAGCATAGGACAAGTAATCAAAATAATGGCCTCCCAACGCAGGTTTCACTACTGAGCACTGCATTGCACAGAACAATAGCTTGGAACAGTCAGACAACACAATTCGTCACACAGCACTGACATCTCTCTCATCTGCCAAAGTGGTACCCTGGAAGTTCATTCAACATGTGATGTATGTTGCACAGAACATGTATCATCACACAAAGGCACCCTTTTGTACACAGCCTTTTGGAACATGTCATTATTAACCTTAGCAGTCAGCTAAGCAAGTGTTGCAGAATTTCCAAAATATTATTCAGCTCCTTTCCAAGTAGGCCTCCAGATATGTCTGCCTACCAGCTGAAAAATAGGAAAATCTCCATTCAGCATGAAGGACGGAAGTGATCTCACCACTACTCTTGACATTGACAGTTTCACTTTTCGAAATTCAAAGCCATTATTAACCACACCACTCTGCCCAGTCATAACTTGCAGTCTAATTTTTCCTCCCGTGTGAGGTGGAATTTTACTAGTTTCACTGCAAGTGACAATAAAAGCAGAGTGCAGCAAACTTTCCTTAAGATAGGCAAGAGCCTTGTTGTTCAGACAAACAGATATATATTTAAGTGTGATAGTGATGTTTAAAGAGGCATATTCACAGGTAATATATTCCATCCAAGCTCCCCTAAATCCACTAACTTTTGCCCCTTCATCCAAAATAACAACCTTCACCAAATACTTCCAAGATCAGCATTTCCTAAAAAAAGAGCAGGAGGAGTGAGGAACTGCTGATGGAATCTAGTTCTGGTTCAACATTAGTCTAATCTAAAGCAAAACAGAAGACTCAGGAAGAGGATCAGTTCATTAAGTTTTAATGCAAAACTGTCAGAAGCCAGCTATTGGAATATAATTTCCTGCTGCTTTATTCATCTACTGAAGTTAAATGATTGGAAATGTTGCAAATCTAATTTGACTTAATATTGTTGTGATATTGGCATAAATGACTCTCCTTAAAGAAAGTAATCAAGTAAGTAAAATTAAAATCCTTCCCCTACAACAGGAAGATGCCAGCTATTTTAACATAGCTTTTGCTGTGTTGCAGCATTTGCAGCACAGCATGACTGCAAAGAGAAACATTCCCAAACATCATCTGCTAAACAGATGTAATTTACTCATTTATTCTATGAAAGACACACAGTTGAAGACCTGTCTGACCCCCAGAGTAGCACAGACTGTATACACCTACTGGTTACATCCACACAGAATGCAATAATTTGGTCCATTTAGGTGCCTCTCAGCTCATTTTTAAAACATTGAATGTGAAGGAAAACAATTACAAAAAAATACAGTGAAATGGGAAAGAGCATCACTATAGGTTGCTATACACTTCAGGTCATTTGGAATTGGTTCAACACTTTCCATCGTTAAGAAAAACAGAAGGGCACGGGGGAAAGGAGTGCAAACTTTTAAGGATGAGGAAGAAGGGAGATCAGAATGCCAAGTAGCAGAAGGAATGTATTTGAGAGAAAATAAGTGATGGGGGAGCTTTTATCTTCTCTATTGTATTCTTCAGGTGCTCACGTCCAAGCAGTCTGCAAGACAGCCAAACTTCATTCCTTTTGTTCATAAATGGGAAAAGAGAGACAAGCACTACAGCCTAAAACCAGAAACCAGCTGTCCTTTACCCTGATCATTTTCAGTGCTACTTACAATGCCTTACAATATAAACCTCACATAAATATTACAGGACATTGCTTCACCAGAATTATCCAGACAGCCTGTGGGTATAGACAGTCTTATACATCCCTTCCCTTTCACAGGTGTCCAGTAACACCCACAGTTCCCTATTTCTTAAAGCCTAACATGTCCAAACACTCAAAATATGTATGTCTGTTGGGGTTAACTCTCCTTTACAAGTTTATTAGTTCCTTTCAAGAATTTGGAGATTTGCTGGAGCTCAGATTATTTCACTTAACTCTTCCAGTCCTGGAATAACTTTCTAGCCTTTTACATATTGTCTCATGAGTTCTTTTCCCACAGCTTACAACGATGATGATAGATGGAAACACCTTACACTGTATTATGCACTAATCCATTTGCACTCTTGTTCAAATATTATTCAATGACTTCAGTGCACACGTCAATTGCTCCAAATCCCATGCTGCAGAGAGCCAACCATTCTCTAAAGTATCAAAACCAGCCACAGCTACTCTCATGTCATCCCTATGATTACCTTTGTCTAGACTAAACTCTATCACACAGACGCTATGTCTCTCTGTTAGACATAACATATATACATATATTTATACTCAGATGTTATTAGATCTTTACTAGAGTTACTTGGTTGCTGTCATGTGAAGTTCAATATCTGAGTTTTGAAAGCTAGCTCCCTTAAAAATTCATTTGTTGTTTTAAAATGAAATACTAAATTTAGAAGATTGAGTACTAATGCATAACTCTGAATTCTATTCATAATCATTTCATAGGCTAGAGTAATTGCAGAAGACCTAAACTGCTGCATTTGAATATCCATAACATTAGAGGACACGACAGCTGTTGTTTTGGCAAATGTGTGAAATACAACATAAACATTATGCAATAGAAGTAATCTTGCTGGTGGAAGGTGTGAAAACAAATAACTTCATCACATGGGTGAGCTTATCCTTACATGATTGGCTTACTAGTGTCTTTCAGTAGATGCAAGTACTAAAAAACTGTAATCCTCTCACCTTAGTTGTATTATACAAATCACCAGATATGTCATTCACCTCTGATCAGCTTTCAGAAAGGTTCTATTGAAGAAAATGATGCAGTAGTATCAATAAGTTAGTGACAGAAAATCCCAATGCATCACTTTCTCTTGACCTCAGTTACAAACACAACCTTGTTGAACTTCTTTAATGCTTGTAGCATTAGCAGAGTTTTACGTTCAGCCCAAATCATACATTATTGTATAACAGAGCACTTTGTTATCACAGAGAACAGTATAGTGGAACAGATAAACATAAAAGGAGCTATGTGTTAGTAAAAAGCCTTTGATACCCAGCAGGTTCTCAAAATTTTCTGAGTCAGAACTATTTACTTAAAAAAAAAAAAAAGGAGATAAATTTACAAAAAGCACTGTTAGTCAATGTCGTCCACACTGAAGCAATATATTGGCATTAATGGAAGCAGGTAAGCAGACAGAAAACTATAAGCCTTCCTTATGCTGCTATGGAATACACAGATCCATCTCTATGTCTGATCTCTGTGCCAGGCAATATTCTATTTCCCTTGCCCTCACATAAAGGCAAAGTCTTCCCTCATGCATTTGGAAGGAATAAAGTACACGGACTAGAAGAAGCAATTAGATACATCTGTTGAGTGTTTTCCTCTCTCTTTGTGCTAAATGGGAAAACGCTGCTTGCATTTGTAAAGCTGTAACACTCGTACAATTTCAAATGTCTTTTTCTTTTGCCAAATCAACTCTCAGAAATTAGATATTATTGTAGAAAGCACTGCCTAATGAGCCAGTGTCATTTAGAATATTCAGATTTATATTAACTACCATCCAGTTTTCAAGCCCTAAAAATGCCATTAATAGGCTTCAGAAATATAAGGGATGGTCACAAGGACAATAGACATGGGTTACAGCTGTTCTCGCAGCTGCCATACGCTTCACATGCTCCAGAGATGACAGTGATTGATAGTCAAATTACATTGCCAGTATTTTTCAGTGTCAGGCTCATTATTAGACACAATGCTTTGGTTGGTCTTGGGAATTTGTGTCACTTAGCTGATAAATTCTCCCATCTCCACGAAATAAGTTCACAAACACATATCAGAAATAAACACTTGATGTGGTATGAATGATACAACCAATAATATTTGATAATAAATAAGCAAAACATTATGAGTTGTGAACACCTTTATAGTTAAAGAATCTATTTTTAGGGTGACAAAACTTTTCATGAGATGTCTTTTTGCATTGCTATGGTTTCATCTTTCAAAGACGACGCTTATTATGTTCACAGTACACTTAGTGTGCATGTGGATTTAACAGATTTTTACAATCACACTGATATTCCCAATAGCCTTAGTCAATGTTTCTCATTTTACACATAAAGGAAACAAAACTCTCCCATGCCATCAGTCAAGATCAGGAGCAAACACAGTCTTCAGCCAAACAAGGAGTAATGCAACTCTAAGAAGCCGATCAAAGAAATGTAAAGTTTTCACAGAATACTCCCGTCTTATTTTTCCGTGCATACAGTCAGACTGTATTCGGTATTTACAGATTACTAGTTTCAGATTCTTTCTAACATCAGTAAATCCTCACTACACAGCTGTGATATAAATACTATGGGAAAAGCAAGTAGTGGCACCAACAGAGATTTTGTAATTAAATATTTCTATTCTAAGGATTCAGTCACCTGTTTAGTAAATTCTTCCATTTGTTTTGCTTGATAGAAATTAAGCAAATTGAGTCTTTGCTTCAGAAGGTGTCTTTAAACAAGGTTTGGGTTTTTTTCTCTTTGGGAATAGGGTTCAGAACAAGCAAATTCTGTCCTTTACAAAAAAAAAAATATAGGGAGAGGAGGGGGAAGCAGCTACTTTACCTATTATGAAGTCTTTAGAACTATGTAGAGGTAGAATGTGATAGTCTGACAGAACCCATGGCATACATGCATGTTTTTAGTGATTTTAATTATAAATAGCCCTACGAAATTTGCTCAGGTTTGGAGAAGCAACCTAAAGATGTTATCTTGCATTTCAGCAGAAACCCCAACACTAGTGTGCACGTGATGAACTGTTCAAAGCTTTCCCTTCTGACTGACCATGAAGTCTGGTACGTTTCTCACCCATATTGATAATGTTTCCCCAGATCAGAAGCCTGTACTCTTGTTCAAACTAGCAAGGTAGATGTTCTCAAATCCTGAGAGTGGCCAGTTACAGCTTATTTAAAGAAAAGGAAAATCAAAAGATCTCCATGTCTCCGTGACACCTTGACACCACAGAAGGGACTCATACAGGCAGCAGGTAACCTGACCTTAAAACTGACACTTCTTAGTCCTGCAAACAGCATCTACACAGAGCAACATTTTGTAATATACCGTAGCATTTTGATCTGGATGGGCACAAACAGATTAAAATAAATCCAAAGGAATAACATTCCTGTGAATTCCCTTAGCAAAACTGGAATTAAAACTTTAGAGGCAGTCTTCCTTTCCTTGCTTCATCGTTGCAGTAACCTTTGAATGTCCTATTGAAATGTCTTCAGAAGTTTCTCTTTGCAGTATGAATGCAAGCAAATTTTAAATGGAAATAGAAAGGGACCAAATTTCCCAACAAGTAAACAAAAAAGATCATCAACAAACCTCTGATATTTTACCAAGTACATCTGAGCTGCAAAAGATACAGATGTAGATGTATGTGGCTTAACATGAGAACATTTCTAGGTACAGTATCAGTCAATCACCTAAAAATCTTCTTAAAAGAAAGACAAATCACAAATTCAGTGTTACTATCTTTCATGCTATACATTTTTTTCTTTTCTTTTCCCTCCCGTAAAACCTGTGATTTCAAACACAAATGTCACCTTGGCGTTATAGCAGGTAGCAAATAAAGAATGTAACACTTGCCCTTGCTTTTATTTTCATTCCTTGCTCCATGTCTCTGTAGTTACGCAACAGCTGATACAGGCAGACAAAAGCAGCCCCTGGCACACATACTTTGGATCCTGCTCAGCACAGATGGAATTTTAAGACAATTTATCTGTACAAACCTCCCTGTCTCTACTAAGACTTATAATTTAGCTATATGTGAGCAGATTACTGCGAGGATGTGAAAAAGCCCTGACATTAAGGCAGCGTTTCAAAGGAACTGCAGGTCCTTGCACCAAACCACTAAGATGCTGTAGCTTCTCTATGAATGCAGTGGTACAACTACTTCATGTTGACAAAATATTCCCTCAATGGAAGTCAGATGTGTAAATGGGTCTATTACCACATTTTACCAGAGTCCATACTCTACAGGACACTGCAGACTCAATTTTTTTTCCCTGCCAAAGTCTAGGCAAGGGAAAACGTTAAACCATCTAAAGTATACAGAGCATTTCCTACTATTTATTACTCTTAGCAGACAGGTAACATGTCATTCCATTTTATTTAGCACTAGTTTCATTCCTCTATTTCCACCACCAACTTGAATAAATTTTAAATGGAGTTACCTCCACTGCTGTTCCTATACTTGTACTATCACTTCTATGTCAGTTTACTGCACGTGCCAGCTTAGGGATCACAACCACTCTTGGCACTTTGCTCTCTTTCCATGTTTAGATCTGACGGTAAAATTTTTTTTCCTCTACTAAAGCAGTCTTCAACACTCTACAGTTGGGGGGGGGACACGAGGGGACAAGTTTGTTTGAATGAAAGGAAAAATATTTCCATTTTAGAGAACGAAACAATGTCAAAATCTGAAAGAAACACTCCAAATATTGAGTACATGTCTATCCAACTGGGTAACTTCTCTGCCATACTACATCAGGTTAGGTATTACCAAACATTTATGTTACAATCAGGACTGAGGAGAACAATATCAGAAAAGCAACTTGCAGAAAGAAATGAAAAAGAATTGACAAAGAAAACTTAACTTGCTAGTGGTGGGGTGTGTTTACCAATGCAGCTCTGGACAGATACCTCTTCTTAAGGAAAATACAGTACAGAGGAATGCTGTAAGTGCTGAAGAGGCAGCATACTTGGGAAAGAAAAAGATTACACATGATGTCTCTGCTGCCCTATTCCTCTATCAATTCTTGCTGTGAGCCCACAGCTGTTTTGGGTTCTGCACTAGAAGTTAGGAATACCCCACTGACCTTTAAATGAGGACATGAATGTATCAATGCTCTACAAAACACTGAACACTCTTGGAATGCAACCTCAGAAGTCAGTCTACAAGCTGTTACAAACGCCTTACATATCTGGCCCTACTCAGAAGTAAGAGCTAAGTGAGAATTTATTCAAAGAAACATTTTTATAGCACATTAACATTAGACAAAAGTGTTTGGATGTTGGCCAACTGAAACAGAGCAAGCTTGTCTTCTGAGAAACAGAATGGGAAGAAGAGATTATCAAGTATTAAATATACTCCATGCAGTAGATAGAGGATGTGCATTCTGGCAGATCTCAAGACTTGAAAGCTTTCAAGGATAAATATATCTGAAAATTAATGTTAAGTTTGTAGGTAAAAGTCAGGAATAAAATGCCCTAAGATTCAAAATATCAGTTAAGGAAAAAAGGGCCCACTGTTCATCTGCAAGTGTCTTTCGACCTCCGGGAGAGCTTGACTGGATTTCTAAAGGTGTTCTTTTAATGTCTATAACTGTTAATTTTGTGCATACAAAGGCTTAGATAGTTATTCCAGACAGCTTGGGAAAGCCTGTCAAGTTTTACTGTTTGGAGATTTTTGAAAAAAAAATGGCTGCAGAATGAGCTCCTTAAATATTTCATATCTGTTTCTCTATGGCAAACAAGTTGTCTTAGTTTAAATGAAAACTAAGATCTGTTATCAGATATTAAAGATCTTTAATTAGAAAAAAAAATTGTATAGAAGAGATCACAGTTCTTAGCTACAAATATATGTGTATACAGAACAGAATCAACACTAATCACAACTAAAACCTAAAAGTCTTCAGAAACAGATTGAGTCCTGTACCCAGAATCTTGCGATGCAGGTCTCTAAGAGCTGGCGAGCAGTCACTGCCCTTCACGGGGAGGCGCGGCCCCCCCTCAGCCGGGGAAGGGGGGAGGGAGATGGAAATTTAGTGCAAGTTCTGCCGGAGTTGTGGAAGATTCAGATGACCCGTGATCTTTTCTTCAGAGATTGCAAAACGTATGCACTCAGGGACTGCCGCTGCCGTTACTGCCACTGCTGTCCGAGAGGAAAACGGATGTCCGGACACGACCTCTGTCCCGGTTTCCCCGGAAACGTCTTCCCCCCATTCCCCTTCGCGTCTACTGAAATTCCCTTTATTGGCAAAAGGAAGAAAAATTCCTCGGGGAAAAAAAAAATCCCAAACCACAACACATGTATATTACACTTTAAAGATTCATAAATCTCAGATTTCTTGCAAATAGGTATTGCCCTCTAGCCCACCAGTTTATGACCTCCAAAGCCTCTCTCCTGTTTTGGACTCCTAAGTCAGCTTCTTTCACATTGAGATCATTTACTTACTTCAGTGACTACTGGCACAATCTGAACCTGTTAAGGTAGCAGGAAAAAGAAAAAAAAAATAGAACAACATCTTGCTCCCCGTTACATTCTAGATCATTTGACAAAAGTAAATGCAACCAGCAGAAACAGAGACAGGTAAAGCAAGATTCCCCATTTACAACCATCTTTTGCAGTAGACCAGCACAGCTTAGATCTACAACTTGGAAGTTCTGGAACATCATTTCCAAACTCTCCATTGCAACACCTCTCCCCACTCATAATTCTGCCATAACTCAAAGTTTATAACTATGCAGGCAAAGTTTATATAGGGTTAAAAGAGGAGCCAAGAATATTCGGAAAGGAAAGCTTTCAATGCTTTCACACTGTAGTATAAATCCTAAACCCCTTTGAGTATTACTTTGAGAAAGGAATTCTGTCCCTGACTAGGACAAGATTAGCCTTAACTTATTTAGATAATAATGGTTTTAATGCAGAACAAGATTCTTAGTGCTTTATGTGGAAGCTAAGCAACACTAGTTCCATGATTTGCATTCTGCTTTGCATGCAACAATGCACTGTGACTGCCAGGACTGGTACTTCCACGTCATGTGTGTATACAACCAGCAAGTGACTTCCTGAGGCAGGATACCTACCAAGTCTTCCATCTTTGTGAGCCAGGTTGGATGGCCAGCATTTTGTATTTCGAAATAAACCACATGGTATTAATTAGTAGGTCTTCGTTTAGAACACCGGTAAAGAGGTCCTCTCTTTAGAAAAAAGCCCCGTTAAAATAACTGTGAATCAACTTCTAAATCTACTAAGCCAATTAGTTGTGTGCCCTCCTAACACTTCCCTCTTCCTTCATGTCCAGCCTCCTCAGGTTGATCATGCAAATAAAAGCATTGGTCCAGACAGAATAACAGACCTTTTCGTCCTGTCCCCACTATAATCCACTTTTTCATTCCACACTGACCATTTTCAAATAAATCAAACAAAATGGGTTTCCAAGCAACTACTGACTTGACACAAACTGCGTAGAATTTCTGGCTGATGGCAGAGTAGGACTACAAAGACTGAGAGTTTTTCTAAGGTTCTGACATGTTTTTCTACACTACAGCAGGCCCAACATCTGAATGAAATGAAGAAATTACACAATGCATAGTAGACCTGTGGAAATCCTCCCCGCAAGAGATCCAATTTAAAAAAAAAAATTGTGGACAAAGTCTTTCACAAGAGGTGACCTCTGTAGCTTGGTTACCTAATTCTTAATTTCTTTCCTAGTCATCTGCCACCGGCCCCTGCCAGAAATACAGTATCAAGTTAAATGGTCCCTTCATCTCACCCAACAAAACATGTTTCAAGTCCTAGCCATAAATTAGACATTCAACATTTAAGCAGGAATAATTCTATTGACTTATATGTTTCATTCAATAAATTAATCATACCTTGCATGACACAGAAGAGTGTTGTAGGATTTAATGCACCTGTGTGATTTGTAGCCTAAATATTCACCATAGCAAAATCCATATACACTAATGACTGAATTGCTTGTTATAACAAGAGTCAGGTAGGGTAAATTGAGCACAGAGATTTGTGCTTGCTGTATTGCTAAGCTCACAGAAAACCATCTGCAACCAGCACTGGAAGTAAAGCTCTCCTTCATTTTTACAGTGGAGTACATTTAAAAATACACACTTCACTGTAAAAAAAAAACTGCTCAGATTTGGAGTTAACATCCATAATACTAGAAGAAGGCTTTTCTTAAAAGAGCTTGGATACAGTGGAAGTTGTAGAATTCTTGTAGGCATGAAGTGATTTACATTTTTTCTACAGCATATAACACACTAAGGTTTAGAGACTAAGAGGTTCCTAAGCAATATTGGGACAACAATGACAACGACAATAATAATAATAATGATGAAATGTAGCTTAATAAAATCTAATATTTTCCTCCTCTTCAGATTTCAGAGAGCCGTATACCCAAAGGAAGAAGTATACCTTCTCTGTCTATGAAAGAGGGTATCAGTTTTCTGGTTTATTATTTCCTAATATTTGGTCAGGGTTTTTTTGGTCAAACATTGCCATCCAGTGGCAGGAAGAATGGTGGTGTAAAAACCCACTAACGAACCCTGTCCGTTTTTCCTATGCTGTCTGTCCTCAAAATGACATGGGCAAATTAACCTAATTTTGTTCCCTGCTACCACATACATATCTAATTTTACATGAGACATCAGAAAGATTATGCAGGCATAAATGCTCCCAGCTAGAAGAACATCATCAGAGCATGTTTCAAGAGTTGAAAGACATTTTTTAGATTTTCCTTATCATTTAAGCTCAGCTAGTATTTTTCTGGTACTAGTCTGACACTTAAGGTAGCTTAGAGTCCCAGCTTACACTCAAGGCTAGAAAAACAAAATGAACACCTGATCACTAGAAGCAGGCTGAGACATCACAGGAAACATTAGTCTCTATTTGTTGTCTTGGAAAGCACAAACCTTGAAACTTCAGCTGCTCCGAAACATTTACAATTATATTGAGTTCAATTACTTCTCAGCTCACCTTACAGTTTTTCTCAGCTCTGCAGCATGGCAAGAAAGCTTGTGGATCTTTGCAGATGGGGAATGTCACGAAAAACCTAATCGTGACAGCCTGTACCCAAATATCAGGTATACAAATAAAAAGTATTTGCATAGTAGAATTGCTGGATTCTGTTCTTGCTCTTAAAGTAAACAGCCTGTTCATGACATTGTTTAGACAGGTGACTGAACCAGGAAGAGAAAAAGCAGTGCATCAATTATAGTATTGGACTTTTCATTCTCTTTTGAAGCAAAAGTGTAGAGAAGGCTTCAGAAACAGTCCGCATTCCTTTGCCCTCCCCAGGTATAGTAACCTTGCCATCGATCAATAGCTCTGCTTCCCATCTGTTTATGTAGTATCTGATGCTCATGCATTGTTTGTGTGGATGGGTCAAAAACTGGGCAGGAGAACATCTCAAACTACGCAAGCTTTCCCTTCAAATAGGCTCTTCTGGCAGCCTAGTTCCTGGTGAGGAAGCTGCTGCAGAAAGTTCTTGAAAATCCCACTCTCTGAGGCCAACTGAGGAATCCCATGGTAAGCGTGCAAAATGCAGAGAACAAAATAAAAATTTTCCTGCAATGCAGTGGATTGACCCAGGAGAACTGCCTGCTAGAACCAATGCCTTCCCGTGAACGGCATCATGAGGCAGCCTCCATTTTCACCTTTGTCCAAGGGCCCCAGATTCGCAAGGAGCAGAATGCCTTTCCTGAGGTGCTGAGCAGCCCTGATGTTGCAAATCACTACTCCACTGCAGGACTGGCCAAAAAGCTTTGCATGCTCATTTCTGAGGGGAGGCTTGGCAGTTTGCAGGAGACCAATGCTTTGTTTAGCAACCCTTTCTGCCTGTAAAAGTAGCCTTTTAAAATTATTTCTGTTGAATGGTTAATGGTCGTTCAGACAGTGTCAATATAAAAAAATAAAGTTATGACTCAAAGAAGTTTTCTTGTACATGGAATGCAGTTGCTTTTAATTGATATTATTTCTGTGATCATTTCAACCTCTTAATGTTTCCCTCCTTTTCGCAGCACTCTAAGCTATGCAATTGTCTGTTGTTGCAAAGATGAAATGCTGGGATCGTGCCCATACTGTGAACGGTACATTTCACTACCACAGTTGCATGTGAAAGCACCAGAGCAGGGGTTGCTATTGGTAATACTTCACAAATCAAACTTTCCTTATAAAGCCAATAACTCCCTCCTTTTGAGGGAAAGTTGAGGTTTTATATGCTCATTTTCCAGAGAAGCAATTTCTTTGATGGAATGGTTGAATTTAACTCTTGCCTCACATGAGGAGATCATGTGTGAATTTCAAAGAAATGCAAGAAATAGGACTGAAACATACAAAGCTTGCACACAGACAAAACCTCCACTTTTTGTCTGACCCATGAAATTTTCATGAGATTTTCATGAAAAGATGCTTTCTTCTTTTCAGCTTCCTTCTTCACTTGACTTTCCCATCCTGTGACATGGATCAGAGAATCCCATTCTCATGAAGGAGTCTTTTTAGCAAACCCCAGGTTATCCTCATTTTGAAGGGATTTTGAAATAGTGTAGTAAGCAAACGCTAGATCTTAGTTACAATGTTGGGGGGAGGTGGTGTTTAAAGCTTTTCACAATGTTAATTTTTTATCCTTACTTCTCTCTGCACAAATTCTTCCTTGCTTTCCACCTTTGAGGGTACTACTTTCATTTTACTCGTGCTGCATTTCATCACTTCAGTGCTGCCTTCCCTCACTTCCTAAAACCACACCTCACCCAAAGTACATGAGTCAGTGCAATGTAAATCCATTTTCTTTGGTCTTTCACCTCCATAGATCTCACATGCTTCAGGAGAACCACATCCATAGGAACCATTTAACTGAGCATGTGCAGTGTGCTGCAGGTCCCTTTCTCTCCAGCGCACCTCCTCCCCAGGGGCTTGGCAGTTCAATTTGGTGGCGCTTTGAGCAAATATAGATGATCTATCTAGGCATTAACGAGACCCATGGTGTTTCCTGCAAAGGACCTGGTTTGCCTGGCCTGCCCTGTATCCCCTCAGACTTTGGCACCCCTCCCCAGGGAGGGCTGACACTGTCGGTCCTTGGCCCACTGTGGAAAGAGTAGCTTTAAGACTCCCTGGCCACCAGAGCCCCCACAGCACAGCAGTAAGTAGGAGGGCATCTTTTGTTCCTGGACAGGGGTTGGGAGAACAGGCTTGTTTCTGCCAAAGGAAGAGAAAAACGGTCCCGGCAGCAAGATATAGGAGGACAGGAAGGAAAAAAGGAAGAGCTGGCTGGATAGGGAGGTGCAGCAAGAAACATCTGGACAGGTAGTGGGCCAGAAAAATAAATGAAGAGCAGCAGGGCAGAGGGACAATGAGAGGATACGAGGGGTGGGGAGTGAGGCAGAGGTGCGGCAGGATGAAACCAGGGGAAGGTAGCAGGATAGAGTTGGGAGAAGCACCACTGGGACAGAAGAACCAAAAGAGAAAAAAAAAGAGGGGAAGAAAGATGGGGGGAGGAGGACCAGGGAAGGGGACGGACAGATGACAAGGAACGTGACAGATTGTCAGGAAAGACCAGGACAGGGAGTAAGACAAGATGATACACAAAGAAAGTGACAAAGAGGTGGGACAAAGTGGCAGGACAAAGAAAAATGGGAAGAGATGGGAAGCAGAACAGAGAGAGAGGGAGGAAAGCCTAGTGCAAGAAGCAGGAAAGATAGATGAAGTTAAACTACACTGGGCTGCAGACAGACATGAAGTGAGAAACAAGAAGTGACAGGCAGCAGGACAGAGTGATAGACAACAAAAAAGCCAGAAGCAACAGGGCAGATAACTGGGGGAAAGGCCAGGAGAAGGACAGAGAAAACGAGAGAGGTGAGAACGTAACAAAGCAGGACAGAGAGCTGGAGCGAGAAAGGAGAAAAGACAGTAGGCCGTACAGAGGGAAAGAGAAATGAGGCCAGGCAGCAGAACAAATGGATGAAAGAGGAAAAAAAAAATGTAACAATGGGCTGAAGGACAGAGATGGTGAGATTCAAAAATAGACACAAGGAGCATGTCAAAATGACAGAGAGAGAAAAAAGGGACAGTAGGACAGAGTAATGACAACAGCAGGACAGTATCAGAAGGAAAACAACAAATTTAATGGACAGTGGGAGAGAGGGATACAGAGAAAGAAGGAATACAGACAAAGAGGAAAAGGAAAGAAGGGCCAGCTAGCTATACAGAAGATTATAGTCAGAAAAGATGAGAGGGCAGGGCTTAGAGAATGAAAGAAAAGACAGCAAGTGGTTAGGGTTAGGGGTTAGCGTTAGGACTGGGGTTAAGGTTAGGGTTACAGTTAGGGTCAGGTTTAGGGTCAGGGTTAGGGGGTGGGGATTAGGGAGCAGGTTGGTGTTCAGGTTAGGGTTAGGGGGTGTTTAGGGTCTATAGAGGCTCTACAGGGGCTCTATGTAGGCTGTTAAGGTACTATTGCATTTATTAGGCTCTATAGAGGATTTATACAGGCTTTTTAGGGGCTTATTAGGCTCTATAGCCTATTTAGGTACTATAAGGGCTTATTAGGCTCTATATGGGCTGTTTAGGTTCTATAGTGTGGCTTGCAGGAGCAGGGAGGTGATTGTGCCCCTGTACTCAGCACTGGTGAGACCCCATCTCGGGTTCTGTGTTCAGTTTTGGGCCCCTCACTACAGGAAGGACATTGAGGTGCTGGAGCATGGCCAGAGAAGGGCAACAAGGCTGGTGACTGGGCTGGAGAATAAGCCCTATGAGGAGAGACTGAGGGAATTAAGGTTGTTTAGCTTAGAGGAGTCTGAGAGGAGACCTCATCACTGTCTACAATTACCTGAACAGAGGCTGAGATGGGGTCGGTGCTGGTCTCTTCTCACAAGTGACAATGGACAGGACACGAGGAAATGGCCACAAGTTGCACCAGGGGAGGTTTAGACTAGACATTAGGAAGAATTTCTTTACTGAAAGAGTGGTCAAGGATTGGAACAGGCTGCCCTGGGAGGTGGTGGAGTCACCATCTCTGGAGGTGTTTAAAAAATGGGTGGATGAGTTTCTTAGGGACATGGTTTAGTGGGGAGACGTGCACGATCGGACTCGGTGATCTCAGAGGTGAAGTAGTGAAAGACAGAAATATCCCTCATTTTATATATACATATACCCACATAAATAATTAATCTATTTATATAAAAGGATTTCCAAATAAATCCCTAATATCTACTATATTATATAAAGTATTTTAGAACACAAAAAATCTGAAAAAATATATAGATGGTTTTAAGATACAACAATAAATCATGCATATATAAATTAAAAATTAAACAAATTTGAAATGCCAAAAAAAGCAGAGAAGATAATAGGAAGGAATCCACAATAAAAAAAAAAAGAGCGTGACAAGGTCTGAGCAGAGATATGTAATTGAAATAGAGGTCATAAACCAGCGTGAACAGAGAACAGAATCTCAATAGTTGGAAGTGAAAATAGATCTCTAAGTCTAGAGTAGAGAATTGTTTTGGCTTTAGCTGGCTTGTTTTGGCTCATTCTGGCCCCTTAAGTCCCCCCTATGGAGCCTCCTATGGAGCCCCTATCATGCCCTATGTCCCCCTGTAGAGCCCCCTATAACTAACTCCATCACACCCTGAGTAGCTCCTTAAAAACCCATCTTTAGATCCAACACTGCTCTTGTTTTCCTTTTTATTTCCCCTGGGAGTGGAGAGAAGTGAATTTGGGTCCTATCTGTGCACATTTAGCTGCCGAAATGAACCAAGTCAGGGTTAAACCCATGAAAATTGAGAGGGCTGCAGTAGAACAGCAGGTATCGTCCATAAGGGGGACACATGGCTTTATAGGAGCTCCGTAGGGGCCTACAATGGGGGGGGGGCAAAGGGGGCTCCATAGGGGTGTACAGCTCTTTGCTGTGCGTGGGAAGGGGAGGGCACATCAGTCGTCCTCTGAAAAAGATTTGTACTTTACTTCCTTTAAAATACATATAGTATTCTAGCACCTACAAAGAAAACCTTCCAAACATCATCTTTTTGGTAGCTTTGAGCCTGTAAACATCAAGAGCGGTAAAACGCTCTTAGCTCTGCAGTAGAATAAAAGATGGCCTCACACATGAGGCGTTCTGTCCAAAGGCTGGGCTTGACAAAATGGGAAAATGCACCAAAGGCCATCCCCGTGTCTGTCTCCAGAAACAGTGCAGAGAAAGAGAGCAGGAGAATGACTTAGCTGACACCGGCACCGAGGTTTGGGCTAACGGGCAACCGACGTTTATTGCCCAAAGGACAACAGTGCCACTGGAGGACTCCAGGTAAAAGCGTGCAGATGTCTAAGTCAGCATCTCGCTATTCGCCTTTACGACCCCTGTGCAACTCGGTGATGACGATGTATGGGATGCCAGCTCCTGGATTGGGAAGTTGCTCGGTCTCAGGCAGTCCACCGCAAGCATCTCCTATCACTGAGCCTGTCTCAGACTGTGTCCAGATATAGGGTTCACCCATCCAGGCTCACCCGGTCCTTAACCTGACTGTAAAGGAGGCCATGAATGTCTTTAGACTGTCTCATAATGCTCAAATCAGTGAGATGAATTGGTCAGGGCACACAGGAGCCATTGTGAGAGATTCAGCTGCTCTCCCTACATCCTCTATGTGCTGCATGCACGCAGCCTTTTGTACAGAGGCTGTTACATCCAAAAGCCCGGCGGTTTTAATTGCCGAAGGTTCCCCTCTTTCGTATGGGTTTAATCCCAAAGCCCAAAGTGCTACTTGTGCGATTACAGAGTGATTCCAGCCACCTGGCACTAGGGCTAAAAGGACCCCAGGGCCATAGTACCCCTCTGCTTCAGAGGAATTGAGCAGAACTCAGTCCCCTCCCATCAAAGATACTCATCCTAAATATTCTACTTCCAATTCCAAGAGCCACCATGGATATTTCTCTTGCATCTTGGCTGGTTCCACAGCAGAGCAGAGCAGGGTGCAGGTGGCCACAAAACAGATATTTTCAGACCCCTTCTGTCTTTTCCATTTTAATCAGAGATCAGATGTTGAGCTTTTCCCTGATTCACAAGGAGGGGGTCTGGGTCTAAAGGTCCTTCGTCACCACTAGAGTCCCAAACGATCACCATCCCATGTCTCGGGATCACAACACTAGCCTCATTTCTGAATCCTTGTATCATTCTTTGTGAGAGGGATTTAGGTTTGCAGCAAATCTAGTTTTTCCTAGCATTGTACGTCTCGAGCCCTAGTGTTCACTAAACTTAATTTGTGCGGCTCAGTCTCTTGTTTCATCTCCTCCAGTTCTCACAGACCAGTTCCCCCGTGTCTGCTCCATGGCATTTATGGTGACATACAGTCATCAAGGACAGTGGTAGAAGCATGCTCTCAGATATTTGTATGTACTTTATTACCATATACTTATTTCAATCGTTAGTACTATTGTTACCATAATTTCATTAAAATTGCAGCTTTAATTTCCACTTTGCAAGCCTTTTTCCTCTTATTTTCATTTCCCCTTCAACTGAGAGCAGGACACAGTGAATTTGGAATCCCAGTTACGTGGCTTTAATTGCCAAAATTAGTCAAGTTAGAGAGAAACTTTGTCAATAGATAAAACTATAATAAAAGAGCACGTACCTTTGTTTCTGGTAAGGGTCCACTCTATGGTGTTCTTGCTGTAAACACAAGGCAGGTGAGATAACTTGCAGCTGCTCCTATTTATCCCTTTGGGGGGGTTCCCTGCCCCACTCCCAGGTGGTGGGCGGGGAGGTCCAGGGGTTTATAAGCCCCAGGCCTTGCATCAGGAGCTCATTCACCCTCTGATCTCTCTTGAGATTAGTGTTCTGCTCTTCTTTCAGTTCATTGCAGCTTTTTGAGCAGATGCAGTTGTTTTGGTGTTTAAGGGGTTTTTTTTGTTGTTTTTTTTTGTTTGTTTGTTTGTTTTTTAGGTATCCATTAGAGGTAAGAGCTTTGCCATGAGTTGAGGCTAAGCAGTGCATGCCGTAGAAAAGGTATTTATTCTATATAGGGGATGTGTGTTGTTTTCAGGTCAGTAACTTTGTATTAGGTGTCCAGGTGTGGCAAGATGTTTTAATGGCTTGCACTTTTTCAAGGTTTTATACTAGTTGCTTTTCCTCTGCTTGAAATTTCCAGTTACAGGGTAGACTGCTGCATTTTCCAATACCTGTGGAACAAGGCATTGTTCCCAGAGGCTTTGCAGACTCTAATAGGCACTCTGTGGGTTACAGAAATTGAAGTCAGCTTTCTTTGCCAGCCTGTAACAGGCTCTGGAGTCTGTGGAATGATAAAAGGTAAGAAGGGCTATTAAAACTTGGGAAGGGCTCAGAAGGGCAGCTCCTGAGGAGCAGGGTCATAGAAGGATCTGGAAGCACAGGACAGGAGTTGTTAGAAGGTAGTGGAGATCTTTATCTGATAGCTGGTGAGTAGAGAAGAACTTTCTAATACTTGAGGACTGGGATGCAGTTGGAGAAAGGGAGATGGGTTTATCAGTCCATTGAGGATGGCTTTGGCCTCTGAAATCTGAGTGAAGGGGCAGGGCTGAGGTGTGGCTTGGCAAAAGAGAGAAGACTAGGAATGGTAGAGAGGGGTTTTAAAGGTGGTGTAGGGAAAAGGGTGGTGTAGGAAGAGTCCCCTTTGGGCAGATATAGGGAGGGGAGTTCTATTCAGCACGGTGCAATCATTTGCTGGGCAGAGCTGTTCCAGCCCAAGTCTGTCATTTGGCTGTTTGTCTGCTGTGTCTTAGGGCTTTCTTGTGTTTTGATTGTCTTTGCAATCAAGGGGTGCTGTGTGTTCCTTAAGTGATGTCCCCGGGGTCTCAAATGCCTGCAGTCACTGGCACAGTGCCACCTGAGTTTCTTGTCTTGCATCACGTACTTAAAGCACAGATTAGTCTTGTGTTGTATAAGTTTACAGTCGGTCATCTCTTGTGGCACTATTGTCTGTGCTGGCATCTCTACTCTCCGGTCATTCATCTTAGTGGACTGGGATTTCTTCACTGCGTTATTTCAGTTTTCAATCTCAAAGATGGGCTTCTCATGCCTACCTCATCTCAGTTATGAGGGTTTCTTGTTTACAAGCCACGATGCTTATCTTGGTCTGGCCTTGCCACACAGCTTGCTTATCTCACCCATGTGGCTATGGAGATCCTCTTGCCTGACTCTGTCTGCGGTCCAGGAGTCTTTCTTATTACCGAGAGCTTTTTCTCATCATTTGAGTTGCAATGTTTGTAGCTTTTTGTCTGGCATTGGTCTGTGTGTGTGCAACTTGTCAGCCAGAGCAGCTCCAATGTAGAGTCAGGGCTAGGAGCAATAACAGTAAGAATATATAGCTAGTAAGTTGATACGCCTAGGCTGTTCAGGTGAAGTTGCTCAGTTTTCTCGGATCCAGTACCATCCACAGGTTGCACGGGGAGTCATTTCAACAGCATTTTATGGGCATGTCTGGAGCTATGTGGGAGGGTTGCTGAGCAGTAGGAAGCAGATGGAATCCCAAAGATGTGAAGACCCATACATACAAGCCTTAAAGTATGGCCTTGTTTTTTTTTTATGGTTGGCTGTAGTTGGGATCCAGATGGTGTTCCTGAATGGGAGCAAGATCACAGGAATTGTTCAGTTATTGATCAGCATCTGATGGATGTATTTGGTTTTGTTTCAAGATGCAAAGAGATGAGTTGGGCACCGAAGGGGGACAGAGGAGAGCGGAGCAATAAGAAGGTCACTCGGGCCATGGTATCAGAGAAAATGTGACTGGTGGTCACGTGGCGAGCTTATGGGTTGAGGGTTCTATTTTGAAGGTGTGAAGTAATGTGCAAAGAGGAATATCAACACCAGAGCTGACTCAAGCGAGGATAGCTACAGCGAGTGGGCCGAAGTAGCAGTTTGCTTGGGAGTTGTATTGCCTGTGAAGCTATAAGCATTTTTTGCTTTTTCTGTATTACAGGTGATGTGCAAACCTCACCATGGCGGCACCAGATGTTGGGAGTCCTGGCAGATGAGTGGTCAAAGTTACTGTTATAGTTTCAGGTTGGTTTTCTTTTTTTCTTTTCAGGGAATTTTTCCTTCATTTGCTGGCAGTGGGGGGGAAGGAGCCATTTCTGGGGAGACCGGGGCAGAGGTTGTGTCCCATTTGCCTGGACATTCCTTTTGCTGGCTATTTTCCAGTCTCTGCCCTTTTCACCATCTTGCTGGATAGAGAATAGTCTTGCTTTGCTATCTCTGTTTGCATTGCTATATTCACTATCTCCCCATCTTTATTTTCCTTTCCCTCTGTGTGTGTGTGTCAGTGCGACTGTGATCAATAACCATCTGGATCAATGTGGAGGAGGTGGCTGCCAGGAGCGGAGCTGCGGCTTAAAGCAATTGGCACCACCAGAGCTTGGGTACAGGTCTCGATCCATATTAACATCTGAATCGCACTTGCTGTTGACTGTTATGTGCACACATACACCTGTAGCAAAACTGTTATCTATTCTGCACAATCTCTGAAAATCACTTAAGCATATTTTGGGTGGTTTTTTCATCCAAACTAAGACAGTTACAAAGCAGAAGCTGGGGAATCACCATGGACAGTGGGTGCTTTTTGGGTACTGTCTAAACATGTGTCTTCTGCTTTAATTGCAGTTGCTGCACGCAGTCTCAGAGGGATGAAGCTTTGTGCCTCCAAGCGGTATGAGAAGGTGAGGAGGTTCTCAGTGAGACTGATATCTAAGAGCAAGGTCTTGTCTAGTAACTTAGGTCAGCATTTATCTTTGGTTTTGCAGGTACTGTTTGGGCTGCCTGTGGAACAGGAAGAATGTTAGGGATGAACTGAGTAGTAGCGAGGAGGAGTGTGGTATTGACTTCTCACAAGTGCAAGAGTAGTTTAATTCCTCTTGTTATCTTAAAGTGCCCCAGGCAATGACGGCTGCAGCATCAAACATTGGAATGGCTTTGGAGCAGGTGAGCACAATGCCACAGCAGTTTTGCAGAGCAAGGTGTCATGCAAGGCACTGATATTGGCCAGAGCAATGCAGAAGGTCAATGGTGTTTCAGTTCTCTGTCTGCTTTTCTTGCAGATGGTGAAGAGGTCCCTGGTGAGGGCAGGATCCTCCCAGACAACCGATGGTGTTGGGCTTTTTCCATCAAGGATGGCTTCAGACCTCCGGCTCTCTGAAAGCTAAGTTGAGGGAGCAGGGCTAGGATGGGGATGGGAAGAGGGAAGAAGGCTGGCAATAGAAGGGAGGGGTTTTAAAGGTAGTGTAGGGGCTGTGCAGGAAGGGTTCCCTTGGGGCAGGTAGAGAGGATTTTTTTTTTCAGCCCAATGCTAGCGAGTGCCAGGCAGGGCAGTTCCAATCTGTGTGTCATTGCGTGGTTTATGTAGTCTGTCTGCTGTATCTCGTACCTTCCTTGGGTCTCGATCTCTTCTTTACTTGAAAGGCATGCAGGATGTGTCAATCTTAAAGCGTGCATCGGTCTCATCTCTTAGAAGTTTCTGATCGGTCATCTTTTGGGGTAGCATCACAGCCCATGTTAGCATCCCTGATGGTCAGTATCTCATTGTCTTGGATCCCTGTTCTGGACTCACTTCTGTGCATCCTGGATGTCTTTAGGTCTTTAAGCGAGGCTTCTTGCACATGCATCTTCCCAGTTGTGGCCGCATCACTTCGAAATGGCCCATGGTCTTGTGCTTTTCCAGGGCTGCCATAGCTTCTTCGCAGCTCCCTAGGTCTTGTTGCCCGATGGCATCTTTGGGAGGGAGTCATTCTTCTTACAGAGTTTCCTTTTGTCTCTTGTGTTGTCAGTCCGTGTGCCATGTTGGTCTGTGTGTGTCTGTGTGGTTGGAGCTGCTCTGCCTGTAGCACAATAGCAATAGTTGGTGTTGTCCTACAGTTTATATGTCTTTAGACTTAGAGTTTGAAGGCCAGGGCTGTTGGGTCCATTACAGAACAGAGCTGTACCTGGAGTAGATGGAGAGGTGTCACATCTTTGGGGTCATGCAGCTGCAGATGGGGTGACTGCAGTTGCCTGGGAGAAGCCACTGGAGTGATAGTAGAGCATTTGATATTCCTGGAGAGTTATATCTGGTGTGTGTGGGTGTCGGGGTTTGATGTCTGTGGGGTTTGCCTCTTGTTCTGTCTGGCTGTAGTGTGAAACAGACAATGTTTCCTAAATGGAAACAAGATGTCTGGAATTATACAGCCATCACATGGCATCGTGGTGACTTGTCTGTTGTTGTTTCTTCAGATGGAGAGGGAGGAGCTGCACACCAAAGGCTGATGGGAGGGGTGGGAAGAGCTTCCTAGCAAGGTGTGCTGGCTGTGGTGCAGGTGGGAACCTGTGACTGGTGTCTGTAGGACCAGCTAACATGTTCCTTTTTCTCCATTTTGAAGGTGCAGAGCCCTGAGCAAAGCAGAATGTGGACACCGTAGCTGAGTGGGGCCAGAAGAGCAATGGTGAGTTACCTGAAGTAGTGGTTATTGTGAAGGTGTCTTACAGTCCACAAGTTATAAGCATCCCTTGCTGTGTGTGTATTACAGGTGATGCACAAGCCTCAATGCCCTCTTGAGTGAGTCCCGCCTCAATGCCCTCTTGAGTGAGTCCCGCCGTCTGGGTGGATGGAGCTGCTCTGCCTGTAGCACAGAAGCAATAGTCAGCAGAAGAATAACGGTGTTGTCCTATGCTTTATATGTCTACAGACTTAGAGTTTGAAGGGCTGTTTGGTCTGTT
Source organism: Neomorphus geoffroyi (assembly GCA_033558235.1). Classification (NCBI taxonomy): domain Eukaryota; kingdom Metazoa; phylum Chordata; class Aves; order Cuculiformes; family Neomorphidae; genus Neomorphus; species Neomorphus geoffroyi. The sequence goes on from JAUMJM010000050.1 coordinate 14,953,455, forward strand.
ACAGACCAAGTAGCTGTACACATAACAGATGGAGAGAGTCATTTCTTGGGGTTATGCAGCTGCTGAAGGGTTGACCACAATTACCTGGGAGAAGCCACTTTGAGCAATAGTAGAGCAGTTTATACCCCTGGGGCCTTATAGCTGGTACGCTTGGGTGTTACTGTTTGATTTCAGTGGGGTTTGCCTATTTTTCTGTCTGGCTGTAGTGTGAAATAGAGGTGGTGTTCCTAAACGGAAGGAAGACGTCTGGAATTGTTAAACCATTGCATGGCATCGTAGTGACTTGTCTGATGTTGTTTCTTCAGATGGAGAGGGAGGAGCTGCATGCCAGAGGCTGATGATGGCAGAAGTGAGAAGAGCTTCCTAGGAAGGTGGGCTGGCTGTGGTGTGGGTGGGAAGCTAATGGGTTGTTGTTGTTTTTTTTTTTTTTTTTACTGTGAAGGCTGCAGAGCCCTGAGCAAAGCAGAATGTGGAAATGGCAGCTGACTTGGGCAAGAAGAGCGATGGTGAGTTAACTGGAGTAGTGGTTATTGTTTAGGAGTCTTATCGTCCATGAAGTTACAAGCATCCCTTGCTGGTTTGTGTATTACAGGTGATGCGCAAGCCTCAACCTGGCAGTGTGAGATGATGGAGGCCCGAGAGGCTGAATGGAAAGGTAAGGGAGGAGGAGCTGGGGAATCACTGTGGGTGGCCTCTGCTTTTGGGTGCTACCTGAGCATTAATCTGTGGCTTTAATTGCAGGTGCTGCATGGCTCCAAGGGGTGCAGCTTCGTGCCTATGAGTGTTCTGAGAGGGTGAGGAGGTTGGTGGTGGATTGGTGTTGAAGAGCAAAATATTGTCTGGCAACTTTGCTGAGCATTTGCCTTTGATTTTGCAGGTGCCATATGGGCCACCTTTGGAAGGGGGAGAGTGTTTGAGGTGAGCTGGGTAGTAGGGCGAAGGAGCATGGGATTCTTTTCCCACCTGCACAAGGGTAAACTTTGGGTCTATTGTTCCCTCAGGCATGCTGGGTTGGGCAATGACAGCTGCAGTATCTGAGCAGGTGGGCAGAAGGCTGTGGCAGTTCTGCAGAGCAAGTTGTCATCTGAGACACTGGCATTGGTCAGTGCAATGCAGACTGGCAGAGTTTGTCCTGTCTGGTTTTCTTGCAGATGGTGAAGAGGTCTCCCATGAAGACAGCATCCTCTCAGACAGCTGAAGCGTGTTGAGGTTTTCCTGTCAAGGGTGGCTTCAGACCTCTGGCTCTCTGAAAGCTAAGTTGAGGGAACATGGCTGGAATGCGGTTGGGAAGAGGGAAGAAGGTTGCAAATAGAAAGGAAGGGTTTAAAAGGTCTGTGGTGGAGGGGGCTGTGCAGGAAGGGTCCCCTTGGGGCAGATGGAGAGCAGATTAAGATTGAGTGGCAATCTTAAAGTGTGCATCCATGTCATCTCTTGGAAGTTTCTAGTCAGTCATCTTCTGCGGTGGCATTGTTGCCCAAGTAGGCATCCCTGCCAGTTACTCCATCATTGTCTCAGATCCCCCTTCTGGGACTCGCTTCCATGCATCCTCTATGTCTTTAGGCCATTAAGTGACACTTCTTTCATGTGCATCCTCCCAGTTGTGGCCACATCTCCCTGTAACAGGACACGGTCTTCCACTTTTCTGTGGCTGCTGTAGATTCTTCCTTACAGCCCCTTAGATCTCGTTGCCTGATGGCATCTCTGGCATGGGAGTTCTTACAGAGTTTTGTCTCTGGCTGTTGTATCTTTGGTCTCACATGCAGTGTCGGTCTGTCTGTGTCTGTGTGTGGTTGGAGCTGCTCTGCCCCAGGCATAGAAGGAATGGAATTAGCTAGAAGAATAAGAGTAAGATTCTATGCCTTATAAGTTGATAAGCCCAGGCCTTGTAGGCAAAGGCTGTAGGGTCCATTACAGAACCAGCAGCCGTACAGGAAGCAGGCGGTGGGAGTATGTAGGGTTATTTAGATGTAGAGGGGATGAGCAAGGGTGCGTGTGATAAAGTGCTTGAGCGATGGAAGGGGAACAGTTGAAATTCCAAGGCCGTTACCACTGGTATGCGTGGGGCATAGTGTTTGTGTTGGGTTGGGTCTTATTCTGCCTTGCCGTAGTGTATAACAGAGATGGTGTTCCCACATGGAAATGAGATGCTCAGAGTTGTTAAGGTATTGCTGAGCATCAGGGAGATCTGTTCGTTTGTGTTTTTCAGACGCAGAGGAAGGAGCTGCACAGGAAGCGCTGATGATGGAGAGGTGGGTACGGTGCCATAGCAAGGTGGGTCGGCTGTGCTGTCAGTGTGAAGATGTTACTGGATAACTAAGTTTAGGTTGGGGATTTTTCCTACTTTGAAGGTGCAGAGCAATGAGTGAAGTGGAATTCCAGCACCAGAGCTGACTCGGCCAAGGAGGGCAAGGGTGAGTTACCTGAAGCAGTGGTTATTGTTGAGGTGTTGGTATCGGTGAACACTAAAAGCATCCTTGCTGTTTGTATTGCAGGTGCTGTGCAAGACTCAACACGGCAGCACGAGACGATGGTGGCTGAGTGGGCGAGCAGTCAAGATAGCGGGGTGTGAAATAGGAATCACTGAGGACAGCCAGTGCTTTTGGGTAGAATGTGACTGTGTCATTTGCTGTGATTTTTGCAGGTACGGCATGGAGCCTCAGAGGGGTGACCCCACGTGCCTGCAGGCAGTCTGAGAAGGTGAGCAGGCTTTCATCTGAATCGGTGTCTAGAAGAAAAAAGGATGATGCGGCAACTCAGTTGAGATTTACCTTTGGTTTTGCAGGTATCATTTGGACCACCTTTGGAATGGGAAGAATGCTTGAGGTGAGCTGGGTCGCAGTGAGAACGAGTGTGGGACTAATTTCTCATAAGCCCAATGGTAACTCTGTCTCTCAGTTACTTCAGGTGCCCCAGGTGACCATGGCTGCAGTGTCTGCTTGAATAGGCACAGACAAAGTGAGCAGAAGCCCATGGCAGGTTTGTAGCGGGGCTGTGCCTTGTACAAGATGTTGGCACTGAGCAGCGCGATGCTGTCTGTAAGCTCTGCTTTTGTTTTGTATTTGGTCCTCTTGCAGGTGGTGAAGAGGAGAATGGTGACTACAGGTTTGTCCCAGACAACTGATGCCATTTGAGCTTCTCCTGCTAGGGATGGTTTTAGGCCCTTGGCCCTCTGAAAGCTAAGTCGAGGGACAGGGATGGGCTGGGTTGGGTTGGGAAGAAAGCGGGTGGGAAGGGCAGGGAGGGTTTTTAAAGGTACAGAGGAGAGGGCTGTGCAGGAGCTGTTCCCTTTGGGTAGGTTAAGGCAGAGGGCATTACTTCTCAGCCCAAGGCTACCACGTGCCGGCAGGGCAGTTCCAGCTGGTGTCTGCGTTTTTCGTGTGGTTTACGTAGTCTGTCTGTGTCTTGGATCTTTTGCAGATCTTGATGTACTCTGTGCTGAGGAAGGCATATCTCATGTGCTCCATGTGCCACCTCTTGGGTCTCAAATGCCTGTTCTTATTGCCATTAGTGCTGTTCTGGGATGACAGTATTAAAGTGTGAATCGGTCTCATCTCTTGGAAGCTTCTGATCAGTCTGCATTTGCAGAGGCCTTGTATTCCATATCAGCATGCATCTCTGATCAGTCCTCTGCTTCCTTGGATCCCCGTTCTGGGACTCGCTTCCATTCATTCTCAATGTCTTCAGGCCTGTAAGCGAGGCTTCTTGCACGTGTATCCTCCCAGTTGTGGCTGCATCTCTAGTGGCCCACGGTCTTCTGCTTTTCCAGTCCTGCCATAGAATCTTCCTCGCAACCCCTGAGGTCTAGTTGCCCGATGGCGTCTCTGGCATGGGAGTTGTTCTTACGGAGTCTCCTTTTGTCTCTGGTTGTTGTGTCACCAGTCTCATGTGCAGTGTCGGTCTGTGTGGTTGGAGCTGCCCTGCCTGTAGCACAGGAGCGGTAGTCAGCAGAAGAATAACGGTGTTGTCCTACAGTTTACATGTCTTTTAGGTGTAGAGTTTGAAGTACAGGGTTGTTTCGGTCTGTTATGGAGCATGGAGCAGTTTATGCAGGAGATGGAGAGAGTCCTTGCCTTGGGGTTATGGAGCTGTAGGGAATGAGCTCGGCTGCTTGGGAGAAGCCACTTGAGCAACAGTAGATAGTGTAAATTCCTGGGGCGTTGTGTCAGCTGTGTGTGGGTGTTGGGGTATGATATCAGTGGGGTTTGTGCTGTATGGCTGTAGCATGAAACAGACAATGTTCCTAAATGGAAACACAATGTCTGGAATTGTTCAGCCATCACATGGCATTGTGGTGACTTGTCCGATTGTTGTTTCTTCAGATGGAGAGGGAGGAGCTGCATGCCAGTGGCTGACGATGGGAGAGTTGGGAAGAGCTTCCTCGCAAAGTGTGCTGGCTGCGGTGCAGGTGGGAACGTGTGACTGGTGGGTGTGTGTGTGTGTAGGACCAGCTAACAGGTTCCTTTCTCTCTGCTTTGAAGGTGCAGAGCCCTGAGCAAAGCAGAACATGAACACCACAGCTGAGTCAGGCCAGAAGAGCTATGGTGAGTTGCCTGAAGTAGCAGTTGTTGTTGTTTAGGTGCCTCATAGTACACAAGTTACAAGTATTCCATGCTGTTTGTGTGTTACAGGTGATGCGCAAGACTCCACCCGACAGCGTGATGTGACAGAGACCGAGAGACTGAGCGGTACAGTTAAGAGAGGAGGAGTTGGGGGAACCCTGTGGGCGGCTGTGCTTTTGGGCGCTACCTGAGCATTTACCTGTGGCTTTAATTGCAGGTGCTGCCTGGCTCTGAGGGGCCTAGCTTAGTGCCTACAAGTGTTCTGAGAAGGTGAGGAGGTTGTTGCTGGGTTGGTGTTGAAGTGCAAAATATTGTCTGGCAACTTTGCCTTGGATTTTGCAGGTGTCAATGGTGCCACCTTTGGAAGGGGAAGGGTGTTTGAGGTGAGCTGGGTAGTTGGGAGAGGGAGTGTGGGGTTCATTTCTCACCTGCACAACACTGAGTTTTGTGTGTCCTGTCACCTCAGGTTCCCTGGGTGATGACAGCTGCAGTATCTGCCGTTGGACTTAGCTTGGAGCAGGTGAGTGGAAGGCCGCAGCATTTTCACACACAGGTGCGTGTCGTGCAAGGCAGAGGCATCAGCCAGTGCCATGCAGACAGTTGCCAGCATCTTAGTTTCCTGTTTGATTTTCTTGCAGATGGTCAAGAGGTCCTGCCCGGTGAGGGCAGGATCCTGCCAGACAGCTGTTGACATTAAGCTTTTTCGGTCGGGGACGGCTTCAGACCTCCGGCTCTCTGAAAGCTAAGTTGAGGGAGCAGGGCTGGGACGGGGATGGGAAGAAGGTTGTGAATAGAAGGGAGGTGTTTTAAAGGTAGCGTAGGGGAGAGGGCTGTGCAGGAAGGGTCTCCTTGGGGCAGGTAGAGAGAGGCTTGATTTTCAGCCCAATGCTAGCGTGTGCCAGGCAGGGCAGTTCCAACATGTGTCTGTCGTTGCGTGGTTTATGTAGTCTGTCTGCTGTGTCTCAGACCTTCCTTGGGTCTCGATCTCTCTCTTTACTTGAAAGGCACGCAGGATGTGCCGCAGTCATCATCTGAAGGGTCTCCAATGCCTGTACTCCTCAGTACAGCACCAATCGGGCACCGCTTCTGTTGTGTGTCGATGTTAAAGCACGCATCAGTTTCATCTCTTGGAAGTTTCTGGTCGGTCATCTTTTGGGTAGCATTGCAGCCCACGTCAGCATCCCTGATGATCAGTATCTTGTTGTCTTGGATCCCTGTTCTGGACTTGCTTCCGTCTTTAAGCGAGGCTTCTTGCACATGCATCTTCCTGTTGCAGCCACATCTCTTTGTAATGGCCCACAGTCATGTGCTTTTCCAGGGCTGCCGTAGCTTCTTCTTCGCAGCCCCCTAGATCTTGTTGCCCGACAGCATCTTTGGCGAGGGAGTCGTTCTTCTTACAGAGTTTCCTTTTGTCTCTTATGTTGTCGGTCCGTGTGCCGTGTCGGTCTGTGCGTGTCTGTGTGATTGGAGCTGCTCTGTCTGTAGCACAGGAGCGGTGGTTTTGGTCATACAATTTATATGTCTGTAGATTTAGAGTTTGAAGGCCAGGGCTGTTGGGTCCATTACAGAACATGGAGCTGTACATGGAGTAGACGGAGAGGTGTCTTGTCCTTGGGGTCACACAGCCGCAGAAGGGGTGACCGCAGCTGCCTGGGAGAAGCCACTTGAGAGGGATAGTAGAGCAGTTGATATTCCTGGGGTGTTCTATCTGATGTGCATGGGTGTTGGGGTTTGATTTCCGTGGGGTTTGCCTCTTGTTCTGTCTGGCTGTAGTGTGAAACAGACAATGTTCCTCAATGGAAACAAGGTGTCTGGAATTGTTCAGCTCTGAGCATCAGGGTGACTTGTTTGTTGTTGTGTTTTTCAGATACAGAGGGACCAGCTGCGTGCAGAAGGGTGATGATGCAGAGCTGGGCAGGTGTGTCCTGCCTGCGTGCCAGGGAGCATGTTATGTAGTGCCATCCAACCAGTGAGGGTGTTATGTTGT